>CM034152.1:96567077-97767077 GCA_019776745.2 Taxus chinensis | reverse complement strand
ACTTTACTATATTTAGGAGATTCATAAAATGTGGCCAACCAATTGTCATACAAGCAGGAGCTATCAAAACTTGAAACTCTCTCGTCTTCTAAGTATCCAAATCGTTGAAAAAATATTTTTCCAAGTTATTAGATGGGAGCTATTTTTATATGGGAAACATTTGATTTTCCATGGCTATGTGGTGATAAAGGTAAGTTTCCAATATGTAAGGAATTCTCAAGAGTTTGAAATTGGTATTCACCACATTGTTTATCAATAATTTTAAACGTCGGTATGTGCTGAAATGAATTAGCGAATGTATTAGATGATGTAGAAGGTGAATTAGCGTAGGTATTAGATGATGTAGAAGGTGGATTGTTGGATGTAGAAGATGGATTAGTGGTTATAGAAGATGGATTAGCGGATGTAGAAGGTTGGAATTTCAAAAGGATATCGGGATCAATGTAGTTTGTATTAGTAAAGGGGATGATGAGAGGAACTGAATATTTATTTATAGAAGGGAAATATTTTACATGTTTATATATACCCTCTAGAAGTTTGTAGTATTCAAAGGGTTTGACATCAACATGTAAGGTGAATTCCCTGCCTTTGTGAGGGAATTTAATACATTTGTGGAAGGTGGAAGGTGGAAGGAATGAACTGCATGACACAGATCCATGGGTGACCACAAAGAATATTATAAGAGGTTTCACCGTCCATGACATGAGAAAAGGTTTCCAATGTTTGCGGGCCAACTTTTAGGGATAATGCGATTATTCCTGAGGATTGTCTTTCATTGTTATCATAACCACAAATAGTGATGACATTAGTTCTTAGACTTTCCTTAGTATAACCAAGACATCTTAATAGCTTCATGGAGAAAATATTCACCTTTGTTACATTGTCTATAAGTACTCTATTAATATAATGATGAGTTATGAATGCTTAAATATAAAAGGAATTATTATTTGTGATATTTGGGTTCAAAAGTTCATGAGGACCAAATGATAAGATATGACTTTTGGTGTGAATGATTTACAATTAAAGCTTGGAATTGTTGGGTGTTGAAATCCTTAAGAACACATGCATCATGTAGCACATGAGTAAGGATGTCTTGAAGCACATGTGATTTCTTAAGTAACTCCATGTGGGATATTTGTGCGGACATATTCTCCAATTGTTTAATAATATCATAAGAATCAGAGGAAGATTTATCATTGGATGTCTATTTTTTTATCAAGAGTAGACTTAGGATTAGACGTTTGAGGTAATGTGGATATGGAAGGTTGCTTTTTTCAAAACACACAAACCTTTTTTGTCATGGTGTTACTGCATAGGTAGGAGTGTTGATTTTGACAGAGACTACAACATTATGTGTAGGATCGATAAATGAAATGATGGAACCAAACTCAACATTGTTTGAGGATTGACCCTTGTCTTTAAATTTATCATTCATACCATGTTTTAGAAAGAGGTTGTAGAACATATTTATTTTCTCATTTGGTGTTTTAGTGTTAGATGTGTTTTTAATCTCAATATTGCCATGATTAATTAAATCTTGGATGAAATGAAAGAGTTTCATATAATCATCTCTGTGATGCTCGTTTATACAATGGTACTCACAATATTCATTTTCTTTGTACCACGTTGATTTTGGCTACCCTTCTTTGAAGGGTCTTAATATTGGGTAGATGATCATATTTGCACTTGCTAAGTGATGAAATACACTAGAAAGGATTTCTCCAAGTGGTGTGAATTGTCTTCATTTGAATTCACTAGGAGTAGTGTCTTTAGTATAAATGATAATTGGTTGATTAGTGGATATGATTGGTTTTGATTGAGGTGTTTGAACATTGCGAGAATCAGTGATCCTGCCATTCACAACGTTGTGATTTTGATTGATGAATTTCAATTTATCTTGATGTTGATAAACATCCTTATTAGGTTGATCCCTAGAAGGAGTTTTGATGAGACATTAGCAATGAGGGCTCTCTCGATTTGTGTTCCCTTCTCGATTACTTATTCGAAGTTGGTTAAGCAATGCATTTGCATTTGGAATGATAATTCCGTATTGAGATTAGGTATGAAAATGCTTACTAATTATTTCTTGGGAATTGAATAAGGGAATAGGCTTGTGATCTGTTATTGCTAAAATTTTAACACCCCCTTTTTCTTTTTTCGAAATAAGCATAACATTTGTATCATTACTTGCTTGCTTTTCATTCATATAAATCTGGTGGGGGTCACTAGGTATTTATTACATTATTTAATTGTTGACACTGAGTGGTTTCGTGGTATTCTTTAAAAATTGTCGCCTATCATCATATCTTGATATAAATATACATTGTCATCTTGATTGTTAATATCGATAGTGAATAGTTAACACGGAGATAAAATTTTATTTTATGATTTCATTATTTGGGTTCCAGGCTCGTATTCTGATATTTTTGGTCTTTCCGTACTGTAAATGATTAATGACACAACGATTGTGGAAATGTATGTTTTGGATTGATTGGAAAAATACTTCATTACATGCCTTTATTGTGAATATCTTGTTTGCAAAGTAAGCTTTTTAGGAATACAGTGGATTATTTTTGCTAATGCTAGGCTTGTGATATAATTAAGATTGTTGTCTTGCATACATTTTAGATGAACTATATACATTTTGTAAGCTCGAATAATGTGTGGAGATGGTATAAGTTTTTTGGCATAAAATTAAATCAAATTGGACTTTAGCCAAACTGCCATTCGTAAGCATCGAGTCCCAAGGTATGAGGTGGATATAGTTAGTGGGTGAATAATGGTGATGGAATTAATGGCATTAAATGCGGGTGTATGGGCATCGAACAAGGCGAGGTTGTTAGTTTTGGGGTCATTCTAGTTTTGCATAGCAAATTTTTGTAGCTCGAAGGTTTTTTGGTCTTGTGCAAGGTGGTCTCGATTTTGAGCTCAATACGTGTCGGCTAATAACATGTATAAGCTATTTTATTCGATAATTGTGTTCAGCTGTGATTAGGCTCTAGATTAAGAGATTCTTTTTGAAGCAATATGGACATGAGTTATTTGATTTTGCTTGTATTTTTTTCAAGATATCCAACTCAAATGAATATTTCGCATACCCATTTTTTTTAGGACCTACATGCAAAAGATATATATCTTTTGCAATAATAATAATTTATTGGGATTATTGTTAAATATCTTGAAATAAGTATAAACATTTATGAGGTTGTTGCATGAGTAGTTATGTGCTTGCCTATAAAAGCTTCGAGCTCATTAAGTTGGGATTTACATTTTAAGTTGCATCTTTATGGGAAATGTATGCATAAGAATATGTGGGTATTGTTGTAGCTTGAAAATAATGATTGTGTTATGATTCTGTTTGTATTTACAAAATATGCAGGGTTATCATTACGTCTGAGTCGTATAAAATGAGAAACAAACATTTTTTTTGAGTTACAGTGACTTATATTTGAGCCATTCATTTGGGTATTAAAATAATGATTTAGTATGAATAGTATATCAGTGTGTTTGGGTTTTGGGTGAAGGAATATTTTTCCGTTTGAATGAAAAAGACATTTTTTAGTCGTCCGGGTATAACAATATTTGGTGGTCGGTTTATAATCAAACGTTGATGAAGAAGTTCTCGGAATCCTATGTGAATTCATTTATGACTGATTTAATTAGTTTTTGAGTTCCTTGTAATCTCTAATGAGGATCTCTAATGCATGCATTCATTTAGATCAAGAGTTGTGATAAATTGTTGTCATTTGGCTTTGAAGACAATGATGAAATAAAGCTACATAAAATTGTGATTTGGTTGATTTATTACTTGAGCATATGTATTTTCGGGTTTTCTGACTTCAAAGATTTATGGTTTGAAATTTCAAAATAGTGCAGTCTTTGAATAAGTTTCATTCAGTGATAGTATTTTAGTTTATCACTCTACTATTCAATGGAATTTGTGGAAATGACCTAAATAGATTGAAATTAAATAGCAATATATATTTTTATCTGTCAAAGTGTCACTTGTGCATGCATGTTTTATGGTTTTTTTATTTCAGTCTTTAGTAAAGAATCTCAAAATGATATAGACATGTGTTTCATTTTTTACAGAAACGATATCTCGACACTGGGAAATTTTATAGCTTCGAAAAGTGATGTAAAGATTAGACTGAGATGACTCTGCAGAAAAAAAAAAACATGTTTTATTTCAAAATTATATGTCATCTTTCATTAACTATCATTTAGGATTTAGGATTAATAAGCTCACTTCTAGGAGGTTAAGTGAAACTTGCATGCTAAGACTCAGTGATTACCTTTTCTTTTTAGCATTTCATCATGTTTGGATGGGCTAGACGGGATGGTTGGGGTTCTAGAAGGTCTGAGTCACATCACTCTTGGAGGCACAATAGTTTTTGTGGTCGATCATGACAAGGGGGTTCACCTAGGGGTGGCCGAAGGGGAACTAGCACACTTCGGGGAAGTAGACCTTTTGTTCGGCATGGCCCTACACGTGTATCTATTCATTTTGATGCCAATGAGCATTGTCTTCATAAATTTCTTCAGGTAATTGAGTCTTATCCATGCAATCCACCTTCTCACATCGTTCACAATCCTCCTTTGCACAACCTTGAACATGCACACACTAAAAATAACCCAGTCTCCTCTAATAGATTTGTTCAATCTGCTCCTCGTGTACCTCCGCAACCTACTTTACTAGTTAATCCCGCACCACTCTTGGTTGAAAAGACTCAAACTACACCTCATGAGTTCCCGCAAACCTCTAAGTGTGCTGGGTCCTATTCCATTGTGCCTAAGGTGACATGTGCAGTGAAAAGAGTGAAATTGGAAGTAGAAGAGGATTCCGGTATCTTCACTTGCACCATACTTCTTGTGGAGCCATATAAGTATGTAGAGATGGTCATTGAAGTAGGCATGTCACTGTTAGACTCGACAGGAGATGACTGAATATGATGTTTTGATTTGATAAACTTGATTGGATACATTTGACACTTTGCACACATTTCACATTTTGGATACCATACTTTATATTTTGAGGCAGATTTGGATGAGTTAATGATGACACTATTATATATATTTATATATATATATATGGATGGTTATGGATATTTGATTTGTTGTTATATCATGATGATGTGTTAGCTATTGAAAGGATGAATGCTTCATATGGATTGTGTTTACATTTATTTAGTGTATGCAATACTTAGTGGGCCCTTGTTTTGATAATTCATACCTCATTCATATATATAAAGTGAAGTTAAAGCCCGTGTCCTTATTTAAATTATATGGTTCACTTAAGTTATAAAGTGAAGCCTTATTATAATAAAATTTAAAACATTCTTTTAAATGATTTAAAATAAATCAATCGGTTACAATCGATTCTACTCACGAGGATGTTATAAAAGGATATGGAGGATTTAGAAACGAAGGATGAAAAATCAGATATTTGCAGCTATTTTGAAAGTTATTTCATTCTAAAATTATTTCTGCGCAATGCATTTCTGAGGTAAGTGATCTTATAAGCGTTATGACGACATGGTTTTGAGGGTTTGAGTGTGAATTTTGAATACAACAGGTATATCTAGATTTACTATCATTATTCTGATTATCTGATTAAGTATTCTATATTTTATCTAATTGATTGTAGATTTTGTCTATATATCCAGCGCAAACTTGATGATATTTTCACTTCAATCTCGAAATAAATGTAATTTGTGGCCATGTTGGCTTTGATGTTGGATCATGACCTAGTTAAAATGTTGTTTTAGCGATCATTGTACTTCATTTCATTTAATAAAAAATCTATTCTCTTCATCATGTTTATATCAAATTTCTATTTCATTAATTGTGTAAATATGCTTATATGTTGATACTTTGTTTTGTTTGTTTCTTTGCTTGATGTTTGTTTTGTTTCAAGATCATTATAATAATGGGAATAATTGTAAAGAAGAGATTATAAAATATCACTCAATTTTCACCTTTTCAAGAGGTTACCTAATTTATAGGTTTCACTTTGTCGGATAAATGTTTATAATATTCATAGTGATCCAGGACATCATTTTGATATACGAGTGATCAGTTTGGAATTAAAATACATTGAGTTTAAGGATAAATCTTTTATCATTCTCATTAATCTCTTGGTGGTCTTGTTGTGTTGTGTTGAGTTTTTGATATGTTTTATTTTGTCTTTTGTTGATGTATGTACATCCTTATTGCTTCAAGAAATAGAAACTCCCTAGATCTTAGGTTGAATCATTATTTAGCCTATGTTAAACTACCCACACTTAAGCCAATTCTTAAGTACAATTACAATTAAACTCGTTTGATTCTGTCTTGACCTTTTGTGATAGGAGAAAGGGTCGATTGGTTGTTGGTCTAATTTTAATTGACAACAAATTTGATGACTCCGCTAGGGATCATTTCTATTTCTTATTTTCTAAGTGGATTTCTTCTACCTATCCACTTTTCTCTTTTTTGAAATCTGAATTGCAGAGTAGATTTCTTCTAACTATCTACTCTCTTGAATTTCATCAATTATTATTAGAGGTCTTGCACCTCTTGAACATGTTGGTTTACTCATTAGAAACACTCAATTAGATGTTAATTATGATATTAGAATTGTTGTTTGGGATTATGTAACCACAGTTGCATAGTTTGTAGAAACAAGTGAGGTTCTTAACGAGGAAGAGGATAGAGCCCTTGACATTCAAAGGCTTGTAAGGTCTAATATCCAAACCTAACATGACATTGTAAAGAAAAACAAACAAGTCAAAGAAGAAAGAGAAACAATTCTAAAATATGAAAATAAGTCTAAAATTTTACATTTAGATGTTGTGAATGATAAGAAGCTTCTAAAACATTCTTGTTAGTTTGACCTTTAACTTGTGTTGTATATTTCTGATTTCTTTATAATGGCTAAAGAAGCTGATAGAGAAAGAGTTCCTAGTCCAAACTGTAACCGAGACAAAATTCCTGGGTTTGAACAAAATAGGGACAATGTTACTGATGATGAAGCATCAAATCACAAAGAAGATAACCTCAACCCACAACTTAAGGGAAATCCAACTGATATTGGAAGAAACCCTCCTAAATTACCACCTTTAAAGGGTATACAATTACCTAAGTTTTCTGGTGAGTATGGCTCGTCTTGGGAAGATCACCTCGATTCATTCAAACTGATATGTGTAGCTATAAGGTTAACTAATGAGAGGGCTTATTTAAGGATTTTCTCACAAAATCTTGAAGGTAGAGCCTATAAAACCTTTATTAGTTTACCTTCAAAGTCCCTCACTTGTTGGTCATACATAGAAGAATGGTTAGAGGCCGGTTTTGGGAAAGATAAAGACGAGTTTGAACTTGTAAATGAACTGTCAAACACGACTATGGATCCTGGTGAGACCGTCTATAATTTTACCATCCATTTCACCAAGTTACAACAAAAGATACCTCCTAATGTAAGACCTTCAAAGAATCTATCAAGACTATATTATTGTAATGATTTACCATCAAAATTTAAACTTATGTTAGAGGATAAAGAAATATACGACTTTAAAGAAACTCTCACTTTTTGTTTGTACTATGAAAAGAAGTTGAAGAGGATTGGTTTCAAAGATAGATCATTATCTAAATCTTCTACTAAAAATACTGAAATTCTGATGCTAGTTAGAATTTAGGTAATGAGCTGGTCGTTGTTAAAAGACAAATAAATGGTCAACCCTCTTCCTTGAAAAACACACCTGTAGGGTTTACTAAGGTAAAGAGTGAACCAGGAAAAGTCAAATATGAACCCAAAGAAATGTATTTTGGAGTTTTTGAGTTAGAACATGACCTTGGCATATGTAAAGCTACTGAGAAAGTTAGGAAGTTCATCAAAGGAAAAATTGTTTTAGAAATGTGTAGTTTTATTGACTTATATGTAAATGGAGTTCAAACCACGTAAAAAGACTATGCTAAAAATGATGGTCAAAAAGGTAAAACAACTGATGATGCTAAAGGGAAACATAAATATAATCACCATGACAAAGAAAAGTCACATGATAAACCAACCAAATTTGTTTCGGATTGTTGGCTAGATTTTCTGCATAGCACAAAACCTAGGTAGTCATGAGATAAATCTCCCTCATTTAACCGGTGAGGCTCTCGTGTCAGATTTGTCAATTTATGTATGCTAATATCTAAATGGGGTTTTACTTTAACTACTCAGTTCATGAACCATAACTGAACAGTTCTGCAGCAAGTAAGCAACTGTTTAAAGAAAGGAAAAGTTATAGAAGAAGGTAATTACATAAACACATAGCAGAAATGGGGAAGATGTGCATCCCAATCAGTAGATAGCAGAGATGATTGCATGCACATAGAAGAATCCAATAGATATAAACACAGATTCTAAAACAAAGACAGCTCTAGATCCAGATCTAAAATAATACAAAGTTTATTAAGAGATCTAAGATTAAAAGCAAGAAACATAGTACACCGTGACACAAAGTTCTTTGGAAACCTGCTCCTTTGTATTCCTTTGCTCTAAGTGGCTCTCAGGGGTTCAACACAAAGTATAGAACACAAGATTGTTGCTTACAAATTGTGATCATTAACCCATAGGTTCTTCTCCTACTTATAAAATGTAGAAGGGAAAGTACAAGTGGAAGCTTTTAGTTGAACTGACACATGTGGAAGTGGGAAAGAAAACAACTGGCAATCTCCCTCCTGGAATTCCTCTTTGCATGACATGTATGATTTTTAATTGAAAATAGAACCTTCTATTTTGCATGTCTGCCACCTATCTCCAAGTAATTGACTTCTTCAAGTAATGGCTTTTAAACCAATCACTTAAGTTGTATAATTTAATTGATCACTCAATTACTTTGTCAGAGGAAAGAAGAAGGAAGAGGAAAGCTACAGTTTTGTCCTTTTTCATGTCTACATGCAGCTGATTCTTTTGCCTTTGATTCTCACCAAATTGGATCTGGGAGTAGCTGGATCTGGAAACAACAAACTGGAATTGGAAACAAATGGATTTTGCCTTTGCCTTGTTTTCTCTTTTATCCTTGATGCTTTTGCAGTTCTTCTCCAGGACATGCATCAATGCAATGTTTGCCGTAAATAACTCATCTTTTTAATTTTTAATTGCATATGAGCAATTAAAAATTCTGGAAAGCACTCCAGATGAATGAAAATTTAATGAAGGCTTCAGTTGGAAGATGGGAGAATTTGCACAAGATCTTGGAAGGAATTTTCCATGCACTAACTTCTTCACGGGCTACATTCGAAACAAGAGGATGAAGCCTTTGTGCCAGAAGCTTTTGCAACTATGAGATTTGGATCTGGATCTGCATATGGATTTGCATCTGCATCTGCATTTGGATATGGATTTGCACCTGCATAACAAACTCTGGAAATTGGACTGTGAATGGAAATACTGCAGCTCGAATGATTCCACTGCTTTTGACTGCACGCATGAGGGAAGTCTTTCCAGCTCTGGATCTGTCAATCAATTCGGAAAGAGGTTTTGGACCTAGATCTGTGTTTCCATTGTCTGTAAATTTAGAAGTGATGCATGACTCCGTTGTGCTCTCTTTTTCATCTTTCTTCACCATAACTTTGTCTATCTTTGTCCGAACAATTCTTTTTCTTCTTATTTGACTGGAATTCTTCAAAACTGGTGCAGATCTGGATAATTCTTCAGATTCAGAGGATATATTCAATGTATTGGACATTGATTAGAGCTCCTTTTCTTTTGTAAAGCACATGTAATGAATTCCTGCAGTTAATTCAGACAAAGATGGCCACCGGAGCATGAATAATGAAATTTAATTGTAAAAATATGCACTTTGCAAGCCTGTTACCCCAAAAATTAATGTTTAATTTACATGCAAAGAGAGCATGAATTTTTCCAACTTCACTTAAGCAGCTGTATCACTTATGTAAACACAAATCAACCTCCTTCAATGCATGTGCCAAATTTGGAAGCTTTTAGCCTTGATTTCACCTTTGTCTAAGCAAAAATCCTCTTCAAATGGGGCGCACTTTTCCTCCGAGATGCACTTCTTTACCTGTGAATTAAATAATTCATCCTTATGGTAGCCCATGCTTATATAACCCTCATAATTCTATAATTAATAATTGCCCTTCTTATTCCTGGCAATTAATTAATTAAAAATCACGCTCTTCTCTTTAACTGATGTGTTAAAATATCATGTTTAAGGACAACCATCGAATTAATTAAATTAATTCAATTTAAACATCCACTCTTCACTCAACTGAAGTTTCACAGTGTACTTTGACCATAACCATTGAAAATATAATATAATTTAATCAATTAATGCTTCAAAAAGCATTAAATATATACCAAAATGGGTGCACTTTTTGTCGTGAAGGAGGCAACCTTTAAATAAATAATATTTATTTAATTTTAGCCAATCTATTTCCATCTTCTTTATTCCCCTTTACCTTGTTGACTTTCTTCCATGCTTGGGCGTCAATTTTGGGTGAAAAAATATTAATAAATATTTATTTAATGTATTATTATTCACCCAAGGTGGGTTGCACTTTTTGGCTAAAGAGAATTCTATTTTTAAAAACACATGACAATGGGAATTTTTACCCTGCAAGGTAGCCCCAAAAATCCCATGATCCACTTAAGTGATTTGACTTTCATAATGAGATTATTTACCCTGCAAGGCAGGTAATAAAATCCCATGATTCACTTAAATCACTTTTCTTTTATTCCACCATGAGAATTTTTACCCTGCAAGGCACGCAATAAATTCTCGCTTGCCTTCTGCCTCTAATTTTCCCACTGCAGCTTAAGTGAATTTTCTATCATGGGAAAAAGTACCTTGCTAGGCAGGTAATAAAATCCCACCTGCCTGCTGCTTCTATTTTTCCCATGATCCACTTAAATCCTTTGTTTTCCAAAAATGCGCCCAACCCCGCAGGGGCTTTTTAGTGCACGACTTCACCTTTTCCCAGTGAACCGAACCTCCAATGGTGACTTCCTTCTGGCACAATGTGCGTATGTGATCTCCGAATACTCCAGGCCAAGAATCGGGCTAACCTGACAAAGGAATTAATCTAGAGAAATTTCACAGAAAACGAAATGGGAAAACACAAAAACCCCCAAAAATTGCCAAAAGTCACAAATAAAGCCCAAAACTTATTCCTAGTTAAAACCCTTCTGGTATATAGGAATAATGATATGTTCGATCACAACAGGGTTAAAACGGAGCGCAAATTGCCTCAAACGGGGCTCAAAATAATTAAATACAAATTTCCCACAGACAAATCCCGATGACAGAATATAACAATTTTGGGCATCTGGGTATTTGGCGAAAAAGGCTAATATGGCTCTTTGGGAATATCTTGACACAATACAAGAACTTTCAGGCAATAAAAACACAAAATGACCCATTATTTTAAAAGTACGAAATTTTTTCAGATAGGGTAGTCGCAGATTTCAGGATGAAATTTTGGGGACACCACGGATGATGTTCCATCTAGTTTAAATAATGCTCAATATCAACCCTATAAAGGTAAAACATTTACAAAATCATCTATATTTACTTCTGGGTATGATATTGTAGTTGATATGAAGAACTCTAGGAGCAATTTGAATATGTTTGAGAGCCTTGGATTGCCTAGTCAATTCAAAAAATTGGAAGCTACTCACAAAAATATATCTGAACCTAAATCATTAGTAGTTGTCCAAGAAGATAAATCTGAAAGTGAATAAGACAATGATGAATGCGAGGTAATGATTCAATCAAATTCTGCACCTGATTATATTCCACCTTTCTATGTGATAGTTAAAATTCAAGATAAAATCATTCATAACTACATATTAGATATAGGTGCTTCAAATAACATTATGCCCAAATCTATTGCTAATGAATTGGGTATTCCATATGAACATGACAACATCAAACTGACTAGTTTTGATTCTCGTCAAACCAAATGCTGTGGTAAATTTAGGGACATAGTAATTAAGATAACACAAGATGAAAGAGTTAGATTTATTGGAAATGTGCATATCTTGGACATACTTTCTAATTATGCTATGTTGATCGGAAGGGATTGGTCTCAAGCCACATGTGCTTTTGTTGGGAAAGATCTTACTTAGGCACCGGTAGGAAATGTCATAGTATTCATTCACAGGGAAGAATGGTCAACTACACCAATTAAGGGAATTTCATCATCTGTTTCCTTTTTAGAAACTGGTATGGGAACTTATGGTTTAAATTCTTTAGACATTAACACTTTTGATGACGAAGACTATTAACATGCTAGATTATTACCCTCTGACGATGTTTGATAAATATGCTTTGATGGAGCTAGTTATCAATTTGGAAATGGTGTTGGTGTAGTCATTAAGTCACCCACAAGAAGATAATTTAACTATGCTTTTCAACTACAACAAGCTTTAAGTCTGAAAATTAAAAAGCTAGATGTTTTTGGAGATTCAAAACTGGTCATTAGACAAGTTAAGAAGATTTATAAAACTAACCAGACTCGTCTTCATCGTTACACACAAAAAGTTTGGTATTTTATTGAATAGTTTGAGGCCTTTAATATCCATCATATCTTTTGGGAATTCAATTCTAAGGATGATAAATTAGTTGTTTTTGCTTCTAATCCAAATTTTGCTGATCAAATTGATTGCATTTTAAAGAAGTTTATAGGCCTATGATACCTGATTTAGAGACTAATTGGCTTGTTTTCTCATGTGATGAGCATATTGATACATTTTTGAAAGGAAATTCTTTTGACTCAGATGATTATGTGCTAAATTGTGGTGATTATTTACAGCTCTCAAGCAATAAATTACCTACTGGTTTAGTAAGTTTGGAATCTATGTTTTCTCCTCATGATCAACCTAAAATATTTTCTTCTTCCGAACCTTCGAGGAGAATCATAGGAGAAAATATTGTTGTGAATCTTGGTACTGAAGAAGAACCAAAATACGTTTATTTGGGTGCTTGTTTGACTCCTAGAGAAAAAGAAGCCTTCATTAAATTTTTGAAAGAATTCATTAACATTTTAGCTTGGTCTTACAAAGACATAAAAGGTTATGATACTAGGATCATCAAACATGACATTCCTATCAAACTGGAACTCAAACCTGTTCATTTGAATCCTAGAATAGTGAACCCCTTATTGGAAGACACCATCAATAAGGAGCTTGAAAAGATGTTAGAAGGTGGTGTCATTTACCTGGTAAGATATTCTGAATGGGTTACTAACTTAGTGCCAGTACGAAATAAAAATGGGGACATTCATCTCTGTGTTGAATTTAGAGATTTAAATCATGTACTAAAGATAACTTCCCTTTTCCAAATATTGATCAAAGTTTGTAGCAGGTCACCGAGTCAGAAATGATGTCTCTCTTACATGGATTTTCAGGTTATAATCAAATTTTTGTAAATCTAAAAAATTTAGAATATAGACATAAAACCACTTTTACTACATGCAAAGGTACCTTTGCCTTTAATTGTATGCCTCTTGGCTTAATAAATGTAGTTGCCACATTTCAAAGAGAAATGCATGTTGCTTTTGATGATTTAATTGGAGTAATAATTCAAGTTTACTTGGATGAATTAACTATGTATTTTAGGAAAATGAAGAAGTATTTTGACCGTTTGCTAGAAATATTTATCCGTTGTCGTAAATATGGTATATCTCTCAATCTAAAGAAATTATTTTTGGTGTTATCGAGGGAAAATTGTGGGTCCTATCATCACACAAACAATGATTTCTATTGAACCAAAAAGAGTTAAAGATATTCAAGAATTGCAGCCTCCCAGAATTTATTTTTTTTTACGTTCTTTTTTTGGAAAAATCAATTTTGTGTGGAAATTCATATCTGATTTTTCTGAAAAGGATGCCCCATTGAAGATTCTGTTGAAAAAGAATCACGGTTTTGTATGGGATTCTCATGCAGATTCTACATTTGCTGATGTTAAAAACGCTATTGCTTCCGCACATGTCTTGGCTAAACCTGACTTGTCAAAACCTTTTGTCTTATACTTAAATGCCATTGATAAAGCTATGGGTGCTATCACAACTCAATACTTTGAGTCAAATAATGAAAAACCCATTGATTATTTAGTCAAACCTTAAAAGACACTAAAGTTAGGTATCCTTTGATTGAAAATTTTGTTTTTTATGCTAGTTTCAGTCTTAAGAAAGTACAAGTATTTGCTGATGGGAAATAAAATCATTGCTTGTTCTAACGTTCTTGTTTTAACATACTTGCTTAAGAAGCCAATGATTGATGGAAGATTAGCCAAGTAGATTTTCAAAATCCAACAAGTTGATCTAGAGCTAGAAATGTGCAAAACAATAAAGGGAAATGAACTCGCTAAAAATTTAGCTGAAAATGTTGATTCAAACATTAATGTGGTTATCCTAGCAGTTGACGATGTTTTGCATGTTGTACCTCATTTTAAAACTATGACATGTAATGAGTTGTCATCTAAATTTAACATAGGTTTTAGCATACATGAATGGGATTGTTTGTTATCCCAAGATGATTGGTATCATGACCTTGTTTATTATTTTAAAACCCAATCATGTCTCGAGAACTTAGATAAAAACAACATAGAGAACTTCGTTTTCAAGCTCTTAAGTTTTTGCTTTTAGAAATATGTTTTTTTTTCAAAAATCGTGATCACATACTTTTGAAATGTCTAACTTGTGATCAAACTGAACGTGTAATTAGGAGTTTTCATGAAGGTGTTTCTGGTGGAAACTTTGCTGCCAAAACAACTGCCCATAAAATACTACGTGTTGGTTACTATTGGCCTACATTATTCAAAGATGCATACAAATGGGTAAGGTCTTGTGCTCCTTGTCAAATGTTTGTTGGTCATGAATGTTTACCATCCATGCCTTTAAATCCGGTCATCCCAGAAAGACCTTTTTCAAAGTGGGGAATTGATTTCATCTCAGATATTCATCCCCCTTCTTCTGCTGGTCATAGACACATTCTAACAGCTACTGATTATTTTACAAAATGGGATGAAATTGTTTCTCTAAAAAGCTTTGTGGCTAGTGAAGTTGTCAATTTTTTTGAAAATTATTCTTTTTCACGTTTTGGAGTACCTCAAGAAATTATATCTGATAATGGTCCTCAATTCATTTCTGAGGAATATTTAAATTTCCTTAGTAAATACTCCATTATTTTGAGTCATGCATCAAAATACTACCCACAAGGTAATGGTCAAGCTAAATCTAAGAACAAAAATTTAATCAATATCATGAAGAATTTGGTCAACGACAGTAAAAGAAATTGGCACTCTAAATTTTTTGAATCCTTATGGGCTGATAGAACAACTATTAAGTTAGACACAAGATTTTCACCTTTTATGCTTGCCTATGGTTTGAAGCCACTATGCCCATTGAACTAAAAATATCTTCAGCACATACTACTTAAAATTTTGATGTAGATGATTTAAATGATTTGCAGCTATGTTTAGATGAATTGTTGGATTTAGATCAAATGAGGATCACTTCTTTGTAGAAGCTTGAAAAGGGTAAGGAAAAGTTAAAAAGGTTGTTTGACAAAAACACATTAATACATTTGTCAAAAAAGGCTTTAACGGGAGAGTTGGAGACTTAAAAGATCTTATGTTGGGATAAAACATAAGAGAACCTTGGTAAACATCATAAGTTTGATTCTTTATGGTTGGGTCCTTACCAAATTGCTTTGGATTTGGGAAATAATGCTTTTCATTTGAGAGAAATAGATGGTGATTGGCTGAGATTTACGTGAATGGAAAACATTTGAAACACTTTTATAATTGAGTCACTTGATTGTATACTTTGTATATATTTGTTTGTTATGTTTGTTTTGCTTTTCTTTTGGTTTTTTTATCTTTTGGTTGGTTTTCTCTGCTTGGATGTTTTTTTTGTTTTTGTTTGGTCTTAGCAAGTTGTTATGATCTCTTGATATTATAACATGCTACTTTACATGAATTTTGAATGGAGGTGAATGTATTCGTTATAATTCACGGACGGTAAGATTACTTGAAGCTTTTAATTGGATATTTTATGGAATACATTATCAAATTTTTGACAAATGATATTTTTTGGTATGTTATTGTAGAAGAAGGCATACTTGAGTTTTAAAATAATGAAAGTTGACTCTGTATGTTGAGCTTGTCCAGCCCTCAATTCCAAATTTCTTATATTCCCTTCTTCACTTTGGATCTGCTAGACTTACATTCCTTGATTTGAAACAATTATGGGGTCCACACAGATTGACTCAAGAAATAATGAACATGCATTGTAATCTTGATCATGTTAAAATTTAACCATTTTCGATGTAACCTAACTTCTTATTTCAATAAACTAGCCAACATAGTCGCCAACGTTATTGGTAAAATTTTAACACCCCCTTTTTCTTTTTTTGAAATAAGCATAGCATTCGTATCATTACTTGCTTGCCTTTGCATTTATATAAATCTAGCAGGGGCCACTAGGTATTTATTACATTATTTAATTGTTGACACTGAGTGGTTTCATGGCATTCTTAAAAAATGTGTCAGCTATCATCATTATCTTGATATAAGTATGCATTGTCATCTTAATTGTCAATATCGATAGTGAGTGGTTATCATGGAGATAAAATTTCATTTCGTGATTTCACTATTCAGGTTCTAGGCTTGTATTATGATCTTTTTGGTCTTTCCGTTCTAGAAATGATTAACGAAACAACGATGGTCGAAATGAATGTTTTGGATTGATTGGAAAAATACTTCATTGCATGCCTTTATTATGAATATCTTGTCTACAAAGTGAAATTTTTAGGAATACAATGGATTATTATTGCTAATGCTAGGTTTGTGAAATAGTTAAGATTGATGTCTTACATACATTTTGGATGAACTATATAAATTTTATAAGATCGAATAATGTGTGGGATAAGGTATAAGGTTTTTGGCTTAAAATTAAATCAATTGGACTTTAGCCAAACCACCATTCGCAAGAATTGAGTCCCAAGTATGAGGTGGTAACATTTAATGGGTGAATAATGGTGATGGATTTAATGGAATTGAATGGTACCCCAGTGTGCGCCGACCTATTGAACATGTTGTGATTGTTTATTTTTGGGTCATTCTATTTTGCATAAAAAAACATTGGGCGTCGAAGGTTTTCTAGTTTTGATGTGCAACGTGGTCTTGGTTTTAACTTCAATACGGTTCCATTATTAATATTTATGAGCTACCTCGTGCTTAAGATATTTGTTTTATTCGTATGGCTAAGAATAAATTCTGGAACCATATTGATATCAGTTTTTATTTTCTATACTACCTTGCAATCATTGATGATATCTAGGAAGTACTTCCCATACCCATATTTTTGGAACTTGCACCAAACAGAATATATGTCCTCTACAATTAATAATACTTAATTTGGGATTTTTTTGTGTTAATATCATGAAATGTGTAAGAGAAGTTTTTTTTTGAGAAATCGTATTGTCACCAAAATCATTTCGAGCTCATTGTGTTGGAATTACATTAAACTTAGTTGTATCATTACATCCAATGTATGCATTACAATAAATGGGTATCTCTGTTAGTTCAAAAATAACAACTGTGTTTGTAGTCTTGTTTATTTTTGAAGCAATTAGAATGATTTTAATTAGCTGAGGCTATAAAAGAAGAAAATTTTCGTGAGTTAATGGTTTATATTTTCGGTCATTTATTTGGGTATTCATTCTATTGCAAGACCGATTCAGTACCCATTATATAGTGTTTTGGAGTTTTGGGTGAAGAGCTCCATTCTTCTCTTTTTGAATAAAAAGGTGTAATTTTTCAATCATTTCAGGTCAATAACAGTATTTATAGCCTTTATAAGCCAAATCATTGGTAAAGAAAGGCTTAAATCCGATGTGGTCTCATTTTTAAGTGATTTAATAAGTTTTTCAAGATCCTCCATGTAGCATGACTCTAATAAGGCCTAATGCTTTACATTTTTTTGAACCATAAGATAAGGTTAATGAGATAAATTTGTGGCCATTTTTTTGTTTCGTAGACAGTCATGAATGAAGCTACAGAAAAACGTGATTTAAGTGGCATTATCTCACTAGTGCATGTATTTTGGGGCTTTGTGTTTCAAGAGGTCATTGTGTGATATTTCGAATTGGTGCAGTTTGACTAATATTATACCCTTATGGTATCTTGTTTATTATTTGACTGTTTATGCGAAGCTTCAGTGGAAACCCTGTTATCTTAAACCTTGCCCTAAGTGTTAAATGTCCTTGCGTTTTTAATTTCAACACTGAACCTGTGATGCATAATTTTGTGGATTTTTGTACTTCCAGCCAACATTACTAGAAGCTTGAAATGATATAGACATGGGTTTCATTTTATACAAAAATGTTATTCTTGAAATTGGACAATTTTATATCTTGGAAATGACATAATTTGATTGGATGACTCTAGGGAAAAATAAAATAATATTTTATTCATGTGCCATTTTTGGATCGACTTTCATTCATGGTTTTGGATTAGTAGATTGGTTCAGAGGTTAGTTAAACTTACATGCTAAGGCCTGATGACTATTTTATCTTTTGAACATTTCATCATGTTAGGATGGGATAGTTGGGGTTCTAGGAGGTTTGAATCACATCATTCATGGGGGAACAATAGTTTTTTGTGGTTGATCATGGTAGAGGGGTTCACCTAGGGGTGGCTGAAGGGGAACTAGTACACTTCAAGGAGGAAGACCCTTTATTAGGCATGGCCCTACACATGTATCTCTTCATTTTGATGTCAAAGAGCCTTGCCTTTCATGAATTTCTTTAAGTAATTGAATATTATCCATGTAATCCACCTTCTCACAGTCTCAAAACCCTCCCTTGCACAACCTTAAACATGCACATGCTGAAAATAACCCGGTCTCCTCTAATAGATATGTTCAATCTACTCCTCATGCACCTCCATGGCCTACTTTAATAATCAATTATACACCACTCTTGCTTAGAAAGAATCAAACTACACCTTCTCATAAGTCCCCATACGACCTCTAAGCATGCTAGGTCTTCTTCCACTGTGCCTAAGGTGACAAGCGTGCATTAAAAAGAGTGAAATTATGAAGTAGAGGAAGAATCTGGTATATTCACTTACACCATACTTCCTGTGGAGCCATATGAGTATGTAGAGATGGTGATTGAAGATAGGCATGCCATTATTAGAATTGATAGGAGATGAATTGAATATGATGTTTTGATTTGATAAAATTGATTGGATACATTTGGCACTTTACATACATTTCACATCTTGGATATCAATATTTTGAGGAAGATTTGAATGACTTAATGATGACATTATTTTATTAATATATATGGATGGATGATTGTGGATATTTTATTTTCTATTATATCATGATGATGTGTTAGCTATTGAAAGGATGAATGCTTCATATGGATTGTGTTTACTTTTATTTAGTGTACACAATACTTAGTGGGCCCCTGTTTTGATAATTCATACCTCATTCATATATATAAAGTATAAGTATATATATATATATATATATATATATAAGTTATAAAGTGAAAAGCTAAAGCCTATGTCCTTATTTTAATTATATGGTTCACTTAAGTTATAAAGTGAAGCCTTATTATTATAAACTTTAATACATTCTTTGAAAATCATTTATAATAAATCAATCGGTTACAACTGTTTCTGCTCATGAGGATGTTAGAAAAGCACATGGAGGATTCAGAAACAAAGGATGAAAAATCAAGAGTTATGATGATATTGTTTTGAGGTTTGAGTGTGTATTTCAAATTCAACAAAGTAAGCTTGATGATATCTTCAATTCATCTCAAACTAATTTAATCTATAGCCATGTTGGCTTTGATATTTGATCATGAACTTGTCAAAACATTGTTTTAGTGATCATTATACTTTATCTCATTAATTCAAAAGTTGTTCTCTTCAGCATGTCTATATCAACTTTTTATTTCATCAATTGTGTAAATATGTTTATATGTTGATGTTTTATTTCCTTTTCTCTTTGGTTTTTTGTTTGTTTAGTTTTCAAGATAATTATAATATCGGGAATAATTGTGAAGAAGTGATTATAAAATATCACTCTGTTTTCACCTTTTCAAATAGGTTACCTAATTGATAGGTTTCACTCTGTCGGATAAAGGTCGATAATATTTATTGGATATAAGAAAACCAGTTTCAATATACGAGTGATCAATTTGGAATGAAAATATATTGAGTTTAAGTATAAATATTTTATCATTCTTATTAATCTCTTGGTGGTATTGTTATGTTGTGTTGAGTTTTTATGTGTTTTCATTTGTCTTTTGTTGATGTAAGTACATTCTTATTGCTGTTAAAAATAGAAACTTCCCATATCTTAGGTTGAATCATTATTTAGCCTATGTTAAACTACCCATTCTTTATCTAATTCTTAAGTACATTTACGATTAAATTGGTATGATTTTGTCTTGTCCTTTTTGCGATAGGCAAAAGAGTTGATTGGTTGTCGGTCTAATTTTTATCGGCAAAACAATCCTTCACCATCTTTGGAGGAATGATGCAAATGATTCGTTATTTATTTGTTTTGTATTCAAAAGGTCCATCATAGTGACCTTAGAATCTAATTTAAAGGAAAAGTGCTTGACGATTTTTTTTATAAGTCGACAAAAGTAGTAATGGATCCTTTAAGAAGGTGTAAAAACCAATCTAAAGTTTGTCCTCCTAAACGCGTAGTGAAAATATGCAAGAGGTATATTTAATTGTAGGCTACTTCTTGACATGCAATGAATAACTCTTTTATGTGTTCTCTTGGGCCATTATGTCCTTTATATTTATCAAATTTCGGGGTTTCAAATGATGGAGGAAATGATATGTGCAACATGCATTTATCAAATAAGGACAAAGCTCTTCAAAGTTAAACTTTTTGTTTTGTTTTTGCACTCCCATTAGCATTTCTTTCATGCTCTTCCACTCTTGTGCGAATGGAGAGTTTGGTTGAAGGATGTCCATGGTTTCATTGGTTTCTTGACTAGGTTGTTCTTTCTATTCATCGTTTATGTTTTTGGTAAATTTAGAAGTTATATGAGAAAGTTGTTGCATCATCTCATGGATTTTTTCTAATAAGGCTTCATTGGATGTTTTTGTTGATTCACTACATTTTTTTATTTTTGTTGCTAGATTTGGGTTTGTGTAGAAGATCTTTCATGTTATCTTCCCCAAAATCTGACGGTAGTTTCACTCTCATTTCTAGGATACAAAGAAGGTACTAGTTTTTGTTTTGTCTTAAGAGTTCATCTATTTGTTCTTTTTTCTTCTTCAGTGATTTTGAGTTGTTTAGCTTCATCCTCTTCATCAGAACTATCTTTGCCAAGGGGATTGTTTCTATCAAAATTATCATATATATAATTGATTTTATTATGAGTAATCGCCATTTTGCTAAAGGTAGGAGTCTAAAAGGAAATTTGTATGAATAGTCCTAGTAAACTAGGAAAATGGAGAAGCGTTGGATTTTGGATAGGTTTGCGTTGTATTAGTTTTTAAGATAGTCAAATTGGACTAAATGTTCAAGGTTTGTATACCAAATTGTAGGATTTGTTTGATAGGATTGGTCAGATTTGTTGATTAAAGTGTATGTACCCAAAGGGTAAAACTTGTTTTGGATTGGTTGATATGATGTATTTTTATGTACGGTGTGGAACAATTTTTTTTGACCTAGTGATTTGACTTAACTTTTCTTGTTAACAAACAACAAGCAACAAACATGATATGCTTTTGATTTGTTTTGGCTTAAAATGAAAACATACCATCGAGAAATGCAAAGTTATTTATGATAATGTAATCACGTAGAATTCCATGGAATGGATGAATGCAAAGACTCTTATAACTCCAATAGATGCATATTTTGATATATACTAGACCTAATATACCAATTATGTATGGGGACAAAAGTGGCACAGGGAACCCTTAGAACATTGAAAGAGACTCACCTAATTAGTAGTAACCCTCTTTGAGGAGTGAACCACCACTCCAATTATGGGCTTTGTGATTAAGTGGTAGTGTAATGAGGGAATTATATGTGAATGGTGTCCTTATTTCTCCCCAAATAATTTACAAGGATGATGCCACAAACTTCATTGTTATAACTATTTTGGGAATATGCTCACATTAACCTGGCGTGATAGCTTTACCTGTAAGTGGGGGACAAAGGCGAGGAAAACACCGAACGTTTTTTGAGACTAGGTCTCAAGTGCAATGCAATGCAATACAAGTGGTGCATGGTAATGAAGTCCACATAAAAAAGTGCAGATAAGTGGTGATGAAATCCATGCTGCTACGTGCTAATAAAAGTATGAGTGATTAATATGAATTTTTTTTTCAACTTTGACAAAAAAAGTGCAAAAATGACAAGTGTAAACAAAGTTATACATGACTTTTAAACAAATTTTTAGCAATATTTTTCCAAGCAAAAGTGTTCATGCATGAAAATTATTAGTAGTTTGATTTGGTTTTGTTTGATCTTTGCCTAGTTTGGCAATCTTTGACTTAACGATCATGCAAAACAAAAATTATCCAAATACAAGAGAGATACAAGACAACTTTGACCATTTCTAATTCTCAAATTCACCCAAAGGGTGTGAGAGAAGAGCATATGTGGTTTAGGTTGTATAAAGGAAATGTTAAAAAAATAAAATAAAATACGTTAGATTTAGAAATGAAACAAGCATTAGTGAAACAATATAACAATTTTAATCATGTTTGATTATATAGTTCACCCAAACGGTGCAAGAGAAGAACATACCCGATTTAAATTATGGGAATGAAGCGTGAAAATGAAAGACAAATAAGAGAAAATGATCAAAAGTTGGGTTAGATTATGTTTTATGTGAAAAACTATAGAAAAATGTTAGAAAACGAGAACAAGAATAACAAGAAATGAACTAATTGATTTCTAGAAATTTGTAGGAAAATGAAAATCTCACATAGAATGCTAACGCAGGGAAACAAATGGAAACACAAATAAAATACACGTAAAGGCACCTTTTTGTAATGAAAACGTGCAAACCAGAATGTAAATTCACACTGATGTTAATGCTAGCGCAGGGACTGAGATAGAAATGCAGACCTGCAAAAATAGAGTTAGAATAAATACACTAGCAGAGAATGTAGCGGAAATGCACCCAAAGGCACATTGACGTAGAGACTGGAAAAAAAACGTATCTAGTTGCACAAAATATAGGAAGTTTGGGAGAACTGCATACTATAGAATGCTAATGCACAAACTTCGACACTAGCATAAACCTACAAAAATAAAAAAGACAAAAGCTTGCTAGTGCAGATCACGAGCTACACTAACGCAAAGAAGATGACAAAAACACAAGTCAACCTGTACTTGCAAAAAATGTTATAACACGACCAAAACGTTTGTTTTTTTTGTAAATTTCTCTCAAACCTGCTTATGGAAGAACCAAAAAATTGGTCAAAAACCCTTAAACAACACAAAGAACACGAAAACAATGTTACATTGTAAGATATGATCAAAATAATGTGGGAGTCCCATCGGGCATGTCCAAATGTATACAAGAGAAATGATGAAGAAAATATTGAAATGAAACGATGCCTAATTCTATATTATGTAACAACACTGAATATAAACAATAAGGTACATATTTGATCCAAGAAAATAAGTAATTTTACATTTGAAACACTAGTTGCAAATAAAGGGAATAAAATACTTAGCTGATTCGCAATAATCCCAAAGGTATGTCGAGTTGGAGAACTGCTGGGAAAGGAACTCAGAGTGTCACAATCAAACCCAAAAAATTACAGAGGTGTCGAAAGTGCTAGGACCAAGGCACCTACGGAGGATCAGGGGTGTTTGGGATGCCAAAGACTTGTTCTGGACACTTGTGACTGCTCAAAAGCTGTGAAACTCAGTTTCGTAGGGTCACAAGATGTTTGATGCTTGTCACCTTTGATCACATGTATGTCGTTTTACTTCATTTTTATTCACCCGAAACTTGCAATCAGAAAGAAGCACCTGCAAAACCTTCAAACCATATCAAATCCTAAAAATAAAGATACAAAATGAGGGGTGGGACTATACTCGGCTGTCAATAAAGTGAACTTACCACTGAGTGTTGCACTACATCTCAAACCCAATGTAATTCTATGTGTGTGTGTGTGTGAAGAGATTGTGCCCTAGGTGGCTCTTGTGCGTGTTGCACTTGATAACAAGAAACTAACTAGATGTAGAAAATATAGATAGAGATGTGTGCATGAAAGAATGAACTTCCCCTCCTATGAAGTGTATGCAGAAATGACAGTCCCTTGTCCCTTACGTGGAGCTAGATGGACGCTTGAATGCTCTTAAATGCAACCTTAGGTGGTAATAGTTAATGCTTAGTGCTTGGTCATTTATTATGATCACATAGCTTTGTATTTATATGATTTGCTTGTTTGAATTTCGTAATTAACCACTAAAAGGCTGATTGGTAAAAAACAAGATGCCCAAATGGCTATAAAAGACCCAAAAGACACGAGCAAAGTACAAAGAGGTTGGGGGCGCCTAGAGGGGATGGGGGCACCTAGAGGGGACGAAGGCATCTGACACTGATGTCCTGGTTGGGCACTGACGTCTAGAGTTAGAAATGTCAAAGTATAAAAAGACATACTGGGCAAGGAAGAGTGTAAGACCAAGAGGGAAAACATAAAGTAAGCAAAGATGGCCAAAGACATGTGGTCAATTAGCACTTTTATTGCTTAGGAATCATACGCATAGTGGTATGTGATCAGGACTAGATGGATACCCAAAGTGTGTTATTTAGTGTCTACATTTTCCCCCACTTTATGTTGTTGAGTGAATGATCGATAATATAAAGTAGATAAGCGATGCGTACCTGATAACCATGTAGATCGATGGCAAAAAGCGTGTCGAGAGACAAGGAAAAGTGTGGAGTGATAAAAATGTGAAGCATGGAAGCTAGAGAAGAGGAAGTGAAAAAAAGTGATGATGATGACCCTAGGGTGAGAGCGTATGTGTAGATGTCGCGTTGTACTTGTTGTTGATGTCTCTTGATGTGTGATGATGTGATTGATGTGACTACCACTTCCCATAAGGATGAACCTACAAAAGAGAAAAACGAACAAATATTCAAATACGCGTATATATAATCAAAATGTGTAAACAATGTGTAAAAAATGAAAAAGGAACATGTGCACTTGATTCGTGATGAGTGAAAAGAGATAAAAGGGATCCTGAAGATGTTCTAGAAGAATGAGTTTTTTGGGTAATCTCATGCTAGTTGCACTGAGTGCGAGTTTTTGGGCGATCTCACGCTAAAAACAAAAGAAGTGTAGGGAGAAAAGTATGGTATCATTCTCCAACCTTTAACTTCTTCCTGAAGTGTAGAAAACCATTGCATATGGTGTGTAAAAATATGATCTAGTTCGATTCAACACGAAAGTAGAAAATACAGTGTAGTGCTTGCATGCAAAGTGCTGAAGGACTATCTGTCCTATAAAAGCCACTGTGTATACTGCTGAAAATTGTGCCGAACTGAAAAATGCTATGTAGTTGCCCCCTGGTCACAAGAGTCTAGGAAGGGTCAGGAGTTCCCATGCACTACTTTCTGGGTTTGGGCGATGGTGTTTGTGCTCTGCTGAGGACCCAAGTTAGGATTTGCGTCGTTGCTGAGACTGAAGACTGTGTTGATTGTGAACTAAGCTATTCTGAACTGTGATTGTAGACAACTATATGGGGTGAATGTTTCACCCAATGGATGCCCCCCCTCATTTGGGGTGCATGCAACGTCGCAAGAAGTATGTGGCCCAAAGGAGGACCGACTGCTGTGCAAAAACTAAAGCCTTATAGAGGGAGGAAATGTGCTTGGTAGAAGCTAAGGCATACACAAACAAAGTGGCCAAAAAACAAGTGCTAGTGAAAGCAAGATAAATCACACATGTAGAAGACAATGTGTAAGCTAACAAGAAAGAAAACAATGTAGACGACAAAAATAAGGTTGCAAACATGGGACATCACTCATGATGTCACAAGACAATCTAGGCCGATATAAACAAAGGCAGACAATGTGCACACAAGAAAAATGACAAATCCCGCAAACAATGACATACAATGGAAGACAAGAGAAAATAGTATCAAGCAATGTAATAGATAACCATGGTGGAAAAGAGACCTGCAAAACAAATGTTGCACATGAAGCACCCATTATCATGTTAGAAAGATAAAATGTATGTCAAAGCATGTATAATCCGATATAGTAATGTGCTATGAAAAATTAAACAATAACACCTATAATGTACGAAAGTGGATGCCCCTAGGAGACGCTATGGGACTTGTAATAGGTACTATGCCAAACATCCGTGATGCGTGTATCGATCTATATGAAAGCTGCATCCACAACTAGAAGGAAAGTGAATGTGTATTTGTATATAGAAAGATAATGATATACAAGATATCTATCTAACAAGTGTAATAAAGTGTACATGTAAGCATAAGAAACAAGAGTAAATACAACCAAGATATGTAGTATGTTGTAGATGAGTGAGACGAAATGGAATGTAGTATGAGTGTGATAGGAGAAGCGTGCCCTCGAGTGGATGCATATGCATGAGATGAGGTTCATTGATAAAATACCCCTTAACAATCAAGAATGAACAGTAGAACAAGAGTGCATTATTAGGAAATGGTTTGAGTAGTGCGCTAGAAAGATATGATCATCAAAACGTAGAGCGTAGAGAGTACGTGAGTGAGTGTGGTGAGGTTCATTTTAGTTTGAGACCCTTAGGAGTCGAGTATGAACCATGGAACTAGAGTGTGTCATAGGATAGTGAGCGTAACACGTAAAAGATGCAAGAAATATATGTCATGAACGCATAAAGTGCATATGATGTGTAATAGAAGTTGTGAGAAAATGATGCGATGGATGTGACATGTGTGAAGTGTGCAGTGTGTGAGGTTCATGTATATAGTATGCCCTCAAAAATCAAATGTGAACCATAACATGAGAGTGCGTCATCAGGTAATGATGATACAAGAGTGTATTAAGATGTGCATGATGTGTGTGAGAGGTTAGATACGAAGTGTAGAGTAAGCAAGAAGAATGTGAGATCAGTGATAATGCTAGAGGGGGGGTGGAAGAAGAAGCATGGTGCCCCCAAGTGTATGATGATAAGTAAGATTAAGTAACATCACCTAGAATATCATCACTGTCATGGTCAAAACCAAAAGGTGATGCATCTGAGACTTGGTGATATATAATATGTGGTAGATCTTGTAGAGAGCCATTGTAGCGTAAATTATACATGCCCATCACATATTCCTCATCAATGAAAGGTGGTAATGGACATTTGTGTGCATACCAACGAGTATGGTTCTGTGAATAACCGAGAAATGAGTTATTGCAAATGAAAACACGATCGAAAGGCATAGGGAATGAGATGTAAATATGATATGGATCTAAAGTACCACCAATACAATTGAGCCATGATTTCCCAAGAGCGAGTGGTGCAAGGCGTGAGGTATATGCAACAAAGACCGAGAGATGAAATACTCGGAGGCCATAAGCAATAATAATGCAAGCATGTCCATGATATAGATGTGGTGAATGTAGTGGAGGTAATATATCATTAAGTGTCAACCCAAACCGTCTCAAGCCATCGAGTGTGCAAATAGTGTCAGAGCTAGTGGGATGTAATGGAATGCACAACCAAAAAGCATTGTTTATGAAAAGAGTACATGTGAAAGGAGATATCACAGATGCATGCTAGTTAGGAGGAGACAATGAAGGTGGTATGACGTCCCTGAGAAAGTACCATAGCAGTAGTAGAAGGAGGGGGATTAAGAAGCAGATGGAATACCATCTAATGTGTAAACAATTTCTTCAAGTGGAGGTAAATTGTTTGGATAATGTTCAGGTCGTGGATAATGTTCAGAAGGCTGCGTGTTCATTTCACGTCGGGTTCACCAAATGATTAAGCAAATATTGAAATGAATAGATGTCTAATTCTATATTATGTAACAATACTGAATATAAACAATAAGGTACAAATTTGATCCAAGCAAATAAGAAATTTTAAATTTGAAACCCTAATTGCAAATGAAGGGAATAAAATACTTAGTTAATTCGCAATAATATCGAACGTATGCCGAGCTAGAGAACTGTTGGAGAAAGAACTCAGAGTGCCGCAATTAGATCCAGAAAATTACAGAGGTGTCGGAAGTGCCAGGACCAAGGAATCTACAGAGGGCCAGGGGTGCCTGGGGTGCCTATGATTGGTCAGAAGCTACAAAACTAAGTTTCATAGGGTCGCAAGATGTTCGCTGGTTTTTACCTTTGATCTCCTATATGTCATTGTACTTCGCTGTTATTCACTTGAAACCTACAATAAGAAAGAATCACTTGTAAAATCCTCAAACCGCATAAAAAAAAGAAGGATGCAAAATGAGGGGTCGTTCTATCCTCAGTTGTCAACAAAGTGAACTTACGACCGAGCACTGCACTACATCTCAGACCCAATGTAGTTCTATGTGTATGTGTGAAGAGATCATGTTCTAGGTGGATCTTGTGCGTGTCACACTTGATAGAAAACAAATAGCTAGATGTAGAAAATGTAGATGTGTGCATGAAAGAATGAACTTCCCATCCTATGAAGTGTATGCATAAATGACATTCCCTTGTCCCTTGTTTGGAGCTAGATGGATGCTTGAATGCTCTTGGATGCAACCTTAGGTGGTAATAGCTAATGCTAAGTGTTTGGTCCTTTATTATGAACACATTGCTTTGTATTTGTATGATTTCCTTGTTTGAATTTTGTAATTAACCACTAAAAGGTCGACTAGTAAAAATCAAGATACCCAAACGACTAGAAAAGACCTAAAAGATGTGAGAAAAGTACAAAGAGGTCAGGGGCGCCCAGAGGGGACGAGGGTGCTTGTTGTTGGCATCCTGGATAGGCGCTGATATCCAGAGTCAGAAATGTTGAAGTATAAAAAGATAGACTGGGAAAGGAAGAGTGTAAGACTAAGAGAAAAAAACAAAAAGTAAGCAAAGATGGCCAAAGACATGTGATCAATTAGTTCTTTTCTCGCTTAGGAATCATATGAATAGTGGTATATGATCAAGACTAGATAGATACCCAAAGTGCGTGATTTAGTGTCTACAAGAAAATGCAAACAAAAGAAAGAAATAAACAACAAAATGAAGTGCAAACATTTATAAAAAAAACTCCTTATAACCTCATATTGGACCAACTAAAGAGTGGGGTCGAGTGACACTCTTGTTGAATCTGGATGAGATATTAATCTCTTTGATTTGTGGATGCTCCAAGATATTGTGAATATAAGTAAAGCCAAGCTACGAGAAAATGATGATTGATTGATGATTGATTTGGTGATCAATTGGACAACAAAAAGATGTGGAATAGTGATTTCCAATGATAATTTGACAGAGTAACATTGCAAATTCCTCAATCTTGCAATGATGATTTGAGAGGAATGAAGCTTCTTATTTATAGATGCAGAAGAAGTCATGGATTGAGGATGTTGAAATTGATTGAGTTATAAGCTATTGATTTCATTTCCTTATTTAGCATGGTTCTTTTATTATGTGCAATTAGCTCTTTGAATGAGAAATTAAGAGGCTTTATTTCAAATTAGTTATCTCTTGAATTATTCCAAATTGTACGTGCATATTTGCTTTAATGTTTGTAGGATTCTAGAACTTGAGTGAGTTGGCTAGTGAAGTGGAGATGAGTAGATAATTGATTTTTATTTATTTAAATAGCTAATTAAATTAGCCAAAAGGGTGTATAGTGTATAGTGAGTGTAATAGAATTAATTAAATTAATTCTAGAAGTGGGATATGGATGAGTAATGGATTTAATATTATTGTTGGACATTGTAATGTGTAATGGACATTTTTAGGGTATCTATAGTGGGTATTCCCTATTTTATTATATTTGAAGAGTAATTGAAGATTTCAATTTGCTATTTTATAGGAGTTTTAAAATAAAAAATTAGATTGTTATTATATGTTTGTGCAAGGGTTTGTGGGATTTTCTAAAATTTCTTATTTTATGCCCTAAGGGGTGATTCAATAAAATCTGAAATATTATATTAAAACATGATTTTAGAAATTGCTACAATGATGTACAATAAGATACAAGTGCTAAGAAATTTTAGAAGTATGAAAGAAAATGAGAGAGGTAGGGAACTTATCTTGATTTCATTTATCTCGAAGTGTGTCTGGCATGGCAGGACTAATGAAAACGTTGTGCAGAGTACTGAGAATGCTCGATAAAAATTCTATAACTCGCAAAATGGATGGGACATGGGCTCTTGGGCATGGGCGAGGGCGCAAGAGACCTCTCCTGGGCACTGGAGTCTACAGAAAAGCTCGAAATCTACTTTTTTCAGTGTCGCTAGGGTTTCACACTTGTTCACCAATGATCTCCTGTATGTTACACTTGTAAATATGGAACACAAATAATCTCTTGCAAAGCCCCCAAACTACATTAAATCCTAAAAAAGAAAGATGTAATATGGGGAGTCAGACTATCCTCAGATATCAAAAAAGTGAACTTATGACCGAGTGTTGTACTACATCTCAGACCATGTAGTTCTATGTGCTTGTGTGTACAATAATGCTCCTAGGTTTCCCTCACACAATTGATGCAAAGATAGCGGGCTAAAAGTTAGATAAAATGTAAATGTGTGGATGGAATTCAACACTTCCCCTTCCTATACAGTGTATGCAGAGTAAAAATCCCAAAGATGTAATCCTTCTGATAGTATGTAGATAAATATCCCTTTAGAAAATTTCCCGCCCTTATAATGGTATGTATGTTGTGTTTATATAGGGATCTCTTGCTTGAATTTCAACACTAGTGACACGACATGCCGACTGGGACCTCGGGATAAGAATAATAAAACTAAAAAGGCCGACCAAAAATGTAAAAAAAGTGAATAAAAACAAAGAGGACATGAGTGCCCAGGTTGGACAGGAGCGCCTGGGTGCTAGTGTTCTGGGACAACTAACGACCAATGTGAGAAGATTGATGGACAAGGATCCCTGTGACCTGACAAGAAATGGGTGCAAAAGTGAGAGAGGTGAGATATAAAAATAATAGGAACACTCAAAAGCAAGCAGATGGACTAGATAGTGTGTCACTAGTGAATACTTTTCTTAGTCAAGATCCATATATAAAATAACACACTTGATGGTATAATAAATAGTAGTATGTGCGTAATTTTGTGTCTACATTTCCCCACCCTCTTTCTGCTATTTGAATGAAATTCAAGTAGTGTAAAGGAAGTAACGAACATACCTATGAGAAGTCCAAAGAATCCCTGTTGCAGATGTATACCCAGACTAAGAACATATAGCATGGCGAACCATGGATTAGCGTGTTGATCCATGTGGCATAAATAGAGATGACGAATCATTGTAAAAAGCACTTTGAGAGATTGATGATTTGATTTTTGAGTAATTTGGAGATCTCGAATTGTCGTTGATGGAGATTTAACAAGGTAGGGAGTGATCAGCTCCCAACCCATTTTTTCATGTGTGAGAAATTGAGGATTTGGGTGTCCTGTCTCTAGAGAAAAAATGTTAGGGAGAGAGGTCTAGTTTACCCTCCAACTTTGACTACATCCTCAAAAGGTCCAACCGTTTCTTGTATTAGGATATGAGTAGCCCACTTATGACTTACCATATCACTTTATTATATCATTTATACTTTCTCATGCTTAGTAGGTCGGCCTTGGTGATGGCCATAACATCTGAATACTATATATAGGGGATTGTAGGTAGTGGCTCATCATTCAGTGGAGCATTTGAGTCTTATTGTATAGTTTAGAGGTTGCCCCCCAAAGTGGAAAAGATATTTTAATTGCATATTGAGATCATTTATCTGCAATAATGTGTTCTTCGGTGTTCTATTTATGCTCATAATCTGAATCATACAAGTAATTTCATTACAAGTGGTATTAAAGCTGTGATCTGAGCCAAAATTGGGGCAAAATACCTACTTTTTGTTTCAGATATATCTTATTAACAAGAGAGAATTTGTCTGAGATTTTTTTACCATAGTTGAAAATAATTCCAAGTAAGATTCTCTGAAAATTTCATAATTTTTTGATTTATTTTTCAAAATTTATTACAAATTTAGGGTTTTTCATTAAATCACTCCCTAGGCTGAAATTTGTGGAATTTTTCGAAGTTCTTTACATTTTCGAAAAGCCCTTAAAAAAATATTGGTAGTATCTTCTATGTGTTTTTTCCTATTCGGCTGAATTGGTATCGAAACCCTAAACCCTAGGGTTTGACATCATGGCGAGGCCTTCCACAAGAGCCAAAAATAATTTGGTCACTCTGGGTAAAACCCTAGATAAAGATGGGGTAGTGATAGAAGAGTTGGAGTCAGAAGGGGTAAATATAGATTCCTTAGCACTAGGGTTTACCTCAGTTCATCATCAGGTGATCCAACTCGAGTATAAATTGTGAAATGTACAATCTAAGATGGCCTGTAAAGGAGACATAGACCAAATCAATCAATGGTTGGATGATATAATGCAACATATAATGGGTAAACAATATGTCCCAAATCAGTCCCAACTCAACCAAGGAGGATCTTCAGTTCAAAATAATGGGCAAAATAACCATGTTGGATCACTTTTCCAGCCCAATCAAAATCCAATTTATTTGCAACCACAAAATATGATGCCGAAAGTGGAGATGCGCAATTTTGATGTGAAGCATCCACTGAATTGGATAAATCAAATGGAGAACTTCTTTGAGTTACATCGAACCTCATCAAGAAAAAAGGTGACCTTCACGTCCCTGTATCTTGAACTAGACCAATTCGTCTGGTATCGATGGTTATGTGCTCAGAGGTAGAAGAGTGGTCTCAGTGTCACTTGGATAGTTTTTACCGAGGAGTTGCAATTGCACTATAGTTTCAGTGTTTCAGATAACTACTTTAGTCAATTGGCAAAGTTAAGACAAACATGATCAGTCAAAGATTATGTGCATCAATTCCAAAACCTATCCTTAAGGGTGGAGAATATTACAAAAGAGAACCTGAATGACCTGTTTCTTGGGGGTCTTAAGGACCACATTGAGCATGAGGTACATATGTTTAATCCACTCAAGCTTTCTGATTCTATTATCACGACACGCAGAGTAGAGGAAAAAATTATTTGCAGTAGGAGGTAACCTTTCAATAACACTAGACATCGTAGTACCCCTTCCTCATCATTCACTCAGCCAATTAGACTGACTCCTCAAAAAATGGAAGAAAAAAGAGAAAAGGGATTATGTTTTAATCGTGTGTTATCCCCGTTTTGAGTTCACAACGAAACGATTGGATAACCCCTACAAAATTTTTTGAAGTGATTTTGCTTTATGACCTCTTTTAGAGAAAATCAGGTTTTCGGGTGTTACTAACAGCTTGACATAAGTTTTAAACCTGCTTTGTGTCGCGTAACTTCTGAAACCCGAGACCCGCCTTATATTGAGCAAATCCTTTGTAGTCGGGTTTTCGGAAATTCAATGCATCAGAACGTACCTAAGTTAAAACATGTTTTATGTCGTCCGACTTCCGAAACCCGAAACCCGCCTTGTATTGAGAAAATCCTTTGTAATCGGGTTTTCGGAACCCCAAAGCATCGGAACATTCATGATCCAAAACATGTTTTGTGCGCCATGTTCTCTGATTCCTGAAGTCCGCTCAATCCTTTGTATTCGGGTTTTCGGAAGTTCAATGCATCGTAGCATTCATAATTCACCACATGTTTTGTGCTCTATGTTTTCCGATTCCCGAAACCCGAAATGCACTAAAACTCTTCATGTCGGGTTTTGGGACTCCTCCAACATGCTGACATGGCATTCATGCCGAGTGGTCGGTGAGTTGGCACGTGCCTAGCTGAAGTGTATTTATTACTGATTTTCTTATAAATAAGTGGATTTCCACGTCATTCTTACCGTTCATATTTTTAATTCGTGGATTTTTCGCATGCTCTTCCACTCCCAAAACCCGCAAACTCGCCTTGCTCAGATTGGATCGTTCGTTTTTTATTTTACCTGTCTCGAATTGAAGGTATTTTTATTTCCTTCTTTATTCTTGATTTTTATGGATCGATTACGCATATTTTATTCCCAATTTCTTTCCAGTTGTTGAAGGTTTGTCTTTCCTTCTGCTTTCTGTGTTGTTTTAGAAAGGGTTTTGGGTTTTTAGGGTTTATCTTCTTTTTGAGACTATCAATTGGTGTTGTTCCTTCCAAGTTTCTAATTACTATGCATGATGTTTGGAATATGAATAACAAAAAAGAAAGGAAGTTGTATATGTGGAAATTCAAAGAAAAGACTCTGTTTTTTGCTTCCCAGATTTTGAAGGCTGTTTTGCAGATTCAAAGGTCTGAACTATATTGGAAGCTTGAAGTGATCGGGGTTTCTCAACATTCCGACCTCAACAGTAAGTGTCAGGCATCTCCGAAGTTCCGTCAACGAACAGTGGGTGCCGGGTTTCCTCCAGTTTCCATCATTGAAAAGCAAGTGTCGGGCTTTCACCAAGAGTTCCGACATATCAAACTTGTCGGGTTCTCAGGGTTTTCCGACATCCTCTTCAGCGTGTCGGGTTCTTCTCTTCTTCCGAGCGTATTCAGTCAATCGGGATTTTTTAGTGTGGACAGCATCTCCTGAGTTTCAAGCCTTTCTTATTCCAACATTCTTCATGTCAGACCCTGGTTCATCTCAAGAGAAGGCCGAAGAAGTCTAGTAGAATGAAGTATAAATTTAAGAAACCAGAATCCCCATCATATATTGATTGTAATTATGATATCAGGGATACTGAACTTGGCAACATAGATATGGATGACTTTTGGAATAGGGTGAAGAGTTCTTCTCAGACCCCATGGATGAAAACTTTAGCTAATAGTGGCTTGCCCCTGTGCAGCAGGCTTTCCGATATCCGCCCAATGTCCAGAATTGGTTTTGGTGTGTGCATCTAGTTACGACTCGGCTTCTCATTCCATGAGGAATCAGGTTGGTGAGGTAGCTATCAAACTAGATGGAGGCTTATTTTGATGATCTCCTGAAACTACCTAATTTCGAGGAGTATGGGGACCTAGACATCAAGTCGGCTCAGAAGGCCTGGGACAATAACTCAGGAAAATTGCATTAAGGATGTCAATAAGAAGTTCTTGGTCAAAGCTAAACCAGTAATGATCAAGGTTTCCAAGAACTATCCCTAGATGTGATTTCATACAAGAAATCAATGACATTATCACCTTGCTGAGCCGTGGTTTTTGGCTTGCCGGAATCCCATTTATTTCATGCATGGATGTATCAGTTCATGGTCACCATCAAGAAGAACCAGCAAGGGATTGACTGGGGAACCCTTATAAGTAATCAGATTGACTCTCAGAGAACGAAGGTCTTATCAACCGGAAAGTTTTATATCTTCTTCATATGTGTCCTCTGCAGTAGCTGGGATGAGGAGCTATCCCGGACTGGATACTAAAGGAAGCCAGAATCGACCAACACCAGTCTAGAAGTATTATCCTCAGATTAACAAATAAGGGGTCCAAGGATCATTTTAGGAGGGTAAATGACACCTTTTTCTACGAGAACATCTGCCGGCTGAACCCAGAGGAAAGAAAGACAAATCTCTTCAATTGTTTTCTCCAGCTGAAATGGTGGTTGTGCCAGAATCACCAACACCACCAGAAATAGGAGAAATTAATTTGGAAGAAGGAGGAAGCCAGCTTCTGTCTTCACCATTTGCCGATTGCTCAACGGGAGAGACCTTATCTCTTACATTCAAGGCTTTGGAGTCTGAATCTGTGCCTCCCCCTCAACAACCACTCCAACCTCCTCATTCCCCGTCCACTTCTTCAAGCATGGCCAATATTTTCTCTAGGCTTTCACCCCTCACTGCTGGAACCCAAGTGATCACCAGTACGCCCCCACAACCTGTACCTCTCTTTGTTGCATCTACTACCACGTTGGCTGATGTTCCCCCTCCAATAGTAGGATCTTCTCCTCTTGAGAGTAGAATACCAATTACTACAACAGTGGCAATTTCCTCTGATACACCACAATGGCTACTCGAGCAAACTCCGAGGAAGAGGAAAGTAATTGTACCTCTACCAGCCTTTGATTTCAGTTCACTCAAGGCTTCTACTGCGAAATCAGCCAAGAAACCCAAAACAGTTTCAAGGGTTTTGGTGGATGTTTCAGGAGATAAGTTTGCAGAAATTGCCACTCCCTCAGCCGAAAAAACTAAAGAGGATATAACAACTTCTGATTATCAGATAACCAAGGTGGCTCTAGGCAAAGTGACATCAGAAGGAGCGCAACAAGATGCACGGGCTTCCATAGACGTGCTGTGCCAAAAGTTGAAAGAAACAAAGGTCAACCGAGATGAGTTTAAGGAAAAACTGGAACAGTTGACAGAGGTTTTGATCAAACTCTCAACACCCCTGGAATCCATACCATCTTCTTCTGCTATCTACCAGATTCGATTTCTCATCGGTGCCTACGATTGAGAAGATTGCTAAAAAAGGAAGGGCGGTTGATGAATGGATCCAAAAGTTACTCCAATAGGGGAAGGAAGTAATTCAAGAGGTGGTGAAAGTTCATGAGTCTTTGGTAGAAATTCAAAAGGAAGGAGAGAAGATGGATGAGGAATTCACTGAAGAAATTGGACAGCTTGATTTGACTTGTGAAGCTCTCCAAGTGCTAAAACAAATACCAGCACACCTCTTGGTGGAAGAAGGTATTCTTCCACATACATATAAACACTTCCAGCTGACCAAGGCCATCAAGTTCAAAGTAAAGATCCTCAACGAAGCCTGCAGCAAGTTGAGAGAATCAAGGGATAAATTGATCGATGGGAAAAGTGATCTGGAAGAAGAATTGCTGAAGATTTGTCCAAAGGTATCAGCTGGGAACTCAGGCGCCTTATCAGCAGATGATCTCTTCAAACAAGTCCAAGAAACTGTTCAGCATGAACCTATACACGGATTCGACCTTGAAGTCATTGGTCAGTTTGTGAGGATTGAACATACGTTGGAGGCCTTAAGAAATCTCAACAAAAGGATTGAAGAAAGCTTCCCAGCAGTGCCAGCGATGTTCATGAGACCTACGAAATGTGGAATGATCATTCCATTGCACCTGATGAAAATGAAATGCAAGGCATTATTCGGAAATTCCAGGAGTTTCAGAACAAACAGTCTCAGCTGGAGGAAGAGAAAGAAGAAGAATCAAAAGATGATGACTCGGATTGAGTTCCAATGTCCCATGACATTTCTATTTTTAGAATGACATATCTTTTATTTCCGTTTTGTCATTATTTTTAATTCATACTTTGACTTGATCTCCTGCGTGAGAATCATGCAAAACTGAACTTTAGTTAACATGCTATTTTTTAGGATCTGTCCTGTTTTATCTCTAGCTTCTTTTGTTATAAATAAGGGATGCCTGTGCATTCAAAATGGTCGAGAATTTTTGGAATCATTGATAGGCTTTTGGAAAGGAGAAAAACTTTGTGTTTTCTTTCAATCATTTTGAAGAATAGAAGCTTGATATTGTTTTACAGAATTTGTGTTGTGAAATATATCTTATTTAAGACAGTGTTCTTATGTTCATGATCTTAAAGCTATTCTTTGCATAGAATCTCAGTGTTTATAATCATCTCGGACATTATACCTGTGATCTAAAACTCATATGATTATTTCGTGCTCTGTGTTTACTCGAAAGAAAATACGTTTCTCCCATTTCTTTTCTACCGTGCTTCTTTCACTGTAACAGTTTCTAACCTATTTCACTTACGAAAGCAATATCCTTGAATCGTGGTGAATGTGGATTTCGGGATTTCATCCCAACCCCCAATGGTTAGATTAGTGTGAATATTGTATATATTATTTACTGTGTTTTAGATTAGCAATAAACAGGCAGCCTCACCTGTCTTTGAGGAGGGATTTAATCCCATGTACTGTGGTTGAACCTCATATTTTGGTTTGACAAAATATCCAACCAACAGTTTTTGGCGACTCCGCTGGGGAAATACGGATCAATAGTATAAAGCTTATCCTCTCGGTGTCTGGCGACTCCATATTTGCCTTATTTTTAATAAGATCTCCTTTCAGTTCAAGCTGGCCAGGAGGATCTTCACTCGGTCTCGCCGAGCTCAAGGTGAAATTGATCCACTCTTCGAGTTACTGCAACAGCACAATTTCAGCCTTTCTCCCAACAGCGTTGTCTCTAACCGAGCCAGAAGTTCTTCACCTGTTCGGAGAAATCGGATCCCTGAAGAACGGGAAGCATCTGCAACTTGTCGTGCACTACTCTTGTCTGATACCCGGATCCCTGTATGCACTCTTTTCAGAAGGATGGCGGTTCAACCTGTGCCTTGGGGTGCAGTCATTGGTCCTCTTACTTTGACTCCTCCATTGCATGAGTTACCACGTGGATCACGTAAAAACATTCCCAAGTTCAATGGGGATGGGAAGCAGCATCCTGATGAGCATATTGCATCTTTCTTTGTTGCATGCGGTGTCCTCGGAGTAGCCCACGAAGATGTCTCCGTTTGACTCTTCGTTGAAACATTGTAGGGAGTAGCAGCTGAATGGTTTTATCACCTCTCGAATGCATGCATTCCAGATTGGGCTACCATACGGACCAAGTTTGAGGCACGTTTCAAACCAGCCGAATATTCTCATGCATTGTTAGCTCAGCTTACTCATATGAAGAAGGAATCGCATGAACCTATGCGGGAATTCGTGGCTAAGTTCAATAAGTTGATCCGTAAAATTCCAGTTATAGCTGTACCAACTCTGGAAAACCAAAAGTGCTTCTTCATCAATGCTCAACCTCCTGATATAAGCTTTTTATTACGAAGGTCGGTTATCCCAGATCTGACTACTGCTTAGTCAACGGCTACTGAAATAGAGGATGATCTCATCTTAGCCGGAAGGATCAAGAAAGATATACCCAAAATCAAAAATCAAGGTTCTTCTCAAGGTAATACTGACCCTATGTTTCAAAAAATGGCTAATGATTTGATTGCTTTAAAGAAGCAAGTGTCTCATTAGGGGAGCAATGTTCCGTACCGGGATATCCCTAGGCGGAATTTTAATAACAATGGTGCACCTGCCAGAGATAGGCCACGGTTAGCTCCTGCTCAACCGAGATTAGCAATTGAAGCTCTGCCCGTTAATGCAGCAGTAGAACTAATTGAAGAAGATGATGAACCAGAAGAACAAGATTCCCGTGAGGATTTCGAAGCTTCAGGATATGCTGATGAGTCTTATGATGAGTCAGCTGGCGACTCCAGTATTGGTTATTTGGAATATGATGAAGATGAATGTGAGCCAGATGGTCAATCATTTGTTGTTTTCACTCGGTCCCAGTCTCAGGTTCCCAGAAAACCTCCGGAAAATACTAAGGAGAAGAATAAAGAACCTCCTGTATCCATAGTCAAAAGGGGTACCCCTATTTCGGCGCAAACTAAAAAAGAGGTTACTAAAAAGATAGCTGCTCCTTATTCTCCTTCTCCTAAGGTCAGTGTCCCAACACAAGCTCATGTAATCAGAACTGAACCTACCATCATTCCTTCTTATACTACTTTTGACATTATTGATCATGCAAAGAGAACCAAGATTCAAATGTCAGAAGCAGAATACCTTCAGTCGAATCCCGAACAGTTTGAAAAGCTAGCCAAGTTCATTAGAAGTAACGCGGCTATTCCATCACCTTCAAAAGGTCTCCTTCCAAATCCTACTCAACCCACACCTCAGAATAATCTGACCTCTGCTTCTTCCTCAGGAAAGATTGAACCATTTTATTTGTCTCTACTTATAAATGGGTTTAAACTCAGCAATTGCATCATTGATTCAGGGGCCTCTGATAATGTTATGCCCGCAAAAGTGGCCCATGCCCTCGGGCTTACTTTGACTAAATCATATGGACGGTGCTATTCCATGGAAACTAAACAAGTCCCTCTGATTGGTCAAATCAAGGACGCACAGTTTGCATTTGTTGCCTTCCCTGAGAAGAGAGTAAAAATGACTATCCTAGTTACAGATATTCCTGCGGCTTACGGTATTCTCTTGGGTAGAGGATTTTGTAAAGATGTCGGAGGAGAGATTAGTATGGATTGGACCAAAGCTAAGATACCAGTCAAAGGGGTTCAACAGGTTCTTCATCCTGAACCGCAGGCAAAGTATTTGGTGACCAAATCAGATGATCCTGAAAGCTCAGATCCTTTTCGAAGATGCTAGCTTTGGGAATTATTTCATGGCTTCAGAGATACCCATTGTAGATGTGGAAGAGGAAGATCTCAATGCTAGTTTGGACGCTCGAATTTGATGGTAGCTGCTCAGCCTCTGGATCAGGCGCTGGTGTTGTTCTCATATCTCCTAGCTCCGAGATTTTCCCATTAGCTTATAAGTTGCAATTTGATAATACTAATAACACGGCCGAATATGAAGCCCTGTTATTAGGATTAGAATTGGCCAGACAGAAGGGAATCAGGAATCTCAAGGTGCAGGGGGATGCGGAGCTGATTGTTAATCAGGTCAGGGGTATATATCAGGTGAAAAATGATCGGTTGAGGCATTACAGGAACAAATTTTGGGATAGTATAGAATGCTTTGATGCATTTTCTATTAAGGCAGTTTTAAGAGATTATAATGACAAGGCTGATTCTTTGGCCGTATCTGCATCTCTTCTTCTTCCTCATCCTCAGTTCAAGCAAGACACATACTCTATCGAGATTGTGTACCGTCCTAGCGTCCCAGATAATGCAACTCACTGGCAGGTGTTCAATGATGATCAACAAGTGTTGGCTTTTCTAGAAAAGGCTGACAATTTCAGTGAGCTATATTTTGAAGGTTCGAAATCAGCCTTTCGTGAAACTATTTCGGATCCATATCAAGAGGTTAATGGTGAATTTATCCAACTAAAAGGCAACAAGATACCAAAAGGTCTGGTTTCTCTAGAGGGTCTGTTTGACAAGCATGATCGCTTTATCCAAAACAAAAGGCAAGTCGAAGGAGCTTCTTCCTCTGAAGTAGATCAAATCAATCTAGGTTCATCTGATCAACCTCGGATGGTGAATATCGGTAAATGTTGTTCTCCTGAAGAGAAGGCCAGATTCACTTTGCTTTTGAAGAAATACATCGATGTGTTGGCCTGGTCCTATGCAGATTTGAAATCTTTCAAGCCCAAGGATGTACAGCACAGTATTCCTTTGAAGCCTGATGTGAAGCCGTACAGACAAAAGCAAAGGCATTATAATCCGAAGATTTCAGGGACTATCCTGGCAGAAATTCAGAAGATGTTAGATGCTAGAATTATTTTCCCAATCCATCACTCCACCTGGATTGCAAACATTGTTCCTGTCAGGAAGAAGAATGGCGAGATCCAGATTTGTGTTGACTTCTGGAACTTGAATCAGTCCTCGCTGAAGGATAATTATCCCTTGCCGATCATGGATCAGGTATTGCAAACTGTTACTGGATTAGAAATGTTATCCATGCTCGATGGGTTTTCGGGATATAATCAAGTCGAGGTAACCACAGAAGATCAACACAAGACAGCTTTCACGACCCCATGGGGTACCTTTGCTTACAGGAGGATGCCATTCGGCTTGATCAACGCCGGAGCTACTTTTCAGAGAGCTATGGACCTAGCATTCAGAGATCTGATGGGCAAGGTCATAGTTGTGTATTTAGATGACTTGACCGTTTTTCTAAAAAACGGAGTGATCATTATGGTCATTTAGAACAGGTACTTCTTGAGGTGTAGACATCATGGGATTTCGTTGAATCCTAAGAATTCCATGTTCGGGGTTACATAAGGAAAGCTGTTGGGTCATATTGTGACTAAAGAAGGAACTAAAATTGACCCAGAGAGGGTAAAGGCTATTCAGAGTCTTACTTTACCAACAAGTAAAACCGGAGTTCATTCTTTCTTCGGAAAAGTTAATTTCTTGAGAAGATTTGTACCTGATTTCGCTGACAAAACCAAGGATATCCTTGGAATGATGAAAGGCAAAGTCCCATTCAGATGGAGTGCAGAAGGGAAACTTTCATTTGAAGAAATCAAAAAGGCAGTTGCTTGTGCTCCTGTCTTAGTATGTCCAGACTTCAAGAAAGATTTCATCATGTATAGCTATGCTTCTGCCCACACAGTTTCAGCGATCCTGATGCAGGAAAATGGAGAAGGCATTGAAGCTCCTATCACATTCATGAGCTGTCCGTTGAAAGAGCATGAATTGAAGATGTCACAGATTGAAAAACATGCTTATGCAGTGGTACGAGCAGTAAAGCATTTCAGGTACTATGTGCTGAATTCTCATACTCGTGTTCTCATTCCTGATACTGCTGTTAAATCCATTCTAACTCAACAAGAGCTGGGAAGCCAACGAGGTACTTGGATTGCTAAGGTTCAGGAGTATGACTTGGACATCAAACCTACCAAGTTGGTACGAGGAAGAGGCCTGTGTCAATTGATTGCAGAGAATCATGCTGAAGCAGAGTGTGAAAGACTCAAGATACTTCTTCTGAGCTGCCTATGGTGCTTTTTGTGAGTACGACCAATGAATGGTACACGGACATTGCTTTCTTCCTAACTTATGGTGAATGCCCTCCACATTTAAATCAAAAAGAGAAGAGGACCGTCAAGCTGAGATCTGCGAAATACCTTTTGTGGAATAATGCAATATACAAGAAAGGTATCGATGGTGTCTTCTTGCGTTGTGTTGATAAATCGCAACAGGAAAAGTTATTAGAATCCTTTCATAGCCTAGCATGTGGAGGACATTTTTCATCTTCTGTAACAGCGTATAAGATCTTACGGGCTAGGTATTATTGGCCTACTCTTTTCCGGGACTCAGCAGAATGGGTGTCTAAATGTGAAGCTTGTCAACATTTCGTTGGTCGTCCCAAGCTAGCAGCTCTTCCTCTGAAGCCTGTGGTGATTGAAGAACCTTTTCGCCAATGGGGGATTGATTTTATCGGAACATTGAATCCTGCTTCCAGTGCTAGACACAACTATGTGCTAACTGCTACATATTATTTTACCAAGTGGGTAGAGGCTGTACCAATCAAGCAAGCAACTTCTGAAGCTGTTTGCAAGTTCCTGAAAGAAAACATAATCGTCAGATTCGGTATTCCTCATAAGATTGTAGCGGATAATGCGTCTAACTTCTCGTCACATGAGTTGACAGAATTCTGCTATGGATTCGGCATTACTTTGGCTCATTCATCTGACTATTACCCCCAGGGCAATGGGCAAGCTGAGTCCAGCAATAAAAATCTGGTTACCATAATCAGGAAACTAGTAGATGAAAATCAGAGGAATTGGCACAAAGCATTGTATGATGCGTTGTGGGCTGATCGGATCACTCCAAAGCGAGCCATAGGGATGTCCCCTTTTCAATTTCTATATGGGATTGATGCTGAAATTCCTATCTCAGTAGAATTGCCGGCCTTGCAGTTGGCAAAAGCGGTTGAAGATGTAGCTTTTCAGAATTCTATCGAAAAAGAGGGTTATGTACCTAACCAGGCTAGAAGAAGAGTGAATTAAGGTGGTTGATCGTATAGCAGATCATCAGAGCAGGGTGAAGAAGATTTTTGATAAAAAATCAAAGCAACGTGACTTCCAGATTGGAGACCTGGTGTTGCTTTGGGATAAAAGAAGAGAACAGAAAGGAATGCATGGAAAGTTTGATTCTTTATGGAAAGGACCTTTCAAGATCCACGAGTTGAATGGTGAAAATAGTTTCCTTCTATCATATCTGGATGGAGGGTTACTCCCTTTGCCTTTCAGTGGACAACATCTAAAGTTGTTCCACCATTAATGTAAGATGCTCTCTTGCATTGTACATATTTTGCTTTTGTTGTGTGTTTGCTTTTGGTTTTCTTTCTTTCTTTCTTCGTTTTGTTTTGTTTTTTTTTTCTCCTTGACCCCATAGCCTAATGAATAAGACCAGAGATTCTGAGTTCTCTTCCTTTGGTATTACAAAGAAAGTCCCTAACTGGAGCTAGCTGTTATCCCCGTTTTGAGTTCACAACGAAACGATCGGATAACCCCTACAAAATTTTTGAAGTGATTTTGCATTATGACCTCTTTTAGAGAAAATCAGGTTTTCGGGTGTTACTAACAGCTTGACATAAGTTTTAACATGCTTTATGTCTTATGACCTCCGAAACCCGAAGCCCGCCTTGTATTGAGCAAATCCTTTGTAGTCGGGTTTTCGGAAATTCAATGCATCGGAACATACCTGAGTTAAAACATGTTTTATGTCGCGTGACTTCCGAAACCCGAAACCCACCTTGTATTGAGAAAATCCTTTGTAATCCGGAACCCCAAAGCATCGGAACATTCATGATCCAAAACATCCTTTGTAAGTTCAATCCTTTGGGTTTTCGGAAGTTCAATGCATCAGAACATTCATGATTCAAAACATGTTTTGTGCTCCATGTTTTCCGAAGCCCGAAACCCGAAATGCACTAAATCTCCTCGTGTCGGGTTTTTGGACTCCTCCAACATGCTGACGTGGCATTCATGCCGAGTGGTCGGTGAGTTGGCACGTGCCGAGCTGAAGTGTATTTATTACTGATTTTCTTATAAATACGCGGATTTCCACGTCATTCTTACCGTTCATATTTTTAATTCGTGGATTTTTCGCATGCTCTTCCGCTTCCAAAACCCGCAAACTCGCGTTACCAGACTGGATCGTTTGTTTTCGATTTTACCTGTCTCGAATTGAAGGTATTTTTCTTTCCTTCTTTATTCTTGATTTTTCTGGATCGACTGCGTGTATTTTCTTTCCAATTTCTTGCCAGTTGTTGAGGGTTTTTCTTCCTTCTTCTTTCTGTGTTGTTTTGGAAAGGGTTTTGGGTTTTTAGGGTTTATTTTCTTTTTGAGACTATCAATTGGTGATGTTCCTTCCAAATTCCAATTACTTGCATGATGTATGGAATATGAATAACAAAAAAAGAAAGGAAGTTGTGTATGTAGAAATTCAAAGGAAAGACTCTGTTTTTGTTTCCCGGATTTTGAAGGTTGTGTTGCAGATTCAAAAGTCCGAAGAACATTGGAAGCTCGAAGTGACGGGGTTTCTCAACATTCCGACCTCAACACTAAGTGTCGGGCATCTCCTAAGTTCCGTCATCGAAAGTGGGTGCCGGGTTTTCTCCTGTTTCCGCCATTGAAAGCAAGTGTCGGGTTTCGCCAAGAGTTCCGACATATCAGACCTGTCGGGTTCTCAAAGTTTTCCGATATCTTCTTCTGCGTGTCGGGTTCTTCTCTTCTTCCGACGCATTCAGTCAATCAGGTTTTTCAGTGTGCACAGCATCTCCTGAGTTCCGAGCCTTTCTCCTTCCAATATTCTTCATGTCAGATCCTGGTTCATCACAAGAGAAGGCCGAAAAATCTAGCAGGATGAAATACAAATTTAAGAAACCAGAATCCCCGTCATATATCGACTGTAATTATGATATCAGGGATACTGAAATGGGCAACATAGATATGGACGACTTTTGGAATAGGGTGAAGAGTTCTTCTCAAACCCCATGGATGACAAGCTTTAGCTAACAGTGGCTTGCCCCTTGCAGCAGGCTTCCCCATGTCTGCCCAATGTCCAGAGTTTGTTTTGGCGTGTGCATCCAGCTACGACTCAGCTTCTCGTTCCGTAAGGAATCAGGTTGGTGAAGTAGTTATCAAACTAGATGGGGCTTATTTTGATGATCTCCTGAAACTACCAAATTTTGAAGAGTATGGGGCCCTAGACATCAAGTCGGCTCAGAAGGCCTGGGACAGTAACCAGGAAAATTGCATTAGGGATGTCAATAAGAAGTTCTTGGTCAAGGCAAAACCAGTAATATCTAGATTTCCAAGAACTATCCCTAGATCGGATTTCATACAAGAAATCAACGATATTATCACCCTACTGAGCCGGGTTTTTGGCTTGCCGGAATCAAATTTATTTCATGGATGGATGTATCAGTTTATGGTCACCATCAAGAAGAACCAGCAAGGGATTGACTGGGGAACCCTTATCAGTGATGAAATTGATTCCCAGATGACGACGGTCCTGTCAACCGGAAAGTTTTATATGTTCTCATATGTGGCCTATGCAGCAGCTGGGATGAGGAGCTATCCCGGACTGGATACTAAAGGAAGCAGAACGACAAATCCAGTCTATAAGTATTATCCTCAAATAACGAAGAAGGGGTCCAAGAATCATTTTAGGAGGGTAAATGACGCCTTTTTCTACGAGAACATCTGCCGGCTGAACCCAGAGCTAGGAAAGACAAGGGTATCAGACGAAGCTTGGGCTGAGGTATCTAAATGGGGGTGTATCTTCTTACAGTTCAAGAAGTTTACCTACCTTCGAACGGTCATGTACTCAGGTGAGCCTTTCCGTCTGCCTCGCTATCCAGGGGATATATTGATATTGCTAGAATTGGTCAGACAACTATTGGATTTTCACAAATTCCAACAGAGCAAGCATAAGGCAGCAGTATCCTTCCCAATTTCTATTGGTTGTGCCAGAATCACCAACACCACCAGAAATAGGGGAGATTAATTTAGAAGAAGGAGGAAGCCAGCCCTTGACTTCACCATTTGCTGATTGCTCAACTGGAGAGACCTTATCTCTTGCATTCAAGGCTTTGGAAACTGAATCTGCACCTCCTCCCTCACAGCCACTTCTACCTCCTCATTCTCCATCTACTTCTGCAACCATGGCCAGTATTTTCTCTGGGCTTTCACCCCTCTCTGCTGGAACCCAAGTGATCACCAACACTCCCCCACAACCTGTACCTCTATTCATTGCACCTACTACCACGTTGGCTGCTGTTCCCCCTCCAATAGTAGAATCTTCTCCTCTTGAGAGTAGAATACCAGTTACTACAACATTGGCAGTTTCCTCTGATACTCCACAATGGTTACTCGAGAAAACTCCGAGGAAGAGGAAGGTGATTGTACCCCTACCAGCTTTTGATTTCAGCTCACTTAAGGCTCCTACTTCAAGGTCGGCTAAGAAGCCCAAAACAGTTTCAAGGGTTTTGGTAGATGCTTCAGGAGATAAGTTTGCAGAGATTGCCACTCCCTCAGCTGACAAAACTAGAGATGATGTAACAGCTGCTGATTATCAGGTAACTAAGGTGGCTCTAGGGAAAGTGACAGCAGAAGGGGCGCAACAAGATGCACGGGATTCCATAGACGTGATGTGCCAAAAGTTGAAAGAAACAAAGGTCAGCAGAGATGAGCTTAAGGAAAAAGTGGAGCAGTTGACAGAGGTTTTGATCAAACTCTCAAAACCCCTTGAATCCATACCACCTTCTTCTGCTTCTGCTTCTGCCGGATTTGATTTCTCATCGGTGCCTACGATTGAGAAGATTGCCAAAAAAGGAAGAGTGGTTGATAAATGGATCCAAACGTTTCTCCAACAAGGGAAGGAAGTAATTCAAGACGTGGTGAAAGTTCATCAGTCCTTGGAAGAGATTCAGAAGGAAGGAGAGAAGATGGATGAGGAATTCACTGAAGAACTTGGACAGCTTGATTTGACTTGTGAAGCTCTCCAAGTGCTAAAGCAAATACCAGCACATCTCTTGGTAGAAGAAGGCGTTCTTCCACATACAGATAAACACTTTCAGCTGATCAAGGCCATCAAGTTCAGAGTAAAGATTCTCAACGAAGCATGCAGCAAGTTGAGAGAATCAAGGGATAAATTGATCGATGGGAAAAGTGATCTGGAAGAAGAATTGCTTAAAGATTTGTCCAAAGGTGTCAGTTGGGAACTCAAGTGCCCTATCAGCAGATGATCTCTTCAAACAAGTTCAAGAGACTGTTCAGCATGAACCTGTAGATGGATTCGACCTTGAAGTCATTGGTCAGTTTGTGAGGATTGAACATACGTTGGAGGCCTTAAGAAAGCTCAGCAAAAGGTTGAAAAAGCTTCCCGGCAATGCCAGTGATATCCATGAGACCTGCGAAATGTGGAATGATCATTCCACTGCACCTGATGAAAATGAAATGCAAGGCATTATTCGGAAATTCCAGGAGTTTCGGAGCAAACAGTCTCAGCTGGAGGAAGAGAAAGAAGAAGAATCAAAAGATGATGACTCAGATTGAGTTCCAACGTCCCATGACATTTCTATTTTTAGAATGACATATCTTTTATTTCCGTTTTGTCATTATTTTTAATTCAGACTTCGACTTGATCTCCTGCGTGAGAATCATGCAAAACTCAACTCTAGTTAACATGCTATTTTTTAGGATCTGTCCTGTTTTATCTCTAGCTTCTTTTGTTATAAATAAGGGATGCCTGTGCATTCTAAATGGTCGAGAATTTTTGGAAGCATTGAGGGGCTTTTGGAAAGGATAAAAACTTTGTGTTTTCTTTCAATCATTTTGAAGAATAGAAGCTGATATTGTTTTACAGACTTTGTGTTGTGAAATATATCTTATTTAAGACAGTGTTCTTATGTTCATGATCTTAAAGCTATTCTTTGCATAGAATCTCAGTGTTTATAATTATCTCGAACATTATATCTGTGATCTAAAACTCGTATGATTATTTCGTGCTCTGTGTTTACTCGAAAGAAAATACGTTTCTCCCATTTCTTTTCTACCGTGCTTATTTCACTATAACAGTTTCTAACCTATTTCATTTATAAAAGAAATTTCATTGAATCGTGTGAATGTGGATTTCGGGATTTCATCCCAACCCCCAATGGTTAGATTAGTGTGAATATTGTATATATTATTTACCGTGTTTTAGATTAGCAATAAACAGGCAGCCTCACCTGTCTTTGAGGAGGGATTTAATCCCATGTACTGTGGTTGAACCTCATATTTTGGTTTGGCAAAATATCCAACCAACATCGTGACAACAAATATGGACCGGGACACAAATGTGCTGAGAAGAAGTTGTTCTATATTAAAGGAGGAAATGAGGATGAAGAGGAAGATGAAATATAGGAGAAGCTGAGGAACTAATAGAAGATGAAGTAGAGGATCACTAACCTACAATTTCTTGCCATGCGTTGTCAGGTATTAGTACTCAAACACTCAAGGTTATTGGCTATCTCAAAAAACATAAGGTGACGGTTGTTGATTGACTCAAGGAGTACTCATAACTTCATAAATAGTAAGTTAGTTGTCAACCTCAATTGTTTTATTTACCCAACTCCAGAAATGCAAGTTATGATTACGGATGGTGGGAAAATCAAGTGCATAGGAAAATGCCATAGTATCCATGGGAGACTACATGTTAAACTTGCTTATGTTTGCTATTTCTTTGGGAGGGGAAAATATTGTTTTGGGTGTCCAATGGCTCACAACCTTGGGTACTATAGAAATGAATTTCTAAGAATTTTTCATGCGATTTCATTAAGAAGGAATGACCATACCATTGAAAGGGATGGTAGCTAAGTCTCCACAGATTATTAGCTCTCATCAGATGCAGAAGGTTCTTAGAAAAGGAGTAAATGGATTTGTAGCAAAGTTATTTTCCATAGAGGTACAAAATACAAAGTCTTCAATGTCACCCAATCTACAGAAGATTATTGATGATCACTCGTTTGTTTTTGATGCAATTCCAAAGGGACTACTACAAGTTAGGGATCATGATCATGCCATTCGGTTGATTCCAGGGAGCCAACCACCTAACATCAGACCATATAGATACCCATATTCCTAGAAAAGTGAGATCGAGAAAATGGTGTATGAAATGTTGAAGGTAGGTATCATCAGGCATAGCCAGAGTGCATATTATTCACTAGTGGTCATGGTACATAAGAAGGATAAAACATGGAGGATGTGTCCAGATTACCAAGAACTCAACAAGTACACCATCAAAGATAAGTTTCCTATTCCAGTAATTGATGATTTACTTGATGAACTGCATGGTGCTATTTATTTCACAAAATTAGATCTTCGTTCGGGGTACCATCAAATTAGAATAAGAGAGGAAGATGTTCATAAAATGGATTTCAAGACTCATGAGGGGCATTATGAGTTTTTGGTAATGCCCTTTGGTCTTACAAATGCTCCCTTAACATTTCAAAGCTTAATGAACATTGTTTTTAGGCCATTTTTAAGGAAATTTATATTAGTTTTCTTTGATGACATATTGATTTATAGTAAGACATGGGAAGAACACTTCCAACATATAGATAAAGTGTTGGAAGTTTTGGAGAAACATAAGCTCTGTGGAAATCCAGCCAAATGTTCTTTTGGTGTACAAGAGGTAGAGTACTTGGGTCACATTGTATCCCATGGTGTCAAGATCAAAGCTATGGTGGAATGGCCAAGGCCCAAAACTCTCAAAAATATCTAAGGGTTCCTAGGACTAACAGGGTACTATAAAAGATTTGTGAGGGGATATGGTAGAATCGTGGCTCCACTCACTGCATTGCTAAAGAAGGATGCTTTCCATTGGAGAGATGTAACCACTAAATCCTTTGAGTAATTGAAGGAAGACATGTGCACCACCCTAGTTTTGGCTACTCCCCAACTTCTCAAAAACCTTCATTGTTGAATGTGACGCTTCAGGATCATGATTGGGAGCAGTTCTAATGTAGGAAGGAAGACCAATTGCATTTGAGAGTCGACACTTAAAAGGAAAAGATTTGCTCAAACATGTCTATGAGAAAGAAATGATGGCTATTCTTCATGTAATCAAACAATGGAGGCCCTATCTAATGGGTAGACACTTTAAGGTAAAAACTGATCATGATAGTCTCAAATATTTTTTGGAGCAAAGGTTATCATCTAAGGAACAACAAAAGTGGGTAACAAAAATGTTGGGTTATGATTTTGAAATCATATACAATAAGGGTAAATAAAATGTAGTAGCCGATGCCCTATCCAGGAGGGATACATCCACAGATGCCTTCCTATGTGCAATGTCCATATTGAAGGCTGATTGGGTGGATGAAGCAAGATTAGAATGGGAACATGACAAGGATACACAATCTCTAATATAGAATATCAAGCAAGGCTCTATAAAATCTAACAAATTTGAGTGGAAAGGTAATGCCCTATGGTACAAGGACACGTTATTCTTGTGTAAAGATTCTGAGTTGAAGCATAAGATTCTTATAGAGCTACATGCATCACTTGTTGGAGGACACTCTGGGTTTTTGAAGACATATCATAGAATAAAAAGAGAATTCTTTTGGGTAGGAATTAAGGGGGATGTACAAAAGTTTGTACCAGAGTGTTTGGTGTGCCAACAGAACAAAGGTGAAACCATTAAGACATTGGGTCTATTGCAACCATTACCAATTCCTAGCCAGAGATAGGAGGAGGTCTCCATGGATTTCATCACAGGATTTCCTTATTAAGAGGGTAAGAATGTTATTTTGGTGATTGTGGATAGGCTCACAAAATATACCCATTTTTTGTGCCTTGTCACATCCATTTGTAGCCAGTACAGTCACAACTACTTTTTTGGAGATAGTTCAAAGGCTACATGGAACCCCAAAGATAATTGTAAGTGATCATGATCCTATTTTCACAAGTAATTTTTGGACAAAATTATTTGCATGTTTGGGTACTCAGCTAGCTCACAGTTCATCTTACCATCCTAAAACTGATGGGAAAACAAAAGTGACCAACAAATTCTTAGAGGGGTATCTACATTGTTTTGTATCGAATAAGAAAGAACGGTGGGTCAAATGGATACCACTTGCATAATGGTGGTATAACACATCTTTTCATACCTCTTCTCAAATGACCCCATTTTTAGCATTATATGGTTACCATCCACCATCTATCACTTCTTCCTTGAGGGTGTAAACTAAGGTCAAATATGTTGAGGAACACATTCAACATCAACAACATGTTTTGGCTAGTTTGAAGGAGAATTTGGCATTGGCACAAAACATGATGAAACAACAAGCAGATCAACACCGTAGTGAAAGAAATTTTGAAATTGGTGACTGAGTTTTTTTATGTCTACAACCTTACAAACAGATGTCCCTGAAGCAACAGAAAAAGGACAATAAAATTTCTCCTAAATATTATGATCTTTATCAGGTTCTGTAGAAAATTGGAAGTGTTTCTTATAAACTAGAGTTGCCTCAATCTTCACACATACACCCATTATTCCATGTTTCCTTCCCGAAGAAGGTTATTGGACATAAATCTACAGCCCAGACAGAGCTACCAGAACTTGATGAGGAAGGAAGAATCATTTTGTAGCAAGAGAATATTTTGCAAACACATACTAAGAGGCTGAGAACCAGAGACATTACATCATATATGATCAAGTGGAAGAATATGAGCATAGAAGATGTGACCTGGGAGGATGAAGGTTTTTTGCAGCAACATCCAGGATTATTCAACGTTGAGGACAACGTTGGTTTGAAGGGGAAGGGCATGCTACACCCTTAAGCTATTGCTTGTATTAGGATATGAGTAGCCTACTTGTGGCTTACCATATCATTTTATTATATCATTTATGCTTTCTCATGCTTAGTAGGTCGGCCTTGGTGATGGCCATAACATATGAATACTATATATAGGGGATTTTAGGTAGTAGTTCATCATTTATTTGAGCATTTGCGTCTTATTGTATGGTTTGGAGGTTTCCCCCTCGAAGTGGCGAAGCTATTTTAATTGCATATTGAGATAATTTATCTGCAATATTGTGTTCTTTGGTGTTCTATTTATGCTCATAATCTGAATTATACAAGTAATTTCATTACAATGTGATAAACTGAGGATTTGGGCATCATGTCTCTAGAGGAAGAGTGTTAGGGAGAGAGGTCTAGTTTACCCTCCAACTTTGACTACATCCTCAAAAAGTCCAGCCATTACAGATGGACAAAGACCAAATTTTGTACATTTCGATCCATTTTGATGCAACGAGAATAATCCATATAGGAGCAATATAGGAAAGACAATGACAGCTCATTGCCCCCACTCCACGGGTGTCACAATGTATATAATGATAGATGGCTTCCATGTTATGTCATCTGGAAGTGATAGAGTATAGAGTAGCTTCCCATGTTAGGTCTTATGGGAAAGTAGTGATGTAACTCCCAAGTTAGGTCATCTGGGAGGAGTAGTAAAATATGTTGTGTTGTGTCAATCGATTGATTTGATTCGAGTAGTAGAAAATTGTATTGATATTGAATGTGTTTGATAGATTACTCATGAAGATATTTTTTGCTTGTTGCCCTCAGATTAGGTCATTAGGGGGAATCACTAGAAAGTGGTATGGAATGTCGCATAATGCATGATGATTTTTTTTATAATGATGAATTAGAGATGTGAAATGATTGTGTAGCAGTGTGAGGGGGATCATAGAGTGATCATGATTGTATGTCTCCTTTTCGGCAAAAGGGGGAGTGATAGTAAGAACAAATACTGGGTCGAAAGTAGATGTGAAACGATGTAAGAGTAAGCAGAATGAAGTATAATGGATGTTGTAAAATTGTATGTATATTAAGTGGGAAATGTGCAAGATTAGAATATAACGCAGTAGAATGTGTATTATACGATAGTAGGAGAAATTCTGAACCAAATGGCATAGATGGGGATGAAAACGGAGTAGTGTAGCTCAAGATATAGTGAAAATGTGTGGCGTGTATTAGTTGGAAGCATATACGCAAGTAGTAACTATAGCCAAGTGAGAAATTGAAACTTGCTATAAATAGTAATAGTAAAGGGTGAATAGTAACTTTATTTGAACCTTGAGTGAGTGTGATTTTGAGATATGAGCTTGTGACATTGCCAAAAATTAGAGCAATGAGATTAAGTTGATTCAAGATGGTCGTGGTGGTCGCAGTATCGCACACGACAGTTGAGTTGGTAAGTATGATTATTAGCAAAAGATTTGTAGAAATGAGCTCATTTTTTGTTATTTTTTTGTAAAATTTCAGGTTTTGAATTTTTAGGCATTTTTGACCTGGACAAGAGCGTCCATGGTGCTAACGTCCTTTGGGACACAAGCACCCAGATCTAGGTGTTGGTGACCTACTCCTGGGCACCCACGTCCTGCTCTTGGGCACTAGTGACCTAGGAGCGTGTTCTTGATTCAGAAAGTGTCCAATGTGAAATTGATGCTTATTGATGTTAGTAGTAGTTACTATTGCATGTATAAGAGGTGCTAACGTCACGTTTTTGTTAGTGTTGTGTTGTGTAGAGGGATATCCATTCGAGAGAGTTCAATGGAGGTCGACACTTGAATATGCTATTAGGATTAGGCCTATTGGACGTAGTGTGGGATATACTAGACTGTCACATAGCTAGATTGGGGGAGGTACCCCATAATATGTCGATGATTACTGCTTTAAGTGAGAGATGGAGTGCAAATACTTGTACTTTTTGGTTACCTAACAAGGATATGACTATGACCCTTGAGGATGTATATCGCAAATTGCGATTGCTTGTTGTGGGGGAGAGGGTTCAGGTGATGGCTGTGGAGGATGCATAGAGATAGATGAGGGTTGCTAGGCGGTATTTTACCGAGACACAAGTACAAACTGAGACCCATATTAGCCTAGATGCGATACTGAGATCAGGTGCTCCACAACTGCGGAAGTTCATTGCAGTAGTGATTGCTTCATTTGTGGTAGTGTAGGGTGGTGGTGTAGGTATCTTGTATAAGATGCATGATATATGTCAACGTATAGAGGAGGATGGTACGAGGTATGCATGGGTGTGGTGTGTATTGGCAAATTTATACAGGGACTTATACATGTTTACGTAGGAGGATCATGGGGGTGGGGTTGCAACCATCCCATTATTACATGTATGGGCCTATGAGCACATTACGATACTGAGGCCACTTAGTGGGCCTCGGGACGATTAGGCTAGGCCCGAGATATTTGTAGCGAGATGGACTAGTATGCAGAGTAGGAGATTGGATACTACTACTTATAGGTCCATGCTGGATCGTATGGGGCCAGAGGCAATATATGGAGGTCATATCAAGCATACAGAGGGTGGCCAGAGGATAAAGTAGAGCTACGATGTATCCATCATATGATGTGGTTGGAGGATCAGTTTCCTGGGGTAATCAAGCTATTTCACGCGGATCATGTATCACAAAAGTTTGGTGTTACACAAGATGTGCCCCCTGTTGGGTTTTAGCTTAGCACTTAGGATGAAACCACAGTCAAGGGACAAGCAAGTCCCTCCTCTTTAATGGGAGAGGTTCCCTTATTGAAAGCAAGGGCAAAACCCATGTACAAATGCACAATATTTCATTCAATGGTGGTTTCCTGATATCCTAAAATCTGTTTTAAGCCTGGAAAGTTATCAATACACGAGGATAGAAGCCTTTGAAGAGAGGAGGGAGGCAGAAGAAGACAATACTTTCAGGGAAAAGAGATGGCAGAGAAAACCATTATATGTATTGTGTAAATGAGATACAAAATAGAACCATCCATGTTTATAACAGACACAATTCGTAGACTCAAAGTTCTGGAAATTGTACAAACTATAACACAAAGTTTCCAAGCACGCAAGGATTAGATGATTCATAGATCAGAACTAGAAAGAAAGAGAAAGTAGAAGAAAAGGGGAAAAACCTTTGTATTGATTTCTTCCAATTTGAAATTACAATTCCAAAATAGTCAAAATTCCAACCCGTACAATGGCTTTGAAAGCCCATAATATAGCTTGCCATAGACGGTTACAACTTCCTCGAGCAAGCAAGACATTGTTACAAATTATTCTAACCATTCATGCCCTTTCGAATTCTTGATTCATAGAGAAACGTTAATGGCAGAAGAACAAGTTCAAAAATATACGGTCGTTACATTATTTTTTCTAGTTAAAACCTGGGCCGTTTGATTTGCTTTTACAACTTCAAATTTGGGCCACCCACGTGGGAGAAATTGACTGGAGCGGGCCTACAAACACCATGACTGTCTACCTTCTATTTGGTGGGGCCATATATCTGACCTTAGACACGTGGCAGGCCAGCGCTCATTTAGAACCTGCCTCTAGATTTTGTCTTTGAAGTTGTGTCAGGCTGACACGTGGAGGCTTCTGTTGACTCTTCAAACATATCCGATCCAGGGTCTGTTCTTGTTTGACTCATGTTGATCCCTAGACATGTGGAGGGCTGGCGCTCATTTGAGTTTCCGCTTTGGAAGCGCCTTCTGAAATTGTGCCAAGCTGACGTGTGGCTCCTTCCGCCGGGCTTAGAATTTCCAACAGTCAACTCTGTCTCTCTATTGACCTTGGACACGTGGTGATCTGGCACTCATTTGGAAACCAACCTTTTGGTTTTACTTTTGAAATCACACCATTGAGGCACGTGGAGGCCTTTATCGACCCGCCCATACTTAGTCAATTTTAAGGATTAACTCTATCCCTTTTTGGACCCAGGACACATGGAGGACCGACGCAAGTTTGAGAACTGCCCCCATCTTTGACCCTTGAAGTTGCGCCGATGAGGCACATGTCACTGTCCACTAAAACTTCAATACTTAGCTAATTTGGGCTTATTCTGTCTTCATTTTGATCCTGGGACACGTGGAAAACCTGTGCTTACTTGAAGACTATCCCTTGGACCCTGCCCTTGGAGTTGCGCCATTTGGACATGTGGAGGCTTTCATTGAACCTAGAAATATGGCCAGACCGCATCCAATCAAAGATATACATGTATTAACCGTGGACTCTAGGGCAAAAATTAACAGGGAAAATATGCCTACCATTCCCGACTGCGGGAAGAAAATAAAAAGAAGGGAAAAAACTCCACTGCTATGCCTGATTTTTAAAACTGTTCTCTATGAACTGGAAAATTACAAACAATACCAAGCTCGATGTGATTCAATACTCCAAGGAACTGACTCAAAAGTTTCGAAAACTGACTCCAAAAGAGGGGAATTTTGGGGCCAACAACACCCCCAAAGCTGTATGTATGGGTATGAGCCACTAGAGCACCGAGGAGACCAGGGGTGAGACTAGGACCCACAGGAGCACAACTAGTGCCCCTTGGTCCATATGATGTAGATGCGGCGATAGAGTTGATATAGGTCGATGAAGCAGGATGTAATAGAGGAATATAGTGCATGGTGGGAAGTGCACCGATGGACGCTATTGTTTCCAGTTGTTGTGGATGCGGTGAGAGCACTGCCAGTTGGAGGAGTAGAGGGGCATGCACTTGCCCCCAATGGTGATGGCATAGTGACAACAATAACTGAGCGTGAGTATTTGTGCGTTGATAGTTGTGGTTTGTCACGTAGCTATTTATTCGTGGATTTAGTGTGTAGTAACTAATGTTGTTCGTGGATGGTTGCAGGGAATGCTTATTGGTCACTAATTGTTGATACATCCATCCACATGTTGACACAAAATGTGCCCACTGATGTGTTCGTGGGAGGTGGGATGTTGGAACGAGTAGATGTCATTGCGGGTGAGCATGCCCATTTATTCGAGCCATTGGTGATAACAACAACTATATGTACCATTTTTTTGAGTGAGCGAGATGAGGCACGCACAAAAACTTAGCGAGCTAGGGAGGCTATAAATGGATGAGCCCTAACACATGATGTGTTTACGAAGTATATAGAGCTATAGGGGTGGTTTGCAGAGCATTCGTTTGAGTTGGCCTTATTACACAGTCAAATGGAGATATATAGGGGCTGTGATCAACGACGTAGATTGAGCGGTGAAGCATCGAGTTCTAGAGCTCCTACAATTGTACATAGTGATAGTGATGAGGATGTATGACATGTATTGATGTAGTGATGTATGGGGTCTTACCCCCAAGCGATTGTATTTTTGTAACTATGATTTTTGACGATATATATAGATGGATGATTGACATTATTGTATTGTGTTGATGTGATGCGATGATTGTTGTTTATATGTGATTATTTGATTTGCATTATGTAAATGATGATATTGACTAATGGATAATGATGTTTAATTACATAGAAAAATAGGTAATTTGTGAAAATTGGATGTGATAAAGGATAATAGAGAGTGTATGGAGTGAATAATGTCATAGATAAGTGATGAAAATTGTATTGCATGTATGAATCGAGATGTGATAGATGGTAATAAATATATGTATAGAATGAATGATGTGAAAATGCAATGTGAATGAGATGATTTCAAAAGTGTATGTAATTGAGTATTAGTATGATGAAGGGGAGGGGGGGGGGAAGAATAGCGATGCCCCCAGCATATGTGTATAAGGATGAGGTTTATTTGTATAGGACCCTCAACAATCATGAATGAAACATAAAGAAAGAATGCATAATCAGGAAGTGGTTTAATAGTGTACGCTAGATAGATAGATCAATGGAGCATGTAGCACAAAGATGGAACAAAGTTTTTATCGTAGCAAATCCCTCAACGGTCATGTAACAACCGTAAGAACACAAGTGTGTCATAGGGTGGTGAAGACTCCACTGCTACTCCTGATTTTTAAAACTTTTCTCCATGAACTGGAAAATTACAAACAATACCAAGCTTAACACGGTTCAATACTCTAAGGAACAAACTCAAAATTTTCAAAAATTGACTCCAAAAGAGGGGAATTTTGGGGCTGACAATAGCTGGCTCTTTCTGGGGATGACTTGGCTTGAAACAAAGACACAAGGCAAGATCAAGAATTGCATATAAATCTGGGTAAAGAGGATCAGTGCCTTATCCATTGGGCAAAGGAGTCGAAATAAAAACCAATACAAGGCAACACACAACAAGGAACATGAAAGGAAACAAGCCAAAAATGGGAAAGACCCAAAACAAAACACGAAAGAACGACCGAAGCCAAAACACAGTACAAAATATACAAAAAGACTTCCTAGTCACCTAGGACTTGAACAACTTAAGATACTTCCCACTATAAGGAAGTGGGAGAGGAGATCCATCCATGTAATCCAGATAAAAAGAGTTTTCTCCAGCAAAATGTCTGATTCTAAAAGGACCAAGCCAAAGAGAATCAAACTTACCATGACTTCCTCGTGGCTCAGGTCTTTTGTCCCAAAGCAACACAATGTCTCCCACTTGGAAGACTCTGGGTTTGGCTTTCTTATCAAACAAAGCCTTCAATTTCAATTGATGAGCTGTTATCCTGTCCACCACTTGTAATCTGTCTTCATCGAGCTTTTGAAGATACAAAATTCTCTTATCCAAAGAGCTACTGAAACTTGAATCTTCAATGGTTTTCATCAGATGCAAGGCATGCAATTCCACCGTGACTGGTAGTTGAGCTTCTACACCATACACCACTTGGAAAGGGGACATTCCAATTGCTCTCTTGGGTGTAATTCTATTAGCCCAAAGTGCATCATATAGCTTCTTATGCCAATTTCTCCGAGAATAATTTACAAGCTTTCTAATTATAGTTACCAGATTCTTGTTTGTCGATTCTGCCTGTCCATTCCCTTGGGGGTAGTAATTTGAAGAGTGAGCAAGGGAGATCCCATATCCATAACAGAAGTCCATCATCTCAGTAGAAGAAAAGTTAGAAGCATTGTTTGTCACAATCTTGTTTGGGATCCCAAACCTGATCAATATGTTCTCCTTAATGAAGTTGCAAACTACCTTAGAGGTAGCGCTCTTGATTGGGATGGCTTCCACCCACTTGATGAAGTAATCTGTGGTAGTCAACACATGAGTATGTCCAGCACTGGAAGATGGATTGAGTGCTCCAATGAAGTCTAAACCCCATTGTTGAAATGGCTCTTCAATCACTACATGCTTGAGAGGTAAAGCAACCAACTTAGGTCTTCTAACAAACGTTTGGCATGCTTCACATTTACCAACCCATTTTAATGAATCTCTGAACAAAGTGGGCCAATAATAACTAGCACGAATATTTTATGAGCTATTACAGCAGAGGAGAAATGACCTCCACAAGCCTGGTCATGAAAAGCAGAGAACAACTTCTTTTGTTGTTCCTTGTCTACACACTTCAAAAACCTTCCATCTATGCCTCATTTGAACAAAACATTTTCCCATAGCACATATTGTGCAGACCTCAGTTTGATGGCTCTCTTCTCTTTTGCACTCAAGTGAGATGGACATTCTCCAAAGTGAGCAATGTTAGCATACCATACATCTGTCGAGCTGAGGAACAAAACAACAGGGGCATCAACCTCATCTTTAGATAACTCCTTGGCAGCTCCCTCAACAATGAGTTCACACAGGCCCTTACCCCAAACTAGCTTTGTTGGCCTGATATCAAGATCATACTCTTGCACCTTTGCAACCCAATTACCTCTCTTGGTTCCAAATTCTTGCTGAGTAAGAATGGATTTGATTGTTGTATCAGGCACCGGCACCACATAATGAGAATTAAGAATGTAAAACCTAAATTGCTTGACATCTGTAACAACTGCAAAAGCATGTTTCTCCATCATGGTGTACTTCAGCTCATGAGTTTTCAAGACATAACTCATAAATGCAATTGGGAGCTTGTGATCTTCAGCATTCTTCTGGGCTAACACAACAACTAAGGTATTTTTAGTGGCATAACAATAGATAATGAAATCTCTATTAAAGTCTGGGCACACCAAGGTTGGAGTCTTTGCAATAGCCTGTTTAATGTCCTCAAATGATTTCTTCCCTTCAGAGGACCAACAAAAATTTTTGCTTCCTTTGCATCATGTGAGCAATGCTCATAGTAAGTTTTGCAAAATCGGGGATGAATCTCCTTAAGAAATTGATTTTACCAAAGAAAGAATGGACACATTTCTTACTTGATGGAAGAGGAATTTGCTGGATGGCCTGAACTCTTTTCGGATCAATCCTATCCCTTCCTTTGAAACAACCGTGTCCCAACAGCTTGCCTTCTGGACACAAAACAACTATACTTCACTAGGATTTAAAGAAGGAAATCCCTTTGCTCTCTACACTTCTGCAATACTGTTTCAAGGTGTGTGGATGTGATCTTTTCTTGCCTTTAGAAAACCACTGTCAAGTCATCCACATCATACAACAAATGCATTCCCTTTCAACCCATCCACTTGGAAGACTCTGGGTTTGCTTTCTATCAAACAAGCTTCAATTTCAATGATGAGACTGTTATCCCTGTCCACCACTTGTAATCTATTCCTGTCTTCTCGCCTTTTTGAAGATACAAAATTCTCTTTCCAAAGAGCTACTGCAACTTGAATCTTCAATGTTTTCATCAGATGCAAGGCATGCAATTCCACCGTGACGGGTAGTATGAGAGCTTCTACACCATCCACCCACTTGGAAAGGGTACATTCCAATTGCTCTCATTTGTGTGTAATTCTATTAGCCCCAAAGTGCATCATTAGCTTCCTTATGCCAATTTCTCCGAGAATAATTTACAAGCTTTCTAATTCTAGTACAAGATTTCTTGTTTTGTCGATTCTGCCTGTCCATTCCCTGGGGTAGTAATTTGCAGAGTGAGCTAGGGAAGATCCATAATATCCATAACAAAGTCCATCACTCCGTAGAAAGAAAGTTGAAAGCATTGTTTGTCACCACTTGTTTGGGATCCCAAACCGGATCAGTATGTTCTCCTTACATGAAGTTGCATAACTCACCTAAGGTCAGCGCTCTTGATTGGATGGCTTCACCCCCCACTTGAGAAGTATCTGTGGTAGTCAACCATGAGTATGTCCAGACGGGAAGATGGATACATGTTTGAGTGCTACGAATGAAGTCTAACACCCATTGTGAAATGGTGGCTCTTCAATCAATACTGCGTTGAGAGTAAAGCAACCAACTTAGGTCTTCTACAACTTTGGCATGCTCACATTTACCACCCATTTTAATGAATCTCTGCACAAAGTGGGCCTCCAATAATAACTAGCACTAATATTTTATTAGCTTTACATCAGGGAGAATGACCTCCACAAGCCTGGTCATGAAAAGCATAGAACAACTTCTTTTGTTTTTCCTGTCTACACACTTCAAAAACCTTCCAATCTATCCTCACATTTGTAACAAAACCTTTCCATGCACATATTGTGCAGACCTCAGTTTATGGCTCTCTTCTCTTTGCCTCAAGTGAGATGGGACATTCTCCAAGTGGCAATGTTAGCATACCATACATCTGTCGAGCTGAGGACCCAAACAACAAAGGGCAATCAACCTCATCTTAGATAACTCCTTTGCGAGCTTCCTCAACCAGAGTTCACACGGCCCTTACCCAACCTATCTTTGTTGGCCTGATATCAAGATCAGACTCTTTGCACCTTTGCAACCCAATTACCTCTCTTGGTTCCAATTCTTGCTGAGTAAGAATGATTTGATTGTTGTATCCGCACCCGGCTCGGCACCCACATAATGATAATTAGAATGTAAAACCTAAATTGCTTGACATCTGTAACAACTGCAAAAGCATGTTTCTTTCTCCATCATGGTGTACTTTCAGCTCATGGAGTTTGTCAAGACATAACTCATAAATGCAATTGGGGCTTGTGATCTTCAGCATTCTTCCTTCTGGGCTAACACAACAACTAAGGTTTTTTAGTGGCATAACAATCATAGTGAATCCTATTAGTCTGGGCACACCAGGTTTGGAGCTTTGCAATAGCCTTTTAATGCCTCAAATGATTTCTCCTTCATAGACCAACAAAATTTTTGCTTTCCTTTGCATCATGTGAGCAATGCTCATAGTAAGTTTTGCAAATCGGGGATGAATCTCCTTAAGAACGGATTTTACCAAAGACAGAATGGACACATTTCTTACTTGCTGGAAGAGGATTGCTGATGGCCGAACTCTTTTTCGGATCAATCTTATCCCTTCCTTTGAAACAACGTGTCCCAACAGCTTTCCTTCTGTGACACAAAACACACATACTTCCCCTAGGATTTAAAGAGCCCTTGCTCTCGACACTTCTGCCCTACTGTTTCCTGGTTTTGGATGTGATCTTTTCTTGCTTTAGAAACACTGCGTCAAGGTCATCCAATACACACCATGCATTTCCCTTTCAAACTGCCAAAAGCCAATCCATGGCCCTCTGGCAAGTCGCACCAACATTGCTGAGACCAATGGCAATCCTTTTGTGTATGTACAGGTACCTCCAAGGAGTAAGTAAGGCAAGTCTTGTGTTGATCAACAATATTCACCTCTACTTGATTGTACCCTAAATCCCTCCAACATAGATGCATCTCTATGCCGGTAACAACCGTGTAAACTGGTCATCATTGGGGAGAGGTAGTTGTGTCCTTCAAAGAAAACCCTAATTAGATTTCCTGAAGTCCACACAGATCCGGATCTCACCACTCTCTTCCTGGGGGGGGGGGGGGGGGGGGACCTCACTTTATTGGCAAAACTCTTGCGTTAATGGTGGATGGGGAAGATGATCCTAACCTTCATAAGCTTTGTATTTCTTGGAAAATTGTATCAGCTATCTTTGGATTATTTGCCCCTTTTCTTCTGTTTGTAGGTTTTGATCCTAGGCTTAAGAGGATGAAATGTTACATTTTCCTTTTAGGCTTCAAAGCCTTAGACCTCGTATCATAAGATATAGCCATAACATCACATAACTCTTTAACAATTCACCACCTTCCTGTTTTCTTCTGAGTGCCAGCATTTGCCAATATTACCACTTTAGGATATCAAGACTCCCAATATTCACTTTCTCAGTCTCAAACAGATTTATCGGTCTCCTTGGGAAACTTTTAGACTTTCATATATCTATCATGTTTTATCTAAAAGATATTCTAAACTCACCACCCTTTAGTATTTGTTACTTTTCGTTTGATATTCATCCAATCTGATCCATCATCTTCCACATTGAAGGCCAATCTTTGATCAACGTCCAAAGTTGTAAGATTTGCTCTCCTCAGTGTATAGCTTACTTCCGGTAATTGAGCATTCAAGAAGAAACACTTCTGAATCTGATCAACGGGTCTAGTATCTATTGGAATCTTGTTAATCAACTTGTTAAACTTGGACACAAATTCTCTCATAGGCTCATGTGACTCCTTGATTTGAGAAATCTGAGCTAGCAAAGCATGGACATCTTCAGCAGGTTTAAAACGCTACTCAAACTGAGTTGTCATGGTATCCCAATCAGTGATGGTCCCAGCAAGAAGATGGTAGAACCAATTTGCAACATTATCTTGCAAAGTCTCCACAAACAACCTAACAAAGCCATCTTCATGTTCAACTCCCAGGACCCCACATGCAACAGTGAAGGCTGCAATGTGATCATCAGGGTGTACTTTTCCATCACCTCTAAATTTGGGAAAATTCTTCATGTTACCCCTAGGTAGTTCATGCAACGGTTGAGGAAGAGCCAGAGACCTAACTCTTTGTCCCCAAGGCCGAGGTGTTGCCATCCTTGGAAAGATTGCTTGAAGTGGAATGAAGACACCAGTAAGAATTAGGGCATGGAGATTAGGGCTAAGTTGGGCTTGAGGAATGCTACTACCAGAAGCTCTGTCTTCAACAAGAGGTGTGCTTGTGGAATGAGCTCTTCTTTTTCTTCTTGTTGGAGGAATTTGAAAACCTTGTTGATCCAAGAGTTGAAATTGGGGATCTTCAATTCCAAGAGCCCTTATACCACGGGATATCTTAGAGTCATCAGATCAAAGAAATGACCAAATTAGTTGTTCTTTTTAGAAAGAAAATTTGTTAAACAAATTCTGCAGCAAAATCGCCAAAAACTATTGGGTTTTAGATTAACACTTAGGATGAAACCATAGTTAGGGGACAAGCAAGTCCCTCCTCTTTAATGGGAGGTTCCCTTATTGAAAGTAGGGGAAAAACCTATGTACAAATGCACAGTCTTTCATTCAATGGTGGTTTCTCGATATCCTGAAATGTGTTTTAAGCCCAGAAAGTTATCAATACATGAGGATAGAAGACTTTGAAGAGAGGAGGGAGGCAGAAGAAGACAATACTTTCAGGGAAAAGAGATTCAGAGAAAACCCTTATATGTATTGTGCAAATGAGATACAAAATAGAACCATCCACGTTTATAACAGACACAATTTGCAAACTCAAAGCTATGGAAATTATACAATCTGGAACACAAAGTTTATAAGCACGCAAGGATTAGATGATTCACAAATCAGAACTAGAAAGAAAGAGAAAGTAGAAGAAACGGGGAAAAACCTTTGTATTTATTTCTTCCAATTCGAAATTACAATTCCAAAATAGACAAAATTCCAACCCGTACTATGGATTTGAAATCCCATAATATAGCTTGTCAGAGACGGTTACAACTTCCTCGAGCAAGCAAGAAACAATTATAACTTATTATAACCATTCACGCCATTTCGAATTCTTGATTTGCAGAGAAATGTTAATGGGGGAAGAACATGTTCAAAAATATACGGTCGTTACATTATTTTTGCTAATTAAAAGCTGGGCTGTTCGATTTGCTTTTACAACTTCAAATTTGGGCCACCCATGTGGGAGAAATTGACTGGAGTGGGCCTACGAACACCATGACTGTCTACCTTCTGTTTGGTGGGGCCGTATATCTGACCTTGGACATGTGGCGGGCCAACGCTCATTTAGAACCTGCCTCTAGATTTTTTCTTTGAAGTTGTGCCAGGCTGACACGTGGAGGCTTCTGCTAATTCTTCAAACTTAGCCGATCCAGGGTCTGTTCCTGTTTGACTCATGTTGACCGCTAGACACGTGGAGGGCTAGCACTCATTTGAGTTCCGCTTTGGAAGCGCCTTCTGAAATTGTGCCAAGTTGACGTGTGGCTCCTTCCGCCAGAGTTAGAATTTTCAATGGCCAACTCTGTCTCTCTATTGACCCTGGACACATGGCGATCTGGTGCTCATTTGGAAACTGGCCTTTTGGTTTTATTTATGAAATTGCGTCGTTGAGGCACGTGGATGCCTTCGCCAACCCTCCCATACTTAGTCAATTTTAATGATCAGCTCTGTCCCTTTTTGGACCTAGGACATGTGGAGGACTGACGCAAGTTTGAGAACTGCCCCCATCTTTGACCCTTGAAGATGAGGCACGTGTCGATGTCTGCTGAAACTTCAATACTTAGCCAATTTTAGCTTATTCTGTCTTCATTTTGATCCTGGGATACGTGGAAAACCTGCACTTACTTGAAGACTATCCCTTGGACCTTGCCCCTGGAGTTGCGCTGTTTGGACATGTTGAGGCTTCTGTTGAACCTCGAAATATGGCCAAACTGCATCCAATCAAAGATATACATGTATTACCCATGGACTCTGAGGCAAAAATTAACAGGGAAAATATGCTTGTCATTCTCGATTGCGGGAAGAAAATAAAAAGAAGGGAAAAAACTCCACTGCTACGCCTTATTTTTAAAATTGTTCTACATGAACTGGAAAATTACAAACAATACCAGGCTCAACGTGATTTAATACTCCAAGGAAAAAACTCAAAAGTTTCAAAAACTGACTCCAAAAGAGGGGAATTTTGGGGTTGACAACATCCCCAGAGCCGTATGTATGGGTACGAGCCACTAGAGCACCGAGGAGACCAGGGGTGAGACCAGGACCCACAAGAGCACAACTAGTGCCCCTTGGTCCGGATGATGTAGATGCGGCGATAGAGCTGATATAGGTCGACGAAGCTGGATGTACTAGAGGAATATAGTGCATGGTGGGAAGCGCACCGATGGGTGCTATTGTTTCCAGTTGTTGTGGATGCGGTGGGAGCACATCCAGTTGAAGGAGTAGAGGGGCATGCACCTGCCATCGATGGCGATGGTATAGACAACAGTATTTGATAGCGTTGAGAGCATGTGTAGTTATTGTAGATAGTTGTGGGCTATTAGTTTCTTGGATTTAAATATTATGTAGTAACATAATGTTATGTTTTGGATGGTTGCATGGGATGCTTATTGGTTGCATTGATTGATACATCGATCCACACATTGACAGTGGAATGTGCCCACTGATGTGCTCGTGGGAGGTGGGATGTTGGAGTGGGTTGATGTCATTGCGGGTGAGCATGCCCACTTGTTCAAGCCAGTGGCGATAACAACAATGACATGTACCATTTTTTTGAGTGAGTGAGACGAGGGCACGAATGGAAGACTCAGTGGGCTAGGGAGGCTATAAGGTGGAGGATCCCTAATGCAAGATGTGTTCACAAAGTTTTTAGAGTTATAAGGCCTATTTGCAGAGTAGTCAATCGAGTTGGCCTTATTGCGTAGACAGATGGAGAGATATAAGGGTCGTGACCAAAGAAATAGATTAAGTGGTAAAACATCTAGTTCTAGAGATCCCATGGTTATAGATAGCAACAATGATGATGATGTATGGCATGTGTTGATGTATCGATGCATGTGGGTTTCCCCCCAGAGATTGTATTTTTATCACCATGATTTTTGATGATATATATATGGATGATTGGTATTATTGCGTTGTGTTGATGGTTTTTGATATGTGATGTTTGATGATTATGTTGATGATATTGACTAATGTAATGATGTTTATTTAGGACATTGACATAAATGATTGGATATTGATAATGGATGATGATGATGATGAGTAGGATAAGTGATAGATAAGTAATGAAAATTGTATTGTATGTATGAATAAAGATGTGATAGATGGATAATAAATGTATATATGAATGAATGATGTGAACGATGTAATGTGAATGAGAGTGATTGGAAAAATTGTATGTAATCATGTGTGTAAGTATGATGAAGAGGGGGGGGGAAGAATAAGAGTGATTCCCCAGCAGTCATGTGTATAAGGATGAGGTTCATTTATATAAGACCCCTAAACAATCAAAAATGAACCATAAAGCAAGAGTGCGTCATCAGGAAGTGATTTGATAGTGTATGCTAGATATATAGATCAATGAAGCATATAACGTAAAGATGGAGTGGGGTTCTTATTGTAACATATCCCTCAACAATTCATGTAAGAACCGTAAGAACATGAGTGTGTCATCGGGTGGTGAGGTGAGAAGAATCACCTACTAAATATTAAGTGGGCGTGGAGCGGTGGAAGCATGTGAAGTGGAAGCAACATGAGTGTATGAGCCAAACTGAATGTTTGATGAGATGGTGCCAATGATGGGAGATGTAGTGGTGGGAAGCACAAATGCTCGATGGCTTAGGAAGCCAATGTGAAGCAAGGAGCATTGCATGGCAGATGAGATGGTGAAGCGGTGGATGAGTGAGGTCGAGGACATGCATGAATGATGACCTTAGGTGGTGGATGAATAATGACCTTAGAAGCAGGAGGAGATAAGTGAACTAGAGTAACAACACGCTTGCACGGAATTGAAGAAACATACCACTCACGAGAGAGGGAGAGAGCCAAAGGAAATGACACCCTTATCTTCTAATTGTTGCAATTTGTCATGAAGGGCACAACAGTCATTGTCATGATGGACATTGAGGAGGTGATAATTTTAATAAGGAATATCACATTGTCGATGCAAGCGATGTAAAGGATGATGTTGATTAGAAGGAAAGAGAATTAAGTGCTTATCGATCAAAGCACACAAGCACATCATGAGGCTTAACAGAATGTGAGAAATGCAATGGCTCCCGAGTAGGATATGGTGAAGACTTAGGTGGAGAGCGACATAGTGGTGGAGATGGAGGATGCTTATGTGATGGAGGAGATGGAACATGCTTGTGAGGTGGAGGTGATGGAGACCTTAGAGGACGCTTGATAGATGGAAGTGGAGAAGAACTAGAAGAAAAATTAGTAGTAGAAGGAGGATCTATAACATGTGTAGCAATTAAATATTGTTCTAGATCGATAACCTTATAGCATAAGAGTGTAAATGATTCACATGTATCATATTGCAATTGTTGTTTTAGAGAAGGAATCAAGCCATGAAAAAATATGAATTGCTTTTCTAGATCAATAGGCTGAAATACTAGCTGATGCATGCAAAGATTGAAGTGTAAGATGTAGTCCTGAATAGATTTTGTTTTATGCTGATGCAAGCTAGGTAAATGATCATGTGTGACTCTAGGACCATTTTTTAGCATAAAGTGTCTGAGAAAAGCATCTTCCATTTCACAAAATGTACTAATAGACCCAAAAGGTAAATGAGTGTTCCATTGAAGAGCTTCATCGACAAGACTATGACGGAAGGCTTTTAGCAATAATTGATCATTCAAGTAAGAAGCCATAGCTAAACGATAATGCTTGAGATGTAGATATGGATTGTTAGTGCCGTAAAAGTATAAAAATGTAGGCATGATGAAGTCATTAGGAAATGTTGAGTTGTGAATTTTCTTTGGAATGGGATTTCCATGTAAATAATTGTTATCAATAGAAGCATAACATGCCTTTCTTTCAAGAGTGAGAGATTGAACTTGAGATTGTAACTAACCAACAACATGCATGAGTGATAAAATATCATGTGGAGGAATGGTAGAAGATGTCAGAGGTACATTGAGTAGTTGAAGCTTTCCATTATGAGTGATCATAGGAATGTGAGAAGAAGAATCAGAAGATGAAGATGCGATAGGCACACTAGGTGTAGATGAAAAAGAAATAAGAGGTGGTACACTAGACAGAATAGAAGAAGCAACATGAATATCATTGCGAGAGGAAGAAGAGGAGAGAGATGGAGATGAACATGGAATATGATCATAAACACTAGCAGTAGAATTAGAAGAAACTGTAATAGGTGAGCTAGTAGGAATGGAAGAATCATCATGAATTCTAGTAGAGACAAACTCAGAAGTAGATGAAAGCGGAGTGGAAAATTCACATTCAAAAGTCTTAAGTGAAGTAGAATCGTTACTAACATGTTCATGCTTAGACATATCATCAGTGTCAGACAAAGTTTCACATGCAATTATTTCATCAAGTGAGTCATCAACATAGATTGAAGTAGGAGAAGAACTAACATGAGATGCTTCTTTACAATCATTAGAAGCATGTTTAGAAATAGGAGAAGTCATGAGATACAACTTTACAATCATCCTGACTAGTATGAGAAATAACATCATGCGCATGTATATTTTCATCATGATTTTTATCTACAATATCGCAATCAAGACCGAGCATATAATCAATAATAACATCATCAAGAGTTTCAACAAAAATAGAGGAAGGTGGAGTAGTCCTAGTGCCTATGGAATAACAAGGATTACGACCAAAAATGTTTTTGTTCTTTAGAAACAATGTTGCAAGAAGAATGGGTGAAACTAGTAGGAATTTTTCATTCATTGGCCAAAAGAATTCTTTGAATATTATCATCAACACGAGGATTGCGATAGAGAGCACTAAGTTCAAGCCTCAGTAACCTCATCATAAATAGGGTTGACAATAACATGATGCATAGCTTGCATAGGAGAAGAAGATCTATTCTTACCCATTAGGGTTTAGTGGATCCTAGGGAAAGGAGTTCTAAGATACGGGTTCACCAAAATGATTCAATAAAATCTGAAATATTTTACTGAAATATGAATTTAGAAACTGTTACAATGATGTACAATAAGATACAAGTGCTAAGAAATTTTAGAGGTGTAATTATGAAAGCAAATGAGAGAGGTAGGGAACTTATCTTGATTTCTCTTATCCCGAAGCATGTTTGGCTAGAAAAACTGATGAAACAAAAGCTGTGCAGAGTGTTGGAAATTCTCAAACCAAAAAATGTAACTCGTCAAAATGGTCTAGGACAAGGGTGCCCTGTGTAGGGGTGGGGTGTGCATGGGGCGCCAAATACCTCTCTGGGCGCATGTGACTTGGCTCAAAAAGGCTCATAAACCTGATTTCTTCAATTTCACTAGGGTTGTGACACTTGTTCGTTGATTATCACCTTTTACTGCTTGTATGTCACAATTGGATCACCGAAGTACCTATAAATCTACAACACAAATAATCTCCTGCAAAACCCCTAAACTACATCAAATCCTAAAAAATAAAGATGCAAAATGGGGAGGTCAGACTGTCCTCGGTTGTCAAAAAAGTGAACTTATGACTGAGCGTTGCACTACATCTCAGACCCCATGTAGTTCTATGTTTTTGTGTTTCCAATAGTTCTCCTAGGTTTCCCTCATGCCAATAACACCAAGATAGCGGGCTAAAAGCTAGATAGAAATCAAATTTGTGGATGAAATTCAACAATTCCCATTCCTACGCAGTGTATGTAGAGTGAAAATCCCAGAAGATGCAGTCCCTTTGATAGTATGTAGATAGATAGCCATTGAGAAAATTACCCGCAATTATAATGGTATCTATGTTGTGTTTATATAGGAATCTCTTGCTTGAATTTCAACACTAGTGACACGACATTCCAACTAGGACCTTGGGATATGAGTAAGAAAACCAAAAAATGATGACTACAAATGTCAAAAATGTGTTCAAGAACAAAGAGGACATGGGCAACCCAGGTTAGAGAGGATCTCCTAGGGGTGCTAGTGTCCAGTCCTAGGCGTGCTAGTGTCCTAAGACAATTGGTGGACTAATGTAAGAATACTGACAGAAAAGGATCCCCATGACATGACTAGAAATGGGTACAAAAGTGAGAGAGGTGAGAGATAAAAACAATAGAGACACTCAAAAGAAAGTGGATGGACTAGACAGTGTGCCACCAGTGAATAATTTTCTTACTCAAGATCTATATACAAAAGAACATACTTGGCGGTATAATAAATAGTAGTATGTGCGTGATTTTGTGTCTACAAGGGGATATTACAAAGACATTCAAAAATAGGAATTGAGCTAGTGGAAAATCTGCCTTAGTCCTTGGAATTCCCAACTTTGGTTTACTTAAGTGTTTTTCCTATCCTTTTTAGAATTCACCCAGAAAAATCTCTCACAATGTGTTATAAGCCAAGGGATATATTAATGTGTCAACAAGTCGACCCCATTTATGTATCTTTAACTCTTATCTATTTCCTTTCTTTGGTGGACGATTATTCTTTGTATCATGTACTAGATTATATAGTGCAACATGTACCTTACATGCATTAGAGGCAATAACTCTTGTTGGCTACCAAATGACACTTTATTACTCCTTAGCTCTTACTTTTTTCTAGAGGCAATGTCAGATCTAGTGAGTTCCTACACTCCATATATTAAATTGTTGGGTGTTGATTCCATTTATAGCTCAATTAAAACCTCCTAGGCACACAACTATGGTTTTATAGCCCCATATCGCTTTGTGGACTAGAAATTTATGTATGTGTGGGCCCTAGAATGGTCCACCTAATCTTATTTTAGAAAATCCTAATTGACCACTCTTGGTTTACATACAAAATGTGTTAGAGGTCTTAGTGCATGTTTGTGTCTATGAAAAGGTAAAAGAAATGGGAAAATGTATGGTTAGAAAGATTGAACCTGTTGCATGATAAAAGGAAACAAAAGGAAAGATAAAATTGTGTGGATTAATAATGTCATGTGACCGTTCCATTACAGGAATGTGCAAGTTGGATGAAAATGAAATGCATGGTGAGTTATGAAAAGAGGGAAAGCACATTCAAATTAATCATTTGAGAGGAAGAAGTGAATTGAGTGTGAAATATTGCAAAAGCTAGGGCACAATGGCAATAGCCAAAAACATTGTGGGTTACAAGTGAACCAAGGAGGAAAGGTTGTAAAAGGATTCAAAAAGACATATTTTGAGGCGATTGGAAACATAAATCACCTAAAATAATGGTGAAAAGGAAATTGATCCTAGAGGGTGTCATTGTATGACAGAACCATGGGAAATGGATAATACATGTGAAAGGGCACGAGAATTGGTTTAGATAGAAAGTGCCTAGGGGATACACAAGCCCAAGGGGATGCACAACCAAAGGATTGCCTGAGAATGGGATTAGATGGAAATATGCTTAGGTAAATGTGTGGTGAAAGATTTCAACCACACAAGGAATGAGTATTAAGATGTGTTAAAGGTAGAGTTACATATAAAGAAAGGAATTGGATAGGTGCACATTTCCCTTGATGAGACCCAAGAAATAATTTTGCATGATACTATTGTTTGGAAAACCATATGAAGACGTAAAGTTTTTTTCTGCACACCCATGAAGGGTAAACATATATAGTAGGAAAAAGAACTCAGTTATCACTGACATAGATAAACAAGGTTACAAAATTTCCCAATGAAGGGGAATATTTATGTAATGCATTACCAAATGAAGGGGCGTGTGATAGAGTAATGTAATGACTTGGCTTGAGGAAAGGAAGCAAATATGAAGCTATACATGTGAGGGTCAAATAAATTCCAGTTATAAGAAGATGATGCTGAGAGGCAGTTGAATGAGAATATAGAATTCCCAAAAATATGCCAATGACATATCATGGTTATGCGCAATAGCATGCTATGGTACATTTTACTCTAGTAAGTATTTTGAAAAAGGATAAGATGCAAGCTACATCAAAATTCCATATGGAATGCCCATGTAGTAAATGAAAAGTGTGTTAAATAGATTAAAAACATACCACTATCACATGTAGCTATCGATTCAGTGGATGCACAAAGGATCACATTCTTTAAAAAGTATCACTAAATTGGGAAGTGGGATTCACAGGTTGTTGATGATTTTGATGATAACTACATTTTGGCTACATGTCATTATATGCTCATAAACGGAAACTCATATGAGTTACTTTGCACTTCAAATCCAACTAAGAAAAGGTCATGAACGAATCTAATGAAGACTGCCCCAAAGGAAAAGCAAGTTTCCATTGATGAGAAAGTAACATGACACCAAAATAAAGAATAGTTGAGAAAGTCTTGAGAATTGTTAGACTAATGGAAATGGAAAAGATGAGGTTACAATTGAAGAAAACAAGCCATCATTTTATGATCAACTAGTCAAGACACCTCAAACATATCATATGAAGTTTGATATGAGAATGGTTAGGATGTTAGTTATTCCTTTGAATAAAAGATGTCAACCAAGAGGATTACCAGGGCCACAAATAGAACTAGAGAATTTGATGAAGAGAAGTGCATCCGTAAAAAATTCTACTTAGCTAGGAGAAAAGAGTGATACTGAGGCACATGAGAGCATGTGGAGAGACAATAATGGAACTCGAGAAGAACTTAGTTTGAGTGCAATCACATGTTAAGGTCAAATTGAACAACCCATGATATTTAAATCTTGTGTGGACACAACAATAATTTAAGGAGTTCCATCTAAAGGAGAGTATAAGATTGGATACGAAGAAGACATGGAAACACAAGAAGTGAATGTATAATAGACCATATGTAGGGAGGTGAAGGAACAAGTCAAAGTAAATGAAGAAAGTTTTGCAAAATTTGAAAAGGAGGTACAAGGAGAAAAAATTGTAGCACTAGATATGGAGGCTATGAGTGATAATGCACATTCAAATGATTTAGAGATCCTAAGGGAAGCCAACTTGGTGGACTTGAGTTTAGGAACAATGTCAAAAACATTTGGAAGATATTTGTTCATGTTGAGGCACAATAATACCACAAGAGTGGCACATGGATCCTTACAAAACATTGTGAAGAAAATCCAAGATGAACTAGGGTTTAAGCTTCCAATGAAATCTTTTATTTTCTTGAAAGAAAAAGAATGATGCCAAGACTTCCAAGGCTTTGTTATAGGATTTAGAATTTGTGATCCATGTTTCGTATCAACAAATAGGATGGCATTTGGATTGGTGAGGCTATCAACTAAGATATACACATGTTGTGTTAAATCCGACCAAGAAGTAGAAAACATAAGGAAAGATATGTTTCTTAAGAAACAAAGTTTTTAGAAAGAATTCACACAAATTGAATAGATGAAGAAGGTTCTTAGAACTAACAAATATGATTGAAAAGAAAGAATATGGAAGATCACATATGTTTAAGAGTTAGAGCTGATAGAAAAACTTGACATAACTGATAGATACCTCCTACAAAAAACTCCTCAGAAATAACTAATTGAGAAATTGTTGCACACAAATTGGATAATCGAGGCAAAGGTAAATCTCAAAGATTCTCTTGACATGTTTGCAAGAGAATTCAATCTACTTCATATTAAAACAAATGAATGCAACATAATTTTTGGGATGTTTAAACATATGGGGGAGTATGTAAATGCCAATTTAAGGAACAATGAAGATGTGCTAGAGGAACTCAACACACACATGTATGCAAAAGAAGGCACAAAGAAGACGAACTTATGGAAGGAGGTGAACAAGTTCAAGACACAAATAACAAATGAACAAACATGCATAATTGTTTTTGGGAAATTCCAAGGAAGGACCTTGGACGAAGGAGTCATGTGCAATGAACAAATGCAACACAAAAAGGAGTATAAAATCTCAATTAACATGTATCAAATACAACCACAAGTCGAATTCATTGATGAGATGGCTAAGGAGATGGAAAGTATGAAGCTAATAGTCTATAGGTGTAATGTCCCAGTTTCTAAATTAAATATGATTAATAATATTATTTAAGTTGGGCTTGGTCATTTCTAATCTTTGGGTAACTTAATAATAATAATAATATTAAAATAAAAAAGTAATTTTTAATACTTAAAGTAAAATTAATGATTTAACCAAGTTAGCGAAATGTTATTGTATGTTATGTTATAAGGAAACATATGTTTATTATTAAAAATAAAAGTGAATTTTAAATAAAGTAAGTTGGCCACCAAAATTGAAAGAAAGAGAAAAGAGAAGTTATAAAAGGAGGATGAAGGGGTTTATTTGGGGATCTATCATCTTGATTTTTGGAGCTGAGCACTCATGCTTCTACTTTTAGCTATTGAGGATGGAACCCCTCTTAGCATTCATAACTTAAGGACGAAAATATGCATTGCGATAAGAATTCGGGGATGAAAACCCTCATATTCTATTGGAGGCTTCACTTAGAAGTCATATTTGTGCATAAAGAAAACTCGGAAAGGGATAGGGCATCATCATTGTATGGCAAAAAAGGGGGTAAAATCTCCATCATTGGCTGACACAAGGGGTACAAACGTTGCTAGAGCTTTGGAAGAAGTTTCAGACCCTCTTCTAGGGCGGTGACTTGCATCTTGGAGGAGTTTGAGGGCTTCTAGGGCATGACAAACCAAATTTCAATTGTATTTAGATTCTTCATAATTTTTGGAGTTGTTTGCACTCTTTCATGGTTGTGTTTGGGATTGTAATCATTATTTCTAGTTGTGTTGGTGATGTATATTTGCTGCTATCATATTTTAATTCCAGCTAGTCTGAAAAATAAAAAAATCATATTTTCCGGTGTTCACTTGTGCTATGTTTGTTCTAGATCTTGAATGAAATAATTTGGAGGGTTTCTATATTTATTTCTAGCTGTTTTTGCATGCATGATGCCATAAAAAAACATATTTTTGATAGAGTTTGAAGATAATTTTTAGGTTGTTAGCTGAATTTAAATTATTTTCAGTATTTGAATCATAACGGTTTCAAGGGAAATCCAAGAGTTTCTAGATCTCCCCTAAAAGGGATATTACAATGGTATTAGAGCAAAGATATTCACAACTTGAAGGGTATTCAAGAAAGAAGGTAACCAAGAATACATTTGTTATCAAATGAAATTAAAGAAGAATTGAGATTAGCCACTTGAAGGGCCTAACATGGCCAACAAAGGTTCTAAAGAGGCCAAGTTCGATAGAATTATTGAAGGGAAAGAGAGATTAGCGGATATTATGGATTTGCTAGCCCTAACCTTGCAAAATATTCATGGGCCAAAACATCACAATGGTGAGGGTAGTTTGTTATGGGTTCACAATATAAGGCAGCCCCAAGGGTCAAATTTTGGATCTATTGCTAGGCATTTTCAACCTACCTTCCTCCCAAGAAAAGAAGTCATTCTAGAGGTTGAAACACAACATTTCAGTGTGTCAAAAAATTGCGGCCAACTATGAGGAGTATAGGGCTCTTCTGAATGAGATTCGTCATGCCATTTCACTTGTAGAGTTCAAAGGAGTGAACAAGGGTAGATTAAGGTCCGACCTTAGATTGCAAGCACTAGTCAGTCTTCCTAACATTGCAAAGTCAAAGTCATTTCCTTTTGAGGGTGATTTAAAGAGTTCTCCCTTAATGATGAGGAGAGTGGAAGAAATCGTGGAGAATGAACTGAAGAAAGAAAAATTAGATTTGTAATGAGGTTTTTAAGTGGAGCTCCAAGAAGACCATATTGATGGGCATGCACATGAGAAAAGAGCTTTACCAATTGCTAATGTTCATTTTAAACTTGATGTAATTTTTAGAACAACAACCATGGGAAGCAAATTGATTGTGCTCATGACTTTAGCAAGAATTGTGAAGATGTTTTATTGACTTCTAATGTTTGCATGTGCCAACAAGATTCACTTGTTGAATGTGAAGAGTTTAAGGTGAAGGAGAATGCTGATTGTAACCCATAAATTTTGAATCAAACGAGAAATGATAAAAAAAGAGAGAAACGATAAAATATTGATTCATTGTGGAGGATGAATATGGCACAAATAAGAGCTTATGATGTATTCGGTAGCCCTCGGCCGAATGAATATTTCATAGAAAGTCGACAAGAGGTTCCATTAGTAGGTTGATGATGTTGAGGATATCTCAAAACATGACAATTCGACAAAGGAAGGTGAACACTTTGAGGAAAGCCACAAATATGAAGGTGTTTCAAATTTATTGCTTCCTACTATGTTATTACGTGAAGATTGTCATCATGGGCCACATGCTAAAAATGGTGATAATATGAGGGACACATGGAGTAACAAAGAGCAAATAGATCCTTTTGTACAAGTTCAAAATTCTTTGTACATAAATGTACGAGATTTAGGTGATCTTTGGAGATACAAGGGTCACTCTTTTGGAAAAGGCCCTACATTTGAAGAGAAGATCGTGGAGATAGTCACCATTGCTAAGGAAACACGATGTTTGATGTTGAAAGGTGGTTGTAATGTCCCTTTTTTTGAAATAATATAAAGTGAAGGCTTCTTTCTCATCTTCCTTTTCGTGGGCAAGAAGAAGTTGAACAAGGGAAGAACTTGAGTTACATTTCAATTTCTTTATTCATATTTGTGTTTTTCCTTTCAAGGCAGGTCGGTTGGGTTCTAGTGCTCCCAACATGGAAATAAAAGATAAAGCAAGTTTAAAAGGTCGATCATTACCCCTTATGACTCTTGGTGCCAACTAAAGGGTATAAGAGGAGTTCCTTGGCTCATTTTTACATCACTTTTTGGCATATATACTTATCAATTTGGACTCTAAGGCTGATTGCTCTATTTCCAACTCCATCAAGGGTGAAAATCCAGTGTGGCATCCAAGAAGGACAAAAACCTTCTTTGTGGCATAATAAATAACGTAAATTCTCCAAAATTGGTGGTGTGAATACAAATACTGAAGATCCTCTTGCTGGTTTGTATCTATGACATCAAGAAGAAGAGCTATCAAGATATTTTGCATGATTTGGAGTCCCTCTCCTAGGGAACGACTAGTGTTGGAGTCAATTTGGGTGCCTTCTAGGGCACACAACTCATTTATTATTTGGTATTCAAATTTGTAATAATTTATAAGACTGATATCTTTCATATTTGGCCATTGTTAGGGCTTGGAGACCTCATTTTTTAATCATTTATCTTAGTTTTACTTCTGCTGTTGATAAATTAATTGCTAGCTATGTTTGAGATTGGTTTTCATAGTGAAAATTATCCTAATGTGTCTCTAAAAGGTTTATAAATATTGTGGATGATTTTAGGGCGATATTTGGGTGAAATATTGTTGTTTACAAGTTGTTCCAAAAATCATACTGTTGTACAATAGTGATCTAAATTTTTAGTTTGCTGGTCTAAAATCAAATTTAAATATGTATACAAGGAAAACTGAAAGACATGAAGAAATAAGCAATGAAAAAAAAAATGCAAACCTCCCTTTGAGTATTTTTGCAACCTCATATGAGATAGATGAAGTGTGGAATGGAGTACCACACTTGTTGGATCTCTTTGGAAAGTTTGTTTGTGGATGCTCTAAGCTTTTCTCCAAATGGAAGAATAATGCTACAAGCAACGGGTGATCAAATGGACAACCTTTCGGTATGAAAATTCCAATGAAAAATGGGCAGAGTATTGTTGTAAATCCTTACAGCTTTCAAGGATGAATTGTGAAGGATTGAGCCTCATATTTATAGCTAAAGAAGAGGCCAGGGATTGTGGATAAATGTTTGAATGAATTGCAGGTAAATAAATGCATTTTTATGAATTAGCAAGTTGATTTGGTCTATGCAGTTAGACGGTTTGAATATTCATTTAAGGGGTAATGAATATTTAGTTGGATTTTGATTTTATTTGAGAAGGTGGTTGTAGGTGAGTATTTTACTTCCACCTTTGTACGGTTCTAGAACTTGAGTGGAGTGAGCTAGTTCAACTTGAGTGAGTTGGATGGTGAAGTGGAGATGCGTGGAGGGTGAGTGGATAATTAGTTATTTATTTAAATAGCTAATTAAATTATCCAACGGGTGTGATTGTATGCTTTAAGCATGATAAAATTAATTAAATTAATTCTAAAGGGATGTGGGTGAATTCTAATGGAATGTGAGAGGGTAGTGGTCTAGAATGCATTCTAGAACTAATTTGGCACATTGTGCAGGTAATAGGGATGACTAAAAATAGGTATGTATTTTTAGGGTGTTTACAAAATCAGTTTGGGGTTTGTGTTATTTCCTTGTTTTTCAATTTCAACCCTAGAAAGGAATATTACAGTAGTATCAGAGCATCGATCTTCCCATCTTGAGGGTATTTGTGTAAGACAATGACAAAGAATACAGACATGGATTGACAACCTAGGTTTTTATCAAAGAAAGAAGTCATTCCAGAGGTGGAAACATAGCATTCAGTGGGTCACAACATTGTGGCTAGCTATGAAGAACATAGGGCTCTTTCGAATGAGATATGTGATGTTATTTCGCTTGCCGAATTCATAAGGGTAAAAAAGGGAAGGTCAAGGTCGGAGCCTAAACCTCACACACCACAGAGAAATTTTCAAAATGCTTTAGGGAAGGTGACACTTTCCACATTTGATGGCTCCAACAAGGGGACAAATAAAACATGGATGAAGATGCTTAGGTTAAAACCTAGACCACAAGAAGATGCCACGAGCCAAACCCAAAGGGGTTTCTTTTGAAAGAAGAAAAAGGAAAATCAGATCTATAAGAAGGTTTTGAGGTGGAGCCCCAAGAATACCACATTGAAGGACATATAAAGGTGTTGCTAGATGAAGAACCAAATAAGGTTTTTGATGCAACATAATCTCCAAAGAAAGAGGAAAAAGTCATGGAGCATAAGCCAAGGAAAAAAAAAATTCAATTTGCAAAATTTTGGAGAGAATTTGGTGGTTGAAGCCAATTTTTTGGCTGATAATGATGATAATCAGCTCATTGGAATTATCTGAATAACAATCAATAAGTGGCAAATTGACATTGTTCTTGACTTCAATGAGAAACACGATGATGTTCCATACGTGTGTCACAAAAATATGTAAGGAGTCAAGGTGGAAAGATCTTCAGTTGTTGAAGGAGCAAAGGCAAAGGAGGGTGAGCTCCTTGTGGGTAGCCCAAGGTATGACCACGATGACCATATTTATGGTTTGTTGTTTCTTATCATGTCATTTCAGATTTACACTCATAGGAAATTTGTTGAAAAAGAGGATCTTAGGGCAAATTTGATGCTCCACATCAAATCACAGAAAATGGGTAGTCTTCACGACGCTAAGAATGGAGACAAATCAGAATTGCATAGGGTCAATGGGCCAAGACTTTTGGGTGACCTTGTTGGAGGCCATATATATGAAGAGAGTGCTTTTCCGGGTGCCTATAATCACTTTCAGTTCGCTAGAAATTTAAGGAAAACAACCTATGGTAAGCGATTTCATCATCTTTCTAGGGAATTGCTACAACACCTTCATGTCATGTCTTTGCAATATTTTGGTCATCATAGAGAATACTCTAATCACATTATGAAGATGAAGGGTACCAAGTGATAAGAGAGAGAGCTTGGGCTAAAAAAAAATGGGAGTTGATAATTTTCAGCTGGGTAGACTATTCCAAACAACAGTAAAAAGGATTTCAATGAATGGAATTTCTAGTCTTAATAAGAAGCCTAAGGTGACATAAGAAAAGCACCAACAAATTTGGGAAGAATGCAAGAAGGAAAGGATTCCATTTGGTGAAGAAATCATGCAAATGAAGAGTGCTGATTCAAACTCAGAGATTCTGAAGCATAAATACATCACGAATAACCCATGGTATGTGAATATTCCATTTCTCTTCCTGCCCAATTTGTCATTTCAAGCATGTTGTCATCACACACCATTGGTTAGGAAGGGTGACCATGTCTCATGTTTGTTGTATCTTCCTATGGAACCACTAGTGAGACATCACCATGATAAAAGTATGGGTGTTGTTATAAGGTTTGCGAAAGGGAGGATTATCCATTTCAAAATTAGTACTTGGGGAAATTCAACTTGGTATGTGCCAGTGTAAGGAAAATGTCAAAAATCACTCTTGGGAAAGTTAAGCCTAGTGGTTCTATTCTCAATAGATACTCTTTGCAGCCTTCTTTTGCTAAGTTTTTGTTACATTGGGATCATCTAGAGAAGGATCACACTTATGATTTTCTTATTGACAAGGGGCTAATCTATAGTTCCATGCTTGAGAAAAAGGTTAGGAGAATAATAGGAAAGGGCAACATACTTGTTTGGGTGCATGGCATACATACTTATCAACCATTCCAGGTGAAGGGTCTTCTTCATAACCAAGGGGTCAATATGCTTGTTGGGAGTGACACCCTCATACCTTATGCAAGAAAAATAGTACAACCACCATTTCTCTTGGGAGATCATGAGGTATGTGGTTAAATTTTGGTTATTGAACTAGCTAATGTTGAAATTGTTCTTGGGGTTCAATGGTTGCAAACATTGGAGAAGTCCACCCTCAACTTTCGTAATAAAGAACTAAAATTTGACAAAGATGAAGAAATCATAATTCATGGCAAGAAGAAACAAATAGGACATCTGTTTTGGGGTAGCAAGAAAGGCACTTGCAATTCAAAAAATTTCCACAATGAAGGTTATTCACACTTGGCAAGAATATTTATCATCATAAAGTGAATTTTGAAAAGCATAATGGGGTGAAAAACACCACTTTCAATCATAGATATACAGCTGGTTTGAGCAAAGTCTAAGATGGCTATGACATGGAGAATCTAGACGGTCTTTGGAAATGCAAGGCAAATCACTTCTTGGAACCAAGATTCACACTTGAAAAACTGAGGTATAAAGGTATTCACCATTGCCGGGGCAACAAGATGTTGGATGTAGAAAGTGGGTACGTAATATGTTTTTTTTATATTTGTTGTCATATAAGTAGTTTCAATCATTGGATTGAGTAAATGATAGTTCTTGGGTATTGTTAAGCCATATTCCATCAAAGTTGGGGTGTTTCCAACCCCTATGTCATTGATAGTATGGAAATTTTTGGAGAGAAGCCATGATTACAATTGTTGTACTTTCTTTTCAGTTGTTGTTCACAAAATTTCCAACCACTTTCCTACTGATGAGACACAAAAAATGAGCCTCCAATTGTAAGGTTGAAGAAATTCCAAACTACTACTAACCTTGACATATTTGTGGTTGATTTAAGGTGGTTTCCAACCACTAGCATTATGATTTTTGAGAGACAAATGTAAGGTTACAATTTTTTTGGGACATCATTACTGAAGTTTGGGGAATCCATCAATTGAATGGAAATTATGAGATGATGGCAATCAAAGGGAGCTAACTATTAGGTCCCTACAACATGATGAAGAGGTTGTAAAAGTGTTGTTAAACACTTATGTTTTCTTTGATATGTTTGCTTCATGTGCATGTACATCAAAGAAGGAGACACACAAAATTATTTCGGTTCCAGAAGCTTGCATTTTGCTTAAGGGCACGAAAATTTGGGAAGGGAGGATTGTAATGTCTCCTCTTTCGAAATAATATAAATTGAAGGCTTCTTACTCATATTCCTTTCCTTGGGCAAGAAGAAGTTGAAAAAGGGAATTACTTGAGTTACATTTTTTTTTCTTTGTTCATATTTATGTTTTTATTTTTGTTTTTCCTTTCAAGGCAATTTGGTTAGGTTCTAGTGCTCCCAACATGAAATTAAAAGATAAAATAAGTTCCTTATGAGGTTGACAAGCTTGGAGAGTTTCCAACATGGAAATAGAAGATAAAACATGCTTAAGAGGTCGGTCATTACCCCTTATGACTCTTGGCGCCAACTAAAGGGTATAAGAGGAGTTCCTTGGCTCATTTGCACATCACTTTTTGACATATATATACTTGTCAATTCAGACTCTAGATTGATTTCTCTATTTCTAACTCCACTAAGGGTGAAAATCCATAGTGTGACATCCAAGATGATGACAACCTTCCTTGTGGCATATTGGAGAACAAAAACTCTCCAAAATTGGTGGTGTTAAAACAAATACTAAAGATCCTCTTGCTAGTTTATATCTAGCGCATCAAGAAGAAGATATATCAAGAGCTTTTGCATGGTTTGGAGTCCCTCTCTGAGGGATCGACTAGGGTTGAAGTCATTGTGGGCGTTTTCTAGGGCATGAAACTCATTTATTATTTGATATTCAGATTTGTCATAATTTATAAGGTTGATATCTTTCATATTTGGCCATTGTTGGGGTTTGGAGACCGCATTTTTTTATCATTTATCTTAGTTGTACTTCTGTTGTTGATAAATTAATTGTTAACTGTGTTTAAGTTTGGGTTTTATGGTGAAAATTGTCCTAAAGTGTTTCTAAAAATTGTGGATGAATTTTAGGGTGATATTTGGGTGAAATTTTATTGTTTACAAGATGTTTCAAAAATCAGACTGTTGTATTGTACTAATCTAAATTTTTAGTTTGATGGTCTAAAATCATATTTGAATCAGTTTGGGATTTGTGCAATTTCCTTTTTTTTTCCAGTTTCAGCCCTAGAAAGGGATATTACAGTGGTAAGCATAATAGATGTTGTTTTGTTCAATATTTTATCATGATTTTGATGGAGTTAAGCTACATACTGGGTGGCCACCATTGGATGTGTGAAGGAGAACTCAAGGAGGATGTGTTTCTTCAAATGGGCTTCGATATTCCAAGTTGTAGATTTGTTGTCATCCACATTTCCAGCCTGCCCAATAGTTTGTATGCAACCATACAAGTAGTTCCAACCATACACTTGAGTAATTTTCAATTTGATGCGGTTGTTAAAGTACTTTTAGTTAGTATATGGTTGATTTCAGCCCCTATATTATTGTCATTGCTGAATTTTGTGAAGGGTTTACAATATGACAACTGTTGTACCATTTTTTTTGCTATTTGCAATAGATCCAACCCCTTTTACACTTTTATGATAGTCATAAAAGAGTGTCCAATCACCTGGTGGAAGAACTTCCAGCCTTCTATCAATGTTGCATTGCTTACAACTGTTTTAAATTTTTTGCAGCCATTAACATTTTATTTGTGAGCGATAAAATGCAATGCTACAACTACAACCATGCTTGGAGCAACATGAATAAACCTTTGAGAGTACATCATATGAGTGGGAATTATGACACGAATGCAAGCAATGTAAGAAAGCTAGTTAACATGTCTATGAGAAATGAAGAAGTGATGTTGAGAGCTTTTGTTTCCTTTAATGTATTTTCTATATGTGTAGGTCCATGAATGGAGAAGAAAGAGAAGAAAACGCATGTGTGATTTAGTCCAACATAAACTGTCATATTCACATATATGAGAAGCAAGACAACAAGGTGAAATACGATGATAACATAACAAGTGAAAGAGTTTGACAAAAATATGGATCCCTTCTTAATGGGATAGCGGTGGATAGAGGAATATGTTTATCACAACTTCCCTTAGTAGAGTGGGTAAAGAGTATGAGGAATGAAGAAGACAAGGAGAGGCAAATAAGTTTGTTATTAGCCCATGTAAATAATGAAAAATATGAGATTGCATATGAAGATGAAGAGGTGAAAGGAATGCTTTTACAAGCCCAAGAAAAACATGGGGAAGAAGTTGATATTCCAACAAAGGTAAAAGAGTTGCTTGATACATTTAGGACAACAATGAGATTGATTTTCAGTATTGTTGTTTTCACTTTCACCAACGACGTGATTACTCCCTTTGCTCACATACAAAGGATTTTCCAAATTATTTCAAACACAAGGAGTTCTATCTGATTGGTGACGGCTAGTATGGTCTTTTCAGTACTTGATGGCTGTTTCCAGCCTCTATATTTCCTAAATTGTTGATTTTTGCAAGAAAATTTCACTTTAGTAAAAGTTTGGAAAAATCCTTGATGGAAAAGGTTAGGAAGAAATTTCAGCTGAAGACATTTTTCATGACATCCACCAAGGGAGTTACGTGCTAAATTGCCACCATTTACGTTACTGTCATCATCATTAACAACCACCACATTATTTCAGTTGCATTCATATTGGTGAATATAGGATGCTCTCCCACCATAGTTAACAAGGTTGAAATGAAGAGTAAGCATGCCACAATGGAGTTTGTGTTAGCTTGTCTAATTGTTGATTATTCATCAATTATTTGCTTTAAAACTAAGATTACAACAAATTAGAGAGCTTTAACCACAACTGAACATGCAAAGAATATATTTGCTAATGTTGTTTTTAGAGGTAAAAGTGAAGATGTCAGGTTCGAGGTGATGGATGATCTCTTCATCAGGGAAAATTTTAAATTTCATATGCTGCCTAAGGACATTAATTGGAAGAGGAACAACAGGTGTGAGAGCATGTCTTGGAAAGATATTTTTCGTTTAACAGACACAAAATCTAAGCTCTTTTAACATTACAACATGTTTCATCACTTCGGCATTATGGTACTTGAGTACGTGAGCTTGTCTTAGCTTAAGAGCAAGAAAATTTGGGGAGGGAGGACTGTAATGTCCCATTTTCTAAATCAAATATGATTAATAATATTATTTAAGTTGGGCTTTGTTGGCTAGATTTTCTGCACAACTGAAAACCTAGGCAATCATGAGATAAATCTCCCTCATTTACCGGTGAGGCTCTCGTGTAAAATTTTGTCAGTTATATTGTCTAATATCTATCTGTTGGTTTTATTTTAACCACGTAGCTCATGCGCCATAGTTAGGTAGTTTTATAGCAAGTAAGCAGCTGCAAGAAATGTATACATGCAAAAGAGGGAAATAATTGAATGTGAGCAGAAAAGAAAGAAGATGTGCAACCTAACCAATAGTTGATAGAGTTGGTCACATGCACATAGATGAAACAAATAGATCTAAAAATGCAGAATTCAAAGCGAAGGAAAGTTTCAGATCCAAATCTAAGATAAAAAAAGTTTATGCAAAAATCTAAAAAGAAATAAGAAACAAATGCACCGTCGACACAAAGTTCTCCGGAAATCTGCTTCCTCTCTGTTCCTTAGCTTTTAGCAAGTTATCAAGAGTTTCAACTCAAAGTCTGAAACACAATAATGTTGATTACAAATTCTGATCCTTTAACCCTTAGGTTCTTCCTTTATTTATAGTGTATGGAGGGGAAATTACAAATAAGAAGCTTTAAATGAACTCCCACATGTGAAAACTATGGAAAAGGAAGCAACTGACAATCTTCTTCCTGAAATTTCTCTTTGCATGACATGCATGATTTATAACTGAAAATAGAACCTTTTATTTTGAATGTCTGCCACCTATTTCCAAGTAATTGACTTCTTCCATTCACTTGAAGTAACGAATTTTAAACTAATCACTTAAGTTTTACAATTTAATTGATTACTCAATTACTTTTTCAGAAGAAATAAGATAAAGAAAGAGGAGAAGAAATTAGAAGAAAGTTGTTGCAACACTCCCAGTCTTGTTCTCCTTCCATACTTTGCATGCTGATCCAACCTGTATTGTACTTCTGCTTTATCTATTTTAGCGATGAATGATCTGAATGATATCTTTGTCATGGATCTGAGATACTCCCATATGTTGTTGAATTATTTTCTTTAATTCTCACCAAACTGGATCTGGAAGCATCTGACTGTGATTTGTTTGCAGGTATTGCCTTTGACTTGTCTTCCCCTTTTACCCTTGAAGCTTTAACAATTCTTCTTCAGTATATGCACTAATAAAATGTTTGTCGTAAACAATTCAAACAAAACTCATCATTTTTATTTTTTAATTGCATATGAACAATTTTGAATTCTGGAAAGCACTCTAGGTGAATGCAAATACAAGTAAATTCAATGAAGGCTTCAACTGGAAGATTGAGAGCACATGCACAAGATCCTGGAAGGAATTTTCCATGCACTGACTTCTACATGCGCTGCGTTAGAAACAAGAGGATGAATTTTTGTCAGAAGCCGTTGCAATTATGAGATATGGATCTGTCAATTAAATCGGTGATAGGTTCAGGGCCTATGTTTGTATCATTAACTTCAACAAATCTAGAAGCTATGCATGATTCTACTGATCCTTTTCTTTCATCATGCTTCATGATGACTGGAACAATTTTTTTCTGATATCTTTTTCTTTTAATTCTTTTGGGATCCCTTGCAATTGAATCAATTTGTGTAGATTTGGCAAATTCTTCAGATTCAGAAGATATATTCAATGTACCTGACATTGATTTGAACACCTGTGATGAATACCTGCAATTTTATTCAGACAAAGATGGAGTCCATGGTATGAATACTTGATTTTTATCACCAAAATCTGCATATAAACCCTGCTGCCCTAAAATTTAATGTTTTGCTTACATGCAGAACAAACAAAAAAAATATTTAATTCACCTGGGCACATATACCAACATGCAGACATGCAGAATGACAAAAATTAGGCTATTCCAACCCTAGGTGCAAAAATTGGAAGCTTCCCGGTAGTGGAAAATATTTATTAATGCAACATCCTCCTTTTGGCGCCAAAACCTGTCCGGGCTGCAATCTTCTCAAAAAGAAATAAGTGCTTATTTTTTATGGCATTCCATGCTTATATAACCTCCAACATGTTATTTTTAATAATTGTCTTTTCCTATTTATGACAGTTTAATTAATTAATAGCCATGTCTATTCATCCAATTTGGGCGCCCAATTATGCATGTTGCTGGTTACTTTCTAATAAATTTATTATATTTATTTTTAGCATGCATCCTTAAGTTCTTTTCAGCTTGTCCGTTTGCATTGCCTTTATTGCTATTTATGACGCCAAACTCAGCGAGAAATACCATTAATCACATACATTAATGCCAAGGTGGGTTGCACTTTTTGGCAGGGGTATTTGTTAAAAATAGAAAGTCAAAGTGATGGGAATTTCCAACTTGCATTGCAGCTCCAAAAATCTCATCTTTTACTTAAGTGATTTGACTTTCATTATGAGAATTTTAACGTTGCAGATAAGAAATTCCCGCTGGTGCTTTAAGTGATTTTTCTTTTATAATGATAATTTTTACCCTATAAGGCAGGTAAGAAATTCTCGCCTGCCTGCCACCTCTGAAATTTCCATTGCAGCTTAAGTGACTTTGACTTGATGGGAAAAAATAACCTGCTATGTAGGCAAGAAATTCCTGCATGCCTGCCACTGCCAAAATTCCCACTGGCAACTTAAAGTTTTCCTTACAAAAAATGCGACTTGCATAAAAGATAACTCTTTTCCAAAAGTGCAACTTGCATTGTGACTTCTGAATTTAAAATCGCGTAAAAATTTGTCACTGAAGGCAGCGTGGAAATTGGACGCGGAAAGCAACCTTGAAAATTGCAACTGACATGAAGACAACATTTCTTTCCTTTTTTGGATTTTTGGTGAAGAAAACACAAGCATAGAATACAATTTTCCATTTTTGAAAAGGGTTCGAGAAGATGTAGTAGCAAAAACTTGCATGTGTCATAACTTTCCTTCTGTAGCTTCGTTTTAGGTGTCGTTTTCTCTAAAAGTGCATACTTTCTCGAGCTCTACACATTGATGGCAATATTTTTTTTATTTTCATAAAATCCATTTTTGCACCTTTTTTGGACCAAGCGACTTCTTATAATCTTCTGAAAGAACCTTGAGCTCTGATTGCCTTCAGACATATTAGTAATTAAAAAACACTAGATAACTTTTCAAAACCCTAGGCCTGGGGAAAGATCTGACAGGAAGAATGAATAAGCTACAGGAACTACCGGAGAAAAAAACCAAAACACAGACAAAAAGAAATAAAACAAAACAAAAGAAGCTACAGACAATTGCTTGAAAATTTCTCCAATTAGTTGATCTGCAAAAATTCTTCCCCCCAAGTGAATGTTCTATGGTAATAATGATGGGGTGAAGTGTTTTATATAACATAAATCCTCCAATTTTAGCTCAATCCTTTTTTAAAATAACTTTATTTATTTAATAAATAAATAAATAAAATTCTCTCAGACAAAACCTGGCGAAGAGATAGAATGAGTTTTAGCATGTGGGTACTTGGGGAATTTGGCTTTAATGACTCTCTGGGGATACCTTAGAACAATGCAAACAACTACAGGCAAAACAAACACAAAACGACCCGTTACTTTGCAAAGAACATTTTCTTTAAAGGGGCAGTCCTAAATTTCAGGGTGAAATCTCGAGGACACCAGGCCTAGTCATTTCTAGTCTTTGGGCAACTTAATAATAATAATATTATTACATAAAATATATTTTTAAATAAATAAAGTAAAATTAATGATTTAACTAAGTCGGCCAAATGTAACTTTATGTTATATTGTAAGGCAACTTATGGTTATTAAAAATAAAAGTGACTTTTAAATAAAGTAAGTCGGCCACCAAAATTGAAAGAAAGAGGAAAGAGAAGTTATAAAAGGAGGATGAAGGGGTTTATTTGGGGATCTATTATCTTGATTTTAGGAATTGAGCACTTGTTCTTCTACTTTCAACTATCGAGGACGAAAACCCTCTTAATATTCATCACTTGAGGACGAAAACCCTAATTGTGATTACAATTTGAGGACGAAAACCCTCATATTCTACTAGTGGGTTCACTCAGAAGTCATATTTGTGCATAGGGACAACCCGAAAAGGGTTAGGGCATCATCATTGGCTGGCAAAAAGGGGGTAAAAGCTCCATCATTGGCTGGTGCATGGGGTAGAAGGGAAACTATAGCTTTGGCATAAGTTTTCAGGCCCTCTCCTAGGGTGGTGACTTGTATCTTGGAGGAGTTTGAGGGCTTCTAGGGCACGACAAGACACATTTTAATTATATTTGGATTCGTCATAATTTTTGGAGTTGTTTACACTCTTTCGTGGTTGTGTTTGGCTTGGAATTATTATTTCCAATCGTGTCGGTGAAGTACATTTTCTGCACTTATATTTTAATTCTAGTTGTTCTGGAAAATACAAAATCACATTTTCCCATGTTCACTTGTGCTATGTGTGTTTCAACTCTTGAATAAAATAATTTGGAGGGTTTCTATATTTATTTCCAGCTGTTTTTGCATGCATGATGCCATAAAAAAATAAAAATAAGATTGTTGTTAGCATTTGAAGACATTTTTCAGTTTTTAGTTCAACTTGAAGTATTTTTAGTATTTGAATCAAAGGGTCTCAAGGGAAATCCAAGATTTTCCAAATCAACCCTAAAATGGATATTACATCAGGGCACTTGCATGTTAGAATAATTTTGACGAGTTGTAAGAGCATATAGCTGAAGTTGTTGATCACACGGGAAGGAGAAAAAAGTACCAAGCCTTGATAACACAACATTTTCTAACGACAAATAATCAATTTTGTATGGGGGAATGTTTGCCCCAAGATTTGGCGAAGGAAGAGAGATTCTCTCAAGCAACTAAGTATCATAGCCACACGAGTGAAATGTGTTAAGCCACTAAGTGATTTAGTTGTGTGTAGGACGGGGTAAGTTATCGAGCTATGAAAGAGACATATGTTGCCCTGGGAACATGAAAAAAAAAAAATTGTGCATGAACTAGGGATGCTCTGCTGGCAAGAGTAACAATAGAATACTACGTGGAAGATGACATGTGACTGATAAATGAAGAGGTTGCATATGATCAAGGGTGAATCACACATAGAGGAGCACATGACATCCTATATCCTTCCAGAAGTTGTAACTAAGTTCTAAATGGGTTTAGAAGGTTGACAACAAGACCCAACTATGCATCAATTGAAAGGCTAATATGTACCAATAATCCTATAAATAAACCCACGAGGGTCTCATTCAAGACATGAAAGAAAAATTGACGCTTTGGAGAAGATGCAGGTGTGGAGCATTCAAAGAAGAATGAGTGAATACATATTACATTATGTCACACATGTTGAAGGGCACTTATTATAGAGGATGCATATCCATTGTATATGTTGCTGTGCCTTGGGGTGAGTGTTTAAGTGTCACACTCAAGTAATAAGTTAGCATGGGGGTGTCTATTTATTGTGCTAGGTCTAATTTGCACAAGACTGTTTTTGATTACCAAAATAAACACAACAATGCATGCGAGAAAATCATATTGCAACGTGAAGTATAAAATCATCTATGTGTGAGATGATCTATGCTCAAAACTACGTATAACTCAAGAAAATTCTACAAATTCTTGAATCACTAAACGAGGCTGAAAGTATGCAAGAATAAGAAAGACAAGTCCAATAGTGTTAAACACTTGGCATGCAAATAATGAATGAAATGAAAACAAGTAATGCAAAGAATGCTTTTCTAAATTGTGAGGCAACTATCAATGAATAAAAGTGCTCAAAAATATTTTAATCTTATTTGGAAACAAGAAATGCAATCAAAATCAATTTCAAGTCTATCAATGTAATGGTTGAAACTAACAAAACTGCAAAATGAAATCTCTAACAAGAAGTATGAAAAACTAAGAGAATAGGTTAATGAGGATGGAGCACAATGTTACCAAAAAGTGACCTCTTGGAGTGTAGATTTCATATCGACCATCATAACAAGAGAACCAAGAAGACAAAGATGTAATGTCCCTTTCGGTCTCAAATTTGAGGAATTTGGATTTTCCCCAAAACCCTAAAGGAACATTGCTGGATGTTATGATAACCACCTGCATAAATATGATTTTTTATGACAACAATATGATTGGATGAAAAAATTAGGGCAGCGACCTGCTTTAGGTCCCCAAAACCCTAAATGACTTAGGTAAACTTCAGAATTTAGTATTTCCTACACACAAATATTCAAAAATACATCAACAACATGAAACCCTTGACGAAATCATATAAAATTTTCAACAAAATACAGATTGTTGAAATTAAGTATTACTAAAAACAACTGAAACTTAAAAAATCCATATCTTTAGAATGAAAGATCACAAACCCCTTTGCCTGATTTTTTTTATATATTGGTCTGGCTCAAATCTGGACTGATATTATCAAAAGCATCCATAGAACACCATACTCAAACTGCATAGATAAATTAAATAAAACAAATCCCGCAAATTGGGTGAATACAGAAAAGGCGCCTAGGGTTTAAACAACAAATTTCTTCATAAATAATTCAGCCGTAAATACAATATAGATTTCAGATGATAAATAATTAGGGTAAACACAATTTGAAATCCGTAGATGGAATAATAACAAATATTGTCTAAAACCCAACCATAATGGATTCAAACCAAGTCGATTTGATATATATTTGAGGCTGAAATATACCACAATAAACTAGCATGAAGAATACCTCAATTACTGCATAAAACAACTGTGGAACAAGTCGCCCCACTCTGGAAGAAGTCTGTATGCCCACTGCTGCAATTTATTTCTCTTTCAAACTGCTGAAATGATAAAAACCTATGAATACAATGAAGATCCTTGAATAGGAACTCCTCTCTCTGCTCCTGGGATTTCCATCCACAAGAGGACTAATCCAGAGGGTTTCTGTCCTTTAATTTTGTCTGCAAAAGCTCAAAGCTAACTGCCAAGATAAAATAATAATAATTTGGAATGCCCTAGCACAAGTCACACTTTTTTCTTATAACCAAAAAACCCTTCAAAGATGCAAGTCACTCTTTTTCCAATGCAGCATAATTAATTTTTCCCTTCCCTAACCAAGTCGCATTTTTAACTTATTTAATTCCTCCCCCAAGGCAAGTCACACTTTTTACCTAGGAAAGCACATTAAATAATTTATTAATTTATTTAAATGTACTTCCCTAAGTTGAAGTCACTTAAACAGTCTATTAATTCATTATATGTGCTTTAGTGATACTTTATTTTTAGCACGATATAATAAAATTAATAAACCGAAGTCAACCTTGAAATCACCCTTTGGCCGTCGGGTAGACAAAAAAGGGCCAAAAGTCATTGATCGAACTATTCGAGAGAGCGACATAAGATAGAAATACTTGGAGATAAAATGCAAATGAGAGCTCAAAATGACCACAAAAATGACAATTATCAAACAAAATTAAGATTAGATTTTTCCAACCACAACACCCCCTTGAAATGCTATCCTCAAATCTCCAAATGGGTCGCCCAAGCTGGAAATGAATGTGACAACCCAAAAATAACATGCCTTAGCTAGAATGTGTGCCCTAGCACAGATGGAAATGCTTTCCGTTTTGAAATTCTAAAGTTTAAGCTCACTTGCGACTCCTGAATGAAGCCACCAATGTAACAAATGAGGATTTTTCGTCCTTAAAGGATGAAAACGAGAGCTCGATGCTCAAATTTCCAAAGAGAAGTATCAAATTCACTAGACGATCCTTACAATGAGCCCCAACATTTGCCTTTATAGCCCTTTCTTTCTTTTTCCTTATGGAGCGCAACATATGGGACCCTTCGTTTATTTATTTTTATTTCCCCCCCTTTTAGTTCTCCTTTTGGATCACTCCACTTGGGCATTTAACAATAATTAATTAAATGCACCTTTCCTCTATTTAGTAATTTAATTGAAGTGCCGATAATTAAAATTACTCTAGCGCTGTAGACAAAAAAGGGCCAAAGGTCATCGATCGAACTATTCGAGAAAGAGGGACATTACAGTCCTCCCTTCCGGAGATTGCTTGTCCCCAAGCAACTGTAAAGCTGGATGCTACAATATAGACTCGCCCTCCCATGTAGCATCCTCTATTGGCAATTATTTCCACCTCACTAGGAACTCCTGAATAACTTGATTCCTCAATCTCCTCTCTTGGCTATCCAAGATCTCCTCTGGCACCAAATCCAACCTCCCTTCCTCATCCAAAGGTGGTAACTCTGCAGAAGAAACAATGTGTTGTCCCAAAGCCTTTTTTAAGCAAGATACATGAAAGACATTGTGTATCTTACTCTCAGAAGGTAATTCCAGCTCATATGCCACTTCACCAACTCTCCTCAACACTCTGTATGGTCCATAGAATCGTGGCTTGAGCTTTTTAGCTCCACTCTTCTTGAGAGTACTCTGTTTGTAAGGATGAAGACGTAGAAATACCATGTCTCCTACATCAAATGCTCTCTCTACCCTGTGCCTATCTGCATACATCTTCTACTGATTATGGGCTCGCTGAATATTATCCTTAAGTACCTTAAGGATGTCCTGACTATCCTGTAAACTCTCCTGAGCCATGGGGGCTCTACTATCCCCAAACGCCAAATCAATAAAAGACCTCGCATCATACCCATACAATGCTAGGAATGGAGTCATACCAATAGACATATGGTAAGTGGTGTTATAACAATACTCACATAAATATAGCAACTTTACACATGTCTTCTGCTGCCCTGCAACATAGTTGCCTAGATAACCCTCTATCCACTTGTTCACAATCTTTGTCTGCTCATCAATTTGAGGGTGATAGCTAGTGCTCGGATTCAACTTGGTGTGTACCAAATGGAAAAGTTCCTGCCAAAATATGCTCAGAAACCTACTATCCCGATAACTGACGATGTTCTTTAGAAGCCCATGCAACTTAAATATCTGACAGAAGAACAAATCAGCCACATGAGGTGCCTTAAAGCTGGTAGGGACAACAAAAAAGTGTGCATATTTTGTCAATTGATCAACTACCGCATAAATATGATCATTCCCTTGCAACACGGGAAGACCTGTAATGGAATCCATCGAAATAATCTCCCACTTCTGCTCCGAAAACGGCAATGGTTGTAACAATCCTATTGGGAAAGTATGCTCTGACTTGTTTTGCTGACAAGTCATACACTCACGGACATAGTGCAAGATATCATCCTTGAGACCCTTCTAAGAGAATCTCTCTCTAATCTACCTGTATGTTTTAAAATACCTTGGATGTCCTGCAAGTGGTGCATCATAGAAGGCATGCATAATCTTCTCCTTAAGCTCAAATTTAGGAACTAGGTAAATTCCGCCCTTATACAAAATCAAATAAGCTATTACCTTATATCGGCCATCCTGAATTTTCCCATCCATAATGTCACATGCCCACGTATTTTTGGAATACTCAACTAATAGTTGAGATTTCCAATCTGCTGAAATCTCGCTCAAAGAACACAGGGCAGCGAGATGGGGTTTCCTGGAAAGTGCATCAACCACTATATTCTTTGTCCCCTTGACATACTCAATGTCAAAATCATATGCCTGAATTCTGCTGACCCATTTATGTTGCCTCTCATTGAGCTCCTTCTACTCCAGGAAATATTTCAGGCTATTGTGGTCGGTCCTCACCACAAATTTCCCACCTACTAAGTACTGTTTGAACTTTGCCAAAGCATGCATGATGGCAAGCATCTCCTTATCATAGGTCGAGTACAACCTCTCATTATCTCTCAACTTCCTACTCTCTAGGCAATAGGATGGCGTTCCTGCATAAGAACCGCACCAATCCCCAATCCCGAAGCATCACATTCCAAAATGAAGGGTCGTGAGAAATCTAGAAGAGCCAAAACTGGACAGGTGCTCATAGTTACCTTTAGCCTCTCAAATATTACTTGTGCCTCATCTGTCCATCTGAATGCCCCCTTCTATGTAAGATATGTCAATGGAGCTACCAACCGAGAATAGCCCTTCACGAACCTCCTGTAATAACCACATAACCCCAAGAATCCACACAAGTCAAAGATATTCTTGGGTGGTGGCCAATCCTGCATTGACTGTATCTTCCCCTGGTGAACCTTCACCCCATTGGCCCCAATGACATGCCCAAGATACAATATCTCCGTAAGTCCAAATTTGCACTTGGACATCTTAGCAAATAAAGACCGAGTCTCCATTATGCTAAGTACCTCATCAAGATGCCTCAAATGCTCATCCCATGTCCTGCTATATATCAGAATATCATCAAAGAAGACCAACACAAATTGCCTCAACTGCCTATTGAAGAGATGGTTCATACATGATTGAAATGTAGCAGGTGCATTGGTGAGTCCAAATGGCATCACCAAAAACTCATAGTGCCCGTAGTGACACCTGAAGGTTGTCTTGTGAATGTCCTCATCCCGAACTCGAATGTGGTGGTATCCTGATCGAAGATCAATCTTCGAAAAATAAATAGATCCATGCAACTCATCTAAAAGCTCATCAATGTGAGGAATAGGATACCTGTTTTTTATGGTTTTCTTGTTCAGTGCACGGTAGTCAATGCACATTCTCATGGTCCCATCCTTCTTCACCAAAACAACTGAAGAAGAAAAGGGACTAGAACTAGGACGGATGTGTCCCATCTCCAAGAGCTCTCTAATGGCCTTCTCTATCTCATCCTTATATGTCTTAGGATGGTGATAAGGTGTAGTCATCACGGGTTTAGCACCCTCCTTAAGCTCTATAACATGCTCAAACCCTCTATCTGGAGGTCTACCTGGAGGAATGTCATAAACAATGGGCCGTGCTTATCCAGTATGGACTAGATGTCTATATGAAAGGCCTGCTCACTATCTGAAGAAGATTTGGATGAAATGAAACATTGGGCTGCCCATGCAACCTCTCCATGTCTAACTATAGACTCCATCTTACGTGCTGAAACAACTCTAGGCCCACCATTAGAAAGAGCCCGAAGCACAATCTTCTTCTTATCCACCATAAACTCCAACTCCATCCTCTGAAAGTCCTACAAATATCTGCCAAGGGATTGTAACCACTGAATACCCAATACCACATCAATCTTACCATGTCTAATAACATAGAAGTCATCGGTCAATGTGTAGCCCCCCATCTGAATACTAAGCCGCGGAATCCTCTTAGTGCAACTAATAACAAATCCATTTGCTACTCATACACTAAACCCCTCAAATGCCTTAGCCTATAATCGTCGCTTCGCAACCAACCCCTCATCAATGAAGTTGTGCGTAGCTTTACTATCAACCAAACAAACAATCCGCTATCCCTTAAGCACTCCCTTCAGCGGAAAGGGATGGTACCTAAGAACTCCTGAGAGTGTAACAATAGTGACATCGAATGAATCCAATGCATCACTCTCACTAAGCTCTACTTGGGGCTACTCCCCTTGTGCACAATGGCCACTGCCCTCATCCTCTGCATCTGTATCCGACGAGTGATCATCATCCCCATCTGAAATCACCTCAATGAGATGCACCTTGCCTTTACCAAGGCAACGATGTCCAGGCTCCCAATGATCTTTGCAATGAAAGCAAAGCTTCTTCCTCCTCAACTCATTACGAGTCTCCTGATCCACCTTAGGAGGTGGTGCACTCTTACGATGAACGGTAGAGCGTTGAAATGGCTTGGAGCTCGTGAGAAACTTCTTATTGGGATGATAAGAAGTGGGGGGACATGTCCAAGTCTAATGCCGTCTAGATGGCATCATGCAAGTCCTAGGCTTAAGAGCCTTGACCAATCCTCTCATCCTGTCATGAAGGCCCTCTATGAATAACATTACCACCCTCTTCTCAGGCATCTCTGGAACCATGACTACTATATGCTGAAATTCATTAATGTATGAATCAACGTGTCCACTCTGTTGGAGCTGTGCCAAGTCCCTGTAATAAAGCTCCACATCCTTGCGATCAAATCTTGCTGAAATCCTTGTATGACCGCAGAAGCTCATGACCTTGTGTAACTAATCCATGGTGCCACCAATCATAAGCCACCCCCTCAAAGTGTAAAGTAGTGAACTGAATAGCCTCTTGTTCCCTCATGGGTTTGAGGGTGAGGTAGGTGTCGAGCTTGTGAATCCAAGCCTTGGCGCTGATCTTCCCGTTGCCTGATAAAATGGAGAGGGTTACCTTATTGGTAACTTACTGCAAATCCCTGTTATGCTGCGCTCTAGGCCTCTTGTCATGTCCAGCCCTCATGTTATCTCTCCTGTGAGCACAATACCGCGGGAGGGAAAATACGTCCCTCACATGTTGTGGCAAACTCCTCCACTCATCACTGACTGCCATAATAGTATCTGGAAAATCCATTTCTTCCGGTCGCACCTCGATCTTTGGTGGGTCATCTCTAAGAAAGAAGTTAGTCTGCATAGGCCTATCTACAGTCCGTGTAGCCCTCCTCTCATTTGTATGAGTGTGCCTCTGCTCACGGCGTGGCAATCCCCTAACACTTTCAATCTCTGAAGGTGATCTAATGTGATCCCTATACCCACTGGCAACTGATACAAATCTATCCCTCCTGCCGTGTCTATCCCGCGGCCTATCTAGTGCCAACCTGTCCAAGGTAGAGCCCATGCGCTCCATAGTCTGTAACAACTTCCTCTGAGTGGCTGTTATATCCCGAATGAAATCCCTATCTGCATCTGCATGCTCCTCTCGAGGAGGACTCTCTGGTCTATCCCCAAAAAATCCATTATGTCACCTTCTACAATACCAGCTTTGAGTCGTGCCCGTCTGCGAGTGTAGTATCTGTGTGGACCGTCCTCTCTATGCTACATTCAAAGCTAAATTTTTTTATACTCTCTACTTCCTTCCCATACAGGCTGGGAGGATACATTGCTCTGATACCACTAAAAGATCCCAAACCCCTTTGCCTGATTATATATATATATATATATATATATATATATATATATATATATATTGCTCTGGCTCATATCTGGACTGATATTATCAAAAGAATCCATAGAACACCATACTCAAACTGCATAGATAAATTAAATAAAACAAACCCCGCAAACCAGATGAATATAGAAAAGGCGCCTAGGGTTTAAACAACATATTTCTTCATAAATAATTCAGCCGTAAATACAATATTGATTTCAGATGATAAATAATTAGGGTAAACACAATTAGAAATCTGCAGATGGAATAAGAACAACTATTGTCTAAAACCTAGCCATAATGGATTCAAACCAAGTCGACTTGATATATATTTGAGGCTAAAATATACCACAATAAACTAGCATGAAGAATACCTCATTCACTGCATAAAACAACTGTAGAATAAGTCGCACCACTCTGGAAGAAGTCTGTATGCCCACTGCTACAATTTATTTCTCTTTCAAACTGCTGAAATGATAAAAACATGTGAATACAATGAAGATCCTTGGATATGAACTCCTCTCTCTACTCCTGGGGTTTCCATCCACAAGAGGAATAATCCAGAGGGTTTCTGTCCTTGGATTTTGTCTGTAAAAGCTCAAAGCTAACTGCCGGGAGAAAATAATAATAATCTGGAATGCCCTGGCACAAGTTGCACTTTTTCTTTATAACCAAAAAACCCTTCAAAGATGCAAGTCACACTTTTTCCAATGTAGCATAATTAATTTTTCCCTTCTCTAACCAAGTCACATTTTTGGCTTGTTTAATTCCTCCCCCAAGGCAAGTCGCACTTTTTACCTAGGAAAACACATTAAATAATTTATTAATTTATTTAAATGTACTTCCCTAAGTCGAAGTCACTTAAACAGTCTATTAATTCATTATATGTGCTTTAATGATACTTTATCTTATTTTTAGCACGTTATAATAAAATTAATAAACCTAAGTCACCCTTAAAATCACCCTTTGGCTGTCGGGTAGACAAAAAATAGGGCCAAAGGTCATCGATCGAACTATTCGAGAAAGAGGGAGATTACATAGAAATACTTGGAGATAAAATGCAAATGATAGCTCAAAACGACCACAAAAATGACAATTATCAAACAAAATTAAGATCAGATTTTTTCAACCACAACACCCCCTTGAAATGCTATCCTAAAATCTTCAAATGGGTCGCCCAAGTTGGAAATGAATGTGAGAACCCAAAAATAACATGCCTTAGCTAGAATGTGTGCCCTAGCACGGATGGAAATGCTTTTCGTTTTGAAATTCTAAAGTTTAAGCTCACTTGTGACTCCCGAATGAAGCCACCAATGTAACAAATGAGGGTTTTTCGTCCTCAAAGGATGAAAACGAGAGCTCGATGCTCAAATTTCCAAAGAGAAGTATCAAATTCACTAGACGATCCTTACAATGAGCCCCAACATTTGCCTTTATAGCCCTTTCTTTCTTTTTCCTTGTGGAGCACAGCCTATGGGACCCTTTGTTTCTTTTTTTTACTTTCCCCCCCTTTTAGTTCTCCTTTTAGATCACTCCACTTGGGCATTTAACAATAATTAATTAAATGCACCTTTCCTCTGTTTAGTAATTTAATTGAAGTGCCGATAATTAAAATTACTCTAGCACTTAAAATTAAAATTTTAATTTACTTTCTTCCTTCCCCCCTTTTTAGCTGACTAAAAATAATGAAAATAGGCTAAGAGTCTTCTTTTTGTTTTAGTATTTAAAAATACATTCGGTATTATTATCAAATAATGTCTTGGCCAGCACACTTACATTTAGTACTTCACTTAAAAATATTAATTTTTCCTCTACAAATTCTCACTCATTCATAAGGTTGACTTCACTTGTTTACTTTGCTTGTCCCAATGCAAATAGCATTGAAATGTAAAAGGCGTAACATGATTTTTGAACTTTCACTTCATTCACAATACAAATTAACTCATTTTATTTTACAAACCCATGCCTATCTAGGCATGTATGCATCATGGATGTGTGCCCATTTTTTGTCACAATCCTAACAGAAAGCTATCCATGGTCGCAAGTACAAGAATAATTAACTTCATACATAATATTAGACTCAGAACTCTGGCTCAATATAGTACATCAATATAAATAACACTCCTAAACAAGAAATTCAAATAATATACACAATTTTATCTGCACTATTTTTGGGGTTATACAAATCAATTTAGTCCAAAGAATTATAAATTAACATAAATATCCCATGATAGGTTATAATGAACACCTTCCCTTCCCAGCTCATCAACATTGTGTGAGGGTTGGAAATCAATATCTGGACTAGTAATGCCCTTCCTTGACTCATTTTCCCCTTCTATGGCCCAGTTATTATTAACTCATGGAACTCTGGTTGATCATGACACTGCAGATAATCCCATTGTTGGAAGGAGGTATCAACTGATAACATGGTCAAGATTTTTTGGTTACTTAGGACAATGTAGATGATCCCATTGTTGGAAGGAGGTATCAGGTAGAAAAATGGTTAGGATTTGTTGGATGATCAGGACAATGCAGATAATTTAATTGTTGGAAGGAGGTGTCAACCGTAACATGGTCAGGATTTGTTAGCTGGGAAAAACAAGGCAGATAATCTTGCATCTGTGACCCATAAATATCATCAAATGGCTCTTCCAATTGTGTAAGTAATGAACCCATATCCATTACATCATGCCCACCTCTTTTGGATTTTGCAGTCATAATGAATACTTGGCCAGCAAAAGATGCTTGCAATGCTGTCTATAAACTAATCTCTTCAAAATGACTCTTCAGATTAAAAAGTATGAGTGCATGGTCCAAAAGTGTATCAATGCATACCAGATTGAAATTGAGAAACAATTGCACATACAGATACCCAAATTAAATTCAATAATTAAAATAACCCTGCCTCTAGTTAACAAGTATAAATTGGGGAAAAAATCATGATTACCTACAGATGCATATGATAAAATTGGAATTTCAAATTCATTAGTTATTGCATTGAGAGTTATCATTTTGTCCTCAGATGGCCCTTAGTCTGCCTCTTTTGGTAGTGAAATCCCTCTACAACTCAGATATTAGAGAAGTAGCCTCCATTTATTCTACACATGATCCCCAATTACTTCATTTATAAAACAAGAAAAAAATATCGTTGTTTGTAGTAATAAATTGGGGGGAAAATCATGATTACCTGCAGATGCATATGATGAAATTGGAGTTACAAATTCATCTATTATTATTGTTGGTGCTCGTTTTGATCTCGCACCATTTGCCCTGATTTTCCTCTTATCTGCGTGTTATGAAATGTTTTATCTCTCGATGTGGATGTTCTAAAGCTTTTACCTCCATTTGAATGCCTTGAATTGTTTGCAAAATCCATTGTCATGCCCCTTTTTGAAGAATCTCTGAGTTCTCCCTGTTTTTCCCTAATTTCTTCAAATTTCAAGGGCTTTGCCATTTTTCCTATTTTTTCCCGACCATGGAAGCTCAAGAATGATCAATTTATATTTGTATGCCTTTGAAAATCCAAATCCATGGTCGAAAGATGCTTGGAACCATGATTCACTTGGTTTTGTTTCAAAAAATTCATCCTTAGCGAAAAATCAGATTCTGGGCATGAATGGTGAATTTCTGTGTTTTTGACGGTCTGATGGGTGTCTTTTTCCTATCGAATTATTCCTCAGCATTCGGCGGTCACGTGGCTTCTTTTGGTTGGTCAGGGGATGGTGGGAAAATGTTTTAACTTGTCACTTTTTGTTTTTTTGGCAAAAAGGAAAATTTGGTCCCGTAGCTCCGCTCAATTCTGATTGGTTCTTTTGGTACTTACGTGGCTTCTTCTAATTGGATGGGGCATGGCGGGTTTGTTTTTTGAACTTTTTCTTTTTGGCTACTTTGGCAAAAATTTTGAACTCACCCCGCAGCCCCGTCATGCTTTGATCAAAGTAAAATTTAGGCGGCAGGGAAAAAGTCTTACTTTGACCCCGCAGAAGGACACGTGGCAAAGTTAAAAGTAGGAGATGCAGGCCTTCAGAAGGACAAGTTGGATATTTTTCCCTTTTGGAAAAATGGAGTAAAAATTCTAAAATGGAAGCGCGCCCCCTGCCAAATCATATTCAAGCCTTATAAAGTTCTTGAAGTTGTGCCATAAAGACACGTGGAGGTTTCCACCTATCTTTCCTTAGACTTTTCAGCAACTTCCTAAAGGCCTGAGACACGTGGTGAGCCCGCACTCATTTAGGGTCTCTACTTTTGGGGACCATCTCAAGATGCGCCATTGAGACGCGTGGCAGTTTGAAAAGTCAAGAGGCGGGGAGGCGGGCCATCGGGGGCAACTTGGATTTTTTGCCCCTTGTTATTCAAAAGATTAAAATCATCAAAATGACCCAAGGCCGATAAAGAATAGTCAAAATTTTTCTCCAGTCAATGGCGGAGGTGCAGACTTTCAGGGGAAATTTGGAAAATTTTCCTTTTGTGGAGAAAGGAGTTAAAAGTGTAAAAGGAAGCATGGTTCCATGGGACCCACATCAGAAACTAGAAGCAGAAGGGCAGAGCTGTGGGGAAAACTTGGAAAATTTTCCATTTTCCAAAAAAGAGGTGAAATAGCATAATTTAGCCATGGTTCCTTTGGGACCCACATTGGGACACGTGTCAGGCCCATTTTTCAAAGGCGGAGAGGGGCGAGCCAATTGAGAAATTTTGCATTTTTTCCAAAAAGGTGTAAAAGGTAAAAAGGAACCCTCGGGCCTGTCTTAACTTGGATCTCCCACGTGGATGGTCCAAATTCAAAAGAGAGATCAATGACAACTGTGCATCTGTATCTGATTTTCTACCATTTCTGCTCCAAAGCTCCTGGGGATGCGTATTTTTATGGTTTTTTATCATTTCTTGGAGTCTCCTGCACGTAAAATGAAGAGGAACATTAATTTGGTATCCTGGTTGGGTGGGAAAAATCTGAAGACATCTTTTGCAATCAAGACGTGATCTGATCATTGGCTTCGATCTGATTTTCAGTTTTTCTTTCCTTGGCACGCAAAGAACCAGATTTGACAGATTGGAGGAGGAAGTAGTTGGCGCGCGAGATGAAGAATGACCTACCAGGTGAAGAATTAAATGCTGGAAATATTTGGAGAGATTTTCCCTTTGCACACCTGACAACTTTTTCACAAATCTGATTCTGGGAGTCTCAACATGCAATGGTGCTTTGAATGTCTCTGGTTTTGGGGGAAAACTCTATTGTAAATGAAGTATTATAAATTGCATGAATTTTTCATGCAAATGGTTGGAGTGTTAGAGGTCGGGACTGATTTTTCTAAGAGAAAAGCTTGATAGAACCCGTCCTTCTGAGAAACCATCTGAAGAAACTTGTTTATCTCCTTTGTGTTAAATTTGATCATGTCAAGGTGGTTGCGAGTGTACAGCCATTGACAAGCTCTGAGATTGTTCTAGAAACTTTCCCCTGCTGATAAATTTAATCAAACTTGAGTTAATCTACATTATTTTTGGGCAAAATTTGTGTTTACTTCATTTCTGAATGTCTGCAAGTAGTTTTCTTGTTCCCATTGCAATCTTACATTGAAATCTTTGTGAATCACACAAGATCTTATCCTTGTGATAGTTTGGTGGCATTTGTAATTTCATTTATCAGAAGAGCTTTCATTTGATAGTGAAATAAACAAATTTAAAATCACTGTGACTCCTAGCATGACTATAAGATTGTTTGTTAGCCTTTGAGGGTATCTTAGGCGTGATGAAACAGAGGTTGATAATGTTTAGTTAAGTTTTCCAATTTGAGCCTTCATTTTGGATCCTTGAAGTTTGTGTGAAAAGTGCTGATCTGGGCCTCCATTGAAGCACATATTCTAGTTAAAGGAACATCCTAGCTATCCCGAAGCATTCTGTTGTTCAAGCTCTCCATTTTTGTAAAATTTCTCAAGGATCTGGTGAATCAAGTTCATTTCTGCCTCACCTCCCACCAAAAATTCATTTAAAAACAACCAATCATACCCATACTACCCCTGTTTGTCATGTGTGTATACAAATGCATAATTTTTACTACCAAAACATGCAGAAACAATCAGGTTTTCATTGTCTTTAGTGGCCTGAACCTTGCTTAGAAAATATCTCCATTATCTAGAGTGACAACTCGTGAGAGTTAGGTTTTGTTGCATTGATCATATTTTCTTCAAGGTCTTCTTAATAATTTCACAAGGAAGGATATCTCCATCTCCTCCACAAACAACAGGCTACAAAAAGGGTCCTCTCACCCTGGTTGAAAGACACAACCATAAAGTAGTGAGGATACGTCAAATCCTCTTGAGGGTGCTACCCATTTCTCCACATCTGAGTGACAAAGGGCAAGTGCATTTCATCCCCGGCTACAAAATGACACACTACATGCTCTTCTTGTCTCTAAGCTTCCTGCCAAACCTGTGATGTTGCTCAGCTTCTGAGGGAGAATCAATTTGGGTACCAACACCCGATTGGCACCATTACTGGGGACATAGTGGTTACAGTTCATATTCAGACCCTGGTAAACACTTCTTATATGCTCTAAGTGCTAATACATTTTTTCAAACATCATCTTGTGTTCAGGCCTGTAAGAAGTATTCAAAGTTGCAAGTGTTGTGTGTAATTCTTTCAGTTTCTACACCTAGTGCACTAGCTTTCATTGATAAATCTGGGTAAAGAAAAGTCAGATCATCCCATTTCCAGTTTCTAGTATTGACAGACATTTGACAGATCATATTTTAGTGCATTTTCACAACTAAGGTGGAAATCCTTAGTGGCGACTCCCTGTTGATCTGATTCTTGATGAGTACCAGTGTCTTAACCTCTGTCAAGTGAGTTTTGTTACTAATCTTTGCAAAGCTAGAAGGAAGAAGATATTTCTTTGCTAGAGATCCTGCTAGGACATTATTTCCAGAGCTAGGAAAAACAAAGTCAGAAGGAAGAAAATCCTGGAGAGTTGTTGGAGATCAGCAGACAAGAAAAGGGATCTCCATTGATGAAAGTGATCAGCCTATCATTGAAGACTGCCATTCAAGTGCTTCTGAATCAGGTAGCCTCTTTGTGGAATTGAATTCTCCAACTGGAGAGGGGCCTTCATTTGATTTTGAAAAGTTTGCTTCTCATTCTGCCCTGTATTTTCAAAAGTTGATAGGGTTTTCCAAGAAACAAGGCCTTTAGGGGATATCCATTTTGAAAGTTATACTCCTGTGTTTCAAAGACCCTCTGCCCCTTATCAATTTGTCTCCCCTCTAGGGTCACCTCCTCAAAACAACATGGCCCAGCCCCCACCCAGACCTCCATTTGTTGTAAACACCTTTGGTCCTATAAATTTTACAGGGATGGCTGGTTATCCAAATGCAGTTCCCCAGGATGTAAGAAATAGATTACCAAAGTTCCAAGGAAACAACGCTATAACTGGTGATCAACATTTAAAGCTTTTTATCAATATGATGGAAGACTTTGAGATTGAACATGAAGATGTATATATCAAATTGTTTATCCATACTTTGGAAGAGGATGCAAGGGACTGGTATAAAGCTTTGCCAGATAATTCCATTGATTCTTGGACAGAGATGAACAATGCATTTAGATTGCAGTATGGTGATAGAACTGACCCTAGGTTTCTTCTATCAGAATTTGAAAACATCAAGAAGAATCCTAATGAGTCAGTACATGATTTCAACACAAGGTTTAACAAGACCTTGAGGAGATTTCCTGTTAGCTTAAGGCCATGTGATGAATCATGTTTGATCAAATATTCAGATGCATTTGATAAAAAAAATTGCTTACTACTTGAGGGACAAAAACCCTACTAATTTGAGGCAGGCCTTCACCATGGCTCTGCAAATAGAGAACAACATCAAGGCAATTGGAAAGCCTCCAAAAAGGGAGGGTGTAAAACTAATTAACCTGGAAAATCCTCAAACAAGTAAGGCTGCTGATTTGGAGGAAGTTGTGAAAACTTTGGCAGGGGCTGTCAAAGAAATATCATACAAATTAGCCTAGGCAGAAAAAGGAATTGGGAAGAGTTCACAAGGTCAGCACAAGCAACAAGGCCAAGACAGGTTTACAAATCATCATAGAAATGATCAGAGATCTGATGACAGAGGCAAGGGACCTATTGGATTTGGAAATAAATAGTCCCAGGCCAGGGAAAACAGAATGGTACCTGATCCTTTGGCTGCCAGAGTTGCTATTGTGGAGGAGACAGATGTCATTGATTGGTGTGACAGATGTTTCATGCCCCATGCTCCATGTGAGGAAGATCAACAGAAAGAAGAAGAAGCTGATGATGATAATGATGATGATGTTTGCATGATGGGTTGCTCCACGAGCTCACAACAAGGGGCAACTTCAACTGAGGTAATAAGTGCTAGAACTACTGCTGATTTTTGGGATTGCATCCACCAGGTACCTATTCTTCCTCCCTCTCATACTTTAGAAGTAGATACTGTACAAGATTTTGAATTTCCCAATAATGACTTTGAATATTTAAGAGCTTTAATGATAAAGAAGTATGATGGAGGAATCCCATCTGAGGAGGACAGACAGTTGTTGATGAATGTTGTTGTTGCCCAAGAGAAGGAGTACAACACAAGAAGTAGGGTTGTCAAAGGTACAGGGCCTCAGGCCAAGCCAAAAACTCCATTGCTTTCAAATATTCCTAAAGAGGCTCCTAAGAAAGATGCATCTGCCAAGGGCCTTGCTGTCCCAAACAAAAATCATACCCCTCCTCATGCCCAAGCTGTCAAAAATCTTGTGCCATCTAATGAGTGTGTCAACCTTCCTTCCAATGTTGCCTTGCCAAAGTCTGTCCCTTATGATATTGCCCAAGTCTTGAGTCAGATCAAGATCTCAGTTCCAATTGTTGAGTTGCTTAGGATTCCTGAGCACAAAAAAAGGGCTTTTGAGTATTTGGGGCTGAAAGAGGAGAAGACTACCCTAGGTAGAAATATAAACATTGTGGAGACTCCACCAGTCATTGAAGAGTTAGAGACACCACCAGTGTTGGAGGAACTAGGTGAACCACCTGAGGTTTATTTGGGGACATCCTTGGTGGAGTCTTAGCTAAATGTGGATCCATTCTTCACCACTCTGATCATTAAAGATAGATTGTTACACAACTGTATGTTTGACTCAGGGGCATCATGCAATGTTATGCCTCTAGAAGTCATGAATGAGGGTGATATCAAAGTAACATCAACATATGGGAAGTGTACTACTATGGACTCTAGAGAAGTGCCAGTGGTGGGATGTGTGAAAGGTCTGGTGGTGCAACTTGCAGCTTACCCAGGTAAAAACCTGATGCTTGATGTTGTTATTGTTGATTGCCTAGCCAAGTGGGGTATGTTGTTATCTAGAAAATGGGCTGCAAGTGTTGGTGGGAGTGTTCAAATGGACATGTCCTATGCTACCATCCCAATTGAGGGAAGCCTTGTCAGGTTGTATGGAGAAAAGAAGATGTTGCACCTTATTGAAGATCCCAACAATGCATCTTATGAAGTATTGTACACAAGTGTTGATGTTGATAACTTTGTAGGATTTGCTGATGGAAAAGAGCACAAGATTGAAGAATGCAAGTGTCTTGAACAGGAAGGCTCTCCTTGGACTTTATTGTTTGATGGAGCTTGCTCCAAGTTCGGAAATGGTGCTGGTGTTGTTCTGATCTCTCTAGGCCAGGAAGAGTTTGTCTTTTCCTTCAAACTCAACTTTGAGTGCACTAATAACATTGCTGAGTATGAGGCACTGTTGTTAGGTCTGAGGATTGCTTGGAAATATGGTGTTAAAGACATCATTGTCAAAGGAGATTCAAAATTAATTGTAAAGCAAGTCAGAAAACTTTATGCCACAAAAAATCAGCGAATGAAACAATACAAGCATGTAGTTTGGGATCTCATTGAGATGTTTGATTCATTCAATATTGTGCATCATGATAGGAAGTTCAATAATTTGGCAGAAAACTTGCAGTATTGGGATCTCGGTTTGATAATTGTACAGTATCCCCATATTGTGAATATGATGTTGAGGTGTTAACTAGGCCATCTGTACCTGACAACATTAAACATTGGCAAGTTTTTGATGATGATGCTCAGGTCAGAAGATTTCTGCAGAACAAAGGGGAGTTTGTTGATCAAAATATTGATTGGGAGCCAATGGTGTGCGTAGCAGAGGGTAAAGAAACCTTGTTTGGCAAAGGCATCATCCAACTAAAGACTAATACCATTCCTAGAGGGTTGGTTGTCTCTTGAATCCAACTTTGATAATGTTGATCGCATTATTAACAGATGCATAACAGCCTCAAGGGATATTGAGGAGCATGACCTTGGCACAAAGGAGAAACCAAGGAAGATCTGGTTGGGAAGCAATCTCAGCAAGGAGGAAAAACAGTCTTATGTCCAATTGCTAAAAAAATATCAAGATTGCATGGCTTGGACTTATTCTGAACTAAAGGCATACAGAGAGGATCTGTTTCAACATGAGATTCCCTTAGAATCTAATGCAAAACCATTCAGGCAGAAACAAAGGCCAATCAATCCACTCATATCTCTTAAAATTGAGGAACTTGAAACTGAGGGATGGAGGGATTATTCCATGAGCTTCAGAGCTAAAAGAAGAATGGTCCTTTGGTGGCAATGTGCAAAGAATACAGGATCAGTTTGACATATGCCTCTAATTACAATCCCCAAGGAAATGGACAAGCTGAGTCAAACAATAAAAATTTGCTGAAGATTATCAAAAGAACCTTGGAGCTGAACAAAAGAAAATGGGGTGAACAACTTAAGTTCGCTGTTTGGGCTGACAGAATTACTGTTAAAAGAGCCACTGGAAAAAGTCCATTTGAATTGGTGTATGGCACTCAAGCTCTGCTGCCCCTACATATGCAACTATCCTCATATCAGTTCATTCAACAACTGGAAGATCAAGAAGTTAGTCCATATGAGGCTCGCATTAACCAGATTGTTGAACTTGATGAAGAAAGGAGAGCATCTCACCAAAGGCATGTGAAGTTCAAAGAAAAATTGAAGAAGTTATTTGACAAGAAGGTCACTCCCAGAGCTTTCAACATTGGAGATCTTGTGCTGTTGTGGGATAGCAGACATGAAGACAAGGGAAACATGGTAAATTTGATGCACTATGGATGGGCCCTTACTCCATTGACATTCGGATTGGTAAGCATACCTTCTTCTTGAAAGATTTGGATGGTGAATTGCTCGAATTACCTGTTAATGGCAGGCACTTGAAGCATTTCCTGGATTGATTCCCCAGAGTCAAGGTGAGCATCACCTGTACAGTTTATAGTTCGTTGGTTTGTTTTCTGTCTTTTTTGTTTTTTCTCGTTCTGGTCCTCGGTGACTTGGTTTTGTTGGTTTTCTTGGTTCGGTTTTCAGAGGATGGTTGTGGTTGTTCCGCTATGCTAGCTTTCTCTTTGACTCTGTTGCCCAGTGGTTGTTCTTGGCACTTGGTCTGCTAGTTGTTCTTATGGCACTCACAGGGAGTGCCCATCCCCGAGTCGGAGCCGATGTTGGTGCTCGTTTTGATCTCACACCATTTTGCCCTAATTTTCCTCTAATCTGCGTGTTATGAAATGTTGTCTCTCGATGTGGATGTTCTAAAGCTTTTACCTCTATTTGAATGCCTTGAATTGTTTGCAGAATCCATTGTCATGCCCCTTTTTGAAGGAATCTTTGAGCTTGCCCTGTTTTTGCCCTAATTTTTTCAAAATCCATGGGCTCTGCCGTTTTTCCTTCTTTGCCTTGACCATGGAAGCTCGAGAATGATCAATTTATATTTGTATGCCTTTGAAAATCCATATCCATGGCCAAAAGATGTTTGGAACCATGATTCACTTGGTTTTGTTTCAAAAAATTTCATCCTTAACGAAAAATTGGATTTTGGGCATAAACGGTGAATTTTTGTGTTTTTGACGGTCTGATGGGCGTCTTTTCCTTGCCAAATTATTCATCTACATTCGGAGGTCACGTGGCTTCTTTTGGCTGGTAAGGGGATGACGAGAAAATGTTTTAACTTGTCGCTTTTTACTTTTTTGGCAAAAAGGTAAATTTGGTCCCGTAGCTCCACTCAATTATGATTGGTTCTTTTGGTACTTACGTGGCTTCTTCTAATTGGATGGGGCACGACGGGTTTATTTTTTGAACTTGTTCTTTTTGGCTACTTTGGCAAAAAGCTTGAACCCACCCCGCGGCCTCGCCATGCTTTGATTAAAGCAAAATTTAAGCGGCAGGGAAAAAGTCTTACTTTGACCCCGTAGAAGGACACGTGGCAAAGTTAAAAATTGGAGATGTGGGTCTTCGGAGGCAAGTTGGATATTTTGCCCTTTTAGCAAAATGGAGTAAAAATTCTAAAATGGAAGCGCGCCCCCGTCAAAGCATATTGAAGCCTTATAAGGTTCGTGAAGTTGCAGGCCATAAAGACACGTGGAGGTTTCGTCGGGTCTTCTTTCCTTAGTTTTTTCAGCAACTTCCTAAAAGGCCTGAGACACGTGGCAAGCCCACACTCATTTAGGGTCTCTATTTTTGGGGAACATCTCAAGATGCGCCATTGAGACACGTGGCAGTTTGAAAAGTCAAGAGGCAGGGAGGTGGGCCATCGGGGGCAACTTGGATATTTTGCCCCTTATTATTCAAAAGATTAAAATCATCAAAATGACCCACGGGGCCGACAGAGAATAGTAAAAATTTTCTCTAGTCAACGGCAGAGGTGTGGACTTTCGGGGGAAATTTGGAAAATTTTCCTTTTGTGGAGAAAGGAGTTAAAAGTGTAAAAGGAAGCGTGGTTCCGCTGGGACCCACATCAGAAACTAGAAGCGGAAGGGCAGAGCTACGGGGAAAACTTGGAAAAATTTCCCTTTTCCAAAAAAGAGGTGAAATAACAGAATTTGCCGCGGTTCCTTTGGGACCCACATTGGGACACGTGTCAAGCCCATTTTTCAAAGGCGGAGGGGCAGAGAAAATTGAGAAATTTTGCATTTTTTCCAAAAATGTAAAAAGTAAAAAGGAACCCGGGCCCATCTTAAAGTGGATCTCCCACGTGGACGGTCCAAATTCAAAAGAGAGATCAATGGTAGCTGTGCATCTATATTTGATTTTTCTGCCATTTTCACTCCAAAGCTCCTGGGGATGTGTATTTTTATGGTTTTTTATCATTTCTTGGAGTCTCCTGCACATCAAATGAAGAGGAACATTAATTTGGTATCCTAGTTGGGTGGGAAAAATCTGAAAACGTCTTTTGCAATCAAGACGTGATCTAATCATTGGCTTCGATTTGATTTTCAATTTTTCTTTCCTTGGCATACAAAGAACCATATTTGACAGATTAGAGGAGCAAGTAGTTGGTGCGTGAGATGAAGAATGACCTACCAGGTGAAGAATTGAATGCTGGAAATATTTGGAAAGATTTTCCCTCTGCACACCTGACAACTTTTTTGCAAATCTGATTCTGGGAGTCTTAACACGCAATGGTGCTTTGAATGTCCCTGGGTTTTGGGGGAAAATTCTGTTGTAAATGAAGTATTATAAATTGCATGAATTTTTCATGCAAATGGTTGGAGTGTTAGAGGTCGGGACTGATTTTTCTAAGAGAAAAGCTTGATAGAACCCGTCTTTCTGAGAAACCATTTGAAGAAAATTTGTTTATCTCCTTTGTGTTAAATTTGATCATGTCAAGGTGGTTGCGAGTGTACAGCCATTGAAAAGCTCTGAGATTGTTCTAGAAACTTTCCCCTGTCTGATAAATTTAATCAAACTTGAGTTAATCTGTTATTTTTGAGAAAAATTTGTGTTTTCTTCATTTCTGAATGTTTGCAAGTAGTTTTCTTGTTCCCATTGCAATCTTACATTGAAATCTTTGTGAATCACACAAGATCTTATCCTTGTGATAGTTTGGTGGCATTTGCAATTTCATTTATCAGAAGAGCTTTCATTTGATAGTGAAATAAACAAATTTAAAATCACTGTGACTACTAGCATGACTTTAAGATTGTTTGTTAGCCTTTGAGGGTATCTTAGGCGTGATGAAACAGAGGTTGATAATGTTTAGTTAAGTTTTCCAATTTGAGCCTTCATTTTGGATCCTTGAAGTTTGTGTGAAAAGTGTTGATCTGGGCCTCCATTGAAGCACATATTCTAGTTAAAGGAACATCCTAGCTATCCCAAAGCATTATGTTGTTCAAGCTCTCCATTTTTGTAAAATTTCTCAAGAATCTGGTATAATCAAATTCATCTCTACCTCACCTCCCACCAAAAATTCATTTAAAAACAACCAATCATACCCATACTACCCCTGTTTGTCTTGTGTGTATACAAATGCATAATTTCTACTACTAAAACATGTAGAAACAATCAGGTTTTCATTGTCTTTAGTGGCCTGAAACCTTGCTTAGAAAATATCTCCATTATCTAGAGTGACAACTCGTGAGAGTTAGGTTTTGTTGTATTGATCATATTTTCTTCAAGGTCTTCTTAATAATTTCACAAGGAAGGATATCTCCATCTCCTCCACAAACAACAGGCTACAAAAAGGGTCCTCTCACCCTGGTTGAAAGGCACAACCATAAAGTAGTGAGGATAGGTCAAATCCTCTTGAGGGTGCTACCCATTTCTCCACATCTGAGTGACAAAGAGCAAGTTGCATTTCATCCCCGGCTACAAAACGACACACTACATGCTCTGCTTGTCTCTAAGCTTCCTGCCAAACCTGTGATGTTGCTCAGCTTCTGAGGGAGAATCAATTTGGGTACCAACACCATGGATCATAGCTCTAGTTACCCAAATTTTTATCAACTATGGTAAATTGGTAAGACAACCAAACGATCCCCTTTTACCCATGTCTCACCCTTTTAGAACCTTCCTTTCAACAAGCATTTTGTACTCCCAACGAATCTGACCTTCTCCTTAACCTTGCCTTCAAGTTTAGAACTTGGCTCCATCGAGTGATTTATGAATTGTGAGCATTGATCCTTCACCACTTTTCTAGAATTCACAACATCCAAGTTTATTTCTATCCTAACGCATAGGATGGTGAATTTACCAACAATAATGATCATCATTTCCCTTAAGCTGAAAGCTTGCACAATGCTTAATAGGAGAATGGAAACATGGCTGCCAAGCTAAGTTCCCTTACTCAAACTGAAGAGCGTAAATGTTGTGACCCACCTAGCAAATATCTCATTTATGAAAAAAGTGGGCTTGCAGTTCAATACTCCTTAATGGATGCACATAGGACGTTGGACAAGCTGAAAACAATAGTTCTGACATCGAAGATAGCTCCCTAGATGATCCATGCCTCTCTTAACCCATAACATAGTAATCATTACATAGCTCGTATCTACCCCAAGTGTTAAGGAGCGATTGCAATTCCATGGTGTAAGGAATGATGGAGTCCCATGAGTGTTTACCTTCTTTTGTTGGATGAGTATTTGTTGGGATGTCTTTATAATGCTCGCCTCCTTAGGATGAAATAGGAGCCTTTACCTTCACACTATTGCTCATGTCAAGTACCTTCCCATAGTTGCCTTGAAAATTCATCTCATATGGCAATGGATTAATCGCTGGAATTCTTGGAAGATAGATAAGAGTTTCTTGGGAAAGTTCCTCTTTCCATTTGGTAGCTTTTCTATGGTTATCCTCCAATGTGTTATTGCAAATCTCAAGTCCAGGCAAAAACATTGTAAGGATCATAGTATGAGAGTGATACCACCTCAAGATCTTTGTTATGTACATAATGGGGGATTACTTACCAGGCAATATTTTCCAGATATCTAACTTTCCAGCCATCTTTAAACTAAATCACCTTATAGCTCTGTGTGGTCATTGCAGACATTCTCATGTGGCATGTCAGTCCCATTCAAAGCTCTTCGCTAGCCACACTGTCAACATCGACATAGTCAACTCACCACCAACTCGCCAGGGAAAATCTGGGGTTTGCCCTTCATATTCATCTTGGGTTGGGGGACCTTACCTATACTACTTCTTCTCTAAGACATGCTACAGGTGTTGATTTGCTTGAGTGACAATCTGGCCCCACCACCACCAGCATACTTCTGAACAAGGTCATCACACATTTGTTGACTCTTCAGCTTCCACACTCGGGAGGAGGTGGAAAATGACGAATAAAATCCTTTTTCACTTTAAACCCCAGGAACACCTTTAGATGTCATTCAAAGGACTTCCATACAGTTGGGTTTGGTCAAATGACTATGATCCTCCTCGACTTACAAGGAATGTTTATCGTTGCTACTTAATATTTTGTTCTTTCTCAATCTCCAACAGTTGTTGCCTAGTTTGCTCTTTTCTCCTCAGGCTGGGCCATCAAAAATGTCTTCTCATTAGTAGCTTCATTTGTGGTTTTGGGGCATGCTCTCCTACTTGTAGCCAAAATTTTTAACTGAAATATATATTGTATCACCATTATTGGAATGGGATATAACTATAATATCTTCCCTTTCAAAAAAAAAAAATAATTCATTGGTATAACATGTACTAAAATAGATAATGTCAAAAATATTTAAATAAACATGGGAAGATTACAAATTCAAGTAGATTAAAATCACTATACATTACACTCATTCGGGCTGAAGATTCTCCAAGAATTAGTGTTTTAAATAGTTTTCCCCATATAACTTTATTAGTGTACATTGCTGAATAGCATTATGATCAACTTCACGGGTCTCAAAAGATATGGGTTATCCCTTATGATAGCAATATCCATTCATTTGCACCTACGTAAGGCAATAACTCTCCCTCAAATCCCAAGCATAGAATTTCTTTATTTAATACCAATTGATGGTAGAATTATCTTGATAGAATTGCTTAGTATTGTTTCACTTAAATCTTCATCTTTACATCTATAGATCACATAAGCTCTTCTTGATGAAATCATGCAAAATAAGTGCTTGATCAAGCCAAAAACTACATAAAACATGTAAGGGATTAGGGTTAATCAGAAAAACAAATTAAGTTTGTTACAAGAAAAGGTCAAGGACTTTTGCCTTAGCTTTCCGCATTGAATACTTGTTGAGCGCATAAAATGTCAAAACACATCAATGCTCCAAATGACAGATATCATAAGGAATATTTATATTTTCTACTTCATTCTAGGTTACCAAAAGAAGTCCTAAGAAAAGGAAGAGATGTTGAAATTTTTTCTAAATGGATCGCCCAATTTTGAAATAAATGTGGCAGCTTCGAAAGAATGAAGTCTTTATTTCCTAATCTTTGATAATGTTTGGTACGAATTATGCAAAAAATCCTCAACAACCCCCCCCGTCACCCCTCGCCAAATAATTAACATTTAAACTCACTATGTAGACTTTCAAATGATCCCCTTAATCCAATAAATAAGGGTATCCTTTGAATCTCATAAATGAAGAAACTATTGAGGGTTTTTGAACCCAATAAGATGTGTTCTAATGAGGGTTTTCATCCTTAAAAGTTGGAAAAACATAGAGGGAACAATAGGACCAGGTTCCCATAGAGAAGTTTCTAAAATTCACAAGATCGATCCTGGTAGTGAAGGAGCCCAATAATTTGTCTGGATAGCCCAAGGATCTTTCAATGTAGAAGTGGCTGGAAGGATGATGCACCATATGGGACCCTTTATTTGTTTTTTTTACTTTCCCCTTTTTTAGTTCTTTTGAGTCGCTTCACTTGTGTAGTTCATACATAATTAATCTAAATGCAGAATGTGTAATATTCATACATAAATGATTTCGATCAAGAGTTGTAAGATATGGATTGAATGGTCGTTTATTTATTGGAAGAATGATCCAACGACCCTTCGAGCTTAGGCCCCCCTATTTTATTCTCATTTGGAATGGGCGATGCTATAATATTTGTACCGAATGCCTCTAAATCATATGAACTATAGACAATTGGCATCAGTTTCGATGAGAAGCTCTATGGTCAATTTTCGCTCCATATTTGTCAAACCATTGTTACTAATATTGGCTCCTGCGCTCTATGTCCCTGTAGTTGCCAATGGATTTGGGTATCTGTTGGCCCATTCCAAAAATCCTAGGGGCTAATGTTAGGGGAATTTCATGCTACCTTCTATGAACAATTATGAATTGCTTAAACGGTCACTTTTGTAGATGATTCCTTTATCACATCTTATTGGGGGTAAATCCAATATCCACAATTGTCATACATTGCATTGATATCTTTCTGTTTAGCATCTGGTTCCTCAATTCAATGGTGAAAAACCCAGTGCTATTGACAATCTTTCCTTCCTGCGCCTGATTGGCTTGCCACCTTTGAATGGAAGGTTCTGGCTCATGGCGAAATATTTAAATTCCTTTATTATTCCTTTTTCTTTTCAAGACTCTTCAGATGAGCTCTGGCAGTATGTTATTCAAAGAGTGGCCAAAAAACTGAAATATTGGATTACTAGACCTTTATCTTTGGCTGAGAAATTCCGAATCTGTTCCAAAGTTCTTGCGGCCACACACGTTTATTACTCTTCGTGTTGGGTTCCTTCCAAAGCCTCTATTCAGAAGATGGAAAAGTTGCTCAAAGCCTTTTTATGGGCTAATGTCTCTACTGGTAGAGGTTTTCATAGTGTGGCTTGGGAAATATGTTGCCTTCCCTACAATTCGGGGGGGCTTGGCCTTATTGACATTTAGTGCTAAGGGTGGGCACTATGCGCGAAATGGATTGTTAGAAGCATCATTGGCCAAGAAGCTTGGAAAGTGCTCCTGCGACATGGCATTGAAGAAGGTTCGCCTTATGGCCGCCTTGCATGGAAAGGATTGGGGTTTATCAATCTACTCATAGCCTAGTGCCTGTCAAAGTTATTGGCACTTTTGTGCTCAAGAGCATTTTGAAAGCATGGGAATGCATCAAACCCTGGCTTCAATGGAAAGGGGATGGTTTTCGTAATGGGATTTCTATTAACCATCAATCCCTTTGATGGTCACCGATATTCCGAGCACACGATAAGTGTCTTGCAAAAGTTCTGGGAATCTCCGCTTTCAAATTTTTCAAATGCGAAATTCGCACCATTCAAGATTTGTTCTGGAAGCATTTGCAATCTTGGTTCTCTTCACCTGAAATTAAAGCTCTTTTTCAACTTTCCAACCATGACCAAACTAGTTATAATGCAGTGATTGGCTTAGTCATTGACCACATGCTGCACAAAATTGTTGTGCATTCTTCTCGCCCTTAGTGGACGGACTAGAAATGGTATGTGGATACTCCATTTCACAACTACTCAGCCAGCAAAGGCTACCCTTGGCTTTCGCCTCATCTACATGGTGGATAAACTCAACACGCGATGGTCAATTCAGTCCACTTCGTCCCCCTGGAGTAGACGATTTGACATTGTTTGGTCTATTTGTGTGGAGCCCAAGATTTCCCATTTCCTTTGGCATATTTTGCACCAAAGTCTCCCTATCGAGGCTTGCCTTGTTCAAATTGGGGTCCTGACACCCAAATGCCCATTTTGTAGCCATTTGGAAACTATTTTGCATCTTTTCTGGTTTTGTTCGAGCTCAGCTTGCTGAAACTGGATCCATTCATTCTTCTTTCCGCTTAGACCGCATTGCTTTACCTGGCAACATATCCTTTTGGGGGATAACCCCAAGCTTCTGCTTATGTTCTCCCGAATTTGGCATGTTTTCAGAGGGAAAATTCTTTTTTGGATATGGAAAGAAACAAATGCTTTTTTCTTTGCTAATTCTGCAGTTAATCAACATTTTTCCGTTTATAACAAATCTATGGTGATCTCGAATGTGCTACTGCAGATACAAGTCTAGGCGAACAAAGTTGCTTGTGTGCCACCTTCTCCAACTTAGCGCTCCTTGCCACCTAGTCGCGGTGATTGCCGTCACCGTTCGCAACGACGTGCTTTCAATCGGGCTCGACGCTCCCCGGGCCCTCTCCACCGAAGAATTTATTCACCAGCTTGCCGATGTGGCCAGGGGTCGCCAAACCCTCACCAACAAGGAGTTCTTCGCCAGCTCGCCTGTAGGGCTGGGGGTCACCGGCTCGCTAGCACGGGTGGGGCTCTCCTATAGCCTCTGCACCACACATTGTTGATGGGTGGAATCCGCCCCTGCCACCACCATCTTCCAACAAATTTCCTTGCCTCAGCCTCGTCATCCCGAAGGCTGGCAAAGACTTACCTGGCTCGGGTTGGCCAGATGATCACGATCTGCCTGCTTCGGGCATATTTGCTGCTGCTCCTTGATGTTTTGTAATCCTCTAGGCACTGCCCAGTTTTTGTTTTCTCCTAGGCTTGACCTAGTTTGCCTCTTGGTTTCCTAGGTTCGGCCTAGCTTGTTTGTGGTTTTGGGGAGTGCTCTCATACCGCCCGCTTTTTTGTTGAAAGTCATCGTGTATCTTATTGAATTAATATAATATAAGATCTCTTTTCATAAAAAAAATAACAAAATAGATCCAACGTCTTCTTTTTTCCATTTGTTGCGAAGTTATAATTACACTATTTTTTATTTTGTTTATTTTAAAACTGAATACGTATTGTGAACTCAGGTGGTGTAAAAAAAACATCTAAATCTCCCAAACAATTTGATAAAAGTCTAATGGAGTTTGGAAAACTAGGTATGCATTAGGTCCTGAGAACAGATGAACCTCAGAAGTACCCGAGTGCTTGCAATCCATTACTACTTGAACTTGGGACATCTCGATACTGGTACCTGGGCCTAGTAGGTGTCGAAATTTCCATACATCAAGTAAGAGCCTAGTGCATCTTATAGAAATTATATCCAGGGAAAGAAAATACAAATTAAAATTGCAGACTCATTAAGAATTCATCTGGTGACTGATGTTAAAAATGTCATGATTCAAACTGTGGGAATGCAGATCTAGCTTTTTCCATGATTCTTAAATCTTAAATACATAGACTCGAAATTTAATCATGGAATAAGACTTCATTCCAAATTGCAACACCTTGTCAAGCAGCTCAGAAGTTATCGTTATTTACCTATGTTACTCCATATAGGATTCAGTGCAAACATTGATTCTGCCCCCAGTTTTTCGATTACTTGGATAGTGTTGGAGGTAAAGCTTGCTTTAATGTAAGAACTATTTCCCATGCCATTGCAGCAGGCAAAATTCCAAATAATACCAAAACTGAGAAAAAGTATCAAGTGGGTTGTAGATATCATCATATCGTGAGGATGATGACGTGTAAAATCATTGTATGCCTAAGTTGCCATTAGCACCAAAGATACATAATACCTCCATAGAGATGCTGCAAAGTCTAAAGCCTTGAAGAAGATATTTGGGTTCAGAAGTGCAAAAATTACAGGAGGAACAACAGTTAACAAATATGGAAGGGGTTGCTGTCCCCGCCCTGCTGGCAGCTTCAAGCCGAAGAAAATGCAAAGAGTGGCACCTAACCCACGCATTGTTAAGTCCTTCCTGACTGCAAAAAAAATGCATGTGAACTCCATCTCATAGAAAGAAAATCCAGATGGGACATGTGCAGGTTCACAAGCGACTGCATAATTTCATAGCCTAATTTAAGTATTGCATTACCAACAAAGGACAATAATTTATCCATTTCAGGGGGTTTTGTTTATGATTTGAATGCCTTTGCACAATATTTGTGAAGGTTTAGCTTGTAGAATTGATCAGAGACTCCCCCAACAGATCAAATCATAATTGACAATATGATAGAATGTACATGCTAAGGCTTGAATGTCAAAATCCTAAATTTGTGCACTCAAACTACTCCCCGATCCTCTGCAAAAAAGGAAAATAGCATGCAGCTATTCCACGAGTTGGCTGTGTAAAGATCATGACAATGAATGAGGAGCATTAGGTGATAACTTGCTTCACTCTGGCTTTAATCGTGACATTATAATATTTAAGAAAGGTTAGTTGCAAGTGCAGCAACCCATGCTCTTTCTTTATCTCCATATGCTTGAGGTATCGCAACGGCAGCGATGGATAACCACATAAATCACTCCAAACTTGCATTAAGTTCTCATTTGATGAATACCTTCCAAGGATTAAATGGCATGCACCAGCACAAGAAGCTGTAACCTTTGGGCACTGCTTGTTCCTAACCTAAACTGTCCAGTCCCTGTAAAGTCAAACATAAATATGCCTTTATTATTTTTCACCAGTAATAATTTTGTCACTAAATGAGTAAATCATCATGGAGATCCTTGCATATATTCATAGCATGAATCTGACAGAGTTGTCACACATTTTTCTCTCATACAGTGCAACTTGTAATGGCAAATAATTGATTCAAATTAGGACTATTCCTTGGCGATCAGATAGCATCAAGAGCATGTTTACTATTAACTTCTTGACCCACATTGTCCGGAGAAAATACAAAGGATTGTCGTCAGCATATGACAAGCCCATGGCAGACTCAATCTTTCACACTCTAACAAAGTAAATATTTAGGAATCTATTTCTGACACTTCTGCTGGTAAAAATATCCCAGCAGCCACGAGCAACATAATAGTGCTGGCAGAATGATATATGAGCTGATAAAAATTCGAAACCAATAATAGGACATTATGTGTTAGTAAATTTTAGGTGAAGGAAAAACTCACATCAGAATTATAGAAAAAAACAACAAAACTTGCACAAATTTTCAGATTAACACACTCTTCCTTTTATAAACTAACATTTAGATGTCCATTTCAATTCTAAATCCCGTTGAAAAAAGAGACAATATGTAGTAGATACTAGAAACTGTGCTCAGGGATGATGACTGATTTTCTTCCAATCAAGATTTGTTACCATGGATGATTCCCATTGCAGAAAGCATGACATAATAGCATACCAAAGAACTAGAAACAGTGTTCCGAAGCACAGCATAAGATCCCCAAGCTAGATCCTCTTTGTCAACATCAGACAGATACTCTGAAATCAGAAACACTTCCCTACATTCTGCTGAAATATTTTGTTGTCTTGTAACACTCATGCCCTGCGTTGTGAAGGATGTTCTAACCTTAAGAAATTAGAATTAGCTTTAGCAAAACCAAGCTACCAAACTAACACAGTTATAAATTATAATGACATCTGTAGCGAATTAATTACATAGAATTTACACTTTAAAGGTGAAGTGTATCAAATCCAAAGCAAAAACATAGAGCTTAAACAATTCTTTCTAATGGTCTAGCCAGGAAAAACTATAAAATATGTCAAAATATTTTTTAGGATACAAACAAAACTACCATGACTACTTGACAAAAACGTACAACCAAATAAGAAATGTTTTGAATGTGTAAATCTCCTGGATTAAGGACTTTTGTGCCTACCTCTAAGCCAATAACAATTACAAATCTTCATCGAGAAAGGAATGACATCACTGCACCCTTTGAACCTGCTATAGAATTATGCTCACCTCAAAATGGATTCATTTCTAATACCCTCATTAAGGTATTCAGACATATGTTATAATATAGCTGAAGTACATTCCTGTGTGAAAAGTATGTTGTCACAACTTCCCAATTTGGAAAACATGGAAGCTTACGTGTGGGGCATACCAACAAATGTTATAAATACATTTTAATTTTGGCCCATTTAATGTCAACAGAATTGCTCTGGAGAACTGGGGGGCTCTGAGATGACATCAGAGCAAAAACATTAGTTGGTGAGGTAAAAACACGTGGGTATGTGAGTTCGCCAAGCCCTTCTAAAACTGATTCATGTTGAAGAGTAGAGCCTATACCATGATTAGACATGGACAAATGATTGGGTATCATCTCCCTCCTGATCATGGACAGTCAAGTTTGGGCTTAAGTGTGAAATAAATGTCATTTACTCATACCAGCTTAGACTTATTATATATGTTGACCTCCTTCAGATGAGAAATAGCTTTCACTTTTTTGAACTTTGGGGATTGTTTTATCATGAATGATCCGGTGAACTCTACACCTGTTGGAAACCTACACCATTCAAATCTGAGGCTAAGGCAAGGGCCTTTCTGCTATAGCAAATAAGGGTACTTTGTATTGATCTGCTCCCACTAGAATGTATAATGGGTGATCTAAGGCAAGGACCTTTTTTATCATGCATGATCCTGTGAGCTCTACACCTGTTGGAGACCCACACAATTCAAAATCTGAAACTAAGGCAAGCACCTTTCTGCTATAACAAAAAAGAATGTATACTTTGTATTGATCTGCTCCCACTAGAGTCTATAATGGGTGATCTGGTCAGAAAAAGTATGCATGAATACATAAGCTGTCTGTTGATCTGTTTTGTCCCAAAAAAAGAGAACGTTGACTTCGTTAAGCCCAGCAAGAAGAACCTTGATCAGGATGAAACAAGCAAGGCATTAGGTAGTTTCAATAGTAGATTGTGGATTCTTGAGTTCAGTGCTGTCATCCTTAATATCTCGGCACCTTTGATCTAGAGGGCCAACAAAGCAATTTGAGTTCAAGAAGCTGTGTGAAAATTGTTCTAGGATTGTGGTTCCTTTATCACGTCTATGCCCTAGATTCAGGTACGAACAGGGATGGGCATTCATAGCATTATACTGCCTACAATTTGAGGTAAAACAGTCTACTAAAAATTTGGTCCAAACATCTCTTATGCAATATATAAACATTGAGGCCAACATCCTAATTACTATTTTCAGTATTTCCTATTACACATCAAAAATTGATGGCATAATGGGGGAACCTCTAAAGATAATTTCTTATAGTATATGTAGATTATGATTGTTGTACACAGAAATTGAATTTTTCGAAACTTTGTCAAAACCAATTTTCAGTTCCAACACATTGTCCTTGTCCCTCCAGAAGATTTTTGACTATAAACACTCTACCCATAACCCCTATAGTTTTCCCACGAACTAATCCTATTTGAAAACCAAGGGTTAAGGAGGCACACATCTCTAGTAGTACCCATCAAGCGCTCCTAGACCTATATACCGATTCAACAAACTTAACTTGACCGTAATTGTGTAATGTGTCTACTGCATCCCGCTCCATAACTTGTGAGCTCACTAATATTTTAATAAACTATGGTATGATTGATGTTTGGCCTGTAGTTTCTAGATTAAATAAATTTACAAGTTTCATAGCTCACATCGCCATAACCGTGGGCCAGAAGACTTGGACCTTCATTCAAGGGATAGTAAATGGTTCAATATCTCCCAAAATCTCAATAAAACACAGAGGTGGGACCATTTTCTGTAAAGGTATAAAGTCCCTATTAAAATCAATAAGTGGTTTGAACTTCCCCTGCTGCCCAACATGCAATTGAGCAAAGAGAAGTTCATATTTGATTTGTTCACGGGATGAACTACTAATTTGCACATTGGTAAAATGATTGTCCTTTGTAATGTCCCTTTCTAGGGCTGAAACTTAAAAACAAGGAAATAGCAAAAACCCCTAGTGAAGTAAATTCTGATTTTTATAACAGACTGAAATTTGGATTTCAGCAGTGAACAACAGCTTCCAAAGAGTGAAAATTCAACCAAATATCATCATAGAAATCATCCACAATATTTATAAACCTTTTGGAATATTTTAGGGACAATTTCCACCATGAAAATCAATGAAATACTCAGCTAGAAATTAATTTAATAACAGCAGAAGTACATCCAAGAGAAATAATCAAAAATGAGGTCTCTCAACCCCAACAATGGCCAAATATGATAGATTTCAGCCTTATAAATTATGCCAAATCTGAATATCAATAATGAATGAAACTTTGTGCCCTAGAAGGCACTTAGAATGACCTCTACCCTAGTCACTCCCCTAGGAGAGGGCTCCAAAAATATGTGAAAGCTCTTGATAGGTCTTCTTTTTGATGCCCTAGATCGAAATCTGCAAGAGGTAGTCTTCAGTAGAGATCTTCACCATTCACCAACATGGAGAGGTTGTCATTCTCCACCAAGCCACAAGGAAGGGTTTCGTCCTCCTTGGATGCCACACAAGAGGGTTTTCGCAATCCTCAAATGGAATGGTATTGAGCAATCAGCCCATACAAACCAATTGTAAGTGTAAATGCGCAAAAAGATGATGTGCAAATGAGGCCATACAACCTCCTTTATTATCCCTTGCTTGGCGTCAAAGGCCAAATAGGTATGAGGACCAACCTCCAAGCTCACTTTATCTTTTAATTCTTTGTTGGGAAACACTCACCATAATTACCCCAATTAGAAATGACCTGCCTAAGGGAGATAGAACCTCTAGCCAAAGAAAAATAAAATAAAAATGATAAATTGAATAACAGAAACGAAGCTAACTTACTTTTCTCCATTGTTCACTTATCCTTATTGGCCATGGGAAGAGAATTGTAAAGAAGGCTTCATTTGGCATTAATTTGAAAAAGGGGGCATTAGAGTCCTGGTGCTTCACCAAAATTGTTTTCCCTCAAGAAATCATTTGCAAACTCATATTGCTCAAGTATCATCATTATGAAGGTGACAGGACTTGATGTTGGGGCTGAGTGCTCCCATAATCTAGATCCACTAGAGTCTGTTAAATCTTTTGAAGTGAGCTTCACACCCAAGACGAAACCCATACCTCTACTGCCCCTTCCTTTGCTTGAACATCATCTTCAATTAATTTTCCAAATGCTTCAAATGAGGTAGATAAGGCCAATACTTCAGTAATGGGTTTGGTCCCAAGGTGACAATTCAACCCCTAACTGCGGAGCGATTTTTCTCTCAAAAATCAGAATGTAGGTGGTTTCTAGGAAACAAACCGTATGAACTCAGTCATAATTGCATTCTCCATATTTCTTGGCAGCCGAATTCTGGAGCTATGTACGGTTGAAATAGTTTTCAGGGCTAGGAACCATTCATTTCCACTATTTTCCGATAAAGGCATACTAGTGACCTCATTTATTTATCACTCTTGCAGTGTGTTAAAGTCTGAAAACAACTTGATAATTTTCTGATTTTATCAAAATTGACAACTATAAAAATCAGAACAATTGTTGCAAAACTGAAATCTCCTTGATGAAATCAGGAATGTGAGCATGGCAATGTTCTAAAAATCACCTTGTCTAAAGGCTGAAAATTTTCTCCCAACATTGACATCAATCAAAAAATGCTCCATGTCTTGACTAAAAATACTTGCCTACGCACTTGTATGCATGCAAATGAAATCATGTGGTGGCTAGATAGGACATAATGACAGCAATACCAAGCATCTGAAATCCTCCTAAGCTATGGTTTCATCCAGAAGTAGCACTCCCTTTGTTACCACTAACCACCCACATACTTTGTTGGTGTTAGGGTTGCGTGAATACTGCAACCATGGCAAGTAACTCTACCATGTTTGACGTTGCACTAAGATGACTAATATTGATACTTGGCATGGAAATGTACAAAATGGGGCATGTTTTGTGAATCTCTTCAAAGCCACAACATGTAAAGAATTCAGCTACCATGAACCATGGGCAGACCAGTGATGATCTTCCATGGAGATACCTTTAAGTGTCACATTCTTGCCCATATCCATAGGAAGCTTATTTCCATGGTTTTGGAAATTGACAAGTGAGTTCTCCCAAAGAGTGCATACCATTGGACCCCAAGCACATGAGGAGTATACCAGCCATGCTAATCAAATAAAATGATAGCACATACCTCATGTTTTCCAAATGTGAAGAGGAGTTGGGGGCACCTCCTTGTACATGGCATAGGACCTAGGTCTCAACCACTATCTTAACCGTGAAGTCTTTGAATGTCTGTTCAACTTCAGAGGATTCACCTTTTCCCTCAAACTCTCATCAATGAAACTATGAGTAGCACATCAATCAAAACCATGGCTCCTTGTCCATGAAGAGTATAACTTGGTTTCAATGGACACTCTAGGAGTAAATCCTTCACAACTTTGTTAAAGGAAAATGGGATAACAAATTCCAAACAATCCTCCATAAAGGATTTCTTCCTAATCATATGGCAGGGAGTAGCAATCATTGAATTCAAGAACAAGGAAGACCTTCCTGCTTTCTTTGAAGGTCAAATGTTACTCCTCAAGTTCTGACACATCAACACCAATTATATTACCATACATCCAACATGATTGCATGTGATTTTTCTTAAGATGGTGAAGCCCAATAATGATCACAAGAGGTATCCATGCAGCGGCATAAAACTCGGAATGACCTTGTTCAGAGGCATACCCTGGACTGCCAACAAGGAGGCCTCACCTGATTCTCTTTATTGGTACTTCCATTTGCTGAACATCTCCATAACTCACTCCAAATGGTGATAGCAACTCCCTCAATTTATTGCATCATCCTCACACTATGTATTGGAAAGGTTTCCAGTGAACATGAAAATAATCATGAGGAGCCAGAAGATGCCTTTCCGTCATGAAGGGTACTACCCTTCCATAATGTTATCCTCTTTGCCCTTATGCCCCAAATCTGATTTCTTTTCAACAATTTGCCACAAGCACCCATTAGAAACCAATGAAGGAAGAATATCAATTACGTACTAAAGAGCTTTTGACCTTAGGACTTATGCTCCCTGGAATTTCCCTAAGTTTATGCTTCAAAATTTCATCAAACCGTTGATGTCTTCACGACTGTTGTTCTGAAAATCAGTCAAGAGATTTACTTTGCACTGTTGGCTAGAAAATATGGATGAAGTGCACAGCTGGGAAGAGCTTCACTAGTTGCAGTCATGAGATAAATCTCAACCTCATTTCATTCGGTGAAAGCTTCCATGTAAGATGTTTAGGATCTAGTAAGTATGATATCCTCATAACTATTTATGGGGTTTTACTTTAATTACAAAGCTCATGAACCATAGCTTGTGTCAATTCATGCAGCAAGTTGAAACAGTTGTTACGAAGCCTATGTTGCAGAAGGGGGCTTCATAGTATAATGGAGTTCATCATGGACAAGATAGGAAGGAAGATGTGTGATAAAGTCAACCAATAGTTCTCAAATTTGGTCTCATCCACATGAGATTAAATAAACAAGTAAATCTCACAATAATCACAAGTAAAGGAAATGCCATAGCTCCTAACCTAAATTTTAGATAACACAAAGTTTATTTAAAAATTACCAAATCATGAAGAAAGAAGCTCAAGCACCGTGGCCAAGCAAAGTTCTGCTGAAAATCCAAGCTTTTATTCAATTCCCCAACTTTCTACAGAAATAACAACACAAAGTCTGAAAACTTCTTGAGAATGCTCTAAGAAGCAAACATATGTGCATCATTTAACCCGTAGGTTCTTCCTCTATTTATAGGGTCATAGCGAGCATGTTACAAATAGGAAGCTTTCACTGAATTGCAACATGTGGAAGCTATGAAAAGGAAACATCTTGGAGGGATTTCCCCAATAGAATTCCTCTTTAAGCTCATGACATGCATGCCTTACGAACTAAAAATAGAACGCTGTCTATTTTGCATGTCTACCACTTAGTTGTCCAAGTAAGTTGGGACTTCTTCTAGTAAGGATTAGAAGTAACAAAAGGTCTTAAATGGTGGGTTACTTAAGTTTGCTGCCTGGTGTCACCTAGATTTCACCCTGAAATCTGTGACTACCCTATCCGAATTTTTTTCGTACTTTTAAAATAATTGGTCGTTTTGTGTTTTTATTGCCTGAAAGTTCTTGTATTGCGTCAAGATATTCCCAAAGAGCCATATTAGCCTTTTTCGCCAAATACCCAGATGCCCAAAGTTGTTATATTCTGTCGTCGGGATTTGTCTGCGGGAAATTTGTATTTAATTATTTTGAGCCCCGTATGAGGCTATTTGCGCCCCGTTTTAACTCTGTTATGATCGAACATATCATTATTCCTATGTACCAGAAGGGTTTTAACTTGGAATAAGTTTTGGACTTTATTTGTAACTTTTAGCAATTTTTCGTGTTTTTGTATTGTCCCGTTTCGTTTTCTGTGAAATTTCTCTAGAACAATTCCTTTGCCGGGTAAGCCCGATTTTTGGCCTGGAGCAGCTGGAAAACATATACGCACATTATGTCCGGAGGAAGTCGCCATCAGAGGTCTGGATCACTGGGAAAAAGCGAAGTCGTGCACGGAAAAGCCCCTGCGGGGATGGGCGCATTTTTGGAAAACAAAGGATTTAAGCTGCAATGGGAAAAATAGAAGCCGCAAGCAGGGTGGGAATTTTGTACCTGCCTAGCATCTAGCAGGGTACTTTTTCCCGTGATATAAAATCCACTTAAGCTGCAGTGGGAAAGTTAGAGGCTGCAGGCAGGTGGGAATTTATTGTCTGCCTTGCAGGGTAAAAATTCCCATGATGAAATAAAAGGAAAGTGACTTAAGTGAAATCATGGGATTTTATTGTCTGCCTTGCAGGGTAAATAATCCCATTGTCAAAGTCAAATCACTTAAGTGGATCATGGGATTTTCGTGCCTGCCTTGCAGGGTAAAGAATCCCATTGTGGAAAAATTCTTAAAAATAGAATTATATTATGCAAAAAAGTGCGCCCCCTTTGGTGAGATGATGGAAGACTTAAAGTGATTATTTTAATTAATCTACCCTTTCAAAAAGTGCGCCCAAGCTTGGAGGAAGTCAACAAGTCAAAAGGGGAATAAAAGAAAGGATTAAAATGCATTAAATTTAATTTATTTAGTGGCTGCCCCCTTCATCTCAAAAAGTGCGCCCCATTTGGGAGTTATTTAATGATTTTTTAAGGCATTAAATCATTAAATTAATTTCTATTTTCAGTGGCTATGGTCAAGGCACACTGTGAAGCTTCAGTGAAGTGATGTGTGAAGGATTAAATTGGATTAATTTAATTTATTGGATGGCTGTCCTTAAACTTGCTATTTTTAAAAGAGAAGAGCATGATTTTTAATTAATTAATTGCCTTTAATTGTTAGGGCAATTATTAATTATAGAATTGTGAAGGTTATATAAGCATGGGCAGCCATATGGGTGAATTATTTGATTCACAGGTAAAGAATTGCAGCCAAGAGGAAAAGTGCGCCCCCATTTGAAGAAGGATTTTGCTCAGGCAAGGTGGCAACAAGGCTAAAAGCTTCCAGATTTGGCGCATGCTTTGAAGGAGGTTGATCTTTGTCTGCATAATTGTTTGCATAGGTGTTACAGGTGCTCAGATGTTGTTGAAAGGATTCATGCTCTCTTTATGTGCAAATTAAACACCAATTTTTGGGGCAGCAGGCTTGAAAAGTGCAGATTTTTACAATTAAAATTCACTATTCATGCTCCGGTGGCCATTTTTGTCTGAATAAATTGCAGGAATTCATTACAGGTGCTTTACAAAAGAAAAGGAGCTTTTATCAATGTCCAATACATTGCATATATCCTCCGAATCTGAAGAATTGTCTAGATCTGCACCAGTATTGAAGAAATCCAGCCAAGTAAGAAGAAAAAGAATTATTCAGACAAAGATAGACAAAGCTATGGCGAAGAAGAGATGAAAAAGAAAGCACGATGGAGTCATGCATTGCTTCCAAACTTGCAGACATAGGAGACACAGATCTAGGCTCCGGAACCTCTTTCCGAATTGATTGATAGATCCAGAGCGAGGAAAGACTTCACTCATGCATGCGGTTAAAAGCAGTGGAATTATCCGAGCTGCAGCTTTCCATGTACAGCCCAGTTGCCAGAGTTTGTTATGGAGTGCGCTAGATCTTACCATCCTTCATCCAGATCAGTGCGTGATGCTTCGGGAAAGACAATAATTCGTTTGGACGCAGAGTTCATCAATTATTGTTTGAAGATTCCAGTGCGAAAGGTGGTGACTTCCATTAGTCATTCAGGATACTGACAGCAGATGGGAGAAGCATAGAGCTGATTGCGTGAGCATAATGAATAGCCGATACATGAAGAAGCCTAGATCTCCTTCAAAGTTCCCAAGAACTCTTCCGCGGTCCAATTTGGTGCAGGAGGTAGATGATGTCGTCAAATTGCTATGCAAGATGAATGGCGAAGCGAATGCCTACACTTTCCGTACATGGATGTATGCTTTCATCAGGACCATTGAAATCAACAAGGTTGATTCTATAATCAATTGGTCGGAAATTATTAGCAACAACATTGGTGAGCAACTCCGGAACGTGAAGCGTACTTTCAGCTTCAAAATGACTTCCTACTTGGTGTATGCTGCAGCTTCACAAGGCGTCTTTTCCAAGCTGGATAGATGTGGTGTTCTTTCTAAGGACCCCATTTTCGAGTGCTACCCACAGCTTACTGTACCTACATGCGAGAAAGATTTCAAAGTGGTCAACGATGAATTCTTCTATGATTTCATCTGCAGGCTAGACAAAGACTTGAAGGCCAATAGGGTAAGCAAGGAAGCGTGGGAAGCTGTGTCCAAGATTGACAGTCTATTCATTCAATTTGCAGATTTCACATACCTCAGGGTTACGGGCTTTTTTGGAGAACCAATAAAGATGCCCAGGTATCCGAATGATAGATTGATCGCCATGGAGCTAAGCAGGCAACTTGTGGAGTTACACGACCTTCAGTCAAAGCGGCACAAGTCTACGGGCTTCTTCCCAATCACTGTGGGATATTACAGCTGCATTAGCATTCATAGAGCTCGGGGAATGGAGGCGCAAATGTTATCCGAGTATGAGCAAGAGTTCTTCCCTGCACGGCTGAACTTCGATCCATTTGGAGTAGCCAGGAAGACAATCTCCCAGGAGTACGCACATGTGCCTTCATTAGAAGATTTCTGGATGAAGTGCAAAAGTGAGTACGAGGTTAGAAAGAGAGATTTCAGCAGGCTATCAACAAAGCAAGTGTTCGACTTTGGACTAGCGCGGATACCTGCGGATCTTAAAGATGATGGGAATGTGGTACTTGACACTTACCATCAAATGGGAGGAGATAAAGCCATACTGTAGAATAACATAGGAGGCTACAACACAATTGAAGAAAGGTCGGGAGCTGTGTTGGTGAATACTTCAAACTGGTTGCTGACGAAGGGATATTGCTTTGATGAAGCATTGATGAATCAAGTCACGGGCAACTTCGGCGCAGGAGATTCCCTCAAGCGAAAGCACGGAGGAGAAAGCAGCAGGAAAGTCGAGAAGTTGAAAGTGCATAGAAGATCTCAATCCAAGGAGAGGATCACTTCTACGACCATGACTTTAACTCCGATTTCTCCAGTACCCAGTACTTCACCAACTATTGCACCACAGCAGCAGGACGCTTCCATGCCTCCACTGAATCCAGCGACATTCATCTTCTCCCCTCAGCCACTTCGTTCAGCGCCTGTTCCAGAGGATATGTTGAAGCTGCAGATGGCGGAATTTGAAAGGGCTTTGTCCTTGGATGATTCAGAAGATGGCAGCCATAACACTGTGGCACTTTCTGACGGAGAGGATGCAGAGCGGAAGATGGTAGTACACTCACAGCGACTTCTCATTCTCCGAGAAGTAACTTCTCGAAATGGTTGGCTTCGCAGTTGGTTCCAGAAGCGAGAATGGAGATGAACTTAGAGGAGCACGACTTGCAGCTACTCTAGAATCTGGGCGGAAGAGACAGAAGGCCTAAAGTTGCCAAAGCAACTTCTAGGTTGATCATCGAGGATTCGGGAGAGAAGTTTGCTGAGATATCAATTCCGGCAGAAGGAAAGATAGAGGAGGAGCTCACGGCAGAGGATGTGACAGTAACCAAAGTACCCCTCGGTCAAGCCACCACTGAAGGATTGAAGCAGGACACGCAGACATTGATGGATGCTTTATTCCTTAGGCTTGACAGTGAAAAGGCGGAGAAAGAAGAGCTGCAGAAGCAAGTATCTCAATTATGTGAGATCATAGCCAAGGTTGCTAAACCTTCCATTCAGCCCATTTCAGAGCAGGTGAGTGATCATCTTAAGCAGGAAATGGAGGACGCAAGCAATCAAGTAAAGGCTATTGACGAATGGAAGGATTTGATTATTCGTCAAGCTTCTGTACAACTTGGAGAAGTGCCAGCCCGCCTAAAGGTTATGGATGATGCAGCAAATCAACTAAAGCAACTGATGGCAAACATAGAAGGCATGAATACAGTTGCAGAGAGTAACCTGAGTATTTTGGCTGAGATCAACAAGCTGCCGGGAGATGTATTGATTGCGGAACAGATTGTACCGGACGGATCAGTCGAGAAGGGGAAGCAGCTAGAGTTTGCAGTATCTTTCCGTTTGGAAATCTGCAGAGTTTTGCTGAAGAGGATGCAGACACTTGAGAGTAGGACATCAGATTTACCAGACAGTGTCATTTCTTTCACTGAGGAGAGAGTGGACAGGAATGTCACTTCATACGTGCGGATCGTCTCAACTAAGGTGCTTAATTCCCTGGAAGGATCTCTTCTGATGATACAAAAGAGAATTGATAAAGCTACCAAGCCTTTCACGATGAATTCTATCAGTAGACTGGTGGCGCTGCAGGCAGACATTGCGAGGTTTGGGCCGAGTTTGGAAGATGTGGAAGTGTGCATCAAAGTGTTGAATGAAGGGTTGCTGCAGTTCAGGACAGAGAAAGAAGCAGTGGCTAAAACAGATGGAAGGATGCTGAATTACATGTTCGACAAGTATATCCGATATCAGAACAAGAAAAAGACAAACATTACAGCAGGCATGACTTCTTCTATTCTTTCTTCTTCTATTTTCTATGTTCCCGGATGAAATTGTAAAACTTCTAAGTTATTGGTTTTGCAACCATTACTTAGAGTCATGTGGAACCATTCTATTAGTTAAGTGATACATGTGTCACTTAAGGAGAAGTTAGTTGAGGATGATTGCCAAATGTCATCTTTACTTGTTTATGTTTCAGTTCAGTTTGAGTTTTCCATTTGTACTTTCCCTCCTACATTCTATAAGTAGGAGAAGAACCTCCGGGTTAATGATGGATCAGAATTTGTAAGCAGCAATCTTGTGTTCTAGACTTTGTGCTGAACCCTTGAGAGCAACTTGGAGCAAAGGAATACAAAGGAGCAGGTTTCCGGAGAACTTTGTGTCACGGTGTACTTTGTTTCTTGCTTTTAATCTTAGATCTCTTAATAAACTTTGTGTTATTTTAGATCTGGATCTAGAGCTGCCTTTGTTTTATAATTCTGTGTGTTCATATCTATTAAGTTTCTTCTATGTGCATGCAATTAGCTCTGCTATTTACTAATTGGGATGCACATCTTCCCCATTTCTTCTCTGTATTTCCTTTACTTCCTTCTTCTATAAAATACTTCCTTTCTTGAACAGTTGCTTACTTGCTGTAGAACTTCTTAGTTATGGTTCATGAACTAAGTGGTTAAAGTAAAACCCCTGATAGATAATAACACATTTTTATTGACAAATCTGACACGGGAGCCTCACCGGTTAAATGAGGGAGATTTATCTTATGACTGCCTAGGTTTGATGCTATGCAGAAAATCTAGCCAACAAACAACCCACTTGAGACCCAAGAAACAACCTAGGATTAGTTAGGAAAATTATGGAATAATTTATTTTTTATTAAAAGAATCTACAACCAGGTTACAAAGTAACAATTGCCACTAACAAGTTCCAGAACAATTCAAATCCACTAGAACATACTTTTCTTTTATTAATAATTTATTAGAGGTCATAAGGTCCAAAACTAAGGGTTAGAAGGTTCCATAAGGTTCAAAGGGTAATTCCTCACCATACCCACTCTTTAATAGGCTTAAAGCTTCAATTTGATTTTTCTCACACTTAACGCATTCAAAATTTCTCTAAATCATTCTCATTGGATAGGATATTTCTTCACCTTTCCAATGATATAAAGAAGTCTTTCTAATTCCTCATATTTCTCAAGTTATGGGTCGGCGGGCCTTGGAGTGAAAATTTTCCCCAAGGGCGGGCCTACGGGCCCAGGGGTGAAAATTTTCTCTTGCGCGGGTCGGCGGAGCGGGGAAGAGTTTTAGCGTTTTTCCCTTCTTCGGGGCAAAAATGCGATTTGCCTCCGCGAGCCCGAAGAGGACACGTATCGGCTTGAGAACGCTCTGGCGGGAAGTCGGGCCATCGGAGAGATTTAAGGCATTAAGTCTTTTGGGTCGCAAAATGCAAGGAGCAAAACTTCCCGCGCGCCTCCGCTGCTCCTAGATGACGCCACGTGTCATCACCTGATTGGTCGCGGGCCGGCGGGGAAAACTTGGAAAATTTTCCCAAAATTTTTCGGATGCGCTAAGTTTAAAAAGAGGTCTGCGCATCCATTGACCTCATGGTGCCACGTGGCAGCCTCTGATTGGCTACGGGCCGACGGAGAAAATTTTAAAAATTTTCCCAAAAAATTTCTTAAGTCCCAAGGAAAAAATTCGGGCCGTGGGCCCGCTAAGGAAATTTTTCCCAAAATTTTCTGCCAAGTGAAGAAAACTTCAAAAGGCCATAACTTTTGATAGAGAGCTCAATTTTGGGCAAACGAGGACTTTCTGGAAAGCTCTCAACGTCCTCTTTGCATAGAGCTCATTAATTTATGGTTCTGATAAAGTTTATGGGGTCAATTTTAAGAAAACGGCCTGCAGGTTTTTTAAAAGCAAACAGGTAAATTTTAACTTGTTAGATCTATTCAATTTTGTCATTCTTTCTCCTTTAACATGTCAAATGAACATGGAGGATGTTTTAAGAAGAATTTTAGGATGCATTTGGAAGGTAATTTTTCTTTGTTGATTTCCAATTTGAATTTTTACAACTTCTGATAGCAAAAATACTGTGAAAGGTTTGGGTCCGATTTTGCAGTGTTTAAAGGATTTTTCCCTAAGTGTTTTAGCCCAATTGAGTTCATTGATATCATAGCATGCTAGATTTTAATGTTTCAATGTTGATTATTGTTTGCAGGCTCGAACTACGCATTTTAGAGAAGTATTTGCCAGTTTTAAATTTTAAAACGAAGATCAGATTAAAAAGGGTCTATCTAACTTTTTCATGATTCAAGTATGAAAGTTCATTCTAATCCTAGTCAAATCCATTTAGTTGATTCAACAAACCATTTAATAGCTAAAAAGCAAAGTCTGATTTCCAATTTTAACATATTTCAAAAGAACAAAGTTACATATATTTCCTTCATACGTATTCCTCATTTCAATTTTCTAAACAGAGATTTCAAATCACAATTTGATGATCAATTTCAATACAACAATGTAAATTGATAAAGGTAGTGCAATCTTCTATTGATTTCAAATATACAACTTTACATCTTTCAATTTCTTTCTTTCAAATGAACAGAACAAAGTATATATATCTTTCACATTCTTTCAAAGTAAAAACAGAGTCTATCTCTTTTTCATTTCACTTTACAAATTTCATAATCCATACAACATCTTTCCATTTCAAAACATTTACAAATTCATCTACTTCAAAGTGGGAAAGGTTACAATGAGATTTCATTTCATAAGGTATTGTCAAACTGTCTTTCTCCTCTGCTCTAGAACAACATGCATTCTTCTCCACCCAACCAAGACATCCAATGAAAAGGAGAAGCCATCCTTCTTCATTGGCCCCCGAGCCCCAACCAGAATGCAATAGAAGATGTGATTCAACCCATGGCAACAAAGACTTCCACAAACACACATGCAGCATTTTCACATTTTAAAAACAGTTCAACACAGAATGTAGTTTACAACTACATTAAAACATACAAACAATACTAAGGCTTCATCAAGCAAGCAAAAGGAGCAAGGAACTATGGGGGAAGCTGCTTATGCCTCCCAATGGGAATTGCGTATCCACCTGTAACAAACTGCTAATATAAATCATCTCACATATTCTTATGTCTCCCACAATCCCTCCATATGCCCCCTACAAAGTAAGAAATGCAAGCTATTTCTTTTCCATAGTGGATCCCAATCCCAAACTCCCTCCACAATAAAACTGATACCACTGACATTCCCTTATGTCCCCCTCAATGATTCCCCATAGCCTTCTCCTACACCTTCCTAGGCAGTGTACCCAACCAGCCAACAAACACACAAAACATTCACCATTCACACAAACATACAAAGAAATAAAAGTATATACGAAGAGCTAAGCTCCTACCTCTCAATGGTAGATTTTGTTTTAAAACAAGCTTTCAATGCCAAAATATAGTCCCAAAATCAGCAATGTCCAAGTATGAAATGCTCTCCAATCTCCTCCAAAATCAACAAGAGCTCCAAACAACCAAGGAAAATTTGCCCCCAAAATGAAGCATGCCACAAAGTGAAATTCAGTAACCAAATAACCCACAACAAGCCAAACAAATCCGAATTTAAAGAAGAGGGAAGAGAAGAGGATGAGGTGGATCCATGTAGGATGCCACATCACACATCCTCAACTCCAACACCAAAAGTCAACCTCATTCCCCCAAGCATAATAAATAGGTGGGTGAAAATATGACAAATTACTTACACACTCCAACGAAGCCCACACCCCATAAGGATTGCAAATTTAAAACATGAAGAAAGTGCAATTAAAACATGCAACTTGACTTATAAAAATGTATTAAAAAGGTCTAAAATCAACCCTCCAACCATAGGTATGATTGGTAAATAAAATTAAAAGGTATGAGACAAGTTTTACTTGTCCCACAAGCCTCAAAATCAACCTCCAAAGACAAATTCAAATTTCTAAGGAGGTGGAGTGTTTCATACTCCAAAATCTGACTTACACAACTCTTACACATACTTACACATCACTTACCACATTTAATACAAGAGCCAACAACTTCTATAATTATTTTCTTATATCCCAAATTTGATTGATTTATTTATTTTAACAATATAATTACTCACATTAATTCTCCACAATTAAAAGAATAATGAAAAGGGTAAATGCATAACAAAATAAACACATGCAAACAATAATAAAAAGGAACCACATTAATAAAATACACAAAGCCCCTTGGTCACATTCAAAGGTAATCCCCCCATGGGAATCCCTAACAAAAAACAACACACACACAAAACATGTTGCCATGGTGACCTTGTTGAATTCATCTAGAATTCCAATGTGGTTGGTCTCTAATCCCCCGATGTTTGTTGTGATATTTTAACTTGCAAAACACAAATATCTCCTTCGGCCTTGTGGCCATATTAGAACATCCAACATGATATAAATATAATCACGAAATTATCTATACATATGAATCACAACAACATCAAAGCAATCAACAATATCACTTACAATTTATATCAACAACTATATCATCATCATATAATGTCCATTTTCTAGGTCTACTCACAATATCCAAAAATCAAATGTCCGAACAACATTTATAATATATCCATGTCAAATAGTATATCATCATCCACATATGAAGTGTCTTTAATAATCATCATGCATCATAACTAAATCAAGATCAACAATAATCCATGGTCCAACATCTAACATCATACTAAATCAAAACCATAATAATGTCCATAATGTAATCAACAGTATCAAGATCAATATCAAAAGGTGTTAAAGGAAAGTGGGCACTACATTTGTATTCCATCTTGCCTTGACCCTTTGCATATGCTCTCTTCCTGGAGGCTTGTACTGAACCAGAGGATCAAAAGCAATGTGTTCTAAACCCTATACTCTGCTGAAACCACATGGTGTTGGTACTTAAATACTAGATGCAATTGATTTAAATAGAATCTGCTTCTTACATGATGCAATTCATTACTTAAATACGAATCACTGTTTTAAACAAAATGATATCCTTATGGCCCCTGTATTCCAATCACTATCATAATCTTCTCAATTACTATCATATTCTTCCCAATCACTATTATGTTCTTCCCAAGGATTGGGATTGCGAAATTCGTTCCAATGCGTATGATCATGAGAGGTTGTTGAGCTCCAATAATCATATAACTCTTGATGAGTTCATGGTGGCAATGGTTCAATGGGACTAACATGAAAGTGTGAAAGTATCATTGCCGAGTGTTGAAGGCCCAACCTAGGGCTTTATCCTTAACATTCGTTACACATGTTCTAACCAATGTTTTAAAAATCGGAACCGGAATCGGACCGGAACCGGATCGGTTCAAACTCTATGAACCGGTTTACTAAAAAACACATAAAAATTACATTTTTAAAGAAAACAATATATTTGAAAAATTAAAAACCATGATTCCAACAATTACACACAAAATATGCAAAGTTTGCTCATGTATATAGTGATAGTTGGAATGCTCGCACTCGGCAAATACTCGGCAGACCCCAAAAAAAAAACTCGGCAATATTTGGCCAGAATACTTGCCGAGTTTTGGAAAGCTATCCAGTATTTTTAAATACTAAATTGTCTACAGGCAATCAAAGCTCATGATTCTTTCAGAAGATTGCAAGAAGCTGCTTGGTCCAAAAAGGTGCAAAAATGGATTTTATGAAAATAAGAAAAATATTGCCATCAATGTGTAGAGCTCGAGGAAAGATGCACTTTTAGAGAAAACGACACCTGAAACGGAGCCACAAAATGAAAGTTATGGCACATGCAAGTTTTTGCTGCTACATCTTCCCGGACCCTTTCCAAAAATGGCAAATTTTATTCTATGCTTGTGTTTTTTTCACCAAAAATCCAAAAAAGGAAAGAAATGTTGTCTTTACATGACTCGGCTGGTTCAGGATGAAACCGGACCCACAAAATGTTTTTTTGACCGGTTTTAGCCCAAACCAAAAAAGGCTTTACATGGTTTCAGGATGAAACCGGACCGGTTTGACGTTTTAGCCCAAACCGGCCGGTTCCGTACAGCCACAAAATGAAAGTTATGGCACATGCAAGTTTTTGCTGCTACATCTTCCCGTGACCCTTTCCAAAAATGGCAAATTTTATTCTATACTTGTGTTTTTTTCACCAAAAATCCAAAAAAGGAAAGAAATGTTGTCTTTACATGACTCGGCCGGTTCAGGATGAAACCGGACCGGTTTGACCGGTTTTAGCCCAAACCGGCCGGTTCAAGCCACAAAATGATTATGGCACATGCAAGTTTTTGCTGCTACTCTGTCCCTAGAAAAAATGGTTCGTGCTTTAAAATGTTAATGACTCGGTTGCAAACCGGCCGGTTCCGGTTCCGGTTTGACCGGTTTTTCCAGTCTGAAAACACTGGTTCTAACACACCTACCAAGAGAGAGGACTATATGAATTTGAGGCCTCTTTGGAGTAGTGCTATGTAGGCAATGCTCAGTCATCAAGGGGATGTGTTGAGGTCAGTCTGACTCAAACAGACTAACCCTTTTTTAGGTCACACATGGAGAACAAGGGTTTCAACACAAGAAGATATTTGCAGGTACAAAAGTAACTTAGACACAAATCCCAAATTCAGAGATGTGATTGCAACATGTGCTAGAATTAGGTTTCAGATCACAACAACAAAGGACATAATGTAATGTCCCCCCTTTCAAGCAATAAAATAAATGATGAAGGTTGATATCCTAATCCATTCCCCTTGGATTAAAGGGATTTTATTTTGGGGAAATCGACTTTCCTTGTGCTTTTAAAAAATTAAATAAAATTCATCTTGGGCAAGTCATAATTACAAGGAGAAAATCGATTTGTTTTGGGCCAATTAATTATCATTCGGAGGTAAATCAATTAATGAAGGCAAGTCAAATTTATTAGAGGAGAATTGGTTTATTCTATGAGCTCATTTATTATTTTTGGGGTGAATTGATTTATCTAGGCAAAAGTCGATTCCTTTGGGAATTAATTATTATTTTTAATTCTCCCTTGAATTTAATTTGAAATTACTTTGGAGGGAATTAACATTTTTAAATGGAGTTTGACTTTTCAAGCCTTGAAGACTATTTTTAATTCAAATCTCTCCCATCTAGAGAAATGCGCCAAAATGGAGGGAAACATTGGAGCTCTCTATTGCAAAATCTATAAAATGAGGCATCCCTTTTTTGACATGTTTGACGGTTCTATGAACTTATCTTCATGCTTGATGAGGGATGTATGCCCACTTGTGATCCAAAAATGAAATGTGTTCTTCAACACCACCCTTGTGTGAAGTGTGTGTGCCCTTTCAGGCTATAAATCGATAAGTTCTTGCATAGTATTATTAATTTATATAAGGCGCTTTGTTTGGGAGTATTTTTGCATGCTTTGTTATATGTCAATCTAACCCATCACCTTGGCTCACTCCAACCCCATTTGGGTTGTATTGAAGCCGACACTGGGTTATTTGAAGTGAATCTAGAAGGGTTCGCTCTTCTAAGTTTATCTCAAAGTAATTCATTTGCAAAATTAATCAATATCCCACAAGGGGATATTACACATAATTGGCAGCCCTAGGACACATTCGTCATGAGAACCTGTTTGAGGCAAGCTAACTTATCCATAACTTAGTTTCAGATTCTCAAAAGTTACAAACACCATTATGACTCATTGCATATCATCCTGACCTAGTTTCACATCATTGTCACAACCCCTAAGTTTAATTTGGGGTGAATATGTGATAACCCTAACCTTAACTTCTGTTTTCCACTTTCTAAAAGTTGTGTTTAGTGATATATCATCCTTGAGGTAATTTAGGACTATGTACTTACTGTTTTTCTATATTTACTGTTTTGAATTATCTCACACATATTAGAAACACCTTAATTAAATTGACCTAGTTTTGGTATTACAGGATAATTCCCTTTATGATAACTTTAGTAGGAATATAACAAGACACCAAATTAGAGTCTATACAAAGTAAAATTCACTTGCAAAGGCGAAATTTAACTTCTGTTTAATTCAGCTAAATAGCACAAGATAAACAAAAGCGTAGAAATATTTGGAAAATGATAGGGAGAGAAATAGGTACCACAAGAATAGCAAATGATAACAGAATTCCTAATACCAAGAACCCATTGATGGCACCGATGGCTCGTTGGCTACAACCAGATAGAGATGCAAAATCAACGCATCAGTTTCTGTCTTCCAAGATCACATTACTTGAGAAAACTAATGTTTTAGTATTGTAAGTAATGCTGTAGCATTGCCATATAACCTTCCATAGTAGCATATCCCTCCAAATATTGATGAAAACAATATGGCACTTTCCCATCTGCAAAGTATCAAAGTCAAATCAGTTCATCAACAAAAATTAACAATGCTAATATCAATCTCTGCCAAATCATAGAAGTTCAAAAAAATTCTTAGTGACTTGTACAAAATCAATACTACTAGATAGTGACTTCTAGACTATTATAATGATGTCCAATCTTATTGTTGTAAGGAAGTATATCTGGTATAACTTTATTTAATACAATTGGCACCTAAACCATTGAATTGAACACTGTAAATGATTTGAAGGTTCTTTTCACCAATTTCCAGTTATTCATGACCACTTTGAACTGTTATTTTGTATGATCTACATTTAATCTTATAAACCAAAGTTAAGCATTGAAACAAGTGCGTCAAGTTTGCAAAATTGACAGCAGAGTGGCACACCATACAAACAACATTTGTTAAAACTTTCATTGACACTAATAAAATCTCAGTGTCAATGCTAACAAGTTTTCCCGTCCAAATGTCAGACCAGTTAGTTACCGATAGGCATGCTACATTGGCAGAAAGGTGTGGGATGTAATGGAGTGAGCGTGTTCAGCTTTATTTTTGATCTTAAATTTGATGTCAATTTGACAGTCACAGGGTAAATTGATTGCTTATAAGTTTTTTCTTTGCAGTTGGAAAAGTCAATCAAAAACTAGTTATATCTTTGCCATAAGTAGACTTTCGGGTGTTAAAATATAGAGCATTATATAGCCTATAATGCAGTTATGTAGTTGTGATTCGGTTGGTAACTATTCAACCAAATGTAACTACGCCTATAATAAATTGAATCTGCCTGGGTGATTTGATGCAGTGCAGTTGTGTGCAGTTTCATCTTCTTGCTATTTTTTCTCTGTGCTTCTATACTAACATCGGGCTCAATTTTTTTATTTTTTCTGTAAAGTTTTTTCAAAACTGACACAATAATGCAGCTCGATTGATGTCATTTGGTCAACAATCAGTGGGAATTTGGTAGAGAATGTAATGGAGTTATTAATCAATGTGGTATGTGGAAAGTCCAACATAAGAACCTTCAAATTGATATCTCTTGGTGTATTTCAGATAGATGTATTTGTGAAATCTGTACAAATATATCAACCAATCAATCTTTCCAGTCTTCCTACCATGTCTATAGAACATGGAAGCAAACTTTAAATTTACAGTCCAAGAAAGAATAATGGTTTTAGGGTCACCATAAAGCCTATAAAATCTCAGTCAATACGAGTAAGTTTTCCAGTCCAAATGCAATACCAATTAATATAACAGCCATCAATTAATATGTCATATGACATGTATATAGAAAATGGAGGCAAATTTTAAATTGACAGTCAAAGAAATGTCATGATGGTTTAAGGGACATTACAAAGCCTATTAAGTATGAGTTTCAAATTAGGTTCTTCTCAAATACAAAAGATCCATAGAGAGTAATTTTGGTCTGAATTTTTTGGATTTGTACATATAAAGGTAAAGGTACAAGCTAAGTAGCCAATACGTTTTGGATACGGGAGTGGGTATGGCAAAAAAAAAATTGGCCCCGGATACGGCAGTACAAAAAATATATAAAAATTAAAAAATATATAAATTTCACCCTTGTAAATAGGAATTAAGTTATTAACCACATATTAAAACTATATATAAAACTTATAATATATATCAAATATTTAATATTCATATACATGTACATTATAATATACTTATAAATTTAAATTCTTAGCTATTAACTTAGATTTATATAAACTTAAACCATATATTGGTATTCTACGTAACGTATGAACATATAAGATATTATTATAATTAATACTACCTATTACCCCTTTTGTTTGTTTTCGCATATATGTCAAAGCCCCCATATAATAATATGTAACTAATCAACTAATCCTTAACTATCAATTATAATAATATCGCATATTATAATAACCTAGTAAACCTAATAACTAATCAATATATATTCATTACCCCTTTTGTTTGTTTTTCGCATATATGTTTTTTGGTTCATTATTTTATTTTGTTCTTGGAGCGTTGCGTGTGCAGGTGGAGGCAGCGCTGAAGGGAGGGAGGTTGGGAGAATGGTTTGGAGTGTGTGGAGAGGCCACAGTGGTGTGGCAGGGTTGGCGTGCAGGCTGCAGAGCAGCACAGCAGGGCAGGGCGGCATGGTGTGGTCCGACCGTATCCATCCTGCTCCCACCAGCATATCCCCTACATACCAGCTCCCGGTACGTTTCGTACTAGTTTCTGCCCCCCCTCCCCACCCCACCGTATTGGTATCTTAGGGTACAAGCAAAGTTAGTTTTTGATGTCATTTCCAAGAGAGACGACAATTCGGTGTAAAAGAACCCCCTTGTGGAATCCCTCAAGGAGATTCTTTTCCCATTTAAAATATATATTGTTCTACAAGGTGTACATACCCTATCCCCTCTGGATTCAAACCTATGCCTCCTCTATGAAGTACACCATCAGACCATTTTAGTCAACTTTTGCTACCTATCATACATGTACTACTTGATACATATTGGATCTCCTTTCATGGATCATGCCTATTTATGTTGGGGATCATGTATGACATTGATATCAATGCAAGAACTTTGTGCAACGTTCTTCCTGGTGTATAGTTGCTTCAAAAGCCTATGTGCGAAAAAGCATTGCAAGAGTACTCTATGCATATTCAAGTGTTTCATTCGAGCCATTGTATTGAGTAGATATCAATTATATGATATTTTTAACACCCACACTCAACACAGTGACAATATGGAACAAAATTCATAACAAGAAAGAGAACAATGACTCCCCACAAACTATCTCAGTTTTTTGTAGGTCTCTCATTTCTTTACTAAGGTGTCCGCAAAGCCCAATACCAAGCCGCAACATAATTGAGCAAGAAAAATTCCAAACTAAGATGTCCTCTCCACCCAATACACGTACATGTTGATCCAGATAGACTCCAGAATTGTTAGGAAGCATCTCCATTATTCTCTGTGCTCTCTAACATATCTAATTTTCACCATGTTAAATATTAAATACATTCAAAGAACAACCTCAACATCTTTGGTTTTCACTATGTTGCTAACTGAAAAATCTTTCCAGAACATTATTTAGGACAATAATTTTTGCGCCAGCTTCTGTGGTTTTTGCTAAACATATGCACAATATTTCCAACATCTTATTGAGGAAGATAGTGAACTCTTCCCTAGCATATATGCGACTTTCACAATGCTGTAATAACTTCGATAACATGTTAAAAAACTACAACACAGCACAATAAACCAAAAAACCTAGAACAATAGAAATAAACAGGTATGCATAAAACCAATAAATGCATTCACAATATACACAATGAATTGGAGGAATCACTAAGACATTCTATTAAGAAACTATTTATCAATGAAACGAATATCAACCTTGAACCAGACGCAATGTCTCTGCAGTGAATTTTTCAATTCCATAAAGAGTTAAGTTATCCTCTTTTATGCATTTGCCATGTCCTAATACTATTACTTCAATAAACTATTCATGTGCAGAAGCGTCACATAAAAATTCTTTGCATACTCAAGCATTTCATTATCCATGTAGTTGTATCAACTAATATCACTGTAATGTCCCCATTTTTGAAGACCATTAACCAATATTTCCCCGTGGGCTTTGGAATGTTGCAAGGGGAAAATTATATTAAATAATTAAATATTATTGCCTAGAGAGTGATTTTTATCATTTGACATTATAAAACAATAATTAATTAATTGTTTAATTATGTAATTTATTTAATTTAATTTCCACAATGCAAAATTAAAAAGGGAATTAGTGAAATAACTTTTGGGTGGCTTTTAATATTAAAATCACCCTTAGAAAGGAGACGCCACACCTAGGTAGGATAAACTATTTTTATGTAATTAATTTCAGATTTGAAGAGATTAATTTCCTAACTGGTTCTCCCATCTAATCCACCACCTTTGCCAACTCCAACCCCATTTGAGTTGTATTGAAGCTAACATTGGATTATTTGAGGTCGAACTAGGAGGGTTTAGTCCTTCTAGAGTTGATTCAATAAATTAAATTGCATATTTGGATAATATCCCAAAAGGGGACATTACAGTGGTATTAGAGCAACGTTCTTCCATCCTTGTGGGTTTGTTTGCAGAGTAAAACATGGAGCTTGCTAGTGACGGGGGTTTGAGGACCAAGCTCTATAAACTTGGAAAAAGGCTTAAGAGGCTTTCATTTGAGAAGAGTGTGTTGCTCAATATTCTAGAAGAAGCAACAAGTTGCTTAGCAAAAATGGAACAAGATGATTATGGATTCATGCTTCTTGCAAGGGATTCCTTGGTGATGCAGTTGGCTAGGCACGAACTTTTGGATCATGAAGATGGGGAAGTAAGAATCATGGTCATCATCTGCATTAGTGAGGTTATGCGGATTACAGCCCCAAAACTGCCATATAGTGATGCCATCATGGAGGATATTTTCGAGGTCATGGTGGAAAGTTTCCAAGGCCTTTGTGACCTCACTAGCCCTTACTTCGGTAAGAGGGTTAGCATTTTGAACACTATGGCAAAAGTAAGATCTTGTGTGATAATGGTGGATCTAGAATGTAATGATCTTATTTCTCACATGTTTGAAGTGTTCTTTGATGCTATACATAATGATCATACTAAAGAGGTAATGGTTCCCATGCAAACCATTATGTTTTTGGTGTTAAATGAAAATGAGAGTGAAAGATCCCTTACCCAAATCTGATTCAAATTTCTAGTTTGACTCATTTGACATTTCGTCAAACATTTAGCATGCAATTACTTACGGGTTAGGTAACAACAATAGTATGCAAAACAGTTACTTACGGGTTAGGTAACAACAAAAGTATGCAAAACAAATTTTTCTAGGGCCCAAATCAGACTCGGAAATGAAATATAGGACCATGCAAGATCAGCCTAACTGCTGCAATAAATCTTCAACAATGACGACTAGGGTTTGATGGAAAAATACACATAAATGCTCCCAAAAAACTATTTCTTTATCACAAATGACTGCCACTAATTTTAGGAGAAAATCTGATTTTTATTGACGCCACAAACACTCAAAGATCAGATCTGAAATCTGATTATAAAACTGGTAAAAATCCCACTAAAAACCCTCTAATACATTATGAAATTGTTTTGCTTCACTTCACAAAAATCTGCAGATGATTTGACAATAGAAATCAGATTTAAATACTTCAAAGAACATGCCAAATCAGTCCTCCAAACTGGGTCGATCCAATAAAAGAAGACTGCTGCAATTTATTCTCCAAAATACCTTCAAAATACACTACTGGAAATGACTGAAAATAACTCTGAAAATCTGATTACAATCAATGGGAATTTTTGAGTGAAAAACCCTCTCAACTCTTGGGGTTTTCGTCCACGAGATTAAATCCACAAGGGGTTTCATCCTTGGAATTTTAATGCAAAAGCTAAAGCTTCATGCAAGAGAAAATGTTATAAAATATTTCTGCATACCTCTAGGCAAATCGCCTTCTTCTTTATATAGGAAATGGGACCCAAAGTGACCTTTGGACTTCCCATGAAAGTGACCTTTGGAATTCCCATAAAAGTGATATTTGAAATTCCCATGAAAGTGAGTTTTGGACTTCCAATGAAAGTGACCCTTGGACTTCCAAATCACATTCTCCCTTAGAAAGTACATTTTAATTAAGTGCTTTTATTTTATTGCACTTTCCTAAGTTCTAATTTAAAGTTAAGTCTATTAATTTATTATATGTGCTTTTTATAATGTTATATTTTAATTTTGGCACTGGTGTCCCCAGATTTCACCCTGAAATTTGAGACTACCCTATGTAAAAAATTTCGTACTTCTAAAATAATGGGTCGTTTTGTGTGTTAATTGCCGGAAAGTGTCTGTATTGTGTCAAGATATTCCCAAAAAGTCATAATAGCCAATTTCGCCAAATACCCAGATGCCCAAAATTGTTATATTTTGTCGCTGGGGTTTACCTGCGGAAATTTTTTATTTATTTATTCTGAGCCCTGTTTGAGGCAAATTGTGCTCTGGTTTAACCTTGTTGTGGTCTTACATGTCAATATTCCCATATACCAGTAGGGTTTCCACCAGGAATGAATCCTGGACTTTATTCGTGACTTTTGACAACGTTTTGCATTTTTGGTGTTTTCTCGTTTTGTTTTCTGTGAAATTTCTCTAGGTCAATTCCTTTGCCGGTTCAGCCTATTTTCTTGCCTGGAGTATCTGGAGATCATCTACGAACATCATGCCAGAAGGAATTTGCCACAGGGGGTCTGGTTCTCTCTGAAAAGACGAAGTCGTGCACAAAAAGGCCTCTTCTGGGCAGGTCACATTTTTGGGAAATGAAAGTTTTAAGCTATAATGGGATTTTTGGTAGCAGCAGGTAGGTGGAAATTTTGTACGTGCTTGGCAGAGTACTTTTTCCCATGGAAGCAAAGCCACTTAAGTCATAATGGGAAAATTAGAGGCAGCAGGCAGGCGGGAATTTCTTACCTGCCTTGCAGGGTGAAAATTCTCATTGTGAAATAAAAGAAAATCACTTAAGGCATTGATGAGAATTTCTTAGTTGCCTTGCAGGGTAAAAAATCCCATTATGAAAGTCAAACAGTTTAGGAATATCAAGGGATTTTTGGAGCTGCGGTGCAGGGTGAATAATCCCGTTGGAAATTGACTTTTAAAAATAGAAATTATGCATGTCAAAAGTGCGACCCCTTTTGGAATAGAAGATAAGCTTTAAATGCATTTATTAATTAATTCTATTTCCAAAATTTGCGTCTAAGTATGAGGAAAAGTCAATAAGGGAGAAGAGCATAAAAGAAATTGGAAATAGAATTCTAAAATTAAATAAATTTAATTTATTTAATACAGCCCCCTCTCATGCGAAAAAGTGCAACCCATCTAGAGGAGAAATAATACTTTTTAAAGTATTTATTGATGGAATTAATTCCTATTTTTGGTGCATAAGGTCAAAGCACACTGTAAAATCAAAGTGGACTGGAAGTAGAAAGCTAAAATTAAATAAATTTAATTTATTTAATGGCAGCCATGAGCATGCACAAAATAGGCACCCAAGTTTAAAGATAAAAGCTGATTTTTAATTAATTAATTGTCAGGAATAAGAGATGCAATTATTAATTATAGAATGGTGAAGGTTATATAAGAATGGGCTGCCATAATGATGAATTAATTAATTCTTTAGCAAAGAAGTGCAGCCCAGGCAATTTTGGCACCCAATTAAGGAGGAATTTTGCTCAGAAGGTGTTTTCACTGTCGAAAAACTTCAAAGTTTGGCACCTAGGTTTGAAGAAGCTTGATTTAAGTCTGATTAATTGTCTGCATAGTGGTACAGGTGCTCAGGTGAAGTTGACAAAATTCATGCTTGCTTTGCATGCAAACAAAACCTCAAATTTTGGGGCAGCAGGCTTGATATATGCAGATTTTTATGATTAAAATCAAGTGTTCATGTTCCGGTTGCTATCTTTGTCTGAATTAATTGCAGGTATTCATTACAGGTGCTTATATAAGAGAAATGGAGCTTAAATCAATGTCCAATACATTGAATATATCCTCCGAATCTGAAGAAATCTCCAGATCTGCACCGGTTGTAAAGAATTCCGGCCGAATAAAGAGAAAAAGAATTGCTCAGACAAAGACAGATACGGCCATGGCAAAGCGGGATGAAAAAGAAAGCTCAACAGAGTCATGCATTACTTCCAAGTTTGCTGACATTGGAGATACAGATCTAGGTCCAGAACCTCTTTCCGAATTGATTGACAGATCCAGAGCTGGAAAGACTTCTCTCATGCGTGCAGTCAAAAGCAGTGGAATCATTCGAGCTTCAGCATTCCCATCCACAGCTTAGTTGCCAGAATTCGTCATGGAGTGTGCTAGGTCTTACCACCCACTATCTAGATCAGTTCGAGATGTTGCAGGGACGACAATAATCCGGCTGGACGCACAGTTCATCAATTATTGCCTGAAGATTCCAGCATGGCAGGTGGTGACTACTATTAGCATACTGGATGCCGGCAACAGATGGGAAAAGCATAAAGTTGATTGTGTGGGCATAATGAACAACAGATACATGAAGAAGCCCAGATCTCCATTCAAGTTCCCGAGAACTCTTCCATGATCCAATCTGGTGCAGGAGGTGGATGACATTACCAAATTGTTATGCAGGATAAATGGCGAAGCTAATGCTCACAACTTCCACTCAAGGATGTATGCCTTCATCAGGACCATTGAAATCAACAAAGAAGATTCAATAATCAATTGGTCGGAAATCATTAGTGACAACATCAGTGAGCAGCTCCAGAATGTGAGGCGTACTTACAGCTTCAAAATGACTTAGTATTTGGTATATGTAGCAACTTCACAGGGTGTCTTCTCTAAGCTGGATAGACGTGGTGTGCTTTCCAAGGATCCTATTTTTTAGTGCTATCCGCAGCTTATTGTGCCCACATGCAATAAAGATTACAAGGTGGTCAACGATGGATTCTTCTATAGATTCATTTGCAGGTTGAACGGCGATCTAAAGGCCAACAGGGTAAGCAATGAAGATTGGGAAGCTGTGTCCAAGATTGATAGTATCTTCATCCAGTTTGCGGACTTTACATACCTCAGGGTCACCGGCTTTTCAGGAGAACCAGTTAAGTTGCCCAGATATCCGAGTGACAGATTAGTCACCATCGAGTTAAGCAGACAACTCGTGGAGATGCATGACCTACAGTCGAAACGGCACAAGTCTACAGGCTTCTTCTCGATCACAGTGGGCTATTACAGCTGCCAGAGTATTCATAAAGCCCGAGGAATTGAAGCGGAGATGTTCTCTGAGTACGAGCAAGAGTTCTTCCCAGCACGACTGAACTTCAATCCATTTGGAGTGGCAAGGAAGACAATCTCCCAGGAGTACGCACATGTGCCTTCATTGGAAGATTTCTGGATGAAGTGCAAAAGCGAGTACGAAGTTAGAAAGAAAGATTTCAGCAGGTTATCAGCACAGCAAGTGTTTGACTTTGGATTAGCACGGATACCTGCGGATCTTAAAGATGATGGGTCTGTGTTACTTGACGCATACCATCGGATGGGAGGAGATAGAGCTGTACTTCAGGAGAGCATAGGTGGCTGCCATACGATCGAGGAAAGGTTTGCCGCCGTTCTGGTCAATACTTCAAACTGGTTGCTGACAAAGGGATATTGCCTTGATGAAGCATTGATGAATCAGATCACAGACAACTTCGGCATAGGAGATTCCCTCAAAAGGAAGCACGAAGGAGAAAGCAGCAAAAGGCCCGAAAAGATTAAAGTGCACAGAAAGTCTCATTCAAAGGTAAGGATCACTTCTACTGCTATGGTGTTAGTTCCGACTTCTCCAGCATCAAGTACTTCACCGACTGTTTCACCTCAGCAAGATACTGTCGTTTCTCTGTTGAATCCGGCAACATTCGTCTTTTCTCCTCAGCCACTCTGTTTAGCACCTCTTCCTGAAGAAATGCTGAAGTTGCAGATGATAAAATTTGAAAGAGCTTTGTCTTAAGACAATGCAGAGGATGGTAGTCACGACACTAGCAGTTTCGGATGACGAGGAACCAGAGCACGAGATGGTGGTACACTCGGCAACTTCTCATTCTCCGAGAAGTAATTTCTCAAAATGGTTGGCTTCACAGTTGGTTCCAAAGGCTAGAGAGGAGATCAACTTGAAAGAACATGACTTGCAGCTGCTCCAGAGTTTAGGCGAAAAAGACAGAAAACCTAAAGTTGCTAAGGTAACTTCAAGGTTGATCATTGAGGAGTCGGGGCAGAAGTTCGCTGAGATGTCAGTTCCAGCAGAAGGGAAGAAGAAGGATGAGCTCACGACAGAAGATATAACAGTGACCAGAGTACCCATAGGTCAAGCCACCACAGAAGGATTGAAGCAAGACACACAGACATTGATAGATGCTTTATTCCTTAGGCTTGACAGAGAAAAGGCGGAGAAAGACGAGCTTCAGAAGCAGGTATCTCAGTTGTGCGAGATCATAGCCAAGGTTGTTAAACCTTCCACTCAGCCCATTTCAAAGCAGGTGAGTAATCATCTTATGCAGGAAGTGGAAGATGCAAGCAACCAGGTTAAAGCTATTGATGAATGGAAGAAGTCTAATCATTCGCCAAGCTTCTGTACAACTTGGAGAGGTACCAGCCCGTCTAAAGGTTATGAAGGATGCATCGGTTCAGCTGAAAGCAACTGGTGACGAGCACGATAGACATGAGCACAGTTGCTGAAAGTAACCTGAGTACTTTGGTCGAAATTAATAAGCTGCCAGGGAGGTGTTGATTGCGGAATGGATTGTGTCTGATGGATCAGTTGAGAAGGGGAAGCAGCTTGAAGTTTGTAGTATCTTTCCGCTTGGAGATCTTCAGAATCATGCTGAAAAGGATGCAGCACTTGAGAGTATGGCATCATCTTTACCAGACAGTATGTCATTGCTTTCACTAACAAGGAAGAGGTCGGGAACGTTTCTTCATACACAAGGACCATTCCTAGCAAAGTGCCTGATTCCTTGGAGGGATCTCTTCTGATGGTCCAAGGGAGAATTGATGGAGTTGTTAGGCGTTTCACAATGGATTCCATCAGTAAGGTGGTAACGCTGCAGTCCGATATTGAGAAGTTCGGGCCGAGCTTGAGAGGATGTGGAAGCATGCATCGGGGTTTTGAACGAAGGCTTGCTGCAATTCAGGACAAAAAAGGAAGTTGTGGCTAAAACAGATGGGAAGTTGTTGAATTACATGTTCGACAAGTATATTCAGTATCAAAACAAAAAGAAGATGTAGATGTTACAGCTGCTAAATCCTTCTTCTACTCTTACGTCTTCTATTTTCACGTTCCCGGATATAATTGTAAAACTTTAAAGTTATTGGTTTTGAAACCATTACTTTTAAGTTATGTGGAGCCATTCTATAAGTTAAGTGATAGATGTGTATAAGTTTGACTATGGATCCGGATGCATGTCACTTGGAGAGGAATTAGAGGAGGATGATTGCCAGATGTCATCTTTACTTCTTGTTTATGTTCCAGTTCAGTTGAGTTTCCCATTTGTATTTTCCCTTCTACATTCTATAAGTAGAGGAAGAACCTTCGGGTTAATGATCAGAATTTGTAAGCAGCATTCTTGTGTTCCAAACTTTGTGCTGAAACCCTTGATAGCTATTTGAAGCAAAGGAATAGAAAGGAGCAGATTTCCGGAGAACTTTGTGTCACGGTGCATTTTGTTTCTAGCTTTTGTCTTAGATCTACTTATAAACTGTGTTATTTTAGATCTAGATCTGAAAGTTGCCTTTGCTTATAATTTTGTGTGTTAATATCTATTGGTTTCTTCTATGTGCATGCAATCAACTCTGTAATCTATTGATTGGGTTGCACATCTTCCCTCTTTCTTTTATGTTTTTATTATTTTCCTTCTTCATTAGATATTTCTTTTCTTTAACTGCTTAGTTACTGCAAAACTATACAGCTATGGTTCATGAGCTATATGGTTAAAGTAAAACCCCAAAATAGATACTAGCATATTTTATTGACAAATCATACATGGGAGCCTCACTGGTAAATGAGGGAGATTTATCTCATGACTGCCTAAGTTTTCAGCTATGCAGAAAATTTAGCCAACAAACACAATATAATAAAGTCAATAAACTTAAGCCACCTTTGAGCTCACCCTTTGGCCGTCGAAGGACAAAAATTTGTTCTTTCCAAGGTCTTCGATACTTGACTATTCAAAAAGCAAGGCTTTACAGAGAGTGCACCACCACCACAATTGCTATCTCTTCTGGGGAATGATTGAGTCAAGAGGCATCTATGTACTTGCTCAAACACTTTTCGAGAGGGTTCTAGAGCAATGTTCATGTCCTGTTTTTTCGAAATTATGGTAAAGTCTTGATTCTTCAAAGTATGTAATCCTTTGGCATGCCTAATGATACAAGTGGGATTTGGTTAGTAATAATTGCATCAGAGTTGGTAGTTACTTTTAAATCAGATTTAATTCAAAGGGAAGAGAAGGATAGAAGTGCACCTAGATGCATAAGTATTAAAGATTCATTATTGATTGAGAGTTTCTGTTTTGAATTTTGCCTGCAAAAGGATAAAGGTGGGTCATTGGACATTGAACCCCTTAGTTCTAAGGAAAGAGAAATCTGCATTTGCCTTAGAGGTTTGTTGGACAAGAAAATTGATTTCAGCCAAGCTTAGGGAATTGGTCATGTATGCCCTAGTTCTTGCTTGATCGCTCTCTTACTTTGGGTTGAGAATGATTATTGAAGAAAAATTAGTTTTGGTTGATGATTTTGCTCTCATTAGCAACAAGCATGTTGCATGATGAACAAGATATTTTGGCTAAAGAACTTTGGGGACAAATCTAGGGTATTCGAAGCGACATCATTACCTTGAGGGTAAAATCTACATTTGAGAAACAATTTTGAAGGGAGCATTCTCATAGTTGCTCTAAATTATTTATGCAATTTATCTCTAACCCTAGCAACTGAGCATTGGTAAAGAAGAAAAAGGGGGTTTGGATGAAGTTGATGTGGTTGTCCTAGTGCTGCAAAGATTTTGAGTTTTTATTTTGATGAGAAGCTCAAGGTATTTTCCCTTTCTTATTTTATTTGGTTTCATATGTTAAGACTTTGTATTTTGGGTAGTCTATTAGCATTTGCAAAGTTTCATATAAGGTACAGCAGATCATATTCTTTTTATTATTGCCCTTAATACTTGGGTGCATAAGGAAAAGTATGGATAAAGAAGAGTAAATACCAACTGGATTGCCCAATCAAACCCTAAGCCATAATCACTCCAAGTTTTTTGGGTCTGTATTGAAGAAACACTAGAGTTCGTTGACACAAAGGTAGGAGGATTCCTATGTTTTTATTTCTTGCATATTTAATAATAATCAGTTACAAAGTACAAGGGGATATTAATTTCAATATCAGGTAATTATCTTATAGATAAGTACTAAGTCCGTCAACATCATGTCACTGACATTAGAGTGTTCTCTTCTTCTCATGAGCATATGGTTCGAAAAGATGAAGCTTTGCATTTGGCCGTGTCAGCTCAAAGATGCATGGTATTGCTTCATGTAGAAAGTATGATTCAAAAGATCCCTCTGGGTTTTGCAAGTTTGTTCTGGATTATATGGATATAATTTCTATTTCACTTTGTCATGATGTTAACTTCGATATCTTTGGAAGCCTCCAAGAAGAATGGATCACAGGGTACACTTTGCATGGTAAGAAGTTCATTTTCATGATTCATAAAGCAGTTATGTCTATATAGAGAGCTCTTCTTTAAAATCATAGCTTCCAAGGGTAAAATCAAACAAGTGATAAGATTGGGAAGTGTTTGGTTGATGTTGCATGCATGACCACCAATGTCATTGTTAGGGCTTCAATGAAAAGTTGACTATAGTTTGAAGGAACATGGTAGGAAGAAAAGGCATTTCATCTTCAGACGTGTGCATGTGGATACTCATGAGTTTGTCAACTTGCAGGATGAAATTTCAGGTATATGTGAAGATTTTATACAGTAGGTTGGTTCATTGGAAGTTGAAAGCCACAAATTTCTGAATCTATGCTAGAATCTGTCCTCTCACTTTTATTACCTAGATATCATCTCCATAATTAACAATTTATTACATGCATTCAAAAGATGGGTGATGGTTTGGTTTCATGGCTCATGGGTGACAATTCAAAATACAGTGGAAACCCAACCTCCTCTAATTCTAATTTTTGAAGGTTACAGCTCTGTGGTTTGGTCACATGCTTTGGTCCCGTTGGCAAGGAAATAAGGTAGCGGATGACTTGAATACCATGGAGGCATCTTGAAAGGATGTGTAAATCCCTCTTTTTCTAATGGGATATCTTCCTGTGTAGAAAATGGCAAATTACAAACGGATATGTCACTCAAAATTTTTAGGAGACAGAAGCATCCTAAGTTAATTACAAATGCTACACCATTCAATTAGATGGGACTCAATAAACCCAAGGAGTGCTTCACTGTAATGTCCCAACTCCGGGAAATAGCAAAATGTAAATCAACAAGGCTGAATGCAAATAAACTCAGAATCTTAGCAAAATATTCATACCGGTTGAGTGATGACTCAATAAACCCCAAGGCAAGGGTTTAATGGCCTTAACTCATTATTCACACACAATGACTCTTCTGTAACTGAAACTAGGACTGCTAGAACCACAAACAAGTTCCAAGCTTTCATAAATCATCATCACTTCAAAAACAGTACTAGATTTGTATCAAATGGGAGGGCTATTGTTACTGAAGAAGAGATGTGTTACCTTTTAAAACTCAAAAATCCCAACATACCCAAAGTCGATCAATGTAGCTATTAGGATATATATTTGTAATATGTCTAGGGCAAAATCTGATCCTAAACTTGCATCAATACAGCCACTGTATTTACTTTATCAAGCATGTAAGTCACTTACTGGTTATACCAAACATCCTCAGCCCCAAATCGCTATCTAAAAGGGAGCTAAATACTCATAGATCACACACCAATTTGAGTTGCCGTGGGTTAGATCATAAACAGACCTGTGATTTGAAAGAAAGTTCAATTTCCAGTATAATTATGTCAAAGAAATCATTGCACCACCGTTATGAGATGAGGTCGCTATTCATAATACTTGGAATATGCAAAACAGTCATCAATCTCCATGGAAGAAATCAGATCACTGTCAACACATGAGCTCTAAAACCCTATCTCAATACCATGCCATAATACCCAAGTCGATGCCACTTTGAAAAGCACTTGAACCACATCCAATCAATACGCAAATTCGTTGGGGTTAGAGGTTACTCACACAAATATTGGCTTCGAACTTGCTAAAAATGCTCCCATAAATAGTCACTAAACAGGCCCAGGTTGCTGTCAAAGGGGACTGTATACAGACAATCATGAAACATGCAACTCCTAGTTCAAAAACCACTCACGAATACCAAGGGACACGTTGCTACAATATGAAGCATGCAAAAGGCTGATCGCATCACCCTCAGAATTGTATACAAACAGCTCACAAATATTGTGAAAAGAACTTGCTGGAATTGAGAACCAGCACACCAAAGTCGATTTGCAAAAGAACTCCAAAGAAGAACTTTTTTTTTATCACAAACCAGCTGCTAGAGTGATTCGCTACAGTAAAAACACGCAGATTTCAATGGTAACCTTGCAAATTCACTACCAAAACAAATCTCACTTGAGCTTTTCAATTCGATATTCAAAGATCAACTACAAAGATCTCCCAAGCATGAGAGAGAGAAGGAAAATATCAATGGGCATGCATCCCAACTCCAAGCATGGAGCATAAAATAAATATCATCATAACATAATAATAATAATGATCCTAGCACTCCTTTTATAAGCAAGGAGGCACAAAATTCGAAATCCCTAGGAGAGGGAAATTATTAAATAAAAGCAGTTTGTTTTCCCTAGGTGTGGCGTCCCCTTTTCAAAGGGTGATTTTATCAATAAAAGCCACCTAAATATTTATTTAATTAATTCCCCATTTAATTTTTATATTTTGGGAATTAAATTAAATAATCTTCATAATTAAATAATTATAATTACTGCTTCAGGCAATAATATTTAATTATTTAATAAAAACGTTCCCCTTGCTCATCCCGAAGCCCATGGGAAAGTATAGGCTAAGGGTCTTCAAAAATGGGGACATTACAGTCCTCCCTTCCCAAGATTGCTTGCCCTCAAGCAATAGCAAGCTTCATGCCTCTGGTATCAAAATGGTAGCTCTCCACGAACTGAGTTTCAATGCCGCTCAAGTGGAGTAGCATTTGTAAGATCTTTGGTTGCTTCATCCTCCTAAAAGTGGGGGGTGAAAACTGCTGCAATTTATTTCTCAAACCTGCACATTAAACAAACCAGTTAGAAAAATGAGTGTTGAAGAACACTCTCCTTGCTACTCCTTGGTATCTCCATGACTTGGATAGTGCCCAACTTCCTTTCATGTATGGGTTGCCCCCACAAACTATTATGCAATCCCATACTTTGTTGTAGTCATGTCGTTTCTAATCAAAAATCAGACTTAGCCCTTCCCAATCAATCATGCATGAGTTACAAACCAACACCCATAACCATATCATCATGTGTACATCAAAAATCATGAACTGTAAAAGGAATTAAGGGGCTGAACATAACGATGTTAGATACCAAAATGATGGGGCAGCAGTTAGTCTTCCATGTCATCATCCCAATATCAATTCCTGTGTGTTGGGCAACAATTTTAGAAGCTATCAAACTGAGAATATTGGATACAACAATCCCATCTTGCATGGTAAACAACTCCAACCATACATATTCAATTTTCTTGTCATTTTCTAGCAAGTACTCAATGTGCACCTGTTTTTTCTTGCCTGGGACAGCAAGATGACATTCCCCTTGTTTATATTTGAAGATAAACTCTATGCTCCCAATACTTCCTTCAAAACCTAGAAGTTGTAAATTATCATGGCATAGGGAAAATAGAAGATTTGATTCCAATGTGCAAGACATCAAAACATTCATGTGAAGAAATGGCATACGCCTTATGATAATAGAATCCATGTCTGTATCGTTATGCCATCTCCTAATCTCATTAGCATGTAAAATGATAGGAAACACATGATTTAGCTTTACCTTATCACTTAACAAGTCATTTAGAAGGTCACTTCTCCCATGCTTGGTTGTCCCTTGTTCTTCTTCTTTAGCTGCCATGAGAATCATGTGAATATGGATCATGTGAAGATCTTATACCATGGCCCTTCTTCTCCTTCAAACCCTTTGTAGAAGCCCCAAAAATTGTATCCATGCAAGCAATGTCAACAAGATCCATTCCACACATTTTCTTTACAAAATTTCCTTTTGAAAACACTTGAATCAAATGTCCAAGTGACAGCCCATCATGTACAAATTTCATAACAGCAAGATAAAATGCATGAAATGACTCTAAACGGACCTCAATACTGTGAAAAATGACTTCGTACCTTTGAGGGATGACATTACTTGGGTAAAAACCCTCATCATGATTGAAATTTGAAACATGCACAATCCACAAGAGTTGAAATTTACCAAGATATAACTGTTGTACCAAAACTGAAAGTGAATTTCTTACCATGTAATATGTGGTCATGTAGTACTCTTATTTCGGAATGCCTTCATGATTACCACTTGTGTCTTGAACTCCCCAAAGTGAATGGCTGAATATTGTTTTTCCCATTGGTGAGAAGAAATAAGAGAATCAACAAGATGAGACACATCTTTCTTCAAAGCACTACCGAGCTTCCCATGTTCATCAACAACTTCCTCATCCTCATTGGCCAAATCAGATTTTGAATAATTCATTACCTTAGCATTTGATTTTTTTGTGCCTTCACATTTGGTGCAAGTATTAGATACAAAAAGTTCATTATTATGCATCAAAGAACTCATACCTTGAGGATCCATTCCCATATCCTTTTCTGAAGACTTGGCTGCCATATATGTCTTCACCTTGATTTGATTCATGACACCTTTTGCCAAGGTGTGAGAAATGCATGATGCATCCTGTCTCAATTCTTTCTTAAGCACATTAAACAATTGTTGAGGAACATCATCATATTCATTTATCACCGTGGACATGATGGTTTGCATTGCAACCATTATATTTTCTGAATGATTATCCTGTATGACCCCAAAGAATACCTCAAACATATGAAGGATGAGATCATTGCAGCCAAGATCTAACATCAATACACAAGATCTTACCTCTGCCATAGTTTCCAAAATTTTCATCCTCTTGCTGTGATAAGAGCTTGTGACATTCCAAAGGCCTTGAAAAGTTCCGACCACGTGTTCGAAAATGTCTCTCATGATATCATCGCTGTAGGGCAGATTAGGGGCTGTGACCCTTGTGACTTCAGCAATGCAAGTAACCATAATTTTCACTCTCACATCTTCATGCCAAAAGATCTTAGGCTTAATCAACTGAAACATCAATGAATGAATCATGTACTTATTTGATTGTTCGACCATGGCCAAACAATTTGTTGTTTCTTCCAAGTCTTTAAGCAAGGCATATTCAGAATGATGTGGACGCTTAAGCTTCTTCCCAACCCTAATGATAATTTCCTCCAAACCACCTTCACTCATTAACTCCATGGTTTCACTCTGCCTCTTATCTCTGCATACAAATATGAAAATACAAATCCTACATTCACAAATGACCCACACGAATAGAGAAAGGAAGCTCTGATACCACTGTAATGTCCCACTCCGGGATCAATAGAAAATATGTAAATCAACAACCCTTCAATGCATCAATCATTGATGAACATAGCAAAATATTTAATACCCAACTTTGAGTGAATGACTCAAAAACCCGAAGGCAAGGGTTTAATGGCCAACTCAAAAGTTCACACACAATGTTCTCAATTGAAACTAGGACTGCTTCACAATCAAAGAGTTCTAGCTTTCATGTGGAAATCATCATCATACCAAAAACAACTAGATCGAGTATCAAATGGGAGGGCCGATGTTACTAGAGAACAACTGTGTATTTTGAATCCAAAAATCAGGCCAACATACCCAAAGTGATCGCTGTAGCTATTAGGGTAATGTTTGTCAATTGTCTAGGGCAAAATAGGATCCTACTTGCATCAAACTCATAATATCAGACCTCCAAATGAAGTCGTTCAGGAAGGAAGAACAATAGCTCAAACCAGATCTTTTCCCTTCAATATAAAACTGTCGTTAATCACTCAGAGTAAGGATACAGATTTAGTAAACATTAAAAAACCAGACCTGATTTAAAAGGGGAGCTTTTCCAAAGGATCAAACACCAATTACTGTCAAAGGAAATAATATCATGCACCATTAACTGGTCGATCCATACTAAATGGTGTATGCACAGTTCAATGCCATGGAAGAAATTGCTGCAACACAGGGAGCTATTAAATATCACAAGTTATGCACCCAGATCAAGTCGTGCCACTTTGACAAGCTACTAAACATCCATGAAGAAATTCCATTGAGGTTAGAGGACCACACAAACACAGATCGAACGCAGCTAAAAATGCTCCCAAACTAGTCAAAGGAAACATGCCCAGGTTGGTCTACATGGCATGTATATAGAAATCTGACATTTTATTCAAAAACCAATGTTCGAATACCAAGGGAAACGTTGCTACAAGTTTGAAGCATGCAAAAGGGCTGATCGCATCACCCTCAGAATTGTATAAAACAGCAAACAAATATTGTGAAGGGAACTCGCATGGAATTGAGAATCAACACAACAAAGTCGATTTGCAAAAGAATACTCCAATTCGAAGAACTTAATTTTTATCACAAACCAGCTGCTAGAGTGATTCGCTACAGTAAAAACACGCAGATTTCTGCTTGCAAATTCAACCAAAACAAATAACCTTTTCAATTCGATATTCAAAGATCAACTACAAAGATCTCCCAAGCATGAGAGAGAGAAGGAAAATATCAATGGGCATGCATCCCAACTCCAAGCATGGAGCATAAAATAAATATCATCATAACATGATAATAATAATGATCCTAGCACTCCTTTTATAAGCAAGGAGGCACAAAATTCGAAATCCCTAGGAGAGGGAAATTATTAAATAAAAGCAGTTTGTTTTCCCTAGGTGTGGCGTCCCTCTTCAAAGGGTGATTTTATCAATAAAAGCCACCTAAATATTTATTTAATTAATTTCCCATTTAATTTTTATATTTTGAGAATTAAATTAAATAATCTTCATAATTAAATAATTATTGCTCTAGGCAATAATATTTAATTATTTAATAAAAATGTTCCCCTTGCAACATCCCGAAGCCCACGGAGAAGTATAGGCTAAGAGTCTTCAAAAAAGGGGACACTATATTCACTTTTGGACCTGAATGCATGAGCTTGCTATTGCTTGAGGGCAAACAATCTTGGGAAAGGAGGCCTGTCATTTCCCCATTTTTGAAAACCCTTAGCCTATCTTTCCCTGCGGGCTTTGGGATGTTGCCAGGGGAAAATTATATTAAATAATTAAATATTATTGCCTGGAGAGTGATTTTTATCATTTGACATTATAAAACAATAATTATTTAATTATGTAATTTATTTAATTTAATTCCCACAATGCAAAATTAAAAAGGGAATTAATTGTATAATTTTTGGGTGACTTTTAATATTAAAATCACCCTTAGGAAGGGAATGTCACACCTAGGTAGGATAAACTATTTTTATTTAATGATTTCCCTCTCCTAGGGATTTCGAATTTTGTGCCTCCTTGTTTATAAAAGGAGAGCTTGTGATCATTGTGAGGGTTATGTTGATGAATTATTGATTTCACTACATGCTTGGAGTAATGGGATGTATGCCCTAGCTTTCTCTCTCTTTCATTTGTAAGCTTCATTTGAAGCCTTTGTTGAAGATATTGAAGACTATTGTTCCATTCATTGAGTTTTCTAGTGTTGATATGTGTTTTGTGCATTATTTCTCCATTAGAAGATTGGCACATTTATTTAGAATGAAATATGCATGTTGTTGACGAATGTTGAAGAGTTTTAGAGTGTTCTATGATCTGATTTTTAATGTTGCAATTAATTTCAGCTATGTCGACTTGTGTTGGGTCATGTTTGGCATGTTTTGAGGGTGAACAAATTAAAATATAATATGATCTATGTTGGCATAATTTTCCAAGTGTATGACTATTATTTGGAGGGTTTTTGAAGCATAGAAAAAACTGATAATAATTTATGCCATTCACTCTAACCCTAGCAACTGGTTTGGGGATTGTGGGGGTTGTTTTGGAGGGTTTTTGGTGGTCTAAAAATTCATATTTTTATCTCTTTGGAAAACTCTTGAATTATAGATTAGTCTGCATTTTATTTCACAGCAAAAGACGTAGTATTGAGCAAATTATGAATTTTCCAAGTTTCAATTGTCTGTGATCAATATTTAATTATTGTGCCAGGGTTTCATCTACACAATTTCATATTTCGTGGGACGATTGTATGCCTTCTACTTATCAGAACATTATGTTTTATAGCTTGTTGGAAAGCTAAAAGTATGAAGATTATTTTGGCATTGGTTTGATTGGAAAATATTGAGTTTGGAGCAAGTTGTTAATTTTTTATGTTTTCAACAGCCTAGTGCATTTAATTAATTAATTACTGTTGTAATTAATTTAAGATTTGAAGAGATTAATTTCCTAACTGGTTCTCTCATTTAATCCACCACCTTGGCTCACTCCAACCCCATTTGGGTTGTATTGAAACTAACATTGGATTATTTGAGGTCGAACTAAGAGGGTTTAGTCCTTCTAGAGTCGATTCAATAAATTAAATTGCATATTTGGATAATATCCCAAAATTGAACATTACAATCACTAATATGATATTTATAAAAATGCAGTTATAACAATTTAACTGTCACCATATTCCATGAGGTGACAATAGTTGTCACCTCTAGGAGGTAGAGACCGAGGATCACTTTATTTTCAGGTAATTTATCTTATATGAGATCTAGGCGAGATGGCACTATGCGTAAAGAGATTTGGGTGGTTTTTTATCCACTTTCTTCTAGTATCTTGATCAAATGTGCTTATTCCTTTCCTTTGACAGATTGTTATTCTTAGGCACAGATCCTTACAAGGAACACGAGATGTCATGTTGATTACTTCTTTCATCCCACTACAAGTATTGTAGGTGGTAAGCATTCATTTGATATAGTCAATTCACACACAAATGGGGACAGATCAATCAGATGACATTCCTCTTTGCATATTACTGCTCAAGCATATTAGCTACCTCAGTGTCAAAGACATTACCAGATCATTTTGTGTGACCAACGGTTCATCGATTGTGCATGTTAGGAGAGGTTTAAGGGGGAGTCTTTGACTTCCTCCTAAGATTTGACTTCTTCCAAGGTATTTCTAACTTTGCCCTCAGTCCTAGACATTCCCCTATGAGAATTATTCGATCCTACATTGGCCCTTTTGCAGTGATGTTGATCCCAAAGTTGAGCAAACCGAGAAAGGGTGTGAGTTTTTCCTTAGGAATGAGTTATGCACATGGAAAATAAGAAGGTTATTGTGGGTTTCATGCAAGGTAAGCCAGGAAGAGGGTGAAGGACAAGGGGCATCCATGTAGAATGAAGGGTGTTGCACGAGACGTATGCAAAGGAACATGTGCACAGACATCCAGATGGCATATTAACAAGGACAATAACATGCAGATGATCCAGAATAGGATTAAGAAGCAAGCACATGGGAAGATCCAAGGAATATTCTAGAGACATCTAGAAGATATCCAACTGGTTCCAATTATCATGAGTATTTCGTAGGAGTGCACTTATAAAGAGATCCCTCGACTTCTCATTTGGGACACAAAAATATCCAATGTTTTGATGTAGAGCAAGAGAGATAAAAAAGAGTTCAAGGATTGAACTTGTTTGATTGTATTTTGATTTGTATTGTACTACGTGTTGCGCATAAGATTGTTTGTAATTTACATGTATATGTTGTACTCAAAGATAAATGTATTTTTGAATGGAAGTATGAGTAGTCTTTGTTATGGCATGTGTTTCTATCTTGTTTATATGAGTGCTTGTCGATAATGAATGTTAATGTAATCTAGGGCTTGGATATGAGTTATGTTGCATGTGTTATATCATACACTTGTGTATTCTTTATTTTTGTTCTCATAGTAGGGGCCTTAGTGATTCTTTCTATGCTTAGGGTCAAACTTAAGTGACAAGTCGATGCATGAGTATTCTGTTTGTTGAGCTTATGTGCAACATTCTGGTTCCCTCGTCTGGACCATGTTTCCAAAGATGATGAGGATTAGGCGAGTGCATGGTGGAACATGTGAAAGAATGGTGCGATGCAAAAGTTTTGGAATATTGTTTGCAAGAGTGACAATAGTAGATAGAGTGAATGATAAGAGTATCATGTTGGAATGCATGAAGGTGAGGTTGTAATCTATAAGCAACATTTTGCTTCTGTTTGTGAATGACGAAGATGGTGTCAACTGAATGCAGCGTTGATTTCATAAACATGGAAGGCTAAACCTCAGTTGTGCAAAGGTTAGGTTGTTGAGGGGAAGAGGGAGAGAAGGATTGTGAAAGAGTGTTGAGAAAGAGGAAATGGAGGGTTCTCATGAAAGGTAACAAAGGTTGTATATATAATGAGGGCAACGAGAAGAGGATTATTGCCAAGAACCGTAGAAAGGAGTCAAATCATATGGATGCTGCAAGTATCTGGAAAAGAGGAAAGGGCAAAGTTGGTTATTTGTGTGAAGGAGATGTAATACGCTCTTATGAAGAAGAAGAGTTACATATTGAGGACTTCCAATGGGAAGAGTATCCAGGTTTTGGTGGAGATTCTAAGAAGTGAGTAGGAATGCGCAAATACTAAGGGAATTTCTAGCCTTATCCTACAACAATCTCATGCCTGTGCGTGTATTTGTTTTGAAGAAGAGAAAGTTTGGGAGGGTGAAGTAGTGAATGGAGTTATACAATTCTTAAGTGAAGGAAGTGGAAATTTTGTGTGAGAACAAGTAACTCCATGCAAATTGTTGAAATTGATTGTGGAGATTAGTATGCAAAAGATTGATAAGAGCGTTGATCATGATTTCAGGAACAAGTGAAGGGACATCTAGTGCGCAAGTAGGGAGACAAGGACAAGTAGTAAGAGGTACTCGTCGAACAGTGAACACCACAATAGCTGCACAAGGAGGGGAGAATCAAGGAGACATGAGTGTGATGGTAGTTGGAGGGGAGTATTGAATAGATAAGCCTCAATTGGAGGTAAGCTATGTGATGCAAGAACATTTGGGTTCATGCGCAATCCCGCGTCAACAAAAAACACTTAGTATTAGAAAATAAATTTTTGCACAATACTTTTCAACAATCTAGTGCGCAATGCCTTTGCATAAGAACCACACCACTACTGAGCCATCTGCACAACGATTCTTTGTATTAGACAATTTTTGGATGCCAAACAATCTTGTACAATGCTGTAGAAGCCTAGATAAAGCCACAAAGTACTGTGAGACCCGTTGATGCTTGTCCAAATCCGTTGATGACTATTTGGAGATGAGAACGTCGTTGTCATACCATTAGACGCTAGTGGAAGCTGTGAAGTACTATGTTTGACAAGACCCCTCCCAGTCAATCAAAAGATTGGATACACACACACCTAGAGTGCTTGTCAACCTTGCTATAGCTATGAACATGCACACATGGACCCCGAAACATCTTACACGGTCAGGGCCCACCTGATTTGAGCCTAATTGAACAAAGAGGGAAATTCTAAGCATATCAACGACCGACCACAGACGCCTGAGAGAACATTATTTAGGGGATCTGTAACCGCATTAGTATCTTTACTCTCAAATCTGAGCACACGTGAACTCTAAAAATAGAAGGGAGTTGCATACTTGTAGGGCATCTTGTTCTAAGAGATCTCGATCTTGATTTGTAGCTTGCGTTTGTGGTTTCGAGCTAGTCCTAATTTGAGGCAACCGCCCTTGTAATTGTGAAACAAAGGTTGGTTATATAGAAACTTAGCAGATTATGCAAGCTTAGGATAGGTCTAGGTTAGGATTTCTTAGCAAAATTCTTGTGGAGTGTCATGTCCCTTTTTGGAGACTAACGGAATTGAAGACCTTAACCTATTCTTCTTCCCCGTGGGTTCAAGGAAAGAAGCAAGGGGAAGACTTGGATGACCTTTTCTAAATAGATATTTTCATTATTATCATGTATTCCTACTGGGAAGCCAAACACTCCAATAGAAGAGCTTATTTAGTTAGAATATAAAGTATTTTGAGCATGTAGGCTCCAGATACAAATTAGATAATTAAAAGCTACTTATTATAAGGTCAACTATCATTTGAAATGTAGCACCCCGTATTGTTATAAAAAGAGGTTGCTTGGCCATTTGATGGATATGTTGAATCCTATTATTTCTTTTGGGTAAAGGTGGCACCTTTCCTTTCTCTCATCAACAACGAAAACCCTTGACAATGGAACTTGTCTTGGGGACAAAAACCCTCAAGCAAGGATATTTGGAATTATTGAATATCTCAAGGAATTTGGAGTTGATATCTTTCTATCTAGCCCTAGGCAACTTGTATCATGAGCATGTTGGATATGTTTTGATGAGTGTATGGTATGATTTCTTGCATGGATGGACTAACAATAATTATTAAAGGTGAAAACAATCATTTCCTTGCATGTTTGAGCCACTAATTCATTATTTCCAAGAGGGGTGAATTGCTTGTACACCATATTTGACATGTTTGGGTGGATGTTTGGACAAGTTGATTTGATATTTACATTCTTCATATTTTTAAACCCCAAGATCCCAAGTTTCATGAATTTTAGAGTTTCCTTGGTAAAGTTATGAATTTTTAAAGTAACTCTGCAATTCATATCTTCAATTCTAAGGCACTAAAAATTAGTTTTCCTTCATATTTTGATTGCTGGTAATTAATCAGAATTTTTGAGCTTGATTGGGCATATTTTAAGCGAGTTTAGGGCATCCAAAAGTGAGCGGGAGTTCCCAAAACAGTCGTTACCCTAGGAAGGGAAAAATTGTAGGTTTCTGTGTGTATTTTCAGTCATATCCAGCCCTCAGAAGTCTTATTACAGCCACCCAAAAATTAATTTCAGTCATCTCTCATTCAACTCTAGCTATTTTCCGAAAATCCCCCAAAAAGGGACATTACATGGAGTCTCATAAAAGACTATAATTGGGGTGTACTAGCAATTTTCCTAAATTTGTAAATCACTTTCCTTGCATTTAATAGAAATAGAAATATTGTCATTTATTTCTTGTTTGGAAGTTGTTCCTGAGATCTCACCTTTGTGAGGTCTACTTTGAAAAGGGCTACGTGGTGGAAAGCATCCCTTTATTGGAAACCCTAACCATGACTGCATCACTTTCGTATCAAAGCCTTGAATTTGGGTCCTATTGAGGTTACTCATGGTATAAGATTTGTGAGTCCTAATGAGAAGATTGGTGCAAACATCAATCTAGGTTTTGTGAGTGACCTTCGGATTTGTTGCTTTCCATACTAGGGGGTGGGTAGAAAGTTGTTGTGAGCATCTCCAACATTGTGTTGTTGGGTAGAGAAAGCTAACTTGGCTGATTTGATAAGAGGAATGCAAGCTTGTTTAGATTGTAATGTCCCCTTCTCAACGCTAGTTCTTTTTAAAGACCTTGGGCCCATTCCACTGCCCGTGGGATAAAAGGGAAAGAACAAGGAAAGTTAACATCATGATTTTTAGTTGTTTTTGGTACTTTTGCATTATTTTAAAATAATGTTATAATTATAGTCAAGTCGGCTGGGAAAAAGGTAAAAAGCCAATTGAAAAATAAAAGAAACAGGAACTCTTATGTCTCCAAGGAGGTCGGTGCTCTTTGGGAGGATTGTATTTGGTTTTTGGCGCCACCTCTATCTATTTAAAGGGGTCACTTGGCTTGGAAAAAGGAATGCTTGCTTTGGAATTTATTCTCTTGGAGTTGGAGCACGCTTTTCTTTCTCTCTCATCCATTGAGGATGGAAACCCTCCATGGAGGTCTATTGAGAACGAAATCCCTCAATAGCACTTAGATTTGAGGACAAAAACCCTCACATCTTCATTGGTGATCTCATACAAAGGTCACACTTGTGCTACAATCAGATTTACAAAGGTTCAAGTTAGATTTATCAGTGTCATGGCATCAATCACAGCTAGGGTGTAATATCCCTTTTGGGGACAAAACTAAAAATTACGGAAATTAGCTCAAACCCCAAAATTAACAAGTTTGATTTTAAAATCAACAAACTGAAATTAAATCTGAAATCAACAATCTACAAGGGCAGCAAACTGTTTATGGAATTCAAAACCACTTTTCACCAAGCAAATCAATGAATAATGCCACAAAACAATTATTCTAGCCACGACAATATTTATTGATCATAAACACATCAAAAGATTGAAATAATATCTGATTTCACGGCTGGAAATAATTATTTAAAATCAGCAGTATACTAGCCAAAACTGAGGGCTAGGAAAAATAGTAAACCCTTGCCAAAAATCACCAAAATGGAGATTTCAGCTTCATAAAATATGGCAAATCAGATTATGAAGTGAAATATCAATAATATGCCTTCTAGGGCATCAAACCACTCTCCAAGGTAGGTCGCTCCACCTAGGGAAGGCTACCCAATGCCAATAAAAATTTGAATATGAAGTATACTCCTCAAATCTACAATAATCTTCAAGCTCATACCATGTTGAAGGGTTTTCCTCAAGTGGAAGAACATGAAGCAACAAGCTCACAATGCCCAAAATAGAAAATACGTCAAAACTAGATCCCCAAATGATCTCCTCTAATCTTCTTTTATAACTTTCTTTGGTGCCAAAGCTCATAAAGGTAAGGTCGACCCCTAACAAGTCATAATATTTTATTAAGCCTCATTAAAGGCACTAAACCCAATTGACCCACTAAGAATGGGTAATACAAAAATAAATCATGAATATGGATGATGAAAACTGAAATATAATCCATGATCTTCTATTGTTCAACCGTTGTTTGCTAAGGAATCCTTTATTTCAGATTAATTCGAAAAAGGGACATTACAGTCCTCCCTTCTCGAAATTGCTCGTCTTCAAGCAATTGTAAGAACCCAAATCCCAAATGAATCTTAATTGCTTCTTCTTTGACATACCTACACATGAAGCAAACATATTAAAGAAAACAAGAGTGTTTAACGACACTTTTACATCCCTCTTGTCATGCCTTAGTAACATGACAACTAGGCCTCTTCTGTTGCTCCTAATATTTTAACAAGGATGTCCCAAAAATAGTTGTGACAATGCATTTTTCTTTGAAAAATCAGAATCTGAAAATCTGAAAATAACTCACCACAACTTGATTTCTTTCCTTCTTCCAAATGGGCAATATTCCTGGCCTCAGTTTTCACACCAGGGCATACTCTCAAAAAATGCCAACATATCTAATGAGTAAGGTACCCTGCACATTTGGCATTCTCTCAAACCTAATGTCTTGGGACATTTCAGTCTTATAATCATGTCATAACAACTAGCAAACTGAATTTTCACAAAAAATGAAAAGTCCATGAGTGATGTGGGGGCTGAAATTTGATTTGTATACGCTGAAAATTTATGAACAACAGGCCTACAATTAAAACCAGCAGATACATTGGCCGTAATCTTAAGAAAAACAGCTTTCCTACTACCCCTCTGAATTCTGATTTCATCATAATTGCTTTTCTTTTTCCAAACTTTTCTTGGTTCTCTCATGGAATCATAGGTTAACAAATCATGGAGAGAAAAATCATAACTCTCCTCGAGCTTATGTTTTCTTAAAATGACATGCTAGCATTCTCTTTCATCCAATTCCATAAGCAAAGAAGAAAATTGAAATTTTACCTTTGTCTTCTTTGAGCCTCATGGGTTTACCCGGATTCCAAGGATGCAAGCAATCTTTGTAACTCTTCATCATCCCTCTCTTTTTGTCAATTATCATATGCATGGCAATCCCTACCTTAAAATCCCAACTTGTGACAAAGAGTTTGTGTCGATCTGCCCAACAAAATGATAAGGAAACAATAGATCTAAAATGTCTGGGTACCTTGGACTGTAATAAAAACCCACTTTATTGCTTGGAAAATGCATAATGAGTCATTTGCCTAGATTAGAGTTGTGTAGAGAAAGTTATGTTATTTTGAAGATTGCAACAGTTAGGGTTTCAGATTTAAATTGTCTTCCAGCTGTTGTAAAATCTGATTTGAATGTGTTTAAATTCTGATTGTTTTCTTCCAATCTATCCAACCACCTTGGCTAGTTCCAACCCCATTTGGGTTCGAAATAGCTGACATTGGGATATTTTAGGTTGATGCAAAAGGGTTTATCCATTCTTTGCTTGATTTTGACGAGTATTTCTTCATTTCCTAACTTGTTTAAAAAGGGGACATTACAGTGGTATCAGAACGACTTTCCTCTACTCTTGTCGGTTGTTTGCAGAGTCTTTTGAATCATGGAACTAGCAAGTGATGGAGAATTGAGGACCAAACTCTACGGACTTGGGAGATGGCTTGAGTATCTGCCACATGCGAAGAGTGTATTGCTAAATACTCTAGAGGAAGCGGTTTTTTGTTTATGATAGAACAATCAGATTATGGCTCCATGTTTTCAGCGATGGACTCTTTGGTGACCCATTTGGCTAGATCCGAACTATTGAGGCATGATGAGGTGGTGCTGAGGCTCATGGTCATCACTTGCGTGAGAGAAATTACACGGATAACAGCCCCAAATTTTCCATACAATGACATTACCATGAAAGAGGTCTTTGAGCTCATGATAGGAAGTTTCCAAAAGCTTTGGGACACCACAAACCCTGACTTTGATAAGAGGGTTAAAATTTTGGAGAATATGGCAAAGGTAAAATTTTGTATACCAATGTTAGATCTTCATTGTGATGATCTCATTCTCCACATGTTTGAAGTATTTTTTGTTGTCCTACATGATGATCACTCACAACAAATAATGGTTGCAATGCAAACCATTCCTAGTGTTGAATGAATATGACGATCCCCCACAACCATTGCTATCCATGTTTGAGGAAAGTTTGAGACAAGAGTCATATATTGCTCATACTTTAGCCAAAGGTGTTTTGGATCAATGTTCAAGCAAGGTGAAGACATATATGTTAGCAAGGTATCTTATAAAACAAGAAGGATGAGCTCTCCAAGGTATGAGTCACTTGGTGTTTGGTGATAAATTATTGATATCTGATGCTTGCATCCAACTTGGTGATTGCACAGAAAAATCAGATTTGATTCAAGAGGAAGTGAAGGAGCCACCGGATGAAAATAAGCAAGTAAAGATTCTTTGTTGATTGAAGAGGTTTTTTTTTGCCTTTTGATGATTGCATGCATGATGATAAAGTGATCATGGGAGATGAGTCAAAGAGGAAAGACAAACTTGATTTGCAAGTTTGCATGGACAAGCAAAACGAGGGCAGCCAAAAGATAATCAATGATCACAATTTGGTTGTTACTAATGCTACTTGGATTGGTAATGAATGCAAGGATGTAGGGATGTGTGCTAAGCAAGAAGAGGAAGAGGAAAGGGTGATCAAAGTCCCTTACTCAAATAAAAACAAGGACATTCCGCTTGGTGGTCTGTTTATGACAGCAGACATTAGTGAGCAAAAGAAGGGCCCTTTCTACTATGAAGAGGAGTCCAAGGTTGTTTCATGCATTGGTGGGTATTATACAGTCGTGGAAAGCAAGCCAAGGCATAGATAATATCACGATGAGCTCGTCCGTTCCGGAACAGCCAAGGTAGTGAAGCAAACAAATGACATTCAAGGCCTTGAAGAGGATCCTGAGGATATCTTATACATGCATCCTCCAAGTATGAAGTTTAGTCATCATTATGAGAGATCCACAAGCAAAATAAATGAAGTTTTTGAGTAGGGAGACTTCCCGGTTCAAAACCGCCATGTTGGGCACTCTAAGGTATGGGAACCAAGTGCTTTTCCAAAGGATATTAATTCTAATTTTCTGATTTTTACATTTGATTTCATGGGGTTAAGTGAAATTTCAGAATTGTATATGGCTAACACAAGTATTGGAAAGCATGACTTGACCTTAGGAGATCTGGAAATAAGTGGGAAAGGTGTTTTTCTGAGTGTTAATGATGACTTTCAGATTAAAAGACTTGTTATGGCAGCCACTAAGGATCTTGTCATTCAATGGACAAGAGAGTCTTTTACATACTTCGATGATGAGGGCAATAAAGGTACGCTTGGCATGGACAAGGGCAAGATGTGTTTCAAATTGATTACTCATTACATGATTCACACTCATCAAGATGCAATTTTTTCTATCCATTTGGCCATGCATTTGAGTATTTTCTAGTTTGCTAAAGTTGGTGGTGAAGTTTCAGTCATGTTAAGGTCATTTTCCCCCCTAGATTGTTGTTATTTCATGATTGGGTGAAATTTATAAAGTATGACAGTTGTTGTCCTATCATTTTCATTGTTTTGATAAATATTTCTAGCCCCCTTATTACTTCTATAGATGTGTTTTTTACCATGCAGTTTAAGAGTTTGTTGTTGACTTATGCATGGTTACTTTGGGGCGGATCCCAGCCACTTTGATCTTGATTTTTGAGAGGAAAATGCATGACTACAACATTTGAGGTAACATAACAACATTTGGGAACCCATGTATGGGGAAGAGTTGTGATCTATTCATGCCTTGGAAACATGGAGAAGAAGCTGAAAAAGTGTTTCTCAACACTTATGATTTTTCTTATGTGTTTTCTTCACATGCAGGATTGAAGACATGTGAAGAAAGATTGTTGTCCTATTCACTTCATGAGGGCATTATTGGGTGGGCAACTTTGGAACTTAGCAAGACTCATCTAGTTGACGACTCCCGGTCCTATGATGAAGACACCATTACTTGGAGCGCATATTACCGAGTTGATGACCCACCTACTTGGATTGACATGAGGGAAGGAAACATGTTCTTCCCAACTCTTTGCCATCTGACAAGCACTGAATCGAGTGCACCACCCCAAATCTTCTCTTTGGGGCAGCATAGATAGATCTATGAGATTGTTATTGCTTAAGGGCAAGCAATCTTGGAAAGGGAGGAATGTAATGTCCCTTTTTCTGGACATTTTTTAAAATGAAGAACTGAAGACTCTCAACCCATGTAATGTCCCCCTTTTCGGAACATTATTAATATTTATTTTTCATTTGCATTTGTACCCCTTGCCATGCCTAGCACTACAAGTGGGAGTCTCTTTAGTTAGTTTAATGTGCACATAGGTTAGTTACTTTTATTTATTTAATTAAAAAATAAATAAAGTGCACATAGTCTTAGTATTAAATATTTTAATGAGAGTTTATGTTTTCCCTCCAAAAGGGAAAGGTCGGTCTTTATTGGATATTGCACCCCTTAGTTCTATAAAAGGGAGGTCGCATTTCCTTAGAGGGTATGTTGATTGATCATTTGATGTTCACTCCATGCTTGGAATTGGGATGCATGCCCATTAATGTTCTCTCTCTCTCTCTCTCTCTTGCGTGGGAGTTATTGTGTTGGTTTGATATTCAATTGAAGTATTTTCATGAGATTTGCAAATCTACTTGGTGATTCTCTTTCTAGCTTTGGCGCCTTTTATTGAGAGTAAAATCTGCATGTTATTGAATATTATGAAGGGTTTTATGGTGTTTTAGATTTGCTGGTTATTGTTGGTTCTATTCTAACTGGGCGACTTGATTAGGGTATCTTTTAGCATGCTTGAAGGATTATTAAGTGCTGGAAATTAGTTGTGCAATTTATTCTAACCCTAGCGACTGGGTTTAGGATTTCGGGGGCTGTTTTGAAGGGGTTTAAGTTATCATAAAATTCAGATTTTAATATCTTTAGAAAGCTCTTGACTTATAGATTAATCTGCACTTTATTTCATGGCAAAAGATGAAGTATTGAGCAAGTTATGAATTTTCCAAGTTTTAGTTGTTTTATCTACATAGTTTCAGATTTCGTGGGTTGATTTGCATGCCTTCTACTTATCCAAAAATTGTGATCTATAGCTTGTTGGAAAGCTAAAAATATTAAGAATATTTGGCATGAGTTTAATAGAAAAATAATGGATGGTGAAGGAGTTATTAATTTTTGAAGTTTGAAGCAGTTTAGTGCATTTATAAATTAATTACTATTGTAATCTAGACTGCACGGATACGGGTACGGGTACGGTACGCCGATACAGCAAAGTTTTAAAAATCTTGGGTATGGTACGTTTTATATATATATATATATATATATATACATGTATATACATGTATATAAATATATAAATATATATATAAATTATAAATTTAAAGAAGCATTTGCATACTTATTGAAATTTAATTCTCATACATTGCATACTTATTGAAATTTATTATTTCTCTATCACAGTTATTTATCTTAGTGACTGTGAAAAGATTCAAGGAGTTTTGATTGTTCATGGTGACCTTCCTTGATCCACTCATCACGATAGTATTGTCTGACATATTTCCCGAAACATCGTAACTAAGCAGGAAAAATATGGATCCAAACTAGCAGGTGGGACAATTAGTCTGAGCACGGGAGAATACTCATTGAGTTTTGGAAAGCTATCCAGTATTTTTAATTACTAATTTGTCTACAGGTGATCAAAGCTCATGATTCTTTCAGAAGATTGCAAGAAGTTGCTTGGTCCAAAAAGGTGCAAAAATGGATTTTATGAAAATAAGAAAAATATTTCCATTAATGCGTAGAGCTCAAGAAAATATACACTTTTAGAGAAAACGGCACCTGAAACGGAGTCATAGAATGAAAGTTATGGCACATACAAGTTTTTGCTGCTACATCTTCCCGGACCCTTGCCAAAAATGACAAATTTTTTCCTATCCTTGTGATTTTCTCACCAAAAATCCAAAAAAGGAAATAATTGCCAAAAAAGGAAAGAAACGTTGTCTTTGGCAAGTTTTTTTTGGACAGGTACAGCTGGAAACGTACCCACAGGGACAGGGTACGGTCCAGGTACGGCAAAACCATACCCAGACCGTACCCTGTCCCTATGGGTACGTTTCCAGTCGTACCCACAGCGTACCGTACCCTGTACCAGTACCTGGTACGTTTCCAGGCTGGTTACGGGGACCCCTAGGGCGTTTCCGTGTAGTCTAGGTTGTAATTAATTTCATATTTGAAGTGATTAATTTCCTAACTGGTTCTCCCATCTAATCCACCACCTTGGCTCACTCTAACCCTTTCAGGGTTGTATTGAAGCTAACATTGGATTATTTGAGGTCGAATTAGGAGGGTTTAGTCCTTCTAGAGTCGATTCAGTAAAGTAATTTTGCATATTTGGATAATATCCCAAAAGGGGATATTACAACCCATTTTCTTTCACTGTGGGTTCGAGGATAAAGCTTGGGAATTGTTTTGAGGTGTCTGTTGTCTGCATTGTAGCCCCTTGGCATTATTTGCACTACAAAGGGGAGTCTCTAGTTAATTAAAAAATGTGCACATAGGTTAGTTACTTTTTATTATTTAATTAGAAAATAATGAAGTGCACATAAAGATAGTCTTTTAATATTTTAATTAAGTTTTATTAGTTTTTCCTCCAACAGGGAAAAGGTCGGCCATTTGAATGTTGCACCCCTTATCTTATAAAAGGAGGTTGCATGGCCATCTTTTAGTATGTTGGATTAAATCATTTATGTCTCTCCATGCTTGGAGAAATGGGATGTATGCCCTATTGTTGCTCTCTCTTTGACAATCAAGTTGGAGCTATTGAAGATCTGATTAAAGACTTATATTTGCATTATTGTGGTGGATTATAATTATTATTTATGCCCTAAGTGTGGCGAATTTCCTTGGCGGAATATTTTAGTGCAAATCCTGTTTTTTTCATTTCGTGCCCAAAAAAATCTGCAAAAATACTCATTGGATTCCTCATAATTTTGTGAACATTTTGATATGTCATTTGCGTGATTCGGTTGGGTATTTTCTGAGATATTGAATTTACAAATTTTGAATGACTTTGGGCAGCAACCTGTTCTGGGTTTTGTGACAACTTTTTGGGGGTCTTCCCATGCTTGGAACTTGGCAATTTTGGGCTTGTTGGAAAAATAAAAAATACAAGGATTCTTTTGGTCTTTGTTTCATGCGAAAATACTAAGTTTTGAGGAAGTTATGCCCTTTTCAAGTTCTGTTGTGTTTTCCTTTCGAATAAAAAACAAATCTAAGGTTATTTGGGCTTCATAAATTAGTGGTAGCTTTGAGGATTAATTTCATCATTTTTGGGCAAATTTTGATGCCATAATCAACCCTAAAGGTGTGGGGCGAAGTAGTAGGAGGTCCAAATTTGCATGTTTGGTAGTTATAAATTGGTTTACATCATCTTGTTCCTTTTGTTTTTCCAAGTTCAGGCATATGTAATTTGCCTAGATCGGAGTTGTGTAGAGAAAGTTATGCTATTTTGAAGATTGCAGCAGTTAGGATTTCATATTTAAATTATTTTTCAGCTATTGTAAAAACTGATTTGAATGTGTTTAAATTCCGATTGTTTTCTTCCAATCTATCCCACCACCTTGGCTCATTCCAACCCCATTTGGGTTCAAAATAGCTGACATTGGGATATTTTAGGTTGATGCAGAAGGGTTTATCCATTCTTTGCTTGATTTTGACAAGTATTTCTTTATTTCCTAACTTTTCTAAAAAGGGGACATTACACATCTACGTTTCGTAGTTACACGAGGACCTCACGGAGCAACATAAGGTGTTGAAGTACATCAACAAACTGTAAATTTATCTATGCGCCAAGATGGAATTCTAGACTTTTGACTCTTTGGGTGAAGCACACCGCAACACCGCAAAGATTGAAACCAAGGCCAAGATGAAGCAACATTTCGCATCTTCATCCAACAGTGTGTGCAAGAGTCATCCCATACACAACGAACCATCTCAAACCCTTGTACAAAACAAACAAAACACTTTTTGCATAAGTAAGCAGCCAAAGAAGGCTGCCCAGAAGAATCAGAAGGCTTCTACACCTTCCAACTCAAAAAAGGCAAGAAGAAGATGGGTGACAAGTATTGTCATCAACACTGCTCGCACAGCCACAACGATTCTAAATGTCACATGCAGCAATCCTAGTCCATATTATTGAGAAGAGGGAGAGGATAATCACATTGACCATCGAGGCTAATCATATTGACCATCTTAGCTAACATACAAATTCCAACAAGCCCCTCAAATTATTCTTGCACATCCAATCCAAAGAATCCAAGTGAATCTCCCTAGTTAGAGTAATGAGATTGCTTCTAAGGCAGTGGTCTTAGTGTAAAACAATTTGATTGAAGAAACAAAAGACTGGTGTCTTTCCTACAATCTTGTGTACAATGCAAGACGTTGCACAATCTATCACAATCAATTTTTGTGTACAATGTCTCAAATGAAGAGCAAGAAAAGGATTTTGATGATCTCAATGCTAGATTGATAAGTGCACACTAAGTATTGTTATAGCTAGACTATAACAAGGGATTCAATGTGTATGTTGATGCTTCAAATTATGCTATCAGATGTACTATGGCACAAGGGGACAATCACATTTTGGTTAACCCCATCTAATTATGAGCAGACTATTGTCTAGGACAGATGTTAATTAGAATGCTACACAATGAGAATCCTTTGACATGGTGTATTCCGTGTATAAGTCAAGGCACTATATTTTCCACCCCTTTTGCCTACATTATTCTATCTAGTGAAACAAGCCAACGAGACATGGAAGAGTCGACATATGGTGGTGTTGTTAGTACAAGAATTCACATTAAAATTATAGTGTTTCTAATGAACCATCATGCCATAGCAGATCAAATCTCCGGAAGAAAATCAACAGAGTTGCATGCAGGTATTGAGGATGAATTTATGAATGCACAACTATTTCATATAAAGATTGACAATATGTAATTCAATTAATGGATTTCTATATAAAACATGGCTTTATCACATTTTGTGAAGGGGTGCAGTAAAAAGAGAAAAACTGAGGCAACCTATGGGAATCACACGAAGGTTTGGAAGGTGTTCAAGGCGTTAAATGCCATTTTTAAGTAGATACTTTTAGCAAGGCTGCAAGGCTACGGTGGACCACTTTTTTTTAGGCTGCAAAGGACTCTATTGAAGAATGCAGTACTTGGTAGCGAATAGGAAATCCACATAAAAGAGATCTAATACAATTCTTGAAGACACAACCTTAAGACTTGTTTTAACAATGAAGTCTAGATTTTACTAGCTGCTCTGTAAACCAAATCAATTGAGGATTGTGGAATCTTAAAAACTGGGCATAAGGAAGGGCCTTGAACTGATAATTCACCTAGAAGCACTGCCAAGTTTTGTTTGAGAAAATCATCACTTGATTTGGAGTCCCTTTGTGTTTGACTGTGATAGAGGTATCAGTTTGTCAGTGAGATTAATAAGTATCTTACCAGAACAATTGAAATGTCTCATTCATTGTTAAGTCCTTACTAGCGATGGGCTAGTAGTTAAGAATAGGTGACAAATAAAATTTGGTATATGCTATTTTCACAGATTTCAAGAACACTCTAGCGGTAAATACACTAAATTGTAAAAGCTAATGTCTTTAAAAAAGTGAATTTTTGCTATTATTTGTAAATTACTAGTAGAAAGGTATCATAGAACCATTCACACACACAGAACAATGTTGGAAATAAGAACTGAATTAAATTTTTGTTCATATAAATGATGTACAACAGAAACCTCTGATAAGAGATATAAAGCTATGCCAATTGATTTCTCCATGTAGAATCTCTAATTGTATATTGGGTACAAGATTTGGTAAAGTATCATAAGAATTTTTGTGATGAGTACGATGGACAAGCATCTTGTTATTAGTACCAAGTGTTTAACTTTTCATGGGGATAAGTTGTCCTTGATTGAAGAAATTCCCACACCCATTCTCTTAAGGCTATAAAGATGGATTGGATATAAGGCTACCATCATGAAATTCCATTGGTTTCCGTCATAGTCAAGACTGTACATCATATGTGAGATCAAAGTAAATGACTTTCATATTCCATGTTGAGTTCACATTGTTCTCTGTGTTATGACTCTATAATGCAACGTATGTATGTCGTTTTCATAATCAAATCTTCCTATTGTTCATGTGAAACATTCTCCATCAGGAACCCTGTGACCTTCTCTGCCCATGTAGCATGTATCCACCAAGGATGAAAATTTGAACTATATACATATATATTTAAATGGGAAAAAATAAAAAATTGATGGCAAAGAATTTGACAAGCATGAAGCCAATAATAGGGAAAAGGAAGAACTGTAAGGAGACCCAAGAACAGTTTGGTACGTGGCCACAACCAATTTCACCCGACAGAAGTAGACTCCCTTTGTGGATGTAGTTGACAATCTTACATGAAACAAGCTTGTCAATTAAATGTTTGTAAACCTTCCAACCTTAATTTTTCCCGCTATTTGGAGCTGAATAGAATTGACAAGGAGTGACAGTGAGGCAAAGAAAGAGCACATGATCAAGTGCTATGAAGACAAGGTAAGACACGAAGAATAAAAGGAGAGTGAGAACGAGTAACATCGTCCAAGAAATTAATGAATAGAAAGTTCATGGAGTATAAGAATCAACCAATTTCTTTTGCGAGAAGGATTCCTCCTAGATTGATCACCCTCAAGAGTAGCGGAGAGGAAACAAAGGAAGCTATCAAGGATGGCATTGGTATGGGAACTAGCAATGCCAATGATGTTTGAACTCGAGAATTGACGTATCCACGACCCCTAGGATAGAAAGAGTGGAACAATATAGGAAAAAAAGGTAACAAGATTTTGATAGAGGAACAGAAACAGTTTTCAAAGAGAGGGAAATGGAAGGTGAAAGTCAGGACATTGGGACCATTGAAGACAATATCGGGAGTGTCAAAAATGGTCACACAGATGATGGGAGGACTGTCAGGCATGAGAGTCATCATCCATGGGAATTTTTAAAACGATGGCATGTATCATGAGGCCTTTGAAGTGCAAAAGTGTTGAAAAGATAGCAAAAAACAATTTGCACTGTAAGCATGATCAAGTTGAAGGATGGAGTCAGGCACATTACAATACAAATATATAATTTGCACTGTACAATATACAAATAAAATTTGGCTAACCTAAGAATCAAAATGGATAATCTCTCTCTCATATGACTACCCCGAAGTAGTACTTCTACCTATGTGTTTGCAGAATATGTAAATTATTTGCAACGTCATTTCTTGCAATATTTCCCCTTTGTTCCTTAATCAGTGCCAAGTTTTAGATTTAATATATAATAGTTAAGAAAGAGGGATGATTATAGCTCTTCGACATGAAGCATTTATCTGAATCCAATCATTGACCTCAACATTATTCCTAACAAAAAATTATTGTCTAGATAGTAATTATATTTATTATTATGACTAAAACATGAGATACTCTAAACCAAGGAAACAGGAGATTGAAATGCAAAAAGAGTGAAGAACTAGAATGACCACTTCAAATATGTCTACTGCAGCTTACCTAGCCATGGTTATCTTGTAGATGGAAAACAACATGAGAAAAATGGTTACTCTATGACATTATATTCCTTGTATGTGTGTATTTCCTTACTCGACACTATTCATCCCTAATTAAAATATAACTGTTATTTGTAATCTAAAAAGGAAAAAGCATAGTGATAAACATAAGAGCATTGTAAGAATCAAATCATAAGCTATACAGTGTACACTACAGGAACAATAATTATGGCAAAAACCTTTAAACTATAAATCAAGGAGGGTGAGGAAAAATACAATGGAATGCCGAGAAAATTTGATAATATATCAGAAGATCGAGCCACGTAGGCAACAAGGAGTGCATAATGAATGAACAAGTATGACCAGCTGCAATATAACCAAAAAAGTAAAACAAATAATTTTTTTCATTGAATGTTCAAAAGATAAGCATTTATGGTAAGGTATTATGCAAAGAAAACTTTCATCAAATATTTATAATAAAATACATGGCTTGCAATCACTAGCACTCTTATTTAATATAAGTAAACGATATGTACTAGTAAATGTAATCAAAGATCCCTAATAGATCCACCCAATCAAAATATTTCTATCAAGTTAGGGGTAAAACATTTGGTTTTTGGGGTCTTAGAATTATCTTATTTACAGAAGTTAAGATATCTAACATAAAACTTGCATCTAGGCCATATTATATAGGTAACAATTTTAGGGTTGACGTTCTTTTGAAATCCTGAATCAATTCTAGAAATAGAACTGGTGTCCCTAGATTTCACCTTGAAATCGGGGACTACCCATTTGAAAATAAAACATTCTTTTAAAATGGCGGTTCTTTTTGTGTTTTTATTGCCAGAAGATGTTTGTATTATGTTAGGATATTCTCAGTGAATCATATGAGCCAATTTCAACAAATACCCAGATGCCCAAACTCATTTTATCCCTCCGCCAAGTTTTGTCTACAGGAAATTTTTATTTAATTATTTACTGAATAAATAATGCCCCATTTGAAGTAAATTGTGCTCTGGTTGAATCCTGTTGAAGTTTTGCATGCCAGTATTCACTCATCTCATTAGGGTTTTCACCAAGAATGAATTCAAGGCATTATCTACAACTTATGGCAATGTTTTTCACTTTTATTTATTTCTTTTGCGTTTTTCTCCGGTTTTCTCTGTTGTTTCCCTGTGAAATTCCCCTAGGCCAATTCCTTTGCCAGTATAGTCTGTTTAATTGCCTAAAGCATCTGGAGATCATCTACCGACACAACACCAAAAGGAATCAACCTCAAAATGCAAGCTTCTGACCAAAAATGATGAAGTCATGCACAAAAACCCTCTCCTAGGCAAGTCGCATTTTCTAGAATTAATGAGTGTAAGCTGCAATGGGATTTTTAGTAGTGGCAGGCAGGAGAGAATTTCTTAACTGCCTTGTAGGGTACTTTTTTCCCATGAAGTCAAAGTCTCTTAAGTTGCGATGGGAAAATTAAAGGCAGCAGGCAAGGGGGAATTTTCCCATTATCAAATAAAGAAAAATCATTTAAAGCACCGATGAGAATTTTCTACTTGCCTGGCAGTCTAACTTTTCCAACCAAAGAGGTTTATTCACTGGGGTCCTCAGATTTCACCCTTAAATCTGAGACTACCCCATGTTAAAAATTTCGTTCTTTTAAAATAATGGGTCGTTTTGTGTTTTTACTGCTAGAAAGTTCCTGTATTGTGTCAAGATATTCCCAAAGAGCCATATTAGCCGTTTTAGCCAAATTCCCAGATGCCTAAAATTGTTATATTCTGTTGTCGGGATTTGCCTGCGGGAAATTTGTATTTTTATTATTTTAAGCCCTGTTTGAGGCAATTTGTGCTCCGGTTTAACCCTGTTGTGATTGTACATATCATTATTCTAGTATACCAATAGGGTTTTAACCAGAATTGAGTCTTGGGCTTTATTTGTAACTTCTGGCAACATTTTGTGTTTTTGTGTTTTTCCCGTTTTGTTTTCTGTGAAATTTCCCTGGATCAATTCCTTTGCCGGTTTGCCTTGATTCTTGGCCTAGAGTATTTGGAGATCACATACGCACATTGTGCCAGAAGGAATTCGCCATCAACGGTCTAGTTCTCTGGGAAAAGACGAAGTCGTGCACCAAAAAGCCTCTTCTGGGCTGGCCGCATTTTTGGAAAAAGGTTTGAAGTGGATCATGGGATTTTTGGAGGTAGCAGGCAAGTGGGAATTTTGTACCTGCCTAGCAAGGTACTTTTTCCCATGGAAGCAACGTCACTTAAGTCACAATGGGAAAATTAGAGGCAGCATGCAGGCATAAATTTTTTACCTGCCTTGCAGGGTAAAAATTCCCATTGTGGAATAAAAGAAAAATCACTTAAGTGAATCATGGGATTTTATTACCTGCCTTGCAGGGTAAATAATCCCATTATGAAATTCAAACGACTTAAGTGAATCATGGGATTTCCAGGGTTGCCTTGCAAGGTAAATAATCCCATTGACATCTGACTTTTAAAAATAGAAATTCTTTATTCCAAAAAGTGCGACCCACCTTGGGTGAATAATAAATGCATTAAATAAATATTTGTTAATATTTATTCACCCAATTTTGGCGCCCAGGCTTGTGGAAAAGTCAATAGAGGTAAATGGACAAAAGGAGGTTGAAAATAGACAGTTCTAAAATTAAATAAATATTATTTATTTAATGCAGCCCCTTCATGTCAAAAAATGCACCCCTTTTGGGAGATAAATAATACTTTTTTAAGTATAATTAATTCCTATTTTCAGTGGCTAAGGTCAAAGCATACTGTGAGGCTTGAATTAAGTGGAAGCAGAAGTCTAAAATTAAATAAATTTAATTTATTTAATGGCAGCCATAAGCATGCACAAAATAGGCGCCCCATTTGAAGAGTGAAGCTTATTAATTAATTAATTAATTGTCAGGAATAGGAAAGACATTAATTAATTATAGAATCATGAGGATTATATAAGCAGGGGCTGCCCTAAAGATGAATTAATTAATTCACAAGTAGAGAAGTGCAGCCCAGAGGAAAAGTGCGCCCCATTTGAAGAGGGTTTTTGTTCAAAAGAAGGTGTAATTAATGCTAAAAGCTTCCAGAATTGGCACACAGGTTGAAGGAGGTTGATTTGTGTTTGGATAATTGTTTGCATAAGTGATACAGGTGCTTAGGTGAAGTTGGCAAAATTCATGCTTGATTTGCATGCCAAATAAAACATCAAATTTGGGGCAGCAGGCTTGAATAATGCAGATTTTTATGATTAAAATCCATTGTTCATGTTCCAGTTGCCATATTTGTCTGAATTAATTGCAGAAATTCATTACAGGTGCTTTTATAAGAGAAAGGGAGCTTAAATCAATGTCCAATACATTGAACATATCCTCCTAATCTGAAGAAATATTCAGATCTGCACCGGTTGTGAAGAATTCTGGCTGAATAAACAGAAAAAGAATTGCTTAGACAAAGATTGCTCCAGCCATGGCAAAGCGGGATGAAAGAGAAAGCTCAGCAGAATCATGCGTAACTTCTAGATTTGCTGCTCAGACAAAGATTGCTCCAGCCATGGCAAAGCGGGATGAAAGAGAAAGCTCAGCGGAATCATGCGTAACTTTTAGATTTGCTGAAGTCAATAGGCCCAGATCCAGATCTCATAATTGCAAAAGCTTCCGGCACAAAGGCTTTATCCTCTTGTTTCAAACGCAGCCCGTGAAGAAGTCAGTGTGGAAAATTCCTTCCAGGATCTTGTGCATGTGCTCCCAATCTTCCAGTTGAAGCCTTCATTGAAGTTGCATTCACCCGGAGTGCTTTCCAGAATTTTTAATTGCTCATATGCAATTAAAAATAAAAAAGAATTTTTAAGTGCTCATATGCAATTAAACATTGCATTGATACATGAACTGGAGAAGAACTGCAAAAGCTTCAAGGATAAAAGGGAAGACAAGGCGAAGGCAGCACCCGTAAGCAAAATTCCAGATCTAGCTGATCCCAGATCCAGCTTGGTGAGAATCAAAGGCAAAAAAATCAACGTAAGAAAAATTCCAGATCCAGCCGCTTCCAGATCCTGCTGCTTCCAGTCACTTCCAGATCCAGCTGCTTCTAGATCCAATTTTGAATCAGCTGCATGTAGAATATGAAAAAGGACAAGACTACAGCTTTCCTCTTTCTTCTTCTTTCTCTTATTTCCTCTGACAAAGTAATTGAGCGATCAATTAAATTATACAACTTAAGTGATTGGTTTAAAAGCCATTACTTGACGAAGTCAACTACTTGGAGATAGGTGACAGACGTGCAAAATAGAAAGTTCTATTTTCAGTTGCAAATCATGCATGTCATGCAAATAGGAATTTTAGGAGGGAGATTGTCAGTTGTTTCCTTTCCTGCTTCTACATGTGCCAGTTCAACTAAAAATTTTCAGCTTGTAATTGCCCCTCTACATTCTATAAGTAGAGAAAGAACCTTTCCAGAACAATCCGGGATGTTGCGGGAAAGACAATAATCAAGTTGGATGCACAGTTTATTAATTATTGTCTAAAGATTCCGACACGACAGGTGGTGATTGCAATTAGCATGCTGGATGTTGGCAACAAATGGGAGAAACACAAAGTAGATTGCATGGGCATAATGAATAGCAAATATATGAAGTCCAGGTCTCCATCAAAATTCCTGAGGACTCTTCTGCAATCCAATTTGGTGCAGGAGATGGATGATATTACTAAATTGCTTTACAGGTTAAATGGAGAAGCCAATTCTCACAACTTTCGGTCATGGATGTATGCTTTCGTGAGGACCATTGAGATCAACAGAGCTAATTAAATAATCAATTGGGCGAAGATCATCAGTGACAACATCGGTGAGCAACTCCGGAGTGTGAGGCAGACGTACAGTTTCAAAATGACTTCATACCTGGTATATGCAGCAGCCTCACAGGGTATATTTTCCAAGCTCAATAGACGGGGCATACTGGCAAAAGATCCTATTTTTGAGTGCTTCCCACAGTTGACAGTTCCTGAATGCCACAAAGATTACAAGGCGGTCAACGATGGGTTCTTTTATGAATTCATCTGCAAATTAAATAGTGATCTGAAGACCAGCAGGGTAAGCAAAGAAGTTTGGGAAGTTGTATCCCAACATGGTTGTATTTTCATCCAGTTTCCAGACTTCACCTATCTCAAGATAACCGACTTTTCAGGAGAGCCAATGAAGTTGCAGAGGTATCCAAGTGACAAGTCGGTCATCATAGAGCTGTGTAGACAACTCGTGGAGATGCATGACCTACAATCAAAGCGGCACAAGTCTACGGGTTTCTTTCCAGTCACAGTGAGTTATTATTGCTGCCAAGCATCGACAAAGCTAGAGGAGTCGAAGCTGAAATGTTTTTTGAGTATGAGCATGAGTTCTTCCCAGCAGGAATGAATTTTGACCCATATGGGGTAGCAAAGAAGACAATCTCCTAGGAATACTCACATGTGCCTTCGTTGGAAGACTTGTGGATGAAGTGCAGAAACGAGTATGAAGTCAGAAACGAAGACTTCAGCAGGTTATCGGCGCAAAAAGTGTCTGATTATGGTTTGGCACGAATACCTGCAAATCTCGCAGATGATGGGCATGTGATACTTGACTCATACCATCACATGGGAGGGGATAGAGCTGCTCTTCAGGAAAACATTAGTGGCTGCCAGACGATTGAAAAAAGATCTTCCGCAATTCTGGTTAACACTTCGAACTGGTTGTTGACAAAGGGATATTGCCTGGATGAAGCTTTGATGAATCAGATCACAACTAACTTTACCACAGGAGACTCCTGCAAAAGAAAGCACAAAGGTGAAAGTAGCAGAAGGCCGAAGAAGCTTAAAGTTCACAAGAAGTCTCACACGCAGAAGAAGGCCAAATCTACAGCTATATTGCTAGTTCCAGCTTCTCCAACATCAACTCATAGGACTTAGGCAGCCCCGGAACCCCAAAGAGATCTTGTTGTTCCTCCGTTGAATCCAACGTCATTTGTATTTTCTCCTCAACCACTCAAATCCTCACCTCTTCATGTGAAGAAGTTAAAAGCACAAATGCCACAGTTTGAAAAAGCATTGTCTTTGGACAATTCAGAGGGTGGCAGTCACAACACGGTGGCGAATTCGGATAGAGCAGAATCAGAACATGAGATGGTGGTGCACTCTATGACTTCTCATTCCCTAAGAAGCAACTTTTCATCATGGTTGGCTTTGCAGACAATCCCAGAAGCCAAAGAGGAGATCAACCTGAAGGAACACGACTTTCAGCTGCTCCTGAGTTTGGGCGGAAGAGATAGAAGACCTAAAGTTGCCAAAATAACTTCTAGGTTGATTATTGAAGAATCAGGATAGAAGTTTGCTGAGTTATCAATTCCAGTAGAAGGAAAGCACAAGAGAGAGCTCACGGCGGTTGATATAGTAGTGACCAAAGTGCCAATAGGTCAAACTACCACAGAAGGATTAAAGCATGATACACAGACACTAATGAACGCTTTATTCCTTAAGCTTGACAAAGAGAAGGCTGAGAGAGCCAAGCTTCAAAAGCAGGTGTCCCAGCTATGTGAGATCATTGCTAAGGTTGCCAAACCTTCCCCTCAGCCCATTCTAGCACATGAGTAGGTAAGTAATCATCTGATGCAGGAGGTGGAAGATGCAGGGGACCAGGTCAAAGTTATTGCTTAGTGGAAAGAGCAAATCATTCACCAAGCTTCAGAGCATTTCGAAAGAATACCAATTGAATTGGAGAATATGCATAGGGCAGTATCTCAGCTAAAGGAACCGATGACACAGATAGAAGATGAGAACATAGTTGTTGAAAGTCATCTAGATACTTTAGCTAACATACACTCGTTGCCAAAGGATGTGCTAATTGCAGAGTAAATTGTGCCTGGTGGATTGATGGAAAGGGGGAAGCAGTTAGAAATTTCAGTTTCCTTCCACGTAGAGATCCTCAAGCTCATGCTGAAAAGGATGCAATTGCTGGAAAGTACGCTGGGAGAAGTGTCGAAGAGCATCCCAAATGAATTACCTGCTTCCCATGAGGAATTTATTCTAATTATGCAGAAAGAAATTGATGAAGCCATCATACCTTTCATGATAAATTGAATTGGCAGATTCATAAAGCTTCAGGTAGATGTTGAGGGATATGGGCTTGGTTTAGAGAAGGTAAAGACTAATACTGTTGCTTTGTCCAAAGGGTTGTTGGAGTTCAGAACCGAGAGAGAGGCTATTGTTAAAACAAATGGGAAGATGTTGAATTACATGTTTGACAAGTATATTCAATATCAGAATAACACATTAATACTTGCAATAAATGTACACAATGCAATACAAACTCACAAATACATGGGATTGAGTGCACTTAGCTAATTACAGGTGATTTCGAGGTGATCTAGGTGATCTGAATGTTGAAACAGGGATATCTAGACCTGAGAAACCTTCATGACTAAAACTATGAGTTGAAGATCTCTTGGGGCAAGACCGTATAGTAGAGGCAGGAACAGTTGTAAGGTCTTGACCTCTTTGTGCGGTTTTACAACTGCTCAGAACTGTGGTCGGTGACTTTCTAGGTTTGTCACTTGTGTGATTCACTTTGTCGTTGTCTTTCGGTCACTCTCGATCACACTGCGGGGGTCTCTGAATACTCTGCTCGATCCTTCAAAACACTAACCATGGATGAAGTCCTACAAAACAAACATTAGTTGGGTTGTGGGCACCTTTGTGTACCACCGATGTCGGCACTACTCCGAAGAGGCCTAAAACCACATGTCATTCTCCACCTAGCATGTGATATCTAGTTGTAGTGCAATCATATTTGGCATCCTTCTTTGACAATGTTTAACTTGAGTTTCTCTCTTGTAAAATCTACTTGAGTGGGTGAATTTGAGTGCTTGGAAATGCATGGGAAGTAGTTGCCGAGACCTAGTGAGAAGCTTTAGACCTGTAGATAGTGTTGCCCTAATGCATGTGCAGAGGCATCTTCGGAGTGTAGGGAGTTTTGGGTGCCTTTCTGCTAGCATTTGCAATAGGAGTCCATAAGAGTGTTACGTTGTGTCAGGTACTAAATAAGGTGAGTTTCACTTGTTTATATATGCTTCCGAAGGTGATTTAAGTTGGAAAGGCCTACTAAGAAGAAGTGACCCAAATAATAATGTGCAACGGAAGTTTGGGACCAAAATGAACTAGGTCAAGACCGTACACTAGGGTCTAGACCATACAAACGTTCTTGCTCCTTCTGTACGTTTTTGACCTAAGAGTGGCAATCTACAATGTGAAGTTTGGAAGCTAACAAGTGGAGTTTCTTACTGTGTTTCATGCATTCACTTCTCAAAAATTGTCAACATGTGAGTGTGTAAGAACAAGCAAGCTAGACAAGAGCCCTAGGGATGTACTGGATGAGAATGAGTAAAGTGCACTTGTTTGAGCAAGACAGCAATGTCAAGAACAACAATGTTAAAGAGTAGAATTACCGAATTTGAGGTGTCCACCATCAAAAAGATTTAGGCGTGATCATGAATATGAGAATGGCAAGCACCAAGACAACGACGCAAAATAATACTCTAATCAAAACAGAATAACCAGGATTTTTTGACATCAAAAAACTTAGAAGCCCTATTGTGTAAGGCTTGGCTTCGACAAACTAGTGAAGTATGATAAATATCCCATGATGGATATGAGATGCAAGAAAAGTAAAGGTGTCTACCTTCCCAAAACGTGTTCCCTGCTTCTCAGGACCCCACCAAAGCCATCGATCAATAGTGAGGATTAGGTACTTGAGTGAAAAGAAAGGTAGCATAAATGATAGATATGTAGCCTCCTACCCTAATCTAACGACCTACCACACTCCAAAGGACCTCCAACTCTGCTGCAAGGCCAACTGTGGAGTTTGAGCTTTCAAGTAGAATATAATATGATCGCATTTCTTTGGTTGTGATTGACTTTTCACTTTTTACTCTTTGACATTGCATATCGATATTTTGAGATTAATATTTAGGCTTGACATTTTTAATATTTCAGCTTTGTATGTTCCTCCTCCATATGAATTTGGAAGGTCGGCAATGGGTATGTAGGATTACAACTCTAGAGAGTTTACACTTTTCCACTATAGAGAGGAACCCACAAACCAAGACACTTAGATCCTCCTAGACCTAACCTTTAACAAAAGAGTGTGATCTTATCTCCGGCATAGGTCTATCTCATATGAGAGATTAGGAGTGGGAAATGAGAACTTGAGCAGTTTGTAAGGGAGATAGGATGGTGCAATGAAGGAAATGATAGTCGTTGACCACAAAAAAAGGATTGTTTTCTTCATAAGGGATTAGGATGATAATATGTGAATCATGTAGTGTAATAAGTATGAGAGATATTAGTATTGTTATAAGACAAGAGTGTAAACCTATGATAGGTATAGCATAAGAAAATATAAAGCTACAAAGGGGGAAGTAAATGAATGTAAGATCAAACCTAAGAGGGAGATTGTTGGAAAAAATAAGTAGCCAAGGACTATAAAGGGATAATGCCTAGATAAACCCAAGAGGAAAATGCTAAAGTAAATAAAGCTACCAAAGGATCGAGAAGGGCACAATGGTTGAATAAACCTAAGAGGGGAATGCTAAAGTAAATAAAGCCACCGAAGGACTTAAAAGGCACAATGGTTGGATAAACCTAGAGAAAAATGCTAAAGTAAATAAAGCTACCGAAGGACTCAAATAGGCACAATGGATAGATGAACCCAAAAAGGAAAGAACAAGAAAGTAAAGAATCACCAAAGGACCATAAAGGTACAATGACCGGATAAACCCAAGAGGGAGAGTATGTAAAGTGAAAATTACCAAAGGACCCAGAAGGGCACAAACATTGCATAAACTCAAGAGGGAAAGGCTCTACACAAAATAAAATAAACTCAAAGCAATAACAAGTGACATGTGAGAATTAAGTATATGGTAATATTAGTGTATGTAACTATGTTATAGGTGGTTTAAAACATTGTTGCAAACATCTTCTATGACTGTGTATATTTGTTCCTAGATATCATCATTTTGCAATCATGGTATCCTCGATGACCGCAAGGACCTTAGAGATTTTTGGCATATCTCTTGACGCGTTGCCAACATTATTTCTTTCACATTCTCTAAGATCCTAGCAAGACCCTCTTGCGAATGCTTTCTACTGAAAAACATGGGTGTATGTTGAATTGGAGGTTTATCCTTCGATTGTGGATGTGGTACATCAAGAGGTTGTTCCTCCATTCGTCAAAGATGTTAATAGTCTCTACTATCATCTATGAAGTGTGTTTATGTAACGTGATAGTGACAATAATGCTCCCCTCATTTGTGGGTGCATGAAGAAGCAAATTGCGGGACCTTGGCATCAATAGTTAGAAGAGGTTGGTCAAGTTTGTTATCTTTGTTGTTGGTGTCGGCAAAGTGCTCGACAAGTCATTGTAGAATGTGCAGTGGTACCATGGAATGTACAAAACCATTGTGAGGAAGAAGACAAACGATCTTGTCTTCTTTCTTCCTCACTACAATACTCTTGTGCTTCTAGGCATAATAAAAATCTTTGGTAAGATCAACAATGCTCGATAAGATGTCCACAAGCATTGTGCCATAAACAATAGTGATTATGCTTGTAAAAGAAGCGCTCTTTTTTGAGGAGGAACCTAGAAATGTTATTCATTGAGGTGTTGTCGGTGTGAGATTGGAAGAAGTAGGACTCCATGGAGGGGTACTTGATGAAAGGGACCAAAGTGGTATTAGGTTCAAGATACTTCACTCAGAGTGCCAAGAACATTCATTGTAATGCCCCCTTTTCTAAAATTAAATAATTAATATTGTTTTAAGGTGGGTCCGGTTATTTTCAAATCTTGAGTAAATAATATCATTAAAACAAAAGGTATTTGTAAATACTTAAAGTATTTAGCCTATTCATTATTATATGTCAGCTAAAGGGATAAAAAGGAAGGAACTTTATGGAATAAAGTGATAACATAAAAAGAAACTTATATTTCTACAAGGAGGTTGGTCCTCTTTGGGGGATCGATTTTTTGGTGCCACCTTTAGCTATATAAAGGGGTCGCTTGGCTTGGAAAAGGGAATGCTTTCTTTTGGAATTTATTCTCTTGGAGTTGGGAGCATGTTTGCTTTCTCTTTCATCCATTGAGGATGAAAACCCTCTTGGAATACCTATTGAGAACAAAACCTCTCAATAGTGGGCTGGTTTGAGGATGAAACTCCTCAAGTTTGCAAAAGGGTGATTAAATAAGGAGTTTTTATTCAGTTTTGAAGGCATTTCCAGCCCTTCCCAAGGGTGGCGACTTGCCCTAAGGTGGAAATTGGGTCTTCTAGGGCATGACAATTTCAAATTCAACCATCATCGTGTTTTTTCTATTTTTAGTAGTTGGAACTCGGAATCTTCATTTCTACTTCATTTTGGGGCTTGGAAACCTTCATTTCCAGCCATATTTGTAAGGGTGTTCACTGCTATTAATTAATTAATTTCCTAGTGATATTAAATTGGTTAAAAGATATATTTTTCGGTGCTTTTTGTTGCAATCATTTCTAGATTTGAAGAATATTATTTTGAAGGGTTTGTAAATTACTTCCAACAAGTTTGTAGCTGATTTCTATCATAAAATAAATATATTTACAGCCTGCTTCTAGGGTTTGCGATTTAATTTCAGTTTGCTATTTGGATTGTGCAAGATCTTTGGTTTTTAGGTTCAACTGGAAAAACTGGCATTACAGTGGTATCAGAGCGAAGATCTTCCCATCTTGAAGGGTATTCATGCAAGAAGGTGACAAATAATACACTGCTATCAATGGAAAGAAAAGAAGAGTTAAGATCAACTAGTTGAAGGGCCTAACATGGCCAAGAAATGTTCTGAAGAGGCCAAATTTGATGGATTTATCAGGGGGCAATAGAGGTAGTCAGATACTATGGATTTGCTAGCCCTAACCTTGCAAAATCTTCATGGACCAAGACATCACAAGGGTGAGGGAAATTCGTCAGGGGTTCACAATATGAGGCAGCCCAGGGGTCAAATTTTGGATTTGTTGCTAAGCCTTTTCGACCTACCTTCCTCCCAAGAGAAGTCATTCCGGAGGTTAGAACATGGCATTCAACAGGTCACAACATTGCGGCCAGCTATGTGGAGTATAGGGCTCTTCCAAATGAGATTTGTGATGCCATCTCACTTGTGGAGTTCATAGGAGTGAGCAAAGGTAGATCAAGCCCCGAGCCTAGATCTAAAGCACTACTGAAGGATCTTCAACATGCCTTGAGGGAAAGTGACATAGCTGATCCATACCATTCAACATTTGAATTGTGAAGGAAGCTCTTTAAGGGCAACCGGTAAAATCTAGCCACCAAGGACCATGAGTGATTCTTCATGTACGTCATTCCGACCTACTTTCCTTCCAAAAGAAGAAATCATTCTGGTGAGGGAAACTCATTCCTCCATAACAGATGACATTTCTGCCACCTATGCATAATATAGAGCACTTCTTGCTAAAAACTATGAAGAACCTTGGGAGCCAAGCTATAAGTTGTCTAGGCAAAGGACATGGAGAAGTGTTGCTTGATGAAGAACCAAAAAAAGGTATGACTTGTGATAAACAAGGTGTTTGCATTAATAATGTAAAGGAAGAATATGCATTACATGTTGAATGCCAAGCCTCCAAAATTGAAGTTTTTTCAGCCCTAAAAGCACAGGTCAATCTTCCTAACATTGCAAAGTTTGAGTCGTTACCTTTTGAGAGTGATTTAAAGAGTCCTCCCTTAGTGATGGGGAAAGAGCAAGAAATCATGGAGCGTGAGCCGAAGAGAGAAGAACAATCAGAGCTACAAGAAATTGAAAGGGAGCAACCCATGGAAGGTATGAAATCTAATGAAGAAGATGGTATCTTATTGACTTCTGAGATTGCAGCTCAGCAATAAATTTATTTCTATGAAGTCAAGGAAAAGACACTATCACTGGTTCCAGCCCAAGAAACACTTATCAAGTCTTCGAACATTGAAAATATGGGACCATTGGCATGTGAGAATGGTTTGCAAATTAACTATAGCCATGAACCTGAGGATGTTTCAGTTGATGGTCTTCATGATGGGAATGGTAGTATTGCTACAAATCTCTCAGAAAATTTTCAATCAGCAAAAGAAGGTAAACACTTTGATTGCCGCTATGATTACAACTCAAGAAATAAGGATGATAACACTAGTAGCAAGAATTTATTGCATCATCCACATATTATGTCACTACAATGTTTTTGTCATCATGATGAGCACTCTAAAAATAATGATAGAGTAAAGGATACAACTTGCAGCATAGGACATATAGATCCTTTGATTCAAGTTCGTATTTGTTAGTGCCAGATGGTGTGTGATCCCGGCATGGTTACCATGTTCTTACAAACTTAGTGAAAATTCAGTGCGAACCGTACTTTTTGGTTTGAACGAACTTACCAAACAAGTTCGGTCGAACTTTATTTTTTCTCTTTTTTAATTAAAAAATTGAAATGTTTAAATTCAAAGAACTTCAACACAACAAAAATGAAGCAAGAAACACTAATACCTAAACACATAAAGGAAACACTTCATAGATAATGTATTCATTATTATGATTGGCTTTTCAAATATCATTTATATGTATAGTATTTATTATTATATATATTTTATATTTGGATTTTCTAAACCGAACCGAATTGAATCTTTGAAAAATTCCGAGGGAATCAAGGCATGTCACCACACATATCACCACACATGATAGTACTCTCCAGGCAAGCAGCAATGGGGCAATTCAGAGTCCAGGTAAACAAATTCATATCATTTTTTATGTGTTCAGATTTGATATCCGAACTATGATTGCAATTGGCAAATGCATATGACATTGTAATTGGCAATATGTTGGCAAATGTACTGTTTTCTTTACAAGATCCATGGTATGCTAGATAAAGCAGCAACTGTTTTTTCTGCTTATGTTGGTTTTGATTCAGTTGCTAGTTTACCATTCCACACGGGCATGACATCCTCCATATAGACTAAGTTGCATTTGCGTGGAAATAATATCACATTTAAGGAGGGATTGTTTAACAGCCTCAAAGTGGAAAACGGTAACGGGTGATTTGTTGTGTGCATCCTCATGATCCGCCAGTTGTAGTCAACAGTCAAGAATGGGCAGCACAATGTTTGGTAAGATCTACTACCTCTTTTTCCGAACAAGAGTCATATCATGAGCTCATACCCAATATCACTTCCCTAAGGTGGTCATCGAACACGATATTTGCAAAATGGAGCTCTCTTGATGGAAGTCACCAACTATGCACAGTAGGGATAAGTGTGGGCAGCAAGATACATGAACCAAGAACCACTATGAAAGTGATTTCCAATCTTAGATCTGCTGTTCTCAATATTTCCAGCCTCTTCCATTCTGTCATTACAGTCATAAAAGAGTTTTCAGCCACATGGTGGAAGAATTTTCAACCTGTTATCAATGTTGAGGTATGTACAACTAATGCAGGGTCGTTTCCAGCCATTACAAATCAAATTTCAAGCGGGAAAATACAGTGTAACAGCCATAGTATGGAAAAGGACTCTTTGCTTGATGTTGTGTGTAGAAGGTTTCACCTTGTGGGGTTACTGAGTACAAGTTTTCCAGCTTACACATTGCTGTTTATAGGGAAATTCCGAGCGGCTTATGACTGTTACAACCATTTCACAGTCCACATACAATATGATCCATGCTGTTTGTTGAAAGGTACAAATGAGGAAATCATAAAAATAATTATGGGTAATAGAATCATGACCCATGGATCATTATGGGAGCTGTCTACAATTTTAGAACTGCTGTTGCTCACATTTCTAGCATGTCCCATCCTCTTTTTAAAGTCGTAAAGGCAAATTTTTGTCACTTGGAAGATGTACTTCCCACCCATTGTCATTAGTAAGGTATATACAACTGATACAAAATGATTTCCAACCTTTAAATTCTTGATTTTGAGTAAGGGAAACGAATTTGAAAGCCATGTTTCTATATTTTGTATGATCAATTTGACGAATTCATGGTCTGGGATAATGACATCTGTCATTGACAATTTCATGTTCTGGTATGATGACATCTGTCATAGGTAGTCATAGATCTGTAGGTATAACGTTGGGTGTCATGGTAAGAATCATTGGGATCACTGTCATCATCCTTCCCCGCTATTGCTTTTATTTTATGACTATTGATGGATGTATGAAGAAGATTTCAAGGGCAACTACAACACGGGATTGCAAGCTTCCAATGTTGAATTGGGGATCCTAGGTATTACATATACGAAACAGTGAAGCTTGCATTTGCTTGAGGGTACACAAATTTGGGTGGGGGAGGACTGTAATGTCCCCTTTTCTAAAATAAAATGTATTTTTTAAATACTTAGAAGTATTTAGCCTATACATTGTTATAGGTCGGCTAAAGTGATGAAAAGGAAGGGACTTTATCGAATAAAGTGAAAACATAAAAAGAAACTTATATTTCTACAAGGAGGTTGGTCATCTTTGGGGGGATCATCCTTTTGATTTTGGTCTCACCTATAGCTATATAAAGGGGTCGCTTGGCTTGGAAAAGGAGACACTTTGGAATTCTCTTTCTTTGAGTTAGAGCACGAAATTGCTTTCTCTCTCTTGCAATTGAGGACAAAAACCCTCTTTGCACTTGATTTGAGGACAAAACCCCTCGTTTCTTCATTGGTGATCTCCTATGGAGGTCATACTTGAGCTACACAAATTTTCTTAGGAAACTCGCCATTTCCAACTTACATAAACCCTCTCCTAGGGTAGTGAATTGCACAGTGGATGATTTTGGTGATATCTAGTGCACAGCACTTCATTCTTTGTTGACATTTGGATTGTTCATAATTTCCGAGGCTGGTTGCATTTAACGGATTGAATTTTGGGCCTTGGAGTCTCAACTTCCGGCCATTTTTGTAAGTGGATTCACTGTTCTTGCAAATTTAATTAAATATACTCCAACTGGGGGTTTAAAAATCCATCTCTTAGCTTGTACTTGTTCTAAAATATTTATAAAAGTTCCCTACATGTTTTGTATGGTGTAAAAGTGGTATTGGTGGTGAATTATTGCAATTTTCCTCTTGCTGCCATAAGATTACAGACTTTTGTACCTTGTTGTCCAAAAATTCAGTTGGCTGTTATAAATTTCAGTTTGCTTTGATTTGGGTTTGTGTCATTTCCCTTCTTTTTCAATTTCAGTCCGGAAAGGGACATTACAGCCACTCTAAGATAGAAAGGGAGGCATGTCCCTTGCAAACGCGTGATTGAGAAGCAGGCTTCACATTGAAAGAAGGTCTGGAAAATTGGACCCCCAAGTAAGCATAGGCTGAGAGAATGTGACAGCCCAAACACAACCTATTCTTCACACAAAACCTGTTAACTGCATCTTCAAGATAAGGGCGGACACTTTTGCATAGTTGTGGCTGGCCCTGAACTATCTTATCTACCACCCACCCATCCCATCCCCAGATCGATCGATCTATTAGATAGGGCTGGCCCCGCCCCATTTGTTCTAGATCAGGATGGATCCGAGAGGATGGTGATGGTGGATGGATGCCCGAGAAAAATAAGGGACCAGATAGGGAGGGGGGTCGCCATATATAGATAGAAAGACTAAAAAAGTATTTCTATCTATATATGGCAAACCCCCTCCCTATCTGGTCCCTTATCTTTCTCGGGCATCCATCCACCATCACCATCCTCCTCCCTATCTCTCCCTATCTTGACCCCTATATCTATGTAGATGAATACCCTATATATATATACATATATATATATATATATATATATATATATATATATATATATATATCCACCGCCAGATATATATATCTATATAGGCCGCCGATCTCCCAACTAGATATATATCGACCATCGATCTATATAGATATCCTAGCCAGATCTATATCTATATAGGCAGAGCTAGGAAAGGAAGGAACCCCACCCTCCCCTCCTCCCTTTACTCTGGTTAGGCAGGGTTGGGCACCGGACAAACATATTACGTATATAATCAGGGGAGGGGCATCCCTCTCGGATATTGTCTTGTGTTGTCTTGTTCTGGGGTTCATCACTAACAATATCCCCACCTGCCTAACCACACAAGCTAATGGTATATGGGCCTCCCCTTCCAAGCCTATATATATCTGGTTGGTATGGGATGGCCCCCCCCCCCACCCCTATACTTATTCGAGTATATAGAAGGGGAGGGGGGTTTGGGTGGGTTTGTTATTGCCCCTCCTCACCGAGCCTCTCTATAGTTCTGGGAAGGCCCTATATCTATATATCTCAGGAAGGGACAACCCCTCCTCGTCTTGTGTTGTCTTGTCTTGTCATGGGCCCCATAGAATATATATATAGATAGGTGATGGGTTGCCGCCTTTCTCGTCTGTCCTTTAAATAGATATTTGAGAAAGGGTAGGTGGTGCGCACCCCCTCGGGAGGGGATGCCTCACCTATATGCCTTGCTTGCCTCAAAGTGCCTCCCCACTTGAGGGATATATATATGTGTGTGTTGAGAGGAGCGTCGGCCTCCCCTATATGCCTTGCCTCCCATCTTATTAGAGTCAGTTTTGTTCTAGGGTTGGTGTGAGACAGGTTCCCCATATCTATAGTTTGAGAAGGTAGGTGGGGGACCCCCCCTCTCTCTATATATATCTTATCTCCCTCTTGAATCCTATGACCCCTAAGACCGGCTCCCATATATAGATAGGGACCCCCCTCCATATAGTTAGTTATAGATAGGGAGACCCTTCCAAATCCAAGGCACCTGCCTGCTGAACCATTCGAACCCAACCCATATGTAGATAGGTCAAGTGCCCCAGATAAGGGGATCGGCTTCCCCCTATCTAGATCTGAGAGCATAAGAACATGAATAACATAAATAGAGTGTAGTGCAATGTAGTAGTGGCGGCGAGAGGATGCCGATATGCCAACTCTAGAGTCGAATTGAGGGGACAGAGACATGACACAACGATTTTCCATTCTCAAACAACCCATATTCTCCACACTGAACCAGCATTTGATAGATCATTATCACATTAAATGATAAGATTAAATGAAGGGAAAAGAACAATTTTGCCATCTTGGTACATTCATTGAATCCCAAATATTATCATGAAGACGGCATCAATGAGAGCAAGAAAAACAACATGGCAACATAGTGACTTGGAAATGTTTGTAGGCATTAAAAAATCCATTTAAAGGAAGTTATCAGATCTCGAACAAGTTTTAAGTATAGAGGCATATAACCCATTTTTAGAATGTGCTTCTTGATTGGGAGTTGTTTGAAAACATCTCGGCCATTGTTGATTAGACAGCCCTTGGACCTATACAAATGTGCACCCTCCATAGCTGCACAAAGCCTAGCTATTCATGTTCTTTCAGAGGTGACTTGTTCATCAACTGTAGAGAGAAATTGCCGTTCCAAGAAAACTAAAGATATTGCCTCTGTCCATTCTAATTTCCATCATATCTCCAGGAACAAAGAAAGCGTGTGAAGTATGGCTTACAAAATAGTGGGATGAAGTGTTGCTTACAAAATAGTGGGATACCGAGGATCTCAACTTGAAGTCTGCTTTTGCTGATTTTATTTTGGTCAAATCTTAATCTGCAATTACACATTCGTCTGCCAATCCAGCTTCTATGGTATCAGAAGATAGTTTTGAGGTCTATGAGCATGAAGATCATTGGATACCCAATGTCTGAAAATGTGCAGCTTGATGATATTGACTGTTAGTGTCTTCTCCTTTTTAGTATGATTGTATTGCCCATAGATAAAAGGGAAATTTTGGTTGTGTATTTAATCATTGATGTGTGTGCCTAAAGTCTATCTTACATATAAAGGCGAATTTTGAGTGTGCAATGAGTATAACTATGTTGATTAATGGACGTGTGATGTTTACATTTTTTGTTTTTCTATGCTTTATGCTCCTAAGTTTCTTAAATTTGTAAACCATTTATCACGTTCACATCAAATAGGATATGTAATACATATCTCTTTTGAAAAATACAAGCATCCAAAGAATATACTCTTTTTATTCACAATTGAGACTAAAAACTTCAAAGTAACTGAAACATAATAATCTAAAGACTAATTTTGATTTTAGTCTTCCACAAAACAACCAGATTTCCAGCATATTTGATCAATCAGACTATTGATTCATTTAATTGACATAATTTCCACCCAAAAGCATTATGAACAAAAAAATTCCGACCAAATACTTACTGTGTTAGAACCCTTAAGAGGTTGGTAACTCTGTATAGCTGAATCTGCATGCTCACGTGCACGAGAAAAAAGTGCATAAGCCTCTGCACGTTTCCCTGCCAAGCTGTAAGATTTGGCCACATAAAAGCACCTGCACAAAACCCACATCAAGTTGTGTTCATTACAATGACTGCCACTAAGACTACCAAGCCAGCTCAAATTTAGAGTAATTACAGATTAAAAGACAGGACAAGAAAAGGCTTCGTAAATTTCAAAAAGTACAGAAATAAAATACAAACAAAAACTGACAAACTGTAAATTAGATATTAATCTGTTTTCCCATTGGATATGGTCAATTTACACACACATGGGGACAGACCACTGAGATGATGTTATTCTTTGTGCATCACTACCACCTCTGTCACAAGGTTTGAGTTCGAGTTTAAGTTCAACTAGGATAAAATTCGGTTCAAGTTCGCCCAATGGATAAAGTTCGAAAAAAATTCGACAATAAATTCGATTAATAGAAAAACATTAAAATTAAATAACGAATAAAAATAAAAATAAGAAACATTAGAAAAACATAAAACATCTATATATATTAAATTATACAAATTTAAATAAAAATTTTAAACCAATTTAAAATCTATATAATAAATTTTAAAAAGATTAAAACGTTTGAAAGAAAATAAGATAAATAATTAAAAATTTAGAAATAATAATTATTATTATAAACCAAAAATTAAAAAAAAACTAAAAACACTAACATAAATAAAAAGTAAACTAAAACAAAACCTAGACCTATATTGCGTTGAAAGTTAATATGCATCGTGAAGAAAAATATGCATGAGGAAGCTGGACGGACTCGACAAACAGCGCAGTGTGAAGAATTGAGGCTCCATTATTCCAGTGTGAAGAATTGAGGCTCCATTATTCCAGTGTGACGAAGACTCCACTAAGACTCGACCAATAGTGACGCATTGCTATTCCAATGACGAAGACTCGACCAATAATGGAAGACTCCGCCGATTGTCCACGACTCTACCCACGCAGCAACAGGTACAACCTAAACCAATGCCCACAGTGTTGGCGCCAATATCAATGTATTGTTTGTTTGTTACTATATACTTGTATTAGGCATATTACAAAATTTATCTTATTGAAAAACCAACAAACTCAATATATAAAACAAGGAGGATTATTGACTATATTGCTTACCATGCTACTTGTACTCCTCCTTTACCAAGTGTCCGCATTGCCATTGAAACCTAATAACACACATCAATACTAGAGTCAGAAATGGAGAAATGATATAAACAAAATCAATATCTAAGGAATAAAAAGTTCAAATGATTTATAACATAATCCATTCACTTGCTCTTTACAAATAAATATATCTAGAAACAAGGAAAATCTAAGGGATTAAATTGTTCTTTAATAAGTATAACATAGTTTACAAATCTTTCTTATTCATTAAAGAAGAAATATAAGTACTAATATTTGAGGAAAAGAACAAGATATTATTAATACTTGTAAATATAGTCAATTTAGTGATATTTAACAATAAAAGTTGGCCAATGTTTTTAGTTATTTTTTATCAATTATCTAATCAACTTTATCCAAGAACTAGTAAAAATTGATCAATTGGGGGAAAAAGGCCCATAAATCTTTTCTTCATTCATAAATACAAATCCCAGTTTTATTTCCTCGTGTTAGTGTTGTACAATGTCTTATGGGGCCCGTAGAGTTACCAATATTTGTGATATAAATTGGATTGATGTCAGCATTTTAGGCTTTAGAGTGTTGACTCTCCCTACACGTTATTGGGAATAGATGTATAATTTATAGAAGGCTTTTCCCCGCCTATATCCATGCAATGAGATCATACATCATTCATCCTACTCTAATTATATATTGAGTATATTGTGTTGTTGGTGCCTTAGGAGCATCCACCAACATATTGGCATTCCTGTGTGTGAATGATATATTGAATATGTGGGTCAAGGTTATAGATCACACACATTCAATAGATCATTCAAACACAAGAATGCAAAGATATTGGTGGATGAACCTTAGGCACTGTGTATGTTTGTATTATTCCCCTTCTGGGATCAATAGAAATTAGGCAAATTAACAACCCTCCAATACACCACTCAACTGTAAATAGCTAAACTCAGTCAAACTACTTGTACCAGTTGAGTAGATAACTCAATAAACCCAAATAAGGGGTTTAATGGCCACTATCAAATAGCTCAAGTAATTACACCAAATACGCTGTAATAAACTGAATACAGACTGCTGCAATAACTCACACAATGATCTCTGCAATAACTCACAATGATCTTTGCACAAGGGCTTCGTTTATCAATCAAACCAGCATTGGTTTTAACGTCGGGGAGTATTTAATATTTTATTCGCATCACCTCATACAGTTTGCGGCTATAAAAGACTCTAGAACACCATAGAACCATGCAATAATTAGTTCATTAATCCTGGGATAGACCAGCCACAAGGAGAATGTTCAAACAAAGGGAAAATGCACATCAACTCAGATTTAACCCCTCAGATATGTCGCTGCATTAAGAGCATTTAGAACATATACTAAACCCCAATCAATCCACTTCATGAGAACTCAGAAATATCTCATAATTAAATCTGCAATAAGAGTCTTTGCATCACCTCAATAACTTGTAACTACAGTCCACTCAGGTTGGGATATATCAGTCACCATGAAGACATAGGAATCGCTGCTAAATGATGGTTAAATCCTGCATATAACTCGGATTATTACCCCTATACAGTTCGCTGTCACTTAGACCTTCAAAACACCAACCAATCATGCAAAAACCAAGTCGCCAAGCATGGGAATGAGCAGCCAACAGAGAGGAATACTTACTAAGAGGAATCGCTGTCAGTTTGCATACAGATTTGCTCTAAAAACCAGTCACCAAACAATGGATGCAATTCGCTAGGGTTTAGCAAGATACATTAAATAGTTAGCTGATCATATATGGCCCAAAACATACATTCAAATGCTTAATAACTTCCCAATGAAGTCGCTGGGTGTAGGAACAAAAACCAGATTATTATCTATCAAATACTAACACCAAACTTGCATTGAATAAGTCGCTGTAAAAAGAAGATAATATCATGCAACCAGCTGATCGATTCACATCAAATAATGCTCCAAAAACAGTCCACAAAATACCATGAGAAGTCGCTAGGGCTGGAAAGAAACATACACCCAAGTCGACTTGCAATGGCACTCACAAACCAACTGCTACAGTGAATCGCTACAGTGATTCGCTACAGTAAAAACATGCAGATTTCAATGGCAAACTTCATCTAAAAATTAGCTAAGGCCAAAGACATGGGTGTCTCTTGAGTTTGCACAAGTAACTTCTTCAAATTGATTCTCAATAACCAGCTATAAAGATCTCCCAAGCATGAGAGAGAGAAAACATCAATGGGTATGCATCCCAACTCCAAGCATGGAGTATCAAATAAATCTCATCATAACATACTGTAACAATGATCCTAGCACTCCTTTTATAAGCAAGGAGGCACAAAATTCGAAATCTCTAGGAGAGGGAATTTATTTAATATAAGCAGTTTATTTCCCCTAGGTGTGGCGTCCCCTTTTCAAAGGGCGATTTTATCAATAAAAGCCACCTAAATATTTATTTAATTCCCCATTTAATTTTTATATTTTGGGAATTAATTTAAATAATATTCATAATTAAATAATTAAATAATTATTGCTCCAGGCAATAATATTTAATTATTAGTATTTAATAAAAAGATTCCCCTTACAACATCCCAAAGCCCATGGGGAAAGATAGGCTAAGGGTTTTCGAAAATGGGGACATTACAATGTTAGCTACGATGGTCAATATAATTATCCTCTCTCTTCAATAATATAGATTAGGACATAAGTAGAGGACCATACTAGGGCCAACACACAAGCCAAAGGTTGTAATGTCCCTTTCAAGGGCTACAACTGAAAAAGAAGCAAACCACACAAACCCAAGTGAAATGAAATCTAATTTTTTATAACGGCAATTGTAATATCCTTTAAAACCCTAAGGCGAACTATATAAGAGCTTAGAATTCACCATACAACCATGCACAACAGCTGAAAATTACTTCAAAATGACTAATTCAAACACGACAATCAATATCCATCCAATTTGGTAACGACAAATGGAGAAAATCAGCGAATATATATTGTTGTAATTAAATTTAGGACAGTGTAATATCCCTTTCCCAATCGAAGACCCTTAACCTATTTTGTCTACCCGACGGCTAAGGAGGATTTTTATGGGGGACTTAAGTTATATTATTTTATTATAAAGGGCAAAACTAAATAAATAAAACTTTATAAAAAGCACTTATAATAAAGTAATATACTTAATAATAATTAAATCTAGGATGGAAAAGGCCCAAATATAATTTGTTATCCATCCTAGGTAAAATGGTGACTTGCCTTAGAAAGGGAAATGGGAACATAAAAAGGATAAAATTCCATTTAATTTGTGTATTTCCTCTAGGAAAAATGCAACCAACTTTGGGAGGGGAAAAAAAGTATTAAATATCTTTTGTACTCCCTAAGGGAAATGACGAATTATCCTAGGAAGGGAAATGGAGGGTGAAAATGCATAGAAAAATTCAATGAATGTTGATTGAATGTTTAAGAGGTCTCCTTTAGGTCTCTTCTTTCTTTATAATGAGAAGTCCACTTGCTTAGGCATTCAGGCTATGATCATTTTTATAATTTCTTATTTGCATTTGAAGCCTTGAGCTTTTGCAAAAATATTCTAAGAACGAAAAATCTTAGGATTCATCCCTTTTGTGGATTGAAAACCCCAAGAGAATGTGAGGAATTTCTATTTAGGAAATTATATTGAGCTTACACAAATTTTAGTCATTTCCAGCAGTTGTACGAAGAGATTTTTGGCATATTTCTAATCAAGGGTTTGAAGAATAAAATTGCAGTAGTGGTTTATTTATTCATCTCTAGTGGAGCAACCCATTTTTTGTCAAATCTTGTATGTCATAGACTGTTTTTTGGTCTAATTTTGGGGATTGAATCGGCCCATTTTATGAATTTTTAGATGTTAAAAAGTGTCATTTTCAATAAACTTTAAGGGCAGCAATCTGCTGAATTTATAAATTATTGTAACCTATTTTACCTTCAAAAATGTATATTTTTATGCATACATGAGATGTTAAAAATATGGAAATCAGTTTGGAGTAAGTGGGTATGAATTTATTGTTGATTTAGTAGGGTTTCATACTTAACCCTAGTCTTAATTTCTGCAATAAATTTCAGATCTGCATAACAGCGACTGAAAAAATATTTTTATAAGTGGCCATGGTGTATAGATTTTCCTAAAATCCATTTAGGGTAATATATGTCCATTGGGGGACATTACAGTGGTATCAGAGCAATGTTTCCTCCCAGCCTATAAGGAAAGGAAAGAAAAATCATACTTAAATGCAGTTGGAGGGGAAGATGAAGTGGACCCAAGTCCCTTTCTTTGATGGAACTGAGGAAATATTTGCTAGATGTTGGTTGAATGAATTTAAGAAATTTTTGTGGTATAATCTTATGTGTCAAGATGATTCCCTCAGATCATCTCTAGATATATGGTTGGAGAAGCACATAAATGGTGGCATCATTTTTTGAATACCCAAGGGGTCGAATCCATTGATTCACTTGAAATTTTTTCACAAAACATTCTAGAGATAAGGTTGAGCGAGGAAACAAAATCATGGGGTCTACTAAATTAGATCTACACTTGGAGAGAAATCAGCCAATGGTGTATTCCAGCATGCAAGAAGAATAAACTCCAAAAGGTATGATTTTCATTCAGCAAAATAATGGTGTTAGTGAAACTTTTCTTTCTAGAGATATTTATAATAGACAATAGAAGAAATGAATATACACAAGCAAGGAGGATGTAATGGAAACTCTTATAAAGTGTGACGAATGGAATAACAGAGCTAGAGCTATTAGGTTGATAGCTGCTCAAGAGAAACAACAGTTACATAGGAATTCAAGGCAAATATTTCTTCACATAGTGGGCAGCAAGGTATGAGGAATAAAATTCCTCAAGATGGGGCAGCCGAGAGGATGGAAATATCTTTCCAAGAAGAGAATATTTCACAAGTGATTGAAGAAGAAATGGGCATAATATTGCAGCAGTTGACTCATAATATTCATCCCATTGTGGGCACAAATACTTGGGAATTGGTGCAACAAAGTCAAGCCATTTTGAAGTTCAAGATTGATGAGGATGTTTGTGATATTCCAAGGTATGAAGAGCCCAATAATGTGTCTTATTTATTACTACCTATTCATTTCCATCATGAGATGTATGATAAGATAGGAGGTAAAGTCTTCATTATAGATTTTGTTGAACCATTGCTCTAAGTATGTATATATGAGCATCTTGTGGCAGATATATGGTCGTAAGTTTTAGCTCACTTGAGAGGTACAGGGGCCAGACTTGTAGGTCACTTCAGCATGTTTTGTTTATTAGGCATGGTACTTGGACAAAAAAAAAATGTGGGAATTTCTTGAGAGCAAGAAATTTTGGGAACGAAGTACTATAATATACTAATATCCCCTTCCCAATCGAAGAACCTTAGCCTATTTTGTCTACCCAATGGCTAAGGGGAGATCCTAAGGGTGACTTAATTCAATTGTAAGTTATTTATAAAATGCCATTAATAAAAGAAAAAAAATATAGAGCACTTATAATAATTTATATGGCTTGATAACTTATTAAATCTACGATGGAAAAGGCCCAACTATAATTTGTTATCCATCCAAGGTGAAATGGGAACTTTCCTTAGAAGGGTAAATGGAAACTTAGAAAGGATAAAATCCCATTTCATTGTGTATTCCCTCTAGGAAAAATGTAACTAAATTTGCGAGGGAAAAATAAGTATTAAATATATTTAGTATTCTCTCTAAGGGAAATGGCGACTTGTCCAAGGAAGGGAAATGGAGGGTGGAAAATGCATAGAGAAATTCAATGAATGTTGATTGGATGTTTAAGAGGTTGCCTTTTCAATCTATTCTTTCTTTATAAGGAGAAGTCGACTTGCTTAGGCATTCATTCTATGCTATGATCATTTGATAATTTTTGATTTTATGTTTGAAGCTTAGAGATTTTGCATAATTTATTCTAAGGACAAAAACCATCTTGGAATATTGAGAGGAAATTCTACTCAAGGAGTTCCATTGGGCTTACCCAAATTTTTGTTATTCCAGTAGTTTTATGAAGAGCATTTTGCAGCAAGGGTTCAAAGAACAAAGTGCAGCAGTGGTTTATTATTTTTCCTAAAGCTGAGTGACCTATTTTGCAGCCAATTTAAGTGGTTTTTCTAGAAATAATCAGGTCTGATCTATGCCACCATGTTTTTAACTTATTATATGCAGCAAATGTAATCAGTTTCCATTTATTTTGAAGGGTTTTAAGTATTGTTTTCAATCAACTTTAATTGCTGATTTCTGAGGAATTTTCCATCCTGTTATGCCTTCAAATAAATCAGTATTATTCCCTATATGACTGGTAAAAAACATAAAATAATTTATGGTGAAAATGATATAAATTTCATCAAGTTTATAGTAAAATCTAGTCACCATTTCTGGAAATCATTTGTAACATTCATAATTAATTTTGTAGGGGCTTATAAATCAATTTGGGTTCAATTATGGGCTTGATAAATTACTCTTATCACATTGGAGTAAGAAGAAAATCATTTTTATTGATATTTGAGTGGATTATTATCACAACCCTAGTCGGTTTTCCCTTAGAATACTCAAATCTGCATGATTACATTTTTATATATTTTTCTATAAAGTGTATTTTGAGGTTGGGGTTTCCTAAAATCCGATCAGGGGTCAAATATGTCCATTTGGAGACATTATAGACAGCAGAAGAACAACCAAAAACCAATGTTGAAAATGATAGATAAACATCACCAAAAATCATGAAAAATATAGATTCCGGCCTTATAAATTATGGAGATTCAGATTGTAAAATCAGATATGAAATATGTGCCCTAGGAGGCACCCAAATAACACCAAACCTTAATTGTTCCCTCTAGGAAAAGCTCCAAAATGCAAGTAAAACTTTTGTATATATTTTCCCTTGATGCCTTAGATCCAAATCTGCAAGAAGTCTTCAGTAGATATCTTCAAATCACCCACAATGGAGAGTTTTTGTCCTCCACCAAGCCACAAAGAAGGTTTTTGTCTTCCTTGGAATGCCACACAAGAGGGGTTTCATCCTCAAAGTGGAAAGTTAATGAGCACTTTGCCCAAAAAACCAACTATAGATAAAATGCGCCAAAGATAGGATGCAAATGAAGTCCTTAAGTCCCTTTTATATCCTTCCCTTGGCACCAAAGGCCAAATAGAAAAGGACCGACCTCTTAAGCCTTACTTTATCTTCTATTTGCGTTTTCTTTTTTCCAAACCCAACCAACCTATCTCCTAAAGGAAAAACATTGGAAGAAGGCATTAAATCAAATCAAATAAAACTGAAATGAAATGCAATTCCTTCCCTTGTTTATTCATACTTCTTTGCCATGAAAAGGGAATGGAAAGAAGTCCACTTTTAGTCCCTCAATTCAAAAAAGGGGACACTACTGTCTTCCCTTCCTGAAATTGCTTATCCCCAAGCAATTGCAAACTCGGATGATCCAAACCCATTGTCTCCTTCATCTTCTCAATATGTAGGGCAATATCATCCCAAGAGAAAGGAAGTGGCTTCCTTGACAAATCATCTGCCACCTTATTGTTTTCATGCACCCTTTTGAAGGGCAATTCGTTTCCATATGGGCTAAACGCAAAAGATGTGCATATCTATTTATATCATATGTACAAGCCTCCCATCTTGGAACTAAGAATGTGAGCAAGCATTTCAGATGCCCTTGTTTCCAAGGTTTGAAAATTTCCATAACACATACCTTCTCAAGATGATCTTCATTAATGATGTTGTAATTTGTTCCTTCCAAGAAAATACACAATTCATCTTGTGTGTAGATAGAAAACAAAGTATGGCATTCATGAATCACCTGATTTTCCACCCAATTTGGAGCTATGTTGGTTGAAGTAGTCCAAGTAGAATTAATTCGCCAATATATACAATTCACAAATGAAGCCTTTACTTCCTTTTATACCTCCCCTTTGGCGCCAAAACTTGGAAAGATCATGGTCGAAACATAAACTCGTTAAAATATTTAATACTAAGACTATGTGCACTTTATTTATTTTTTAATTAAATAAATAAAAGTAATTAGCTTATGTGCACATTAAACTAACTAAAGAGACTCTCACTTGTAGCACTAGGCATGCCAAGGGGTTACAATGCAAATGAAAAATAAATACTAATAATGTCCCGAAAAAGGGGGCATTACACCAACCTTACCAAATTGCAAGCACAAAAAGAAGAGGGAAAAGATAAAATAGGAGCTCGATGATTTTTGAAGGCTTGGTCAAGAGGAAAACAAAGTTGTGACTTAATCTAGACAATCTAATCATCAAAATAAACAGAGTGCAAGTGGTTTTAATTTTATTTTCACTCTAAATTCTCTGTGACAGTTGGGAAATTCAACAAGGTGGATTCAGCAACAATTGAGAGATTGAGTTTCCCTGAGCATCCAAAAGCAATGCAAGGTAAGGACATTTATTGGAAGGTCCTAAGATAAGTTATTGAGGTTGAGATACCATTTGTAAAATTTGGTTTTGCATTTAGGTCATGTGATTGTTTATATTAACCAGCATACGGGTCATTTAATCCAACAATTTGATAAAAACTTGGTTGTTATATACTAGTGGAATTTGGCCGATACCGGTAGGAGGGTTGGTAGTGTTTATGTTATTGATAGGAAAGGTGTAATGTCCCCTTTTTTGACTTAAGAGCCTAACATTGGACTTCTCGCCATTCCCTTTCCGTGGCAATGAAGTTTGAATGAGCTAGGGAAGGAATTGCATTTCATTTCATTTTTCTTTTGTTGATTTTAATGTTTCTTTTAGTATTTTCCTCTATTTAAGAAGGTTGGTTGTGTTGGATGTCATAAAAACAAATTAAAAGACCCAAAGAAGCTTTATGAGGTTGGTCCTATTTGGATTTTGGCACCAAATGAAGGATATAAAAGGAGATGAATGACTTCATTTTCATCATCTATCTTGGTGCATTTTCTCTACATTTGATCTTTGGGTTGATTGTTCAGTGTCATTCCACTATTGGGCGACAATCCATTAGTGTGGTTTGTTCCAAGGAAGACGAAAACCTTCCTTGTGGCTGGTGGGAGGATGAAAACCCTCCAATTTTGGGTGAAGTGAAGACAACTTTGAAAACCTCTTACAGATTCGGAGATTAGAAAATCAAGGAAAACATCTACAAGGGTTTGCATGCAATTTGGAGCTCTCCCTAGAGGGAGCGACTTGGGTTGAGGGGTTGTTAGGTGCCTTTTAGGGCATGAAATTCATATTTGGAATCCTCATAATTTATAAGGCTAGAAACAATCATATTTTGTGCAATTTAGGATTAAGAAACCCTTCATTTCGTAATTTGAGTTGCACTTTTGTTGTATTTAATTAATTTTCCAGTTATAACGTCCCCTTTTTCCAAATTAATCCAAAATAAAGGATTCCTTGCCTTTCCTCTTTCCGAAGTCAAGTAATGGACGAACAAGGGAAGATCGTGAATCAAATATCAGTTCTCTTCATTCATATTTATGTTTTATTTTTATATTTCCCATTCTTAGTAGGTTGGCTGGGTTGGAAAGCTTTTAATAAGCTCAAAATAAAGAAATAAGATATTAATGATATCGGTTGAGTTTTAGTGCATTGAAAAAGCATAATAAAATATTATAATGACTTATATGAGTCAGCCATGTTCTTTTTAAGCTTTGGTGGCGAAGGGGAGGTATAAAAGGAAGTAAAGGCTTCATTTGCACAACATCTGTTTTTAATGAATTGACTCTACTTGGACTTGTAAGTTGGTTGCTCTTGGTTCTTCCACTCTTGAGCGAAAATCCAAGTGTGTGGCATCTTCCTAGAAGGACGAAAACCCTTCTAGTGGTTGGTAGGGGGACAAAAACCCTCCTTCCTTGTGTGAGCTTGAAGGATTGTTGCAGATTTAAGGAAAAATAATCATAATCAGATTTGTATTTGCATTGAATGGCCTCTCCTAAGAGTAGGGACCTACCTTGGAGTGAAGTTTGGTGCCTTAAAGGGCATATATTTGATATTTCCCTTCATTTTCAAATTTGCCTCTATTTATAAAGTCGGAATCTACTTTGTGGTGAATTTTTGGAGTTTCTACACCCTTTTTTCATAATTATTTTGGAGCTTTACTTCTGTTGGTATTTACTAATTTTCAGCTGAGCATATGCATGTCTTTTTGGGTTAAAAGCAGTTCTAGAATATCTCTAAAAGGTTTATAAAAATTGTGGATGCATTGTTAGATGGTATTTTGGGTGAAATTGTGAATTTTCATATTGTTGTTCCTAAAATCAGTTCACTGTCCAAATCTGGGTTTTTATTTCAGTCTGCTGATTTGAAAATCAGATTTGATTGCTTTGGCATTTGAGTGCTTTCCGGAATTTAAAATTGCTCACATGCAATTAAAAATTAAAATGATGAGTTTTGTCTGAACTATTTACGGCAAACATTGCACTAGTTTCGTATCTTGTCCTTTGGGCTCGGGGTCAGGTAAACAAAAACAACACAATACAGAAAAAAAAAAACAAAGAAAAACAGACAGTTTTATTTATATACATACAGGTTTTACCTTGTATTTCAATTCTTGAACAGCTTCAGATGCTGCCCGTTGAAAGGCAGTGTTATCTCAATTCCATCCCGATAGGCAAGGAAGAAAGTATCCATTCTGGCAGCTCTCTTGATCATGAAGGGCCCTTTCTACAGTGAATTAAATTTTTCGTGCATGCCCTTCGATTCATGTCTCTTGTCCCACCAGTGTACCCAGTCTCCGATCTCGAACTTCCTTTCTTTGGCCTTCTTGTCAAATACTTTGGGCAAGTCCTTATCAACTTCATCTTGTGGTGGTCCATCCTTTCTTCTTTCTGTGGTAAGTCTTCATCAACTTCCTCCGTACTTAGATTTACCGGCTGCACTTCTGAGGAAAAACTATTACTATATTCTTTGTTCTTCTTCAGGTATTGATCATGCTTTTTGAAGTCTCCACTAAGAAAACTAAACCCTTGGGGATTTTGATACCTTTTGGTTGGATTATTCCACTACTGTCATCATAACCTGGATCAATTTTTTCTGTGACTGTTTGTTGTGGTGGTGATTTACTACCTTCAACACACAACCTGTCAAAGTTGTCTTGTTCCAGACATGCGGATGTTTGTTTGTCATCATTGAAAGTCTGCCACTGTTCAACATTATCAGGGACTTTAGGGCGGTAGACCATCTCCACTTTATAGTTTCCTTGTCTAAATATGGTCAGTGGTCTATCCGGATTCAATAGTGCAGCTGTGACCGCCAAAGAGTTTGCATTGGAATTTTGATTTGTTGGAATGAAGTCGACAGAGAAGGCTGCAAAATCGAATGTGGCATAAAGCACTCTATCTCTGTAATGCCTCATCTTATCTCCTTTGACTTGATTTTTCCCTCGAACTTGCTTTACTAGAAGTTCAGCACTGCCTTGGGCTTTGAGGAGTTTTACTCCTTTCTTTTTAGCTTGCTCCATTCCTAGCAGCAATGCTTCATACTCCGTTGTATTGTTGGTGTTCTCGAACATCACCTTGTGGGAGTATGTGAATATCTCATGATCTGGAGATATTAGTAAAACACCGGCTCCTGATCCAAAAGAACAACAGGTGCCTTTAAACTCTAGAGTCCAAAAATTTTCAGCTCCTTCTGGTTTAAGTTCTAGATCTGGTTGAAATTTTGGCTCTGGAACACTTTTATCCATTTCCAAGAAGTATACGCCATGGTCAAATTCCTTAAAAAGAATCTGAGATCTAGGATCTTCAGATTTTGTAACCGTGTACTTGGACTTCTTTTCCGGCTCCAACTTCTGATTTATTCCTTTGATAGGAATATGAGCATAGGACCAATCCATTTTTACTTCTCCTCCCAGATTTTTGCAGAAGTTTCTGCTCAGCATCATCCCGTAGGAGACAGGAATATCTGCAACTAAGCTTGTCATCTTTAATCTTTTGTCAGGAAAAGCTGCCAAAACAGCTTGTGCATCTTTGATTTGTCCGATTAAAGGGACTTGTCTCTCCATGGAATAACACTTTTTTATGGTCTTTCTCAAGGTAAGCCCAAGAGCATCTACAACGTTAGCTGGAATGACATTGTCAGAAGCACCTGAATCTAGAATGAAATTGCTAAACTTGAAACCATTTAGCAATAGGGAGACATAGAAAGGTTCTACTCTTTCAGAAGATAATGGGGTTTTAATAACTGCAGTGTTGTTCTGGGGAGGAGTATCCTTGGGCTTAGGCAAAAGGCTTTTTGATGTATTGGATTGTCCTGGTGATTGCACATATTTAACTAGCCTATTTAACTACTCAGGAAAGGCTCTCAGGTATTTAGCTTCTGACATTTGAATCCTAGTTTTCTTGGCATGATCAACAATGTCGAACGAAGGTATAGATTCAAATACCTGAGCTGCTTTCTATGGTTGAGATGAAGAACTCACATTCTTATCTCTAGGAGCCAAGGAAGAAGGTAAAGGGTTGCCCCTTCTTTGTTCATCAGTTAATGCCTCAACTTGACGAGTTTGCGATCTTGTAAATACTGCATATGTATGACCATGATCATCTTCATGAAGTTTCTCATCATCATGTTCAGATTTGTAGTTTAGGTAATTAATGTTGGCGTCGCCAGTAGGACCTACAAAATCATCATTCTCGAGCAGATCAGCGTCAGCTTCCCAGTATTCTTCATTTAGCTCTCCACGTTTCTGGGAGCAACTTCAATTGCTAATCTTTGGGAACCAGCAATGCAGTTCCGATTGTTGCTGAAATTCTGAGCAGGGGCAGTTTTGTTGCCCTGAGCCATTTGAGCCATTTGTTTCTTCATCTGCGACATCTCATTTGCTAACTTTTGCAATAGTGAATTGGAAGTAGTAGTAGAGGATGAACTTTCAGCTCTAAAAGTGTTTCTTTTTATCTTTCCAACCATAATGAGGTCGTCTTTAATTTCAACAGCCATGTTTTGAGCTGCTAACAAATCAGTGGGACGTGCTCTTCGCAGTTGCTTACTTCAGGAAGTAAAGCATTGATGAAGAATACCTTTTGATTCTCATCATACAAAGAAGCAGAAGCTGGAATTTTGTAAAGTAATCTTTGGAATTCTGCAATAAAATCCTGCATGTGCTCTTGTGGCTCCTTCTTCAGCTGAGTCAGTTGAGTTATCAATGTACTGGAATCTTCAGCTGGCTTGAATCTTTTCAGGAATGCATCTCGCATAGTAGCCTAGTTGGTTATGGTGTCAAGAGCTAGCCAGTAGAACCATTCTCCAACCAAGTCATGCAGAGTCTCTATGAAGAGTTTGACAGAGTCATGCAGAGTCTTCATGTTCGACTGCAAGCACTCCACAGGATAAAACAACGCAGCCAAGTGGTCATCTGGATTCTGCTTTCCGTCTCCAAAGAATTTTGGAAAATTCTTTCTCATCCCTTTAGGTAGATCATGCATAGGAGTCAGATTCAGAGGTCCAAAATGGAACAAGTGTTGCAAGGGCCAGTGGCTGATTCTGCATCATGAAAGGAGCGCATCTTCTTTGAGAATAGACTTGGTGAATAATCCCAGCTTCTGGATTGTGCTAGACACGATCCGGATCTGGAGGATTTTGCACTCTTCTTCCTGGTGAAAGACTAGATCTGCGACTTTTAACTTGTGGAAGATGACTGAAATCAAACTGCTCCTGCAATCTATAAAAATGGTCAATCCTTCCTTGAGCTCTACTAGACAACGTGAATGGACGTTCTGCCAGGTTAAGGTTATAATATAAAAGGGAACTGGCAAGAGAAAGCTCTAGTCCGCTAATTTGTGTTGTTCGCCAGCGGAGTCGCCAAAAACTGTTGGCTAAATTTTTTGCACAACTGAAAACCTAAGCAGTCATGAGATAAATCTCCTTCATTTACCGGTGAGGCTCCCGTGTAAGATTTTGTCAATTATATTTTCTAGTATCTATCTATTGGTATTACTTTAACTATGTAGCTCATGAACCATAGCTAAACAGTTTTGCAGCACGTAAACAGTTGTAAAAGAAAGGAAATATTTGTAGAACAGGAAAATAATAGAAAACAGGAAGAAAGGAGAGATGTACAACCCAATCAATAGTTCACAGAGTTGATCGTATGCACATAGATAACACAAATAGATCTTGAAATACAAAATTTAAAGTAAAGGATAGTTTCAGATCCAGATCTAGAATAACACAATTTATTGTTGGCTAGATTTCTGCACAGCTGAAAACCTAGGCAGTCATGAGATAATTCTCCCTCATTTACCGGTGAGGCTCCCGTGTAAGATTTTGTCGGTTGTATTTCCTAATATCTATTTGTTGGTATTACTTTAACAATGTGACTCATGAACCATAGCTAGATAGTTTTGCAGCAAGTAAGCAGTTGTAAGCAATGTGTGCAGGAAAGGTAAATAATTAAATGCGAGAATAAAGGAAAGGAAATGTGCAACCTAACCAATAGTTGATAGAGTTGATTACATGCACATAGAAGAAACAAATAGATCTTAAAATGCAGAATTTGAAGCAAGGGAAATTTTCATATTTAGATTTAAGACAACACAAATTTTAAGTATAGATCTAAAAAGAAATAAGATACGAATGCACCGTTGACACAAAGTTCTCCAGAAATCTCTTCTCTATTCCTCTTCTTATATAAAGTTATCAAGGGTTTCAGCTCAAAGTCTGGAACACAAGAATGCTGATTACAAATTCCAATCCTTAACCCGTAGGTTCTTCCTCTACTTATAGTGTGTAGAGGGGAAATTATAAATGGGAAACTGCAACTAAACTAGAACATGAAGAAGCGGTAAAGGGAACATTTGGCAATCTTCCTAGAATTCCTCTCTTTGTGACATGCATCAGGAGTTTAAGCCAAAATTGTGCAAATTTTTCACCTATCTTAAAGAATCCTTTCAAATAACTTAAAGTAATGGTTTTTAAACCTATAACTTTAACCTTATATTTTCATCCGGGAACATAGAAAATAAGAGAAGAAAGAAGAGAAGAATGAAGATCTGTCAGCTGTAACACCTATACTTTCTTTTTGTTCTGATATTGAATATACTTGTCAAGCATGTAATTCAACATCTTCTCATTTGTTTTAACAATAGCATCTCTCTCGGTTCTGAACTGCAACAACCCTCTGGACAAAGTAGCAGTGGTAGCCTCCACCTTCTCTAAACCAGGCCCATATCCCTCAACATCTGCCTGAAGCTTTATGAGTCTGCCAATTGAATCCATCGTGAAAGGTATGGTAAGGTATGGTATTCCGCACAACCAAAATGAATTCCTCATGGGAAGCAAGTAATTCATCTTGGGAAGCAGGTAATTCATCTAGAATGCTCTCTGGCACTTCTCCCATCTTACTCTCCAGCAACTGCATCCTTTTCAGCATGAACTTGAGGATTTCTACGCGGAAGGAAACTGAAATTTCTAATTGCTTCCCCTTTTCCATCAATCCACCAAGTACAATTTGTTCTGCCATTAGCGCGTACTTTAGCAATGAGTGTATTTTAGCTAAAGTATCTAGATGACTTTCGGGTACTATGTTCTCATCTTCTATCTGTGTCATCAGTTCCTTTAGCTGAGATACTGCCCTGTGCATATTCTCCAATTCAATTGGTATTCTTTCGAAATGCTCTGAAGCTTGGTGAATGATTTGCTCTTTCCACTGAGCAATAACTTTGACCTGGTCCCTTGCATCTTCCACCTCCTGCATCAGATGATTACTTACCTGCTCATGTGCTAGAATGGGCTGAGAGGAAGGTTTGACAACCTTAGCAATGATCTCACATAGCTAGGACACCTGCTTTTGAAGCTTGGCTCTCTCAGCCTTCTCTTTGTCAAGCTTAAGGAATAAAGCGTTCATTAGTGTCTGTGTATTATGCTTTAATCCTTTTGTGGTAGTTTGACCTATTGGCACTTTGGTCACTACTATATCAACCGCCGTGAGCTCTCTCTCGTGCTTTCCTTTTGCTGGAATTGATAACTCAGCGAACTTCTATCCTGATTCTTCAATAATCAACCTAGAAGTTATTTTGGCAACTTTAGGTCTTCTATCTCTTCCGCCCGAACTCAAGAGCAGTTGAAAGTCGTGTTCCTTCAGGTTGATCTCCTCTTTGGCTTCTGGGATTGTCTGCAAAGCCAACCATGATGAAAAGTTTCTTCTCGGGGAATGAGAAGTCACCGAGTGCACCACTATCTCATGTTCTGATTCTGCTCTATCCGAATTTGCCACCGTGTTGTGACTGCCACCCTCTGAATTGTCCAAAGACAATGCTTTTTCAAACTGCAGCATTTGTGCTTTTAACTTCTTCACATGAAGAGGTGAGGATTTGAGTGGTTGAGGAGAAAATACAAATGACGCTGAATTCAACGGAGGAACAACAAGATCTCTTTGGGGTTCCGGGGCTGCCTAAGTCCTATGAGTTGATGTTGGAGAAGCTGGAACTAGCACGATAGCTATAGATTTGGTCTTCTCCTGCGTGTGAGACTTCTTGTGAACCTTAAGCTTCTCCGGCCTTCTGTTGCTTTCACCTTCGTGCTTCTTTTTGCTGGAGTCTCCTGTGGTAAAGTTGTCTGTGATCTGATTCATCAATGCTTCATCCAAGCAACACCCCTTTGTCAACAACCAGTTCGAAGTGTTACCCAGAACTGCTGAAGATCTTTCTTCAATCGTCTGGAAGCCACCAATGTTTTCCTGAAGAGCAGCTCTATCCCCTCCCATTTAATGATACGAGTCAAGTATCACATGCCCATCATCTGTGAGATCTACAGGTATCCGTGCCAAACCATAATTAGACACTTGTTGCGTCGATAACCTGCTGAAGTCTTTCTTTCTAACTTCATACTCGTTTCTGCACTTCATCCAGAAGTCTTCCAACGAAGGCACATGTTAGTATTCCTGGGAGATTGTCTTCCTCGCTACCCCATATGGGTCAAAGTTCAGTCGTGCTAGGAAGAACTCAGGCTCATACTCAGAAAACATTTCAGCTTCGACTCCTCTAGCTTTGTGGATGTTTTGGCAGCTGTAATAACCCACTGTGACTGGAAAGAAACCCATAGACTTGTGCCGTTTTGATTGTAAGTCATGCATCTCCACGAGCTGTCTGCACAACTCCATGATGACCCACTTGTCGTTTGGATACCTCGGCAACTTTATTGGTTCTCCCGAAAAGCCATGTTGGATAAAAATACAGCCATGTTGGGATACAACTTCCCAAGCTTCTTTACTTACCCTGTTGGTCTTCAAATCACTATTTAATTTGCAGATGAATTCATAGAAGAATCCATCGTTGACCGCTTTGTAGTGTTTGTGGCATTCAGGAACTATCAATTGTGGGAAGCACTCAAAACTAGGATCTTTCGCTAGTACGCCCCGTCTATCCAGCTTGGAAAATATACCCTACGAGGTTGCTACATATACTAGGTATGAAGTCATTTTCAAGTTGTACGTCCGTCTCACACTCCAAAGTTGCTCACTGATGTTGTCATTGATGATCTCTGCCCAATTGATTATTGAATCAGCTCTGTTGATCTCAATGGTCCTCACAAATGCATACATCCTTGAGCGGAAGTTATGAGTATTGGCTTCTCCACTTAACCTGCAAAGCAATTTAGTAATATCATCCACCTCCTGCACGAAGTTGGACTGCGGAAGAGTTCTTGGGAACTTTGATGGGGACTTGGGCTTCTTCATATATCTGTTCATTATGCCCACGCAATCTGCTTTGTGTTTCTCCCATCTGTTGCCAGCATCCAGCATGTTAATTGCAATCACCACCATCTGTGTCGGAATCTTCAGAAAATAATTAATAAACTGTGCATCCAGCCTAATTATTGTATTTCCCGCAGCATCCTGGATTGTTCTGGAAAGCGGATGATATGACCTTGCACACTCCATAACAAATTCAAGCAACTGAGTTGTGACTGGTAATGCTGATGATTGAATAATTCCACTGCTTTTTATTGCCCGCATGAGAGATGTCTTTCTGGCCCTGGATCTGTCAATTATTTCAGAGATGAGTTCCGGGCCTATGTCCATGTCATTGATATTAGCAAATCTGGAAGCTATGCATGATTCTGATTCTTTCATCACGCTTCATCATGGTTGGAGCAATATTTGTCTAAGCAATCTTTGTCTGTGTTTTTTTTCTTTTAATCTTGCCGGAATTCTTTGCAACTGGATCAATTCATGCAGATCTAGCAATTTCTTCAAATTCGGAAGATATATTCAATGTACCTAACATTACTTTGAACTCCCTTTCATCTGTATGAACACCTATAATGAATACCTGCAATTATTTTAGACAAAGATGGAGTTCAAAGCATAAATATTTGATTTTTGTCACTTAAAATCTGCACATAAAGTCTGCTGCCCTAAAATTTGAGGTTTTGCTTGCATGCAAAACAAGCATAAATATTTTTAAATTCACCTGGGCACTTATACCAACATGAAGATAATTATCATGGCATAAATCAAGCTATTCCAACCCTAGGCGTCAAACCTTGAAGCTTCTTGGCAATGAAAAACACCTTCTGATGCACAAATCCTCCTTTCCTTAGTGCCAAAACTGTCTAGGCTGCAATCCTTAGCAAAAAGAATTAATTGTTTCTACAATATGGCAGCCCATACTTATATAACCTCAGCATTCTATTTTTAATAATTGTCCTTATTCCTAGCAATTTAATTAATAAACAATCATGTTTATTCACCCAAATTGGGCGCCCAAGTATGCATGTTGTTGGCTGCCTTTAAATAAATTTATTTTATTTATTTTTAGCATACATACATAATCTATTTTCAACTCACCCTCTTGCATTGACTTTCATCTCATTCCTAGCGCCAAAATTAGGCAAAGAAGTTGTTAATAAATATTATTAAAGGCATTGTTTAATGCCTAAATGGGTTGCACTTTTTGGCAAGGGTGAATGCTAAAAATAAGAAGTCAACTTTCATGGGAATTTTTACCCCACACTGCAACTCCAAAAATCCCTTCTTTCACTTAAGTTGTTTCACTTCCATAATGAGAATTTTTACCCTGCAAAGAAGGTAAGAAATTTCCGCCTGTCTGCCTGCCACTTCTAATTTTCCCATCGCAGATTAAGTGACTTTGACTTCATGGGAAAAAGTACCCTACAAAGCAAGTAAGAAATTACCGCCTGCCTGCCACTACCAAAAATCTCATTGCAACTTAAGCCCATTTATTCCAAAAAGTGCGACTTGCCTGGGAGAGGCTTTCTATGCATGACTTCATCTTTTTTTTACCAGAAGTATGCTTTCTGAGGCTAATTCCTTCTGGTGCAGTGGCCGTAAATGATCTCCAGATGTTCCAAGCAATTAAACAGACTATACAAGACAAAGAATGGACCCAGGGGAATTAAACAGAAAGACCACGGGGAAAACCGGAGAAAAACGTGAAAGAAAGAAATAAAAATGAAAAATATTGTCAGAAGTCACAGACCAAGCTCTGAATTCATTCCTAGTGAAAACCCTGTTGAGATGTGTGAATACTGGCATGAAAAACTTCAACTGGAACACAATTTACTTCAAACGGGGCATTATTTATTTAATAAATAATTAAATAAAAATTTCCCGCAGACAAAACTTGGCGGAGGGATAAAATGAGTTTCGGCATCTGGGTATTTGTCAAAAATGGCTCATATGATTCAATGATAATATCTTAACATAATACAGACATCTTCTGGCAATAAAAACACAAAAAAAGCCGTTATTTTTAAAAGAACAATTTTTTTTTAAATGGGTAGTCCCAGATTTCAGGGTGAAATCTAGGGACACCATTTATGAATAGATCTAGAAAGAAATAAGAAACAAAATGCATCGTTGACACAAAGTTCTCCAAAAATCTGCCTCCTCTCTATTCCTTAGCTTGCAAAAAGATATCAAGGGTTTCAGCTCAAAGTCTAGAACACAAGAATGCTAATTACAAATTTTGATCCTTTAACCCATAGGTTTTTCCTCTATTTATAGTGTATGGAGGGGAAAATACAAATAGAAAACTATAACTGAACTGACACATGTGGAAGTTGTAAAGGAAACAACTAGCAATCTCCCTCCTAGAATTCCTCCTTGCATGACATGCATGATTTATAACTAAAAATAAAACCCTCTATTTTACATGTCTGCCACCTATTTCCAAGTAATTGACTTCTTCAAGTAATGGCTTTTAAACCAATCACTTAAGTTTTATAATTTAATTGATTGCTCAATTACTTTGTCGGAGAAAATAAGAGAAAGAATAAGAAAAAGGAAAAGAAATTAGAAGAAAGTTGCAACACTTAGTCTTGTTCTTTTTCCATATTTTGCATGCGGATGACTCTTTTGCCTTTGATTCTCACCAAACTGGATCTGGAAGCAGCTGATTGTGATTTGCTTGCGGGTATTGCCTTTGATTCTCACCAAACTGGATTTGGAAGCAGCTGATTGTGATTTGCTTGCGGGTATTGCCTTTGACTTGTCTTCCCTTTTATCCTTGAGGCTTTTGCAGTTCTTCTCCAATATTGCCATAAATAATTCGGACAAAACTCGTCATTTTTATTTTTTAATTGCATATGAGCAATTTTAAATTCCGGAAAGCACTCTGGGTGAATGCAAATACAAGTAAATTCAATGAAGGCTTCAACTGGAAGATTGGGAGCACATGCACAAGATCCTGGAAGGAATTTTCCATGCACTGACTTCTACATTGGTTGTATTAGAAACAAGAGGATGATTTTTTGCCGGAAGCCTTTGCAATTATGAGATCTGAATCTGTCAATTAAATCGGTGATAGGTTCAGTGCCTATGTCTGTATCATTAACTTCAACAAATCTAGAAGCTATGCATGATTCTGCTGATCTTTTTCTTTCATCATGCTTCATCATGGCTGGAACAATCTTTGTTTGGGCTCTTTTTCTTTTAATTCTGCCGGAATTCCTTGTAATTGGACTCAATTTGTGCAGATGTGACAAATTCTTCTGATTTGGAAGAGATATTCAATGTATCTGACATTGATTCGAAATTCCTTTCACTAATATGTGCACCTGTGATGAATACCTGTAATTAATTCAGAAAAAGATGGAGTCCATGGCATAAATACTTGATTTTTATCACCAAAATCTGCATTTAAAGCTTGTTGCCCTTAAAATTTAAGGTTTTGCTTACATGCAAAGCAAACAAAAATATTATTTAATTCACCTAGGCACATATACCAACATGCAGACACTTAGAATGATAGCAAAAATCAGGCAATTTCCAACCCTAGGCACCAAAACTTTGAAGCTTCCTGGCATAGTGGAAAATAATGTTTAATGCAAAAAACCTCCTTCCCTTGGCGCCAAAACTTGTCTGGGCTGCAAACCTTCATCAAAAAGAATTAACTGCTTCTCCCCTATGGCAATCCCATGCTTATATAGCCTTGTGCATGCTATTTTTAATAATTGCCCTTCTCTATTTCTAGCAATTTAATTAATTAATAAGCCACATCTATTCATCCAATTTGGGGCACCCAAGTCTATGCATGCTACTGGTTGCTTTTTAATAAAAAAAATTATTTATTTTTAACATGCATCCTTGACTTTCTCTTTAGCTTATCCTTCTTGCATTGACTTTCCTTCCATTCATGGCGCCAAAATTGGGTAGAAAAAGCCATTAAAAAATATTATTAAATGCATTGTTTAATGTCAAGGTGGGTCGCACTTTTTGGCAAGGGTAATTTCTAAAAATAGGAAGTCAACTTTGATGGGAATTTCTAACCTGCACTGCAGCTCCAAAAATCCCCTCTTCCACTTGAGTTATTTGACTTTCATAATGGGAATTTTTACTCTGCAAGGCAGGTAAGAAATTCTCACATGCCTGCCACTGCCGAAATTCCCACCGGCAACTTAAATCATCTCCCAAAAAGTGCGACTTGCATGGGTGAATAAGTGCGACTTGTATGGGTGAATAAACCTCTTTGATGGGAAAAGTTAGCTTGCTAGGCAGACAAGAAATTCCCACCGGTGCTTTAAGTGATTTTTCTTTATAATGAGAATTTTCAACCTGCGTTGCAGGTAAGAAATTCCTGCCTTCCTGCCACCTCTAAAATTCCCATTGCAGCTTAAGTGATTCTGACTTGATGGGAAAAAGTAGCCTGTTAGGCAGGCAAGAAATTTCCGCCTACCTGCCACTGCCAAAATTCCCATTGCAGCTTAGATCCATTCATCCCAAAACGTGCAACTTGCCTAGGAGAGGCTTTTTTTGCTTGAATTCATCTTTTTTGGTCAGAAGTTTACCTTCCGAGATTGATTCCTTCCAGTTGCTGAGGCCATAAATGATCTTCCAGATGTTGTAGGTAATTAAACAGAACTATATAGAACAAAGACCGGATCGAGGGAATTTAACAGACAAACTGTGGAGAAAACAAAAGAACAAACGCAAAAAAGAAATAAATAAAAACGAAAAACGTTTGCCAAAAGTTGCAGACAATCACTCTGAATTCATTCCTAGTGGAAACCCTATTGAGATGTGGGAATATTGGCATGGAAAATTTCAACAGGGTTCAACCAGAGCAAAATTTACTTGAAATGGGAGCTTTATTTATTAAATAAATAATTAAATAAAAATTTCTCGCAAACAAAACCCGACGGAGGGATAAAATGAGTTTGAACATCTGGGTGTTTGTCGAAATTGGCTCATATGATTCACTAGGAATATTTTAACGTAGTAGAGATGACTTTTGACAATAAAATCACCAAAAAACCCGTTATTTTAAAAAGAACGATTTTTAAAAAAATGGGTAGTCCCAGATTTCAAGGTGAAATCTTGGGACACCAATGGTAGTGGCATGTATTCTCTCTTGGAAATCAAGGAGCAATTCACAAAGCTTATCAATGAAGATCTTCTAAGAGAGGACATCTTTTAATGGAAGGAATTTCATGAGTTCGTCTCAATGACCTACAGGTAATAACTCATGATTTGCAAAAGGATGTAGCATAGTTTTTGGCATCATGAACTTCGCATAATGAATTCGGACTTTGGATATCTATGGATTGCTAACCCATGAGTTCCGGGGAATGATACTATCAATGAAAGATGACGATCGTGGCTACCAATTGGCAATGAATTTGCAAGCTGTACTAAATGACAGTCAAAGCCAAGGAAAAGAGCAAGGAGTAACTAGCTACTTCCTCAGGTTTTCATGATATGGTTGACCCATCACTTTTTAAAGAGATATGAAAGTCACTTGAGTGACTTTTGACTTCTTTTGTTTTCATAGTTTACAACTCTTTTGTAATTACACATTGTTAATGTAAAAGAATGTGAAGAGGTCATCCAAGAATTTGAAGGACCTTTGCAGATTATAAATCACAAGGAGTTGTAGTTCCAAGAGGAAAGGACTTTTTGAAATCAGCTTTCATAGAAATTTTAAGTAAGGGAAGAGCTGATTCTCTCGAAGCTTTATGCTCAAGATGGCTGCTGATTTCAATTGAAATGCCTAGAAGATGTTACTTAGAACTTCAGCCTGTCTCAACAACTTTCTAGTCCCTATCATTTCTCACGTGTTAGATGAATGTATTTCTTCATAAGATGTTCATGTAATGCAAAATTCTACTATTGCCATGGTAATTCTATGTTAACGTAGTTTTCCTTGCACATTAAAATAAGATCTGGACATTTGCTTATTTGCAGCCATGTATTCTTCTTTGTCTTCCATATTCATTTGTTCCAGAGCATTTCCACCTCCCTATGTTCGATATAGCAAGAACCACCCCGGTGAAAGGATTGTACAATATTCGGATTTGAAAGTCTCAATGTGTGGTTTCAGATTCACAGGTGAATTATCCCTTTAGAATAGAGCAGGGACTTCTGTCCCCTCCACCGTTCTCAAAAGCTTTGTATTTGGTAATAAGAGAGATATCTCATCAATATGATTATGCTAACCGTTCCTATGGTGCTAACTGATGGGGACTACATCAATTTGCAGGGATTGGCGTGCAACCATGCACAAAAAGCCAATATCAATGTTCGTTTTTAGAAGAGAAGATGACTCAGAAAGTGTTTTTCACACCTAAGGGAAGCAGAGGTATGAAAGGTCACGTTTGGGATGCAAAGTCACGACAGTTGTTTGTCAGCAGTTAGAAGCTTTTCAGATCTATGGGAGGACTAAAAGATGTTACCCAGACCATCAAAGGGTGATACTTGAGGTACTACTGAGTCTGCAATTGCTTAGGCTTCAATCAAGAATGGGAAGTTTCAGGACTGTAATGTCACCTGAGAAAGGCATAAGGAGAGTCCTAGAGATTGGACTCCTTGTTCATTCCCTTTCTAGTGGCAAAAAGAAAGTTTGAACCTGAAGGTGGCGACAGTAGTAATTGCATTCTATTTCATAATGTCATATATTTTGCAGCATATTCATATTTGTTTTCCCCTTGAGAAAAATGAGGAATTAGAGGATGAAATCTGCAATTTGAAGTATGTGCTACCGTTGATACAAATTTGTGTATATGATCATCATAAGAATGGTAGATGGTGGCAAGATTTATCTCACTTAATAGGTACAGAAGCTCGAATTTTAGAGCACTTCAGCATGTTTTGTCTCTTGTGCTTAGCACTTGGACAAACGAGTTTGGCATTGCTTGAGGGCAAACAATTTTGGGAAGGGAAAATTGAAATGTCCCACTTCCTAAGATAATCCATGTCGAAGACCCTTAGCCCATTTTGTCCCCCCGGCGGCTAAGGGATGAACACAAGGAGAACTTAAGTCACAATAAGTTATTATAAAGTGCATATGAAAGAAAAAAAATATTATAAGGGCACTTATAATAAGTTATTATAGACTTAATGATAAAACAAAATTAGAAAGGGAAAAAAAACATTTGATAGTGTTTATTTATCCTATGGAAAATGTGACCTCCTTAGGAGATGGAATAAAGTGGGAAAAGCATTAAATGAAGGAGGAAAAATCTGATTGGGAATTGAGGATAGCCATTTGGCTCATTACTTCTATAAAAGCAAGTCGCCTTGCTTGTAGAGATGATCTCTTGTCTATTTTATAAAATTTGATTTGTATGTTGAGCTTTGAGCTTACATCAATAATTCTAAGGACGAAAACCCTTGGAGATTCACTCTTGAGGACGAAAAGCCTCTAAGAGCTCTAGTAAAAGGACAAAAACCATTCTCCTAGTTGAGAGGATTCTCCACCGAGGGGTTTCTATTGCAGATCACGGAGTTAATTGTGTTTTCAGTATTTTTCAGCGGTATTGAAGGTTACAAAAGTGCAGATTTGTACAAGGGTTTGAAGAAGAAGGTGGTTGCTATGTTTCTCCTTGTTCCCAACCCTTTTCTAGGTGGAGCGACCTACTTGGAGTGACCTATTTGATGTTCTAGGGTTGTTTCTACTTTGATTTGGATTACTGATCATAACTCTGATTTTTAGAGGCCAATCAGCCCACTTTCATAATTTTTGGTTCACTTTCTTGCTGTGTCTGAGGGCAACTATCTACAGATTTTATAAAATAAATACAACCTATTTTGAAGACCAAATCTGGTATTTCTTTTATGATTTCATCTTTGCAATAGTTGTTGAGTCGTTTGAGCTAAAGATTTAGTGGTTTTGCATCAATTTTGAGTGATTTTCCTCTCTTATGCAAGTCGTCATTCCTAGCTAAAAATCAGATCTGCATCATAAATTTTGAGTATATCTTTTACAATCTGTATTTGAGTGTGGGTTTTTCCTTAAAACCATTTGGGGGTAAAACTTGTCCATTTGGGGACATTACAAGGAAATCACACAAACCCCAATAGATCAAATTCAGATTTTTAAACCAGCAAACTGATTTTTATAACTGGAAATCAGTAGTCAAATTTGTATAATGGCAGTCCGGAAGTAGAGAAAAATCACTCGAATATCATCAAATAACTCAACCGCAATATAGATAAATATTTTAGGAAGAATGTAAGACATTTTTCATCATCAAATCTGATCACATACTCAGCTGAAAATTTAATTATGAACAACATAAGTACAACCCATAAAAATAATGAAAAATGAGGTTTCCAAACCCCGATAACCATGAAAGAGGATAGATTCCGGCCTTAGAAATTATGTCAAATCTAAATATCAAATAAAACCTGAAGTATGTGCCCTAGAAGGTACCTAACTATCACCAAACCCTATTCGCTCCCTTTGGAGAGAGCTCTAAAATGCATGCAAAGTCCTTGTAGATATTTTCCTTTATCCCCTAGATCCAAATCTACAGGTAGTCTTTAAGAGATGTCTTCAAATTACCCAAAATTGAGGGTCTCCATCCTCCACCAAGCCACAAGGAAGATTTTCGTCTTCCTTGGAATGCCACACAAGAGGGTTTTCGTCTTCAAGTGGATAGTTAATGAGCACTTTGCCCAAAAAAACAAGTATAGATAAAATGTGCCAAAGATGGGTGCAAATGAAGTCTTTACGTCCCTTTTATGTCCTTCCGTTGGTGCCAAAAGCCAATTAGAAGTGGACCGATCTCTTTAAGCTACTTTTGTCTTTTAATTTGCTTTTATGACTCTCCCAACACATCCGACTTGCCTCATAAAGGAAAACACTGAAAAAAAACATTAAATCTAAATAAAGAAAACTGAAATAAAATGCAATTTCTTCCCTTGTTCAATTATGCTTCCTTGCCACAGAAAGGGAATGGCAAGAAGTCCATTTTTAGGCCCTCAATTCGAAAAAGGGGACATTACAAGAACCTCCAAAAAGGAAGCAACTACCACATTTATGTGTCTATTGCATACTACTCTTTGAGCCTTCCACTCATGTTTGCAACAGGTGAAGGTGAAATTCCAATGGTTGGGATGGTAGATACTCAGCCCAACTTTCCTAAAGAGGTCTGCCCAACTCTCCTAAAATTAATTTCAGTCACTAATACTGCGCAATTACAAGGGAACATGCTTAGCTACAACGGTCGGGAAGGTAGCAAAATGATGATGCTAAAGATTGACCACTTGGAAGAGGAAGAAACTCAGCTTTTGAAGGCATACCCAGCCCCTAAGCAGTCATCACCAACCCATTTCAATCTGATTGGAGGGAAGAAAATACAAATTCCTAATCATGGAGAGGTATTTCAGCTGAGCAGAGCAAAAGAAGAAAAAAGAGGGCCATTCATTCACCAACATGGCATGAAAGGAGAGAAATAAGTATTGTGATTTCCCTTAATAAGTTCGATTCATGTGTAGGTTCAGGTTGAAAGGGAAGGGTGCAACTGAGATCTTTTTCCATCTAATGGAGAGGCTAATTGAGTTCATTGCATAGTTAAGAGGCCTTCCATGGAGTTAGTCACCTTCCCAAACCAAGGAAGGTCGGTTCTATCACTTTCGGATAAATTCTAAAGAGCTGGTCCAGTCACAAACAAACATACACAGCTGCAAATGGACTCAAATTTGGAAAATATCAAAAAGGAAAGCAAGAGCCCAATGGAACTCCACTTTCGTTTTCCACAGTGACGACTATACTTCAGCCACTTCTATGCTTGTGGATATGAGATATTTGGCATGAGTAGAGTTCATGGACAGGACACTACACACGAAGAAACAGGAAATAATGAGCAGTTGAAATCTATTTGGGATCCAGGTACATGCAATTGCTTGGGGACAAGCAATCTTGGGAAGGGGGGATTGTCATGTCCCTTTTTGTAGGCTGATTTTTGAAGACCTTAACCCATTCTTCTCCCCGTGGGTCTAAGGAGGAAAGCAAGGGGAAGATCTCAATTATATTTTTATGGTTGTTTAGGTAGTTGTTTTATTTATTATCATGTATCCTATTGGGAAGCCTAGTGCTCCAATAGAAGGATTTAAGTAGTTAGGAAATTAAGGTATTATGAGCATGTAAGCTCCAAATACTAATTGAATATTTAAAAGCACTTGCCTTAAGGGGTCGGCCATCATTTTTACATTGTAAAGCACTCCTTGTGGTTATATAAGGAGGTCGCTTGGTCATTATTGAATTATGTTTTGGTGAATTTTCATATCTTGGTCAAGGTTTGCTTGTGAAGCACATTATCTACCTTTCTCAAGGACAAAACCCCTTGATAGAGGACCTTTCCCAAGGACGGAAATCCTTGGTTGAGGACTTATGGAGGACGAAAACCCTTCCATAAGGTTTTATGTATGCAAGTTGGTTTGGAAAGCAATAATTTATAATCTTTTTGCATGAATTATCTCTTGGGATCAATAATTTGTTTATTTGGAGTGGAGTGACCCACTTGGGAATGTTATTTGGTATGTGTGATAATAATTTGGCAATTTTGAATTTACTATCTTGTTCACCATATTTTCTAAGGCCAAGATCTGGAGTTTTGTGAATTTTGGAGGTGTTCTACTATTTTTTTAAGCTTGTTGATGTTCGTTGGTTGAGAGTTCCATAATTACTTTCAAGATCAATTCTGATTTTTAACAGTTGATTGTGTTTACTGAGGGTTTCCTAATAATTTTGGCATAAGATTTGGAGGGTATTAGCAAGGTTTAACCCACCTTTGAGGGGTTCTACTTCTCCAACAAAGTCGCTGCCATAGGAAGGGCCTAATTTGCAAATTGTGGGATTTATATCAGCCATCTACAGCAGCTCCCTAATCTGATTTTTAAGTTACATCTCAGCTTTTGGTCATTTCCTGAATCCCACTAAAATCAAAAGAAAAGGAAAATTTACTTCATTAGCCAACCTAAAAGAGCTGTTAAAAGGAAATTACAAAACTCAGTGACCAAAGATGTCCTAGTCAGAGAAACAAATCAGGGATAATGCTTATATATTGATAAGCTCATAATTCAAGTGAAGCTTCAGGCTGAATTTGACAAAGTCACTCCTATCATGAATGGTAGAGCTTGCATAACTGCCAAATTGCTTGATAAAGTTTTTAGAATGTCCTCAGAAAAGCTTGTAGCCCGCAAAGTTCCTGATAGAATGCAATTTGCATACCAGCTGAAGATTAACATGAGAAGAGGCATGGCTTATCAAAGAACCAATTTTTTCCTAAATACTCTTCTTGAACAGCTACATGACATAAGAGGAGATGTTGACCTCTTATTAAGCTTTGGTCTTCCATCCCTTTCTAAAGGGGATAAAATGTTAATGGAAGAATCCAAATTCAAAGAGATTATCTAGCAGAAGGATGAAGATGCTATAATTTGTAGTGATTGACCTGAGCTGCCCACACTAGAGAACATTCCGAAACTCCTAGAGCCTGCAGTAAAGCTGCAAATTGAAATGTAGTATATGAACAGCCACAAAATCAACTTCGGTCATCACCTCATGGCTGATCTATTCACAAACTTTGCATATTGTTAGAATATCCAGCTACATTTAAAGTAAGAAAGGGACCGGATGTTTTCACAGTTACCAAGACAAGCTCCTCCAAGTAGCCTGTGAATATGGCAAGAAAAGTTCTGAAAATCAGAAAAATATTTTGAAGATCGGCCAAAATTTTGTATTTTACAAGCTGTTTTGTAAAAGGATTTTCAAAAACAATTAAGCTATTTATATGTTAAAATCCATATTTTAAGCTAAGATAAATATTACACATTTTTATATTTATCTAAAGTTATCTAAAGTTCAAAATAGGCTATATTTTTTGTGAACTTCACATTTTGGCTTTCAAGGTGTTAGAAGAGAAGAACAATTTTAACAAATTTCTACATGCAACATGCCGACAACATGCAACCGCACAACATTACTGATTCCAAATGGCTATATAAAAAGGAGAGTTTGCAAAGCAAAAGGTGTTATTTTTGAGAACTTAAGACTGGTGTGTTAATAGCCTAACATTCACCTCCATTTCTCTTATTCGGTATTTACCCAAAAATCTTACCAAGCTCTAATTTGCCTTGCCTATTTTTGTCAAATCCCGGATCAAAGTTACAGTTAGACAAACTCAAGTGGTTTGCATATTCATTCTCCCCACCTCCTTCTAATGTTTCTGTAGCAAAAACCGCTAATCATAAAGGCTTGATGTTTCAAGATCCTTGGAGGTGATCAAGCTTTGATTATTATAATGGTCATTTTGGCTAAACTTGATTGCCTTATGAGGTGGATGTCAACACTCTTGATTTATGTCATGCATGTAAGTTTTCCAACTTAGGAATTTACTTTAACAGTGTGCCTTTGTTTTCCTTCACACATTCAAAAAATTATGTTACCAGCTTCAGAGGGATCTCCACTATAATTGTTTATAAAGCCCTTTCGTCCCATAACCCCATACAAATCAGTAAAATAAGTTGGATAAGACTTTGGTGCACAACCATGAAAGGCTGCAGCAGGATCTGTATTCAATGTATGATCAGAAAACAATACTACAACAACAAAATCAAATCTCTATAATTTCTTCAAGAGATAAATTGAAAAATCTTCAAGATAAAATCTTATTGAAAATCCTTAGTCGAAGGCATACCCCATTTAATTGAATAACCTAAAGTGGTAAGGTTTCAACCTTTACAGATGCCCTAAGATACGACTTGAACTGCTGACTCAGGGGATAACACATCTAATATCAATAAAATTGCTAAGCTCTTTATAGTTACAAATACTGTTTATTTTCCACGTGTGAGAATAATGTTTATTTTGTGTTATGCATTACCTTCTTTAATTTCGTTTTTGTTATAGCACATTATATTTAGCTGTTTAATGTTCTGGGAACCAGATTGCCCCTAAAATGAAGATCGATTTCCCCACCTCTCTCTTTATCCCTTTATACATGTCAAAGAGGTTACATCCAGCTCAAAGTGGTTCAATTATTTGTTACTAGTCCACCCACTAATAATAATTTCTGATGTATGTTACATAATGATATACAACAATGTTTTGACCACTTAACCTCGTAGTCAAGAATGTTCATTCAACATAAAATGATAATTCTAAAGCCAACAACTACAATGGCCAGTAAATATTTATCTCAATAGTCAACTTGTCACATCTTACTTTGGGCCCAATTTTGAAACCATTGGTCGATGATCACTGACTATAGATCTATGACGTTATTTTTTCTATTAATCTTTCAAACTTAGCCTTGACCATCTTGAACTAATATTTTTTTTTTCTATTTGCAATGAACATGAAATGATTCTGCTCTTTTGCTTCAACCTAGTCATTATATCCCACAACCACCGACACAAAACAATATTAGAAATTTGAAACTAGCATAATACAGTAATGATTTTCTTGACACTTTTCTTCAGAAATGGATGCAGGGAAATTGAAGTTCAATTTGTTGTTCTATGCCATTCATAGATACAGGAATAAATGTCATTAAGATGGCCTCAAATTTTCTTGTAAATATTTTGCATTGGCTCCCTAATTTCATAAATTTGGTGTATAGTTTCTTGTCAAACCAAGTCCCTGATCATCTTCAGTTCTACAAGTTTGCAATGGTCTTTGGTAGGTTCTATTATCTAGTAGCTTATAAAATGAAGTACAACGTCTTTGCGCTAGTTAAACAGTCTTAAAGCTGCAAGTTTTCCCTGAATATGTAAAGTTTTTGCCTATGACTTCAAGCCATGAACCACCAATAACTCTAGATTAAAAGTCCTTCCATGTCATTCCAAATGGTCATAAACAATTGTGACTTTTTACCACTCACCTACAACAGACAATTGGAATGAAGAATGGATTTACAAGTATAATATGAAATAAAACAGAAGGAAAACCTTGCATCTAAAAGAAGCAAAAGAAGGCTGTAAATGTTAACAAAGAGATAACCTCGACAGGGATAATAAACTTTAAAAAACTCAACACAGGAAATGTGAATCGGTGCTCTTAAAATTCCAGAACAAAAGGCTGGTTTTTATGTGCATAAATCCTTCGCATAATGCACTTACTAGGGATACCCCACCTGAGCCAAGCTCGCACATTGTATTTACATTCACCTCTGCAACCAAAAGCCCTGTTATAACCTGCATTATTATTTGCAATCCAATGCTCAGATAAATCAGTACATTATGAATCAAAGAATTCTTTTTAACAATAAAACTTTAAAAGGATTACCATATATAACCAGCAGACCAAACATGTCACTGCTGATGCTAAAAACCCGGCTTCTTGGGTGACTGCTGGAATAGCCAAAATTCCTGCTCCCACCTGTGAAATACCATAAAATATGATCAAATATGAAAATGTTGAATATTGAAACAAGAATTTTCATTAAGAGATATTCAAATTTAAATTAATTCACAGGTAGCGATTTTACAGAGATGCAATATCAAGGAGATTTGTATTATTACCCTGGACAGAAAAGCATGACTTGAAATTTCATTTTCTCTTGATGGGGAATTATCCTTCCCCTCGAAGGGGAGGGGGACTGGGATTAGGATTGAGGCGTAGTGGGGGATGTGTTCGATGAACGAGTTGACAGACATACATAGACCATTGTTTCTACTAATATGTATCAATTATATATTTTTTAATCATGATATTTATATGAAAATGTAAAGCACTTCTTAATCTCCTAGCTGCTACAATCACAGATTCTTGAAAAATGTCCCTCTCTATAGTGCACCAAGGTGCATTTTCTAAGCACTTGGATGTTGCAGTGATTCCAATTGAAATGATCAGCTAATTAAGCATAAGTGAAGTAAATGATGATGGTATGAGAAAAACCCTGATTACCCGATTTGATGAAGGATGCTATGATCAATGACATGAGTTATATATATGATATACCAACGAAATGTAGTACTTGGGACAAATATATTTTGTGAGCTTATTATATTTGGCAGACATGAGGTTGTACAAGATGCTCGACATACTCTCCTTCCTATAAATCTTTGCCATCAAAGCGCAAATAATTATCGATGCTTTTGTATGGATGCTTCAGACTCTCGTGTAGTATCTCATGCAGGTAATCCCTTCCATTTGACAAGAAATATCTTCAATAGTTCATTCCTTAATTGATTCGTTTAAACTTGAATATATTAGGCTCCAAAATGGTTTGTTCTTTGTTTGTGAGCAGTAACATCTTTGTGCTGTTAAGTTTTGGCCAAAATGCTTCTGAATACGGCAGGCAGGAAAATAACTTGTGTTCTTCCTTTGTTTGGAAGGTCTAAAGCATAAGCTACCTCTCCCGCTTTAGTGTAACCCCTTAAGGACCATTAAATTTTGGTTGGAATTTCAGCTTCCCGTTTTATTATAGTTGTTTGCTTGTACAACTGTAGATGAAGAAACACAATGTCGCCAATTTGGAAGCTTATCTCATTCTGCCCACAGTCTGCTTGTTGCTTCATTCAGTTTCATCATTTCATGCCATAGTTAGATTATCTTGAGAATATTGATAATATCATGCATTTCTTTGAATGTGTCTCAGGTTGCTGCTACTTCAGATTCTTGAATGACGAGGTCTCTTAGGGAGTGTACATCATATCTATAGACTGCTTTGAATAATAACATACCAATCAAGAAATGCAAAGTTGTTGGTCCTGTTCAGGAGTTCATTTTGACGCCCGTTTAGACTTTTTAAGGTTTTTAACTGTAAAACACAACCAGAATATATTTTAGACCTTATCAAAACATGGGCAAATTTGTTTACAACCTATCGTTGACGTTCACATTAAAAAATCGGCCACTTTTCAATTTATATACATGTCAAATTTCAATGTTATGGGCTTTGGACGGGGGCCATGGCAAACAAGGCAAGTTGGTTGTCTGGATTCATAATCTACTGATTATCCTATGAGTCGTAGGCTCTTAGCCATACACACCTACCTAATCTTACTACCTAGTACCTCCAACCCCAGGCTCTAGTAGCCACTCAATTTCCAATCACTAATTCACAATGGGCCTGCCGCCAATGCCATTGTTGCCCCGCAGCCCCACCATACACACTTACCAGTTGCCAATTTCCAGCTTGTCACTGACTCGACTGTTGTCACTTCTAGTCTTCTAGACTCTAGTTCCAGTCATCCAGAGACTTCGAGTCTTTGATAAACAGTGAACTATTATACCAGTCCAAATTGGCGAGCAGTACCACTATCAATATTTTATACACATCCACAATAAATATTTTTCGTTTTCTGAGTAAATGAATTGAGTGCAAAAATCTGAAAATATTTTGGACTCAAATTTATTTATCTCATGGAGATAGGAATCGTGTCAAATTCGATGCCAAACACAGAATTAAGGAATAGGGTGCACTGTACACATGCCTACTACAAGATGAAATATGATAATTGATATGTGAGCGTTTGCAATTTTGCAGCATTTAAACTTGGTATAAATATGATCTATGTAAATTTCTCTCTGACGGTCTACCACTTACATCACTCGCCCATCTCTCATAGTTCCAAATCGTGCAAGTGAAATCACAACATAGAGCCTTGCAGGTTTATAGGTTTTCGTTTACTAAGCACTAACACTAAGTAGTATGATACAGTGAGCAATGTGGTGATTCAGTGAAGCAAGTCCAAAGCCTTTGATGGTGAAACATGCCAATGGGATGCAATGACCAAACTCGAGAAGCCTAAGCTAGTTCGAAACCAAGCCTTCAAGGTAGGCAATTTAATCTCTTCAATGTCCAAATTGGGGGTGTTAGATTCATTTTAAATCAATTATAATTTGGTGACTTCTTTGGGTTGAATAAAATCACTTCTTTGAATTGCAGGTGCACCACTCACCAGTATATATGATAAAGACATCACAATATTTTGGTGAGCCCTATGGTAGTCGTCAGTGCAAAACATTACCTAAGATTTTGAAACCTTGTACATAATACATAGTGATTTATAATGAAATGCATTAGTGCACTTGAATATTTTTTATTAACATTGGCATTTTTATACAATATAATGCAACATACATGTATTTTTTACTATAATATCTAGACAACATTTGTCATCATAGAATGTATGGCTTTTGTATTTTATTTTGAGACTTGAACTGATTTTATATTTTGGAATATGGATTCTCATACTTGGACTTATCTTCCTAGTAAACATGACATTAGTAGATATCATCGAGAATCCATGTTGACCTTTAACTTTAGAGGTAAAACATTCATACTCACTCATACTGCCTATGTTTAGTCTTTGTCGTATTAAACAATTTTCTCATTAATTTTTATACATTTCTGCAATCAAGGGATTTGCGTATTTATTAATCTTCCCTACAAAACTATGACAACACACAACTGATGGGGTAAATACCATTTTCTACTAGATATCGAAAATATGTAAAAATCTTGTTTTTGTGTCAAACTCTATAAATATAGAATGCAATGTTGGAGCATATGATTCAATGGAATATAAATATAGTTGGCATAATTGGCCTGTATGGAAGATAACTATTTTAATCCAGATATTTTCAAGAGATTAAAATGCATTTACTCTCCAAAGATGAGCAGCAACCACACCATAACATCATGATTTTTGTAACAAAAAACTTGGTAATCCAACATATTCTAGTTTTACTTTAACTTGTACAACTATTTAGATATTTTTATTGTTTGTTCAATTGAAAATCTATTATTATGTTGTTGATGTATTTATAAATATTATTTTTGTTAATATCAAATTTTATATCTAATTATTTTTTATTATTTGGATTGCAAAGGTATCTTATAAGTTAAAATGTTTCAAAGCAAAAAGAACTGATCTTCAAAAAAAAATGCATGATCAAACACATCACACGCTTTATCACAATAAGATCATAATTTTGATTTAAATGAAGACTTAAATATATTAGGGTATAATGATGAGTATGGTTAGGAATTTGGAGGAGATGCTTCAACACAAAATTAAAAAAAGGGCTAGAGCAAAAATAGGGTTTAGAGATGAATGAAAAGTGAAATTAAAGTGGCTAAAATGTGTAATGCATGAAGAGAAAACAGACGTGAAATGCATATATTGTGAATAAGACAAGTCCATTAGACCATGGGGAACTGAAACCGGTTGTACTACTTTACAATATGATACAATAGTTACTCATGTTGATTCACACAGTCACAAAATCTCACTAGCAAAATGGCATTGGAAATGAAAGGAAAAAAATCAATTCCAGAACACATTGCAAACATTCATGACACCAATTAGGAAAAAATTATCACAACCATGAAATTAGTTTATTGGGCAATGCAAGAAGACTTTTCGCTTTCAAAATATGAGTCCCTTTGAGACACCAAACATTCCGAAAAATAAAGATTATAAATCATATGGCTGAATGATTCTCTTTTTTCCATATCTAAGTATCTTGAAGAGAAACAAAGTGCAAAAATGTTAGACAATCCATTGTTTTCTTTGATACTGGATGAAAGTACTGATTGAAGCCTAAAAAATACCTTATGATTTATGCTACTTTTCTAGACTCAAAAGAATTGGGACCACCTATTTCTTAGTTCTTAAAACTCATAAATGTGTGTGATAGAAGAGGGAAAAACAGTATATGATACAATATGTGTTTTGAAGAAAGAAAGGGTTCTTTCAAATCAAAGTTTGATAGCAGTTTCTACCAATGGAGCTTCATCAGTGATAGGGAGTGAAAATGGATTTCTTACCTTTTTAAAAAAGAATGTACACAATCTTATAGTTATTCATTGTTTTGTTCATCATGAGGCTTTAACTACATCAAATGCTACTAAAAAACCCTAAATTGTTTTTGGTTAAGAAGTTGGCAAATAAAATATATTCTTGGTTTCAAAATTCTACTAAAAGACATAATGAACTTATTGCTCTTCAAGAACTCATGCGACTCAAAACACTTCAAGCTCTTCAAATTCATGGAGTTAAATGGTTTTTAAGAGGACAAATTATTGAAAGACTTATTGTGTTGATGTCTCTATTGTTCACTTTATGGAAAAGTGAGGAGAGAGACTCGTGATATAATAAGGCTAGGATCTTCTCAGTACAATTTTTATTACATATATTTGTAGATGTATTGTGTGAATTAAACAAGTTGAATAAAAAAATGCAAGATGAGAATATGGATGTCACATATTTAGGGGCAACCATAGATTCTACTATACAGAGTTTAAGAAGGTGGTTTCTAAGGACCAACTCTTTTGCAAATGGCACAAGTTACTTGTCTAAAATTTTAGAGACCTGTAAATATGGTTTAAAGGTTATTAATAAAGATGGTCACATTCATAGGCATGAATTGCAATTTGTGGCAATTCCGAATGTGTGTAATGATTATATTGATGCCTCAAAATAAACAATAAAACCTTGCATTGATTGGTCACTAGAGAGTTGTAAAAATTTTACAAAAAATTATGTTCAAGAACTTGTAGATTGTTTAAATGAAAGATTTTTTGATCTTTCATTTTTCAATTTTTTAAAGTTGTTTGACACTTGTAATTATTTAGAGGATGCACTAAATATGACAAGGGCTAAACAACTTTATAGAATTGACAAATAAAATATCTAGGAATTTTTCATTTAAACAATCTACAATTTTTTGAACATAGTCTTTTGCAAGTTTTTTGCAACTCTCTAGTGACCCATCAATGTAAAGCTTCATTGTCTATTTTGGTGCATCAACATAATCATTACCCACAATTGGAATTGTCACAAATTGTAATTCATGTCTATGAATGTGTCCATCTTTATCAATAATCTCTAAATAACCACATTTAGAAATCTATAAAAATAATTTGTGCCATTTGCAAGTGTTGGTCCTTTAAAACCACTTAAAATTTGTAAAATAAATTATATGGTTTCTCTTAATAATGTGGCATCCACAATCTTTTCTTAATTTTTTATTCAACTTACTTAGTTCACACAATGCATCTGCAAAAAAATTGTACTGAGAAGATAGTAGTCTTATCATACCATGAGTCACTTTTTCACAAAGTCAACAATGGAGGCATCAACACAATAAGTTTGTCAATAACGTATCCTCTTCAAAGCTATCTAACTTCATAAATTTAAAGAGCTTGAAATGTTTCGAGTTGCTTGAGTTCTTAAAGAGCAATAAGTTCATGTGTCTTTTAGCAGAATTTTAGAGACAAGAATATACCTTATTTGCCAACTTCTCAACAATTCGAGTATTTTTCTAGCAACATTTGATGTAGCTAAAGCCTCACGATGAACAATGCAATGAATACTTAAGATTGTGTACATCTATTTTTAAAAGAAAAACAAATCCATTTTCACTCCCCACCATTAATGAAGCATCATCGCTAGAAACTGTTATCGATCTTTTATTTGAAAGACCCCTTTCTTTTTTCAAAACACACTACATCATATAATGTTTTCATTCTTCCATCACATATATTTATGAGTTTTAGGACCTGTCAAATAGGTGGCCCCAACTCTTTCTAATCTAGAAAAATAGCATAAATCACAAGGTGTTGCTCTAGGCTTCAATTAGTACTTTCATCCAACATCAAAAAAATGTATTGTCTAACATTTTTTCACTTTTTCTCTCTTTAAGATATGGAAAAAATAAATTATTTGCAGCCATATGATTTGTAAATGTTCTATAATCCTTATTTTTCAGCATATTTGGTGTTTTTAAGTGCATTTCAAGAGAGTAAGGGAACTCATATTTTGAGAGAGGCAAGTCTTTTTGCACGACTAAATAAACTAATTTCGTGGTTGATATGATTTTTTCCTTATTGGTGTCATCAATGTTTGCATTGTTCTTTGGAATTGATTTTTTTCACCTTCATTTCCACATATCTATTTTGCTTGTAAAATTTTGTAGCTATATGAATCAACATGAGTAACTATTGCATCATGTTATAAAGTAATACAACCAATTATAACTCCTTGTGGTCTAACGGACTTGTGTTTTTCACAATATATGTATTTCATGATTGTTTTCCCTTCATGCATTGCACACGTTAACCACTCTAATTTCACTTTCCATTTATCTTTAAACCCTCTTTCTGCTCTAGCCTTTTTTTTGTTGTATTGAAGTTTTTCCTCCAAATTTCTCACTATATTCATCATTATACCCTAGTATATTTAAGTTTTCATTTATAGCAAAATTATAATCCTCTTGTGACAAAGCTTGTGATGTATTTGATCATGCAAAAAACCTTTTTGATTAAAGATTGGTTCTTTTTGTTTTGAAACATTTTAACTTATATGGTACCTTTACAACTCAATGAATAAAAAATAATTAAATATAAAATTTGATATTAACAATAATAATTATAATAATATTAACATGATAATAGACTTCCAATTAAAGAAACAATAAAAATATCTAAATAGTTCTACAAGTTAAAGTAAACTAGCCCATGTTGGTTCACCGTATTTTTTGTTTCAAAAAAAATTGATCTAATAGTGTGGTTGTTGTTCATCTTTGGAGAGTAAGTGCACTTAAATATCTTGAAAATATTTGGAATAAACTATTATACCAACTATATTTATATTCCTTTGAACCATACGTTCCAACATTGCATTTTATATTTATAGAGTTTCACACATAAAAACAAGATCTTTGCATATTTTCGATATTTAACGGAAAGTAGTTTTTACCCCATTAATTGGTGCATGTTGTCATAGTCTTGTCGGAAAGATTAATAAATATGTGGATCCCCTGATTACATATGCCCACTTATTAACGGGAAACTTATTTAACATGATAGAGACTAAACATTGGGAGTATGGGTGAATATGAATGTTTTACCTCTAAAGTTAAAGGTCAACACAGATTCTTGATGATATCTACTAGTGTCATGTTTATTAAGAAGATAAGTTCAAGTATGGGAATCCATATTCCAAAATATAGCATTAGTTTAAGCCTCAGAGTAAAACATAAAAATCATACATTCTATGATGACAAATGTTGTCCAGATATTATAGTAAAAAATACATATATGTTACATTATATTCTATAAAAATGTCAATGTTGATAAGAAATATTGAAGCACACTAATGCATTTCATTATACATCACTATGTATTGGGTACAAGGTTTCAAAATTTTAGGTAATGTTTTGCACTGACGGTTACCACAGGGCTTAACAAGATCATGTGATGTCTTTATCATATGTATTGGCGAGTAGTGCACATGCAATTCAAACGAGAGATTTTATCCATACCCAAATAAGTCGTTGAATTATAATTGATTTAAAATGAATCTAACACCCAATTCATACATTGAAGAGATGGAATTGTCTACCTTGAAGGTTTGGTTTCGGGCTAGCTTAGACTTCTCGAGCTTGGTCACTACATCCCACAGGGGTGTCTCACCTTTAAAGACTTTAGATTTACTTCATCGAATCACCACATTACTCACTATCTCATACTACTTAGTGTTATTGCTTAGTGAACAAAAACTTTGAAACCTACAAGGTTGCACATTGTGATTTCACTTGCACAATCTGGGTCTGGAAGAGATGGACCGCCAAAATGAGTGGTGGACTATCAGAAAAATCTGCACAAATCATACTTATATCAAGTTTGAACATTGCAAAATTGTAACAAAATTGCAAATGCTTGCATATCAATTATTATATTTTATCTTGCGAAAGGCATGTGTATAATGTATCTTATTCCTTGTCGCTGCACCGGGTCCATGAAAAATAAATTTGAGTCCAAAATCTTTTCAAATCTTTTACATCCAATTCATTTACTCAAAAAACAACATAAAACTACAATATTTATTATGAATGTGTATAAAATATTGATAGTGGTACTCCCTGCTTGCCTGGACTAATTCAACCATTTACCGTTTTTTCAAAGACTCGAAGCCTTTGGAAGATTGGAGCTAGAGTTTAGAAGACTCAAAGTGACAACAGTCAAGTCACAGACATGCTAGAAACTAACAACTTGCAAATGTGTATGGCGAGGTTGTGAGATGGCAATGGCATTGGTGGTAGGCCCATTCTGAATCAGTGAATGGAAATTGAGTGGTCGTTGGAGCCTAGGTTTGGAGGTACTAGGCAGTAGAATTAGGTACATGTATATGGCTAGGTGCCTACGACACATAGGATAATTAGTAGCCTACAACTCCAAACAACCAACTTGCCACATCTACCATGGCCCGTGGCCCCCATCCAAAGCCCATAGCATTAAACTTTGACATGTATATAGATTGAAAAATGGCTGATTTTTTAATGTGAATGTCAATATGACATGTTGTAAATAAAAATTTCTATCCTTTGATACAGTCTAAAATACAATTTGGCTGTATTTTACAGTTAAAACCTTAAAAACGTCTAAACAGGCAAATTTAACCCCTGGATGTGATTCTTGTGCCATTGTGTTCTCGCTGTCCTCTACATCTCCACAAATTTGCAACAAAATGACTTTGTATTGTGCTAATTGCACTTCAAAATAAGGCAACAACATTTTCTAAAAAACGGTGAAAATAGCTTTGATACTAGTCTGTAAAAATATGGCTAACAAGCTATTTTCAAAGGTTTGAATATACTGTGTAAAGCCGCTAATTGAGGTGATTATTGTGCCATTGTGTTCTCGTCACATTTCTATACATCACCACAAGTTTTCAACGATAGATTGCATTAATATGACCTCCACAAGTCTATAAAATGCTCCCACAATCATTTCTGGAAGATTGTGAATTGTAGCAAATAACTCAAGAGTCACTTTCAGTTTCATTTGCTATGTAATACTTTGAAATGTTGCAAATGATTATGTAATGCATACCATTGTGTTCCCCTCACATTCTCGTCAATTTTCAACTATAGATCAGAATAATTCAACCTCCCAACTGTATCTCCAAAATGCTACAACAGTTATATTTTTAAAATGAAAACTGTAGAAAATGACTCAGAATTGCTAAAAACAAGTGTAAATTTGACTCGTCGTGTGAATCTCAAATGGTTTGTTCAAATTGGACTAATTAACATTTGCACAAAATTTCAAGTCTCAACTCTAAACAGTCCTCTCCCAATTCAAACTTTACTGGAACTGGTTGCTCTTCTTTCTACACAAGGACTGCAACTATACAAAAGAAGTACCGCAAATATTAGAAATGAAGCTCTAAGGTATAAAGATGGAATGAGCTTGATCCAAGTTTTTGTGGTCATACACCAAACTGTTTTCACCAAGGTCTAACAATACTGCAAAATGGGTCTCTTTTTCATATAGCACAATGAAAGCAGATAGTGACATGAAATAGAGATCAGAAAAGGATGCTGAAAATCCAAGGAAGTTTTGAACAGTAAAACCATAAAAGATTACAGACGGGTGCCTAAAAAGGCCATTTTAAAATCTTCTTACCTTGAACAAGCAAAGATAAAAGCTCAAGAAAAACAGATGCCAAGCCATTAAAGAGATATCTATTTTACAAAAATGCACATTTGAATTTTAAAAGGGGGTGGGCCCAAAATTTGCACAATTTGGGTGTGTTAGTGGCAACAGCCTGCTCTCAAAAGAGGGGAGATTTACTGTTTTTCCTTGTGAGAGGAACAAAGTTGCTGATGGATTGGCTAATTGGGCTCTGGACAACAAGGACCTGTTTTGCTATGTCATGCCCCCTCTTTGGTGGTCAAACAAGCTTCAGGAGGATATCAAATATATTCTTAATCTTGATTCTCTGTCATGATTATTCCCTCTGCTTTTTTGTTGTATAATGCTCAAGCTTGGACCAATTGCTTTCAGGCTTGGCACAACCAAATATGTAATTTTGAGTTTTATATAATATAATGTTTTGTTGTTTTTTTTTTTTTTTAAATAGTTTCATTACTGTTTACCTACTACCCAAGGTTGCTAAAGGATTGACTATCAGCAAGGTTTGTGCCCTTTCATGGGGAGATTTAATGTTACCTCGATAGTTTCATTATTGTTTACCTACTACCCAAGGTTGCTAAAGGATTGACTATCAGCAAGGTTTGTGCCCTGTCATGGTCATACAACGAGCCATTTTCACCCAGGTCTAACAATACTGCAAAATGGTTCTCTTTTTCATATAGCACAATGAAAGCAGATAAAGCCATGAAATAGAGATCAGGAAAGGATGCTCAAAATCCAAGGAAGTTTTGAACGGGAAAACAATAAAAGATTATAGTCGGGTGCCCAAAAAGGCCATTTTAAAATCTTCTTACCTTGAACAAGCAAAGATAAAAGCTTAAGAAAAACAAGATGCCAAGCCATTAAAGAGATATCTATTTTATAAAAAATGTACATTTGAATTTTAAAAGGGGGTGGCCCAAAATTTGCACAATTTGGGTGTGTTGGTGACAACAAGCCTGCTCTCAAAAGAGGGGAGATTTAATGTTACCTCAATAGTTTCATTACTGTTTACCTACTACCCAAGGTTGCTAAAGGATTGACTATCAGCAAAGTTTGTGCCCTGTCATGGTTCCCCGCATGTTATGGGCCACCACTACATTGTCAATAGCCTAGCTAGTTGTTTGTCTTGAAATGATAGCCTTTTGATTACATGTATGATGTTATTTGTTCCAAAGCTATATGATGTCCGGATAGCAAGGAAATTCTAGTTAAGCTTTATAGGGTGAAACTGAAACTGTTGAGGACATAGTTGAGGCCCATGTTTAGTCATAGGGGTTTGGGGTGTAAAGTAAAGACTTTTTGTACCTCTAGTGGGAATGGAAGGGTTGTGAAGGCATAAAGTAAGCCAAATCATTCAGAGTATCAATGGTCATCAAGTGCCACAAACAACCATTAGGAGGTCTAGTAAGAACAAAAGCAGGAGCAATTGCTGGTCACATGGGGCCCTTGATTGATGTAAGGACCCAACTGTGTAAGAAACCATAATTATCTTATATGGATGGCTTTGGACGACTGCATTTTGTTTTGGTGAGATATTGAATATGTGTGTGTACCAACTTGGAGTCAACCTCTAACTCTTGGTTGCCTCAGCCTTATGCTTGTCTTCCCATTTATGAATGGACTCGATTTTATTTATTGGATATGTTTTATACATATAATGTGTATTGCATAGCTGGTTCATATTGGGTTGTGAAATGATTATTTAAAGTCAGAGATGCTTTGGCATCATGGAGTCATGAAGAGCTGAGCAATATTCTAGTTAATGGAGGAAGATACTGGGATAGTTCACTATTGATCCTTAGCACAACCCTTAGTGAAGAGGGTTTGTGCACAAAGTAAAATTACCATGTGTCAAAGATGATTAAAGAGAGTATGTACAAAGTGTGCCATTCTTTGAAGTTTCATTAATCGTCAAATGCTGTTGATAGTAGCATGTTTAAGTAGCTCGAAATGTTGTTTATGGGACTTTTGAGAGATGACCCTCTCATACTTATCTAACAATGAGCCTGGGACCAGCCATAAAGGACACGACTATTACATTACCTTAGGGCTTTTGTAGAATTCTATCTCATTACAACATAATTAAATAATCACCATATGTTTCCTAGTGTTGTCTCTACAGGGTAGAGTTGGTAGGATTGTTAAAATCCACCTACTCGCAGGCTTCTGCCTTGGCCCCAACCTTTATTTGCTTATCTACCTACTGGCAGATTTCGGGCTTACCCACCATTTGTCACCTCTTACCTGGCCTACTGGCAGATTTTTTGCTTGCCCAAAAACGTTAATCACTTTATTTACCTACTTACAAAAGGCCACTCCCCAAGCAGGGGAATTTATCGTCAAAATTAACAATTGAAGGCCTGCCCTCCAAAATGAAATCTGCAGCACCCCCAGTTTAATATTGCTGCTCGCAATTCATTTTTTGTTCACCTAAGGCTTGCCTCACAACAAAGTTTTGGTCTTGTGGTCCCATGCCGCTATTTTGGTCTCGTGGATGTTAATAAAATCATTTCTTTTAAATATTTTGCATCTGCTATTTATATTTAGGCTCTGTTTGCAAAAGGCATTATATTCTATTGAGCTACTATGATTACCATTCTTGTATTTTACTACAGATTTCTCGTCTTCCAAAGGTTTTCCATTTTTGATATGGGAGCTGCTTCTTACACCATTCAAAATTCAAATGTTCTTTGTCTCTATGGTTACATGCTCCATAAATATCTATTTTCCATGTTCAGTTATCGCGTACTAAGCATTGGCATGTGAAAATGTTCCAAAGACACTTACAAAACCAAAACAAATTTGTCAGCCTCGTTTTGAGAATTTGCTAGGATCCGTTGATCTGTTTTTAAAAAGATGAAGTTAAAACAGAGCAGTCGGATACCCAGAAAATAGTTAAAATTCTTGAAATAAAAAGTTTTCCATAATGGAGACATTTGTCACATCCTTTCCTTGAAAAATGTATCAATATTTATAAATTGATGTTAACATTGAAATACAAGAACTACTCCCATCTCCCATTGACTTACAAATTGAATTAGGCATCATATCTTATGCTATGTTTACTATTTCTATAAAGAACAAAAAACTTTGCACTCAGATTTAAATGTACAAACTATTGATTTCACTCTCTATGATGATTGTCTTTCTCTTAATCTTTTTTTAGTATGCCCGCAAATCTTTAGTCTTGTATCAATGCTGTTTAAGTCAAAAATAGCATGCTCTCACAAGAAAGGAGATTTAAAATAGCTTAATATTTTTTATTTTTTTCTCAAATCTAATTTTTAACAAAATTACAGCAGCCAATCAATATTGGCTGAAAATAACTCTATGTAAAACTCATCTAGGAGTAACAATGAAAACGACCATACTCAAGACCACATACCAATGCCAAATACTACAGTAATTTTGACTCTTATTTGATTATGTGCTACCAGAACATACACTTTAAACATATCCATGGGTCATAAAAGCCAGAAACAATTTTGATTTTTAGCTGGTGAGGCTTGTGGCTTCCCTGCACTGATTAGGAACCGAATACAAAACTCAGTATGAGATTCAACTGGGGAGTATGCATGGTGATCAAAATCCCATGTGACCCAGATGACTCGGTGATTACACCTTGCTGCAGGAGGAATCACCCAAAGCCTGGAAACAATAAAAGCCCAGTATGCTCACCTCTGAGTACCCAGCAAAAGGGCTTGCTTATCCAATTGGATATCAGTTTAGTAATATAGCTAATCGAAACGAAAGAGGCATAAACAATCGTTTTTGCCTCACACTCAAATTAACGCATCAGCAACTTATGTTTCCCCTGTCATCTTGTTCAGCTTGATGAATGATAATAATTACTCACATCATAGTTAAATTATTTTGGCAGCAACCTGATAACTTTTACCAACATTCAGTAACTTTAAAAAACTAGGGGAAGCTGAAATACCCGTGGTTACTCATAACATCTTAATCAAGTTGTGTGAAGTGTTGTAAATGGGATGAGCTAAACTTGTAAATCAATGGAGGTTTTATATTGGAGCCCTAGATTCAAATTCCGGAAAGACAAACTCATGCATAAAATTCAGAAATATGCTGCATCCAGTTCTGAGTGTTGCATACCATACTCCTCAGTCGTGGCATCTGAACTGATAGTTTCCCTGCAAGTGGGGAATTTACCAGCCAAAAAACACTTTAACTAACATTAGCAAATTTGGAAAATGGGAAGTCAAATTTTCCGTGGTTATTTATACAAATCTTAAACAAACAGTGTAAAATGGAGCCAAATTAATGAAGATGATTTTACATACATTTTACGAGGATTGAAAAAATTTAAGCAGGGTTTAGCTATGCATATTACAGACTATTTTGTTTGTTTTCAGAAATATGTAGATTGTTTTCCTTTTAAGACAAAGGACCATATCTTACCCTTTCATGCCTTAGACAGGATAATATGTTTTAAGTAACCACGTTGCTCATCCGATGTAACTCTAATGTTCTGTGGTGCAAAATGAATTGCATTTCTTTAACCAAAAAGAATAAGAAGAAGAACATCGACCTAAATTTAACCATTTCATTAAATTTTAAGCATTGCAGGATATATACTTCCCAAAATGAAAGAGCTAGCATGCTACAAAAATGAATGGTACATAAAGCACAATACTTGCTAAAGGTTGTTCCAATGAGGTAGGAAGCTAAGGAGGCTTGATTGCAAGAAAACTCTACAGCTGAGCACACCTGAGTTGGAAAATTTAACTAGGATGGGTGACCTATAGTTTACCAGGTGGAACTCCTGGCAGTGACGAATGATGCAATGTGAAAGTTTGTTTTGCTGATTTCAAATTTGTCCCTTCACCAATGTGAGCATCATCTGATCCAATGAGTGTAATTGAAGGAGTTACTTGAATCCAATAAATCCCTAAATACTCTACCTTGTCAAATCTTTCAAATGCTATCCAATAATGTTACTGCAGACAATACACATATATCTCTGCTCGGTTAAATCACGAAAAATGACATTTAATGATGTTGAATTACAGAAAATCTCGATATGCATCAAAGCGAGCATCATCTAAAGCAATGGTTTCCGTTGAGGGTGATTCTCAATAGTAATACTATATGGGTTAAACCCTGAAAACTGAGACCCTGTGATTTCCAACAGCAGTTTCCCCATATACAAGAAAAGAAAGAGCTAGAGAGCTCCAAAAACAAATAGCTCATAAGGCACAGTACTTGCCAAAAGTTTCTCCACAGGTCGTGGTCTCACAACCTGCAATCATTGCTGACTATGAACAAATGGGGTTTATTGATTGAAACTTTGATATGATTAAGCAATCACCATTTGCAGATGTAAGCCATTCTAGGCCAGATGTTTTTCATTCTTGTTCTAATTTTATTTTTAAGAGCAGGGAACCCTTCATAAGCTCAAGAATTTATACTTTCAATTTTTTTAAATGACAGAGTAATTGCATACCGTGGTGCCCGCCACTAATAAGATAGCACTGACAACGCTCCCTGTTTGTTTATTCGTATCCATCAGAATCCTTTCAATAACGAAAGGTTGAATTTAGAAATACAGTTGAATCCAATCCCAGCACAAAACTCTTACCAGGGTCCCGTTTGAGGGTAACTTCATTAACATTTGAAAATAATCTCTCGTACTGACCGGCATTCTGTCCCAATTGCGATTGGGAGTTGTTAGTTTCGCCCGCTTTGGAGAGAGACTCCTGTTCAGAGATGCTGGAGGTCTTATTATTACTTTTGTTACAATAGGCGAGGAGAAGTCTGGTGTTGATTCGACCATGAAATAATGGAGTAGTGGTAATAGCTACACATTTGGCAATACTTTCCTTCGTGGCCAGGCGAAGGCGAATATTAATGGTGGGTGATGATTTTACAAGTGAAGGCATAGCTGCGGATGCCATTACAGCAGCAACAATGCAGGTGTAACAACTTAGTAGTGTGAGTCTTTTGTAGATAACGTCTCCCTCCGCACCATGTTTTTTCTGTTTTTTTCGGGTTATAAATGGTTGTTGATTCCTTCCCCTCCGACCGTAGGTGAATGAATGAATGGATGGACGATAGATTTTAATAATCAATGGGACCAATAGAGTATTAGTTGAATCGAACATCCTAAATAAAAAAGTTTGGGATGATGCGGGTAGTGGTGGTTCTATATTTTGATTAATTAATAAATAGTAATGTTTAATTTAAAATATAGCTCATAGAATAATTTGTAAGATACAATGATAGATATGTTTGTTCAAAATGTAAGAGGATTGTATTTAGTTGATTACTAAAGTAGAGAGGTGATCTATGAATGTAGAGTGACAACATAGACTAGAAATGACTTGGAGGTGCTTTGTTTATGAAATTGTGACTATAAAATGAGTCGATATGGAACTACACAGTTTGTCTTGGAGCATGGTACAATCTAGTTTTGAGCTATACGATTTCAGACAATGAAGTACTCACGCTCTGTAACTTCATGTGTAGTTGCGACATTATATGATGACCTTCACACTATAACCCTAGTTGACACACGTCTATTTAACCCTCAATGTGATGTGAAATACCCTAAAACCTTAACCGTGGGTGGGAGAACCCTACAAAAAGGTTATTGTTTGGGTTGAAGTGCCCCTGCATCGCCGATGTTGGCACTACTCCGAAGAGGCCTCAAATTGTGCACATAGTTCTCCACCTAGCATGTGTTATTTATATGGATGCAACTACTTTGGAAACTTGATCCTTTGACAATGAGAGACAATGTGTTGGCATGTTTAAGCTTTGGCTTGACTTGACTTGGAAGGTCTATGGAATGAGAAGTGTGGCTCTTGAACCTAGTTTAGCTAGCTTCAAACCTATATATGAGTTGTTCTTAGATTGTGTTGTTGCTTTGAAGGATTTTAGGAGAGCTTGCGGTGTTTTTGGAACGTGTTTTGCAATGAGTGCTCTTGAGAGTGTTAAAATGAGTGCTATGTGAAGAAAATAGATGAGTTAGACTTGCTTTTATAGGTTTAATTTTGTGTTTAAGGCCAACCTATGGGATATAAATTGATACATGGAAAGATATCAAATAAGAAAAGTGATAGTTGGGTGGCGGGAGATAAGACTGTCTAGCCTAGGACCAAACTATGAGATAGTTTGGTCCTACTTAAACGGTCTTGTATAGGTAGTTCGTGGGAGTTTACAACTTTCTAGGACTAGCACCTGCAAAGATCATACTAATGTGGACTGATGTGTTTGGTTTTGTGAGTGATTGAGGATTGTGAGTAAATAATTAAGTCTTTCAAATGAGGTCTAGGTGTTATCAATTTTACCCCTCGGGCAAGATTGAACAAACAGGAGCTCGAGCTATTTCGAAGAATCATGAAGAAGTCTGAAGTCCAAATTTTTGAACTTCGGAGGTGGAGCTTTTCGAAGATCTCGACGAACAAAAATGTCTGAAATTCTGAAATTTTAGACTTTCAGGTTTGGGGGTTTTAGAGATCTCAGAGCGCAAAATCGGAAAAATGAAAGGAAAAATTCTGAAACCTGAAACTTTGAAAGTTTGAAATTTTAGACTTTCGGGTTTCGGGGATCTCGATGGGACAAAGGCGAGCAAAAATCCCAAAATCTAAAACTTTGAAAGTCCAAAATTTTGGACTTTCGGGTTTCGGAGGTGCGGAATTCAGGGTTTCAGAACTCTCGAGGTGATTTGGGTGATGAATAGTGAAAAAGTTTCGAAAAGACAAAATGTTTGAAAGTCTGAAAGTCCAAAATTTCAGGGGTGTTGTGATTACGCAACAACAGTTTCAGGTTTCGGGGTTTCAAAGATTCGGGTCTATATTTCCCCCCTTAAAGTTTTAGACTTTTGGAACTTTTAAGAAAATTGGCGAATGAACAGTGTTTCAATTTTCAAAATGGAAATGTCTAAAAGTTTGAATTTCGGGATTTCAGATGATGCATGCATTTCGGATCTTCAGATGATGCATGCATTTTGGAGTTTCAGAACTCCCAACCCGCCATTTTTGCATAATGACACCTCGACCTTCATATGGCCATATCTTTCAACTGGGATCTCAGATTTGAGCAAGAGAGGACTGTTGGGAGCTCAGATTTGAGCAAGAGAGGACTTTTTGGATATCTGAAAATTAGTGGGACTAAGTTCTTAAAAATGAAAAATACAATTTGCCATTTTTTGAGGTGTCCCAGGTTTCTCACCTATGACCATAATGTAGTATGGGCTTCCTTTCTTGCCCAACAAGGAACAACATATGGATTTGGGCATGGGTTTCTTGCCCAACAAGGAACAACACATGGAGGCATGGGTTTTGCAATAGAACCCATCATTGTTACAGGAGAATTCAATGCTATTTTGGGTGGTTGAAGCAAATTTTGAATTCTTCTATTTCCTTCTCTCATTCTTCCTATATATTGTAAGGAGGGGCATTTTTTCAAAAGGTTAGACAACCTTTTCTCTTCTTTTGCCTCTTAAGGAGGGGCATTTTTCAAAAGGTTGGACATTTTGGCTTTGCACCCTCCCTTCTTCTTTGGTCTGCAAGTGAATTTGTGGATTTTCAAACCTCCCATTCAAACTGTAATGCAAGTTTGTGCCTTTTGGCCATTGTAGTGTAATGTATCAAATTTGTGGAGCAATAAAAAAAAGTCTGTGAATGATTTTCAACCCTCTCTTTTGTTATTGCATCTTCCTGATCTCTCATTGCAATCCTGGTTACCTGTGCATGGTGGTTGTAATTACTTTCTTGCAATCCTGGTTACCTGTGCATGGTGGTTGTATTACTTTTTAATGGTTTGTGTTTAATGGAAAAATAGATGTTCAACATTCCTTTAGTGCATCACCTTTGTTAGTTTAGGTTTAATTTCTTACATTTTCTTAACGTTGTCTCCTTGGCAAGTTAGAGTAGGTTCTAGATTTTCTTAACTCTGTCTCCTTGGCAAGTTAGAGTAGGTTCTAGAGTAGATCCTCTGCAAATTGTATGTGTGCACCTGAACAGAGGAATAGGAACCGGCCTTCATCCGGAGAGCTTTCCCAATTTCAAAGTCCCACACTTTGGGAAAAGCTCCATGTTATTCAATCACACTAAGAGTCTCGACCCGTCCATCGACACTTTGGGAAAAGCATCCAGGGGTGTTAGTCAATACACATCTAAGAGTAGTCGACCCATCGAGGTTGCACCTAACATACAGGGGTTAGAATGTGTGTATTACGCAATCAACAGTAGTGATTAGGTACAAATCCTAGGCTGTAATTTCCAAATGATAATCTGCAACAGTGTACAAATCATGTTTTAGGTACAAATCCAAAGCTGTGATTTCCAAATGATAAATTACCAAAGTTATGTGTCTATATTTCCCCCCCTTAAAGTATTAAATAAAAATTACATGCTTAAAGGAAAAAATACATGAGTGCATACACACAGTTTGTCTTTGCTCAGAGTTTACACTTGGTGTATTATGTTTACACACAAGTTAGCATGGTTTGCTCATGATGAAACCTTACAATATATGTTTAAGTGTAGTAGCATGGTCCATAAAAGAAATGAAAGTGTAACCTGCAACTATAGAAAACTTATTTGTGAGTTTGAAAATTGAATTTGTAAAAGAGCCAAAAACCACAAACCATAAAAGCAATGGAAGTGTAATACCCAACTTTAGTTCACTTATGTTGAGGACTTTGAAAATTGAATTTGTAAATTTTTCATACTCAAAGCATTTGCATTGAATACATTTGTTCAGTTTGTTGAAGGATTGGGAGTGATCTTCTAAATTCCTCAATTTTTCATACTCAAAGATTTGCATTGAAAGTGAGTTGTTAAAGGATTGGGAGTGATTATTCCCTAATTTTGATGAAGGAGATGTCAGATTCGTAGAGGATTTGAGTGTCATTTGACCCAAAACTTAAAAGTGTCATACGAATTTTGTCCCACAAACCTTAAAACAAAGAAGGTTGCTATAAGGTTTTCTAGTCATGTCAATACCTTTCAACAAGAATGGGAGAGAAGGAACATCTTCAATACTAAATTCAAGGTACATAGCAAATGTCTTAATGTAATCATTGATAGTGGTGACACTAGGAATCTAGTGTATACAGAAGTTGTGAACAAGTTGAAATTGGTGTGTAGAGTGCACCCACAACCATATAAAGTGTCTTGGTTGAGTAGTTATTGTGACATCAATATGTGGGAATAATGTGAATTTGAAATGAAGATAAGGTTATGAGAATAGAGTTCTTTCTGATGTTGTGAGCATGGATGCATGTCAATTGGTATTAGGAACACCTTAAAAGTTTGATAATGAGGTTGTGTATGATGGGAAAGGAATTTAGTTTCAATTTAGAGGAAGGACGGTAAGAGGTAATAGATGATGTTGAAATAGAGACACATGAATAACATAGTGTTGATTAATGTAAGAAAACATGTATTGAAGCCTAATGAGAGATACACACTTAGCAGGAATAATGAGCACAAGAAAGGAGAAGAGAATAAATGAGTATCATGAGGATGAGAGATAAAATTCTATGAGCTTGATCATATTCAAGAGACCAAAAGTGAACTTGATTACTGAGGTGAAGAACACTATGATAGAAAAAGAGCACAAAGAGCAATGGGAGAGAAGGAACATCTTCAATATGAAATAAAAGGTATGTAGTAAATGTCTTAATATAATAATTTATGGGGGTGGAAATGGGAATATAGTGTCTAAAGAAGTCGTGAACAAGCTAAAATTAGTGTATAGACCACATGCCCACAACCATATAAAGTGTCTTGGTTGAGTAGTTATTGCGACGTTAATATCTGGGAATAATGTTTATTTGAAATGAAGACAGGGTTATGAGAATAGAGTGCTTTTTGTTGTTGTGAGCATGCATGCATGTCATTTGGTGCTAGGGATACCTTCACAATTTAACGACAAGGTTGTGTATGATGGGAAAAAATAATGTAGTCTTAGTTTTGAGGAAGGATGGTAAGAGGTAATAGATGAGTCCCTTGAGAGAAGATGATGTCGAAGAGAGACACATGAATAAAATAATGTTTCTTAGTGTAAGCAAGAAAGCATTGGACCCCAATGAGAGGGAAACACTCAACATGAATAATGAACATGAGAAAGGAGAAGAAAAGGTAGCAAACGATGGTGTTGTAAAATTTGTTTAAAGAGACTCGAGGAAGAAGGAAGAGGTTGAATTTCAAATTGAGTTGGATAAATTGGAGACCGTGTTAGAAAAATCAATGGAGTCTATGAGGGAAGGGGAAATGAGTTCCTATCTCGAGGCAACAACAATAGTAGTGAGCACACCTTATACAAAAGAGTATAGAAATTAAGAATCCATTGAGACTAGTGACCAACTTGTGAAGGAGGGGTCCCAAGAAAAGAGTGCAAAAATAAATGCATTCCAAGAATTCGTAACAGATTTTGTTTGTAAGTATTAGCATGAAGATATAAAAAGGAAACGAGGAATCATAAAAAATAGAAAAGAACACATTATGGGAAACATGGAAGACTAAGAGATATGGAGCCTTGGAAATAAATAAAAAAGAGAAGGGGACAACAAAGGATTTGAAAGGGTTCCCAAAACTTTGTTTTAACTATGCTTATCGTGAAAAATATGCAAATACAACTAAATAGACAAAGGGAACATGGTGCAAGTGTGTGGATTAGATAGAGTGAGCCATTTGAGATATTAAACAAGTAATAGGTGAAGGGAGCACACATTAGTGAGCACAATACATAGTTAAGGGGAAAAGAGATCTAAATTCATAAATTTGATTCAGATTATGAGCACAATGCATCAACAAAAAGTCTCATTATGTGTGCAAAAACAAAATGAGGAATGCAAAATATGAAGAATAAACAAGAAAATGGAGAAGGCACAAATGAGAGTCCTTAGATATTTTGATTTGAGATTAATATATCATTATAATGTTCACACAAGTGTTGGAAATGTAAAGTTAAATTTAATGAGTTGTATGAGATACACGGGTCATAAGAAGAGTCCTTATTGGAGCAAGAAGTGAAAATAATGAGAACTATGAGGCACAAAGAGTTAGTAGTAAGGAAGAATGATATAATTAAAATTAAATGAAATGAAAAGATTTGATTTAGCAAAACTAAACTGTTTGTAAAACCCTAATAGGATATTTCAAAGTCACATGCAATAATATAGCAATAAAATACAAAATGTGACACAAGCAATAAACAAAATAATTTAAAACCTTCAGTACAAGAAAGAGGAGAAAATACTTAGTTGATTCACAATAAATTTGGAGGTGTGCGAAGCTATAAAATTGTTGGAACTGGAACATGGAGTGTCGCAATCGAACCCAGAAAATTACAGGAGAGTTGGATCAGGTCAAATAAGGGCACCTATACTGGTATTGGGTCACCCAAGTGCTAGAGACCCTAATTGGGTTCTAGGGTCTGCATAAAATCTTAAGAACTAGTTTTTACAGGGTCGTTAGATGTTCGTTGACCTTTGCCTTTGATCGCCTTTGTGTCACACTAAGTTTGTAAATGTCACTTGTAACCTGCAATGAAAGAGATATCTTCCCCTCCTATGAAGTGTATATAGAAGAATGCAGTCCCTTGTCCCTTGAATGAAGCTAGATGGATGCTTTGATGATCTTGAAATGCCTTTGGATGCAACCTTAAGTGATGACAGTAGATGCTTAGAGCTTGATCCTTTAATTTGATCGCATAGCTTTATATTCATATGATTCCCTTATTTGAATTTTGTAATTAACCACTAAAATTCTGCCCCATAAGATAACAATATGCCTAATAGCTAGAAAAGGCCCAAAAGTGACGAGTAAGATATAAAGTGGTTAGGGGTACCTAGAGGGGATGGGGGCCCCTGGGCTCTGGCATCCTGACTGGGCACTAGTGTCCAGACTCAGAGAAGTTGAATAATCAAAATTCAGACTAGGAAATAGGGTGTACAAGGCCAAAGAGAGAATAATAATGAAAGAAAAAATTCCAAAGACATTAATCAATTAGTACTTTTCTCACTTCGGAATCATAGGAATGCAAGTATATGATTAGGACCTAGAAATGTACCCAACTGTGTGATTGTGTGTCTACATTTGCTCCCACTCTATGTTGTTGAGAAAAAGCTCGATAACATAAAGTAGATAAGAGATGTTTACCTGATAACCATGTATATCGATGGTGAAAGTGTACTGTGGAGACAAGAAAAAGCGTGGAGTGAATATCATTAAACATGGAAGCTAGAGGAAGGAGGAAGTGAAAATGAACCTAGGGGTGAAGCGTATGCAATGCGTCGTGTTGTACCTATTATCGTTGTCATGCTCGATGTCGATGTAAGGTTGCTTTTGTTGTGTATTAAGGATAAACCTACAAAAGAAGAGTGAAAGAATAGTCAAATACGTGTATAGAAATTTTTTGATCCAAATGTATGAAAAGTGTAAAAGTATGCAAAAAATGAAAAAAGTAGAAAAAGGAACATGTGCACCGAATCTATGATGAGTGAAAAAGATAGAAATGATCCTTAAAATGTTGTAGAAGAATGAGTTTTTTTGGGCGATCTCACGCCAAGTGTGAGTTTTTGTGGCTATCTCATGCCACGATAGAAGACGTGTAGGGAGAAAGGTCTAGTGTCATTCTCCATCCTTTGACTACTTCACAAAATTTATAGACCACTACAGATGGTGTGATCTTGTCTTGCTCAAGTTTGATTCAGTTGGAGCCAAGGAAAATAGAAAAATGCGAATAGAATTCATTATGTTTTCTAGAGGATTGTGCCTATAATGTAAAACTACTTTGGAAATCACTTAAAATTTGTGTTGATTTGAGAAAAAATGTGTATCTTCCCCCTGGTCATAGGCACCCAAGAAGGGTCAGAAGCACCTAGGTGCCCATGTCTGAATTTGGGTGCTAGTGTCTGTGCTGAACCAAAGACCCAAGTCAGAATTTGGGTCATACCATGACTGTGTCTGAGCTTTGGTTATGTATTGAACTATGATGTACTATAACTTTTTGTTGTTGTATAGGGTGACTGATTGACCCAATGGATGCCCCCCTCATTTGGGGTGCATACAATGTCATTAGGAGGATGTGGCCCAAAAGAGTACCTGAAACTGAACTGATTTGATTTGACACTAAATTGATACAGGTGTATAGGAGGGAATGTGCTTGGTAGAAACCAATGCACATCAAAACAATGGCTAGGAAATAAGTGTTAGTGCAAACAAGATAAGATTACATATAGAAAATAATGTGTAAGCTAGCAAGCTAGAAGACAATGTAAACCCCAAAAAGTGGTTTACAAGCATGGGACATCGCTCACAATGTCGCAAGACAATCAGGGCTGAAGCAGTCAAAAGCATACAAACAATGATCATACAAGACTTAGGGAAAAGCCCGTAAACAATGGCATACAATGGAAAAAAAGAGTAAGCAAAATATAATATATAACCATGGTAGAAGATAGTTCATGCAAAGAAAATGTTGCACATGAAGCACTTGTTAGCATGTTAGAAAGATAAAAAAGTATGTCAAAGTGTGTATCATCCGATATAAAGTAGTGTGCTAGTATGAATATGAAGTAGTATAAATCGAAACGATAACACCTGTAGTATAAATCAAATCAATAACACCTATAGTGTGTACAAAAGTAGATGCCCCAGGGGATGTTGTGAGATTGGTAAGGGGTACAGTGCCAAGCATCCATGCTGTGTGTAATAGATCTCAATAAAGTTTGCATTCACAACTAGAATGTAAGTGAATGCGCTTGTGTATATTGAAAATATAATGACATACAATGTATTTGACTATCATAGTAAGCAAAGTGTGCATGTGAGTATAAGTGTCAAAGAACAATGTGCAACCAAGATATGCAATATGTTGTGGATGAGTGGGATGGAATGATATGTAAGATGAATGTGATAAGAGTCACGTTCCCCCTAAGAAGATGTATGTGTATGAGTGAGATGAGATTCATTTATAAATGATCCCTCAGCAATCAAGAATGAACCATAAAACAAGAGTGCGTCATTGGGAAATGGTTTGAATTGTGTGCTAGAAAGATATGATCGATAAAGCATATAACATAGAGAGTAAGTGAGTGTGGTGAGGCTAATTTTAGATTTAGACCCTCAACAGTTGAGTATGAACTGTGGAACTAGAGTGTGTCATCAGGTAATGATGATACAATAGATGTATTGAGTTGTATAAGATGAATGAGAAAGACTAGAAGTGAAGCATTGAGCATGAGAATAGAAATGAGAAACACCGAAGATTGATAACAAAGGGGGGGAAATAAGTGTGATGCCCCCCCCGAGTCTATGGGTATAAGCAAGCTTTCTGATAAAAGTGAAGGTCGTTAGTCCTCCACCCGATGTATGAGGAGGTAAAGATGTATGACCATGTTCTAGAGGTGGCAATGAATGAGATTGATAATGTACATGCAATGGAATCTGAGGTGGTGAACACCTATATTAAGGATACCACGAAGGTGATGCACATCTAGAAAAAGGAGATCGAGGAAGTGTACACCGAGATGAAGGAGATATATGAGGTGATCAACACCTAGATGGGTAAGACCTATGAGGTGATGAACACTTAGATGGAGGAGGCCTATGTGGTGATGTGCATCTAGATGAAGGAGGCATCCGAGTAGAGGACCTAGAATGATGAGCTAGACTAGTGAACCTATGAGAACAAGTGTATCCTGCACGAATATGAGAACTAGGATTTTAGATTTCAGATGTCCATGGGACCTAAATGCTCTAGCGAGTGCAATGTCCACCTCGAGTGGAGGTTGAGGCCATGGTGTCCATGAAGGGATACCTTGGATAGTGACAACTTGGTTGTTATGAATGAATTTGAAACATAATTGAAGCATGGAAATGATTGATTGAGAAGTGAGGAGCCATGGGATACCAAAGAGCATATCACAATCTTTGGCACTAGGAGCCACGAGGAAAGGCATAAGCATGATGAGAGGACTGACCGTAACTAGAAGTTGGACATAGTCATAAGATCTCGGAACTAGATATGAAATATGTGATAGTGGATAGCTGATAGTGACAAGAAGTGCAAAAGAGCATGCACTTACATGAAATGATGGATCAACCATGGTATTATTAATATGGATAAATCCAATAGAAGCACTGATATGCAAGAAATCAGAAGAAAATGTGGCATGATAATTGTGATCTAAAAATGCAATGAATGGTGGAGATGAATCAACGTGAGCAACGAAAAAATTGAGAGGCCCTGATGATGGAGTAGGAACTGCATGATAAGCATGATTCCCCAAAGATTCTGCAACTTGTTTCTCATGATTTAGAAGAGGATTATTGAAGATTTTAAGTTGTTTTTTGTCGACCGATGGAGATATTGATGGTTTAGGAAGCTCAATTTAATTATTGTCGATAAGATCTTGAATAAGATGTCTCAATTTGAAACAACGATCAGTAGACACTGGTGATAGTCACATCTAAATTTTTTGTTATAGTTGCAGCCCTTAGGGAGAGATGGCTCCAAAGTAAGTGGAGGAGGAAGCGTAATAAGATTGCTCTCAATGAGTTATGGCAATAGAATATGCGAAGCACAAGTCAATTTAGTGTATGTACATTTAGGTAGTTGTCATTGAAGCTTTTTAGAAGTAGATACAACATTAATAGTAAATTTTTCTTTACTAGGTTTCGTAGATGGCTTAAAGGGTGCTTTGTTTGGAGCCCGAGTAGAAGATGAAGAAGCCCAATCTTGATACTTGAGTTTTCCCATAGTAAGAAGTTTTCTTTCGCATAATTTGAGAGTATGGAAAAAACAATCGAATGAAGGAGAGGTCTTAGAGATGATGTTCTGCTGTAGTGGAGATAAGAGACTCTGAACAAATAAATCTTGTAATTCTAAGTCAGCAAGCACATTAGTCATCCTAACTAGGTTGTTATCATAACATAAGACATAATCTGCTAGGTTCTCATTAGATCATTTTTTCATTTGCGTTAGTTGAGCATATGATATATTTGATCTAATATTGATTGAAAAGTGAGAAAGAAAAGCATTGGTTACGTGTGCAAAATATGTTACCGAATAAATAGGTAGATCATAAAACCAATGCATAACATAGTCTTAGAGACTACGAGAAAAAATCTTTGCCAATAGAGTGTGATCATCCACATAATCTAGACAAAGCACATGGAAAGATCGAAGATGCTCTTTGAGGATCGTCGCAGCCATTGAAATTTGGGAGCTTAGGAGCTATGAAATTTAGAGGGTGTACATATGTGGAAACGATGGGTGCAAAAGGAGTATGAAGGAGTAAAGTGTAATCCAAATATGGACAGGCATGCAAATTAGCCTACTGAAGCTGACGGATTTGAACTTGAAGATCTTGATAAAGAGAGGCTAGATCTTGAGTGCCAGAAGAAGAAACTTATCGTGTATGCGAAGTGAGAGGGGGAGTGAAATTATTTGTAGGAGTAGGAATGGAGACATGAACATTAGAGGTAGGTGGAATGGTATAAGGAGGAGGTTGAGTAGCAATAGGAATAGAGGTGCTAGCAACGTAGTTCCATTAAGCTCATCAAAAGTGGTGACCTCCTCATGAGAAGTGAATAAGATTAGATCTAGATCTCATGGATGTTCAACAATATGTTCATTAAGATCATGAAGACGAGCTTCAATAATGGGTCTATAAGATTTAGCCATGATAAAATGATTGCAAAGATGCCTAAAAGCGAGGTTGGGTCCAAATGGATAGGTTCACCAAATGAATTAACAAAAATAAACTTTTTGTAAAACCTTAATAGGATATTATCAGTCACATGTAATAATATAGCAGTAAAATATAGAATGTGACACAAGAAATAAGAAAAATAATTTAAAACCCTAAGTGCAAGAAAGGACCACCCCCACCTCGAATTATCTTATATTTTAGTTCTAGATAGGGTCCCATAGAAGATAAAATATAGTGTCAATATATAATAGAGAGGGGGGAGGGGGACTAGTTGATCATTGGGTCCCCTGCCCTAATTCTAGAGTATAAAGGGTGGTCATAGCTATAGCTATATAGAGTCATCGTATCGCTCCCTATATCTAGCTCTTTCCCATCCAGTCATAAGTTCCTTCCAATCTCTAATCCCCCAAATATTGATCTATATATAGGGGTTGTCAGGTCATGAACAACTATATATATATTTTCTAGAGGCCGCATTCTATCTAGTCATCTCTCTAGAAATAAATCTCCAATCCTCCCTGAGCACCCTATCCGATCATCTGGAGAAATAAATCTTCAAACCGACTATCCCTATCTAGTCATCATCCCTTAGAAAAGACTTAGCTGATTCACAATAAATCCGAAGGTGTGTGAAGCAGGAAAACTGTTAGAACTGGAACACAAACTGTCGCAACCAAACCTAGAAAATTACAGGAGAGTTGGATTAGGTTGGACAAAGGTGCCTAGATTGGTACTACATCACCTAGGTGCCCGAGACCCTAACTAGGTTCCAGGGTATGCAAAAAACATCAGGAACTAGTTTTCATAGGGTCGTTAGATGTTTGTTGACCTTTGTGTTTGATCACCTTTGTGTTGTACTAAGTTCACAAATGTCACATGTAACATGGAATGAAAGAGATATCTTCCCCTCCTATGAAGTGTATGTAAAAGAATGGAGTCCCTTATCCCTTAAATGTAACTAGATGGATGTTTTTATGCTCTTGAAATGCCTTTGGATGCAACCTTAGGTGATGATAGTAGATGTTTAAAGCTTGATCATTTAATTCGATCACATAACATTGTATTTATATGACTCTCTTGTTTAAATTTCATAATTACCACTAAAAGGTTGACCCATAAGTAAACAAGATGCCTAATGGATAGAAGAGGCTCAAAAGTGGCAAGTGTTATGTTGTGGAGCCTATTTTCATGCGTGAAAGTGTTGAAGACTGTACACTAAAATTATTACATACACTCTCCACAGTTTTCTAAAAAATGTGCTTGATACCTCGGGAAACATGCTCTTCTCATATGGGAATTATTTTGACCCATAGGTTTATGGGGAGGTTTTGGCCCATGGTTTTCGTACCCACGGTATTGTAAAAATTCTTGAGCAGTTGCCTATTAATGTGCCTTTTTGCATATGATAGGGGATACATAACATTGTAGATGTGTGATTTCAAGTGTGAATTCAAGAGAGTTTGTTAAGCACAACTTCAAACAGATCTGGGTATTGTATTGGGAGAAAGAGGTGGCTTGTAATAAAATATGAGCAAGTGATTCTTGGTGGACGTAGCCCAAATTGGGTGAACCACGTTAAATATTATCTCTATGTTGTGTTCTTTTATTTTTTGCACTTTTATTTCAGATATGTGATATTTTTCTGCATATTAGTTTCTACTATTGTAATTATTTGTGGGATTGTTCCACATATTTTATCCCTTATTTTCTAATAGTGAGTAAGATACAAAGAGGTCAGGGGTGCCTATAGTGGATGGGGGCACCTGGGTGCTATCGTCCTGGCTAGGTGTTGGTGTCTAGACTCAGAGAAGTTGAAGTATTAAAAGTTAGACTAGGCAATAGGGTGTGTAAGGCTAAAGAGATAATACAAAAGAAAGTAAAAAGGCAAAAGACAATGGTCAATTAGTATGTTTCTCTCTTATTAATCACATGAATGCAAGTATGTGATTAGGACCTAGAAATGTACCCAAGTGTGTGTTTTTGTGTCTATATGATTAAGAGTTTTGAAATTGAAAGAGTCACAAGTGAATATATGTATACAAGAGAGATAGGATAATACCAAGTCACCAAAAGAGCCATTATAATCAACCAAGGGAATGAGAAGCAGTAGAAAATTGGAGTGAAATTTTAATGGAAAAACTAAAACATAGATTGGCTAAACAAGGAGCTCATTAAAAATGATTTTTGGAGGAGGAAGATATATTGGAATAGGTTAAATCCTATAAAGGATAGTCATAAAAGGATGAGAAGGTGTTTGCGTGAGTTTGTGATATGCAAACACTATAAATTTTTTTGAGCCCACTAGATTGACATAGTAAACACTTGACACTTATACGAATCTTGGAGATAACACATGTATGTAGAAAATACCTTAGGATTCCATAACGTTCCAAAAAGACATAAAAGGGGCTCCAATTTTCATTTTACAAGTTGGTCTCTACTAGCAATAAGTTTTTTCCTAAATTTAGTGAAGCATGGTTGATTAGTTATTTGAGTTTGTAATTAGGTTGAAGTTGATATTTTGTGTTTTGTCTCTATAAAGGCAAAAATAAAAATGTTTTTTTAATATTTTGCGAGATCTATAGATGTCTTAAAAAAGATTAAGATGTTTATTAAATTTTTAGTGTCGCAATGCAAGACTAATAATATTCAAGCGTTAAGTCTAAATCCATATAGATGCCATATGGATTTGGAACTAAAGATAAATGTGTGTGTGTGTGTGTTTTCTTAAACATGTTGCATACTCAGATAGACTACGAGCTTGAGACAACCCTTCATCAGGCCCTCTAACCTTGACTACATCATCATTCTTGGTATCGACTTCATTAATATTTTTAGGTCTTGTTGAGCCAGTAAATGCATTTCAATAGGTTCCTAATTCAAATATGAGGTTGACATATATACAAAGTCCTTAAATACATTTAAGAATAAGCATTCACCTAACAAGATGAGCACCTTGTTGAATTTTACTAGTTGTATAAGTTTTAACACACACTTTTGATGTTTCTAAGAGAATAAATCTAATTATTCATAACATTTTCATGCTTGTACCAAATGAGGGCCTAAGAAAAATTGCATTTAGACTTGCATTCACATGATTTGGCATACACTATAGTTCAAAGAACTATTCAAGTTTTTGGCCTCTTTGGAGTAGTGCTATGTAAGAAACACTCATCTATTGGGAAGGATGGGGTAGTACAAACAAAAATGTTAACCCTATTTTATAGGAAATCTTTCATAAAAACTATCTTGTGAGGGATACAAAATAAGAGTAAGCATTTTAGTGGGTTTTTTTCAACATCACAAACATCCAAATAAAAATTCCTCACAAGTAGGAAAAGGAGAATATGGGTTAGATGTATGGAGGGGTTTTGATTTGGCATATATTATCATAAAACCATGCATTCGGTCCTCCAGAGGGGTTTGAGTCTGTCGGTAATGTCTAAAGGGCATTGAACATTATTTTTTACTTTTAGTTTCTATCTGTCATTTGATGTTGTGTTTTTTGATCCTGTATTTACTTCATTGATACACATATAGGATGTGTGAGTTAAGTGTCTTATCTCTATAAAAAAATTTGGATGTGCAAATTATTTGGTTTCTTATCTATTACCCATTGAAATTAATAAATTCAGATTATTATTCTTGATTATATGCATGTTTTTAATATGGATTCATTTTGTGTTTATGATTAAGGCCCCATAAGGTGACTTGGTGAACAACACCCTAAATGTGCATTTAAATGTGTCATATGTGTATGCGTAAGCTATTTAGAAAATATGAACGGAGAATCATTCTATATATACATCTATATATACTGTATATATATATATTATTTAGAAAATATGAACGGAGAATCAAGAGAGATTTTATAATTGAAATAATAAACAAGTGTTTTTGTTTGTTCACCATGTACATGACATAGTATTGAGAAATATGTACGAATCTATATCTTCTACTTTGAATTCCATGTAAGATATAGACGTCTCTCTCTCTCTCTATATGTATATGTATATGTATATGTGTGTGTGTGTGTATATACATATACATATACATATACATATACATATACATATACATAGACATATAGACACACAAGCGATATATATATATATATATGCATGAATGAGGGACAATTGATTGTAGAACTTGAATTGTTTTAGGGACTCCATGTGTGATGCCTCACCTTCTAACTATTACATGGCTAGAAAGATGGTAGTATACATAGAGACACTATGACATAACGACAACATTGAGGGGTGTTGTGTGGCATGACATGATGTGTGGCATCAATAAGATTGTAGGTGCCTTGTAACATTGTGTGGTATGAGTTGTTTATTTTGTTTGGCATAGACATGTGCAGGACCCTTCTAAAGACAACATTGTGTTCCATGTGCAGGACCCTTCTAAAGACAACATTGTGTTCCATAAATGGTTTGACACATGCTTGGGTGGTGTTATGTCTTATCCATAAAGATTGCATCATTATATTGCAAGAGTGTGTACACCTGTTGGAGAAATATGGATACATTATACCACTATTAGAGCACATGCGACATATTTTGGAGATGGGTGTATAGTCTTAGAGATACTACAAACATGTGGGTAATGTTCTAGATTAATGTATTCCATAAAAAACATATTGTATTGTTTTACTGTTGGAGGGTATGAAATATATACTAGAGACATATGAATGGACTTGGAAGAGCCGCAAACCTATACGTGTATTCATAGACTACGTATTCCATTAAAGTGGTTCAATATGAATCATAAGTTATGAAGACAAGATTGGCAGTATTGTGGATACCATTGTTGGTGGATCCTAATATATTGCCAATGCCTCCTTGTAAAGTACTAGTATCAATTGTGTTAAGTCTAAGAATAAGGTGCACAACCTTGGGATTTTAGCTAATACCTTGTGAATAATTTGTCTTGTTGTGGGAGTTAACTTGATATGATGACTTTGCACACTAGCACACAATAATTCTGTGGATACATGGTTTCTAGTATTTAGTCTATATATTTTTTAGAGGTTATGTATCCGTAGGAGGTGAAATTTTTAATGCAAAATATGTGTAGTAGTATGACAATATCCTCTCCATAGTTGGCACAACATATGTTGAGAAAGAAACCACTTCATGAATTGAGGATCTCATGCTACACAACGATACAATTATGTTGCGAGGATTGAAAATGTATGCACATAGGTGACTACATATGTATGAATGACCAAGAATTATAGCATAAACATCAATTGATGTTACATCACCAACTAGATATTATTTGAAAGGATCAATAAATTATGATAACTAGCACTGAAATTTATGTATATACCTTTGTTATTGTGGAATTGATCCATCCAAATCTGTAAGGTTGTGGATAAAGAATGTATATAAGATTTAGTCACTTGATGGTTTCTTCAGAGATTAGGTTCTTCATGATACCACCATCAATTGGAAAATTCATTGGCTTCCCTTGCACCCATATGTGAATGGAATAGACATTCTACTTCAACATATTGCATTATCATGGTTGTTTATATGGTGATAACTAAAATATTGGGATCTTTATTGATGATCCCATCTAATGGCTCACCTCTATCATCCTATAGTTCTTCCGACACAAGGAAATTGTTTTGAGCCTGAAACTCTACATTGGAGTGACTACTTCTTTTTTCTTGTCAAACCATTTTCATATATTAAATACATGTTATTGGAGCTCAAAAATGTACCCATCCTAGATCAAGATGAATTGGGGCTTTGAGGAAACATTGGACTGTCTCCAAGTCATGGGACTTGCACTTGAGACATACCTTTAGAGAAGGTTAGCTTCCTCTACCTATTTCTACTGCTAAAACTACTCCTAGGAAGGGAAATGTGGCTACCTAACACCACTCTAAGATTGTAAGGGACTAGGGTGAGAAGGAGATGCATGAAAATGAAAGCCTAATCTAAGGGGAGGTGATAACACCAAAAAAAGGAGGATGAACACTCTCATTTGAGTGAAAACAAGGGAAAATGTGCATAGGGAGCACAAATAAACGTGCCATAGTTTGAAACAAAATTCACGCCCTTTCTTTCATGGAGCACAAAAAATAAAAGCCCTACAAGAGATATGAATTATGCACAACAAATCAACAATGCAAAAGAAGGCAAGAAGATGCACTAAAATTTGAACTAGGGCAGAAGATAGTCACAAAATTAGACTTTATTGCTTCCAACATATGCACAATATATTATAATGGTGAGAGAGGCAAGGATCTACATGCAATGGCTCACATCTGAGGCCTGCAACTCAAAAATGCTAAGGAATAATGTTCTTAGCAACCAAGAGGGTACAAACTTTATGAATGATCATTGTTCTATGTTATATAAAAGAAAGAGGAAGAGAAGAGGAGGGAAAGTAGGAAAACTCAGATTTTCAAATCCAAACACCAACAACCAGTAATAAATTCTTGCAAATGCACATGTAGCATTGTCAGATCTGCCTCCTCATGTTTGTTTGACTTGTGGAAGAAGGAAAGAGGAAAGATATAAACAAATTTGGATGGTTGATTCGATTGAATATGTGCATTAATGACCTAAATCATGTTTTCCCATTTCACCTACCAAATCCATCCCAAAATATGATTATGAATAGCCCAACATATAGCCCACGTTAGTATCTTTCTAACAAGACCAAGCATGTTAAAATCTAAGCTTTGTAGCAGAAGTTATGGTGATTTGAAGACTTTTTGTACAAGATAAACACACAAGACACGTGGCATGACCTGATCGACTGAAGGATTCAAGAAATTATTTATTTGTTTTGTCCTTTTTGCTCGTGTTAGGCATTCATTCACCATAAGGATTCGACGCGTAATTTGCGTGCTATGATAGGTTGTGTGTTGTGTACTTTATCTGCTAAGTTGACACATGGTACTCAATGATTTGCGTAGAAGATTACACTTGGTGCGTCCAAAAGAGAAATAGGTGTGAGAAGGAAGAATGTAGAGGTTTGTGAACATAAAACAGGGGTGCACAAAAATGGGAAGACAAGTTGCGTGGAAGTAATTGCACAAGGAAAGTGTGCGAAGGTGAAAAGGGAAATGAGTGTGCGTGAGAGGTGTGTGAGACTCAGGAAGGAAGGCATGTGCATAAGGGATGCTTGGGACTTAGAAAATTACAATGCAAGTCCGTAGATGCACACAAGAAGCACGTGGAAGCTATGCAGGAGGGAGCGCAGTCAAGGAAAAGAATAAGGAGGAAGCAAGGAGAGAAAAAAAGGCACACCCGAAGAAACGCAACCAAGAAAATGCGTTAAGGAAAGAAGCTAGTAGCACGTGCAGGCTGAGAATCTGAAGCTAGAGCCAAGATGGAACTGTAAGTTGTCCAAATAACCAGGGTGGTTATTTTTTACAAAAGTTTGTTGACTTTCGAGACTATATTCTTGCTAGATGATGAGGTCAGTAGCCTTAGAAGCATCCACTGGGCATGGAGTCAACAAAAGAAATATGAAATTATGATCTACAACTAAAATAAAAACACCCCTGAAGTCACTTGAAGCACTGTCTAAACTCTGAATGAAACTATGCACAAAACTGTTAGATACTACCTTTCGGAAAAGTAAACTACCATCTTGGAAGCAACAAAAGAGTGCACATGAGAGCATGCAAAAGGAAATAATTATATATAAACAAAGCATTGTGCACTAAATGCACTTGGAGGAATTAAAACTACTCTACTATATACATGATGCAGAAGAACAACTTAATGAAAATGCTTGAGATAAATCCCATTGACTAGGATTGATAATGCACCTCCATCAAGGTGAGACAACTCAATAGAGTTAGCCTCCTTACAATAGTTTATGATGTATGGACCACTCCAAAGTGCATCAAACTTTGAATGACACCTAGGTTTAGCTCTTTCAGCATCCCATTTCAAAACTAGATCACCCACTTTGAAATCCTGAACTCTGGCCTTTCTGTCAAACCATTGTTTCGCTGATTTATGATGCCATTCTAACTAGATCATGGAAAAGTTCCTTAGTTCTTTAAGTTCAACCAAATTTGGCATTCTGATTTCCCTTTTATATGTGCCCTCAAATTCCATCTACTGGGTTAGTTCTAAGGAAGGAAACTTAGGTGATAAAAGAAGCCTGACCTCTTTTCCATAGACTAGTTTGTATGGTGAAGTACCAATAGCCTTCTTCACCATGATTTTGTCTTTCTAGAGTGCGCACAATACATTTGTATGTCACTGCCTTTGGATGATGTTCATTGTTCATTTCATGATTTTGATTAGGTTTTTGTTAGTAGACTCTGCCAAACCATTACCTTGAGGGTAGTCGTTGGAAGAATTTTTCAAATAAATTCCAAGGCTAAGAGCCTAGTCAAAAATTAATGTACCAAAGAAGGATTTTTAAATAATCAGAGATAATGGTTTGAGGAACACCAAACTTTGTTAAAATACTTTCGAAAAAGTCAATAATGAATGACTCTATTGATTCCTTGAGCGTGAATTGTTTTGTCCATTTGGTGAAGTAATCTGTTGCTGTCAACACCCACTTGTGGCCAACGCTCAAAGGAGGATTGATCATGCCTATGAATTCAATACCACATTGTGCAAATAGATGATTTTCTTAGATTGGTTGGAGGGGAAGCGTAGCCAATTTATTTTTACCTGTAAACAAAGCACATTCTTTGTATTTCATGACCCACTTGTGTGCATCTACAAATAGGGTAAGCCAAAATTATCCTACCTTGATGATCTTCACTGTTGTTGCTTTGGCAGAGAAGTGTCCACCAAATAATCGATCATGAAATTTTGCTAACAATTTGTCAACCTGCACACCATCAATACATCTCAACAACATGCCATCAATGTTTCTTTTGAAGAGAATGCCATCACTTAACACATATGAAATTGACTGCAACCTCAGATGTATTCTCTTTTCCTTGTTGAGACGAGGAGGGTATTCCCTAGAAGAGAGAAATGCCACCATTTTCTCTATCTAGGTGCACACGTTGGTATCTTCATTTTTCTCAACTTCAGCATGCAAGAACTCTTCATCTAAGAACAATGAATTCTCTTGATTGTTATGTGCATTCTTAGTAATTTGCTTGCAGAGCGCATTGTCTCTGACAATCTTTGTGGATTTGATAGTCTCATCATATTCCATGATTTTGGTCACCCATCTTGCTCATTTCTCACTGATTTTTTCTCCCATGATGAAGTCTCTTACACCAAAGTGTGAAACCAACACCTTGATATGATTTGTGGTGAGAATGATTTTGAATTTATTAAGATCATGCATGATAGCGAAGAACTATTTTTCAGTATAACTGTATTTCAATTCATGATACTACACTGACTAAAAAAGCCACTAGTTAATTTGGTACTTGTTCATTCTCTTGTGTCAAAACAACAACACTAGCATCAACTCCATAAGAATAGATGATGAAATCCTTGGAATAATCTAGATTGATAAGTGTTGGGGTGCAAACAATTTCTTGTTTTATCTTGTTAAATCTTTTTTTCCTTTTGTTTTCCACTTGAAGATTGTGTCCCTTTTGAGAATGAGGGTGATGGGCCTAACCAATCCTGCAAAGTTAGGAATGAATCTCCTAACAAAGTTGATCTTTCTTAGGAAAGATTACAAGGCCTTATTGTGCATCGACAATGAGAGAGAGGATGGCGGAAACCCGTTAAGGATCAATTCACATGATTTGACTATTTATCTTAGTTTTGGGATCTCAACTTTACCATGTTTTAATCAAGTGTCTCCTATTTTAGGTTTTTGGGCCTTCAATAATTTTAAATTCTTTTATTTTTGAACTCTTTACTCTTGAAAAAGTGAAGATCCATGATTCGAGATAAGTGTCGCCATTTATGTATTTTTCCATTCTAATTCCTTTCCATTTTTTTGAATTTTGAATTTTCCTAAGTAACCCAAGTCATGGAATGACCACAATATTTACTCCTAGCATATGTTCATCATTAAACACAAAAAAACCCATTAAACACAAATTTTAATTTAACACAACTATTTGAAATGTAAACACATAAATAAAGGAAAGATCGATTATGCATAGTGTCACTTCTATAGATTTATAAGTTTGTATTAAGTAGCTTTTAGTAAATGTTATTAAGTATAGAAAGTACCTAAAACTTGAAAATAACAGGGTTTAATGATACATGCGCCAATAGTCGTAATGTCGGGGTGATGAGATGTGAACAATGAACAAGCGCTCCTCCTTTCGTTGAGTGAAGAGACCTACAAATACAAACAACTAGAAAAGAGATATTAGACAAATAGGATTACGAGTTGTTCGATAAAGGCCAATTCCAGGAATTCAAAGGGACTTCCTTAAAGGATTTCAGCTCATTTTGATACAATTAAGTAAGTTCATAAAGATAATAAGATAGATAATGATAAGATAAGGAAGCTATAATTTGAGATGAAAGGGAAGATCATGTTCTGCTTCATAGGTGGCCTAGGCTAGAGTGACGATGATCTAAATATCTTCAAAGTAGTCACACTAATAATTTGTAGTTATTTGTCAAATCTTGTCAAGGATATCACATTGTTCTTTGATGTCTTCGAGGATCAGTGTGAATATGATGGCACACAAAGTGAGCTCGTGGAGGATGTCAAACTACTCCCACACAAATAGATGTTGAATGATCGAGAGATCGTACATGCTTGTAATCGGATGAGACTCGCCTAGAATAATTCTCTAAAATAGAGACATGCTTGAAAATAGATAGATTCAGTCCAAAGATGTAGATAGTAATTGATAAAATGTAATGATTTGACAATGAAATTAATTTGACACAAGTCACAAGCAATTCAAAGGAATCATTGGTGATTGAAGGGAATTATGTGTGATTCCTGTGAAAAGATGGATTTCTTTAATAAATGATAAAATGATCGAAAAAGAGGTTAAAATAATTATTTTCTATTTTTTTGATGTATAAAAGAATATGAATAAGAGTGAGCATACATGAGAATACATTGAATGTGAAATAGATTGTAAAGTTCTCACAAAGACTGATTCAATTGATGATGTTGATCTACTGATCGTCTGGTAGTGTGAAGAGGTTATTAAGGGTTTGTGGATGCGTAAATTGATGTGTTATGGTTCCTTAGCATGGAAGATTCTTGTTGTATGACTTGAAGATTGGTGGAGTGGTAGAACTTTGTTTGCAAGTTTAAAAAATTTGAGAGTGAAGATGCCAAAAAAGGTTCTGGAAATAGGATTTTGAGCTCCTATTTATAATCGCCGGTGATTGGTTGGAATCACTGGTGTTTTGAGAAATTCATAGAAATCCATTTAGAAGTGGTTTCAACCACTCCCAAAATGAGGATTTCAGGTATGGGGACAATTGTACATGGTTAGAGGAGAGGTTAGGCATGATTTGGAGGTTAGGAGGTTAGGGTAAGAAGGGTTAGGATAGGTTAAAGATGGTTATGAGGTTTTAGGGAGGTTAGGGTAAGGTTTGGATAGGTAAATATGATTTACGGGAGGTTAGGGTAAAAAATAATTTTACGAGGGTAAGTGGGGTGATTTTATGATTAATGTGACTTAGATAGTGACAGGTTTAATAGAATAATGTATATATGCGGGCTGTAGGTGGGTGATGAAAACCTGGTGTCTACATTTTCCCCTTTCTATCGAGCAGTTTGTGATGGGAAAACTACTGGAAAAAAATGATTAAGACGGTTTACTTTGTGTTTGGATGGGTTATTCCCCCTCAAACTAGGGGTGATTCTGACGAAGTGCAAATGATCACTAGTTTGATTGGATGAGATAGGTTTTTTTTTATGTGCGTGTTTCATTTTGAGTTTCCCCAAGATGAGGTATAGAAACAAGACTTTCATAAAAGGTGAATTTGATGCTACCATGGAATCAAATAATATGGGAACTAAGGGGTTCATGTCCTATAGATGTATGAATCACAAGAAGTGATGGTGGGAGTGATGATCCCAACTGGATTATGTTATGATGTTGCCATAAAGGTGGTCTTTTGAGATCAGGAAGTCAAGTGATAGGGGAACCAATTGGTTTTTGTCCTATAAACATATGACTCATCGATGCTAAGGCTGTAAAAATACGAGGTGGATTTTAGTAGAGGTAGGCTTTGTATGATTGATTTTTTTGTTAAATTTGCAAAGGGCTTGGGGCCCTAAAAAGGAGGCACATGTTGGAAAAATGTGCTATTTTGGTAAGGGATGATGAAAATGATGATTTAAAATGACTTGGATGATTAAAGGTTGTGTTTTGACAATTTTGAAGGGAACTGCTAGTGATTGAAGGAATTGTTGGTGATTCCAGGGCGGGAAAATTTGCACCTTATAAATATTCAATAGTTACCATGGTAATTCATTTTTTACCATGCGCTGAGAGAGATCGAGAGCTTTGATTTGTGCAATTTTGAGTGAAAAGTGACAAATGGAGAGTGCTTAAGGATCCAGGAGATAGAGGAGGCCCACTTTAGGAGAGGTAAGTAACATTTTTGTATGTTTTTTGCATGTGTTTTTTTTTTTTTTTTACGTTTTTCGGCCCATGTCAGGGCATGTTTTTCGAAGTCACCGGAATCGTGGATGATTTTGGAAAATCACATGTGATTAAGGTGAAACGCTGACAATTATGGTGAATCACAGATGAATAACATGATTTTTGTTTTGATGTTGTAACTTGATGAGATTTTTTATTAAATGGTATTATAATGAATGTTTGTGTGTTACAAATGCATGTGAGAGATAAATTTCCTATATGAGATAGGATTCATATGATTTTAGAAGATGTACAAGCCTCTTTATCAGATTATGACTGAACTCACTTAGAGGATGTTGGTTTGGGGCAATGTGCCATTACAGGTGTATACATAGACAACGATGTTTTTTCCTCACTTTACTGGAGATTTGGGAACCTGACACATGTAATTTTTGGTTACCCATAGGTGAGATGACCATCACCCTGGAGGACATAAGATTATGAGGTTTCCAGTTCATAGGGAGAGGATTTATTTGATTGATTAGATGGAGAGACTTGAGATGATGAGGAGATTATATGGTGATGAGGTAGTCGGAATAGAGTTTTTTTAGGTGGATTTTCATATGGGAATTTTACAGTCCCGAGATAGAGGGTTGCGCACTGATGACCTTGATTATTATTGGTATTAGTTGTTATGCTTTGCTCGACTCTACTAGGGGTCAATTTTTATGGATGATGACTTGGTCTTAGATGATATGATGGAGCAGAGGACTATTTTTTCATGGGCCCCTACCTTACTTGCATAAAATTAGAGGGAGATGTAGTTATGGAGGATAAGGAATACATTTTGTATTTCTTGTTACAGTGTTGGACGTATGAGCACATTACAGTGGTTTGGCCACGAGGCTTACCATGGGGAGGCCTAACAATTTTGGATGAGACAATTGGATTTTTCTGATGGAGGTTAGATATGGGTGAGGGCCCTCAGTATCACAAGAACTTCAGTTTTAGGGGCCGAGCTTGAGGCAGTGAGAGCCCAAGCTAGTGGTCAAAAGGGACCACCTGGTAGTGTGAGCATGGAAAACTATCAGTCGATATTTGATGAGCTATGGTACTACGAGGAGATAATACATAAGAGGTTGTCAGATGAGCCTCACTATGCCATGTACTATGCATAGAGACGAGTGACACCATCAGGCAACATATCAAGTGTGGGAAAGCCACCACAGGGTTTGGATAGAGGTCGTCCTCGTAGAGGACTAGATGGAGGTGAGGGTGGTGATGAGGGGAGCAGTGCTCGAGGAGACATCTAGTTGATGGATGTCCAGTTCACCATGTAGATGGTGTTTTTGATGTATACGAATCTTCGTGAATCCTATCTTCGATGTATATTTTTGATACACATATTTTTAAAACTCCTATACATTGACATATATAGATGATTGTGATTTTGATTCATGTGTTGTTGATTTATTTTAATGCAATGTTTACGATGCAATGATGTAGTTTTTAGATATTTATATGATATTTAGATGTAGAGTTGTTGATATATGTTTTGATTATATTTAATGTGATGTTGAGATAGATTAGATGTAATGTTGAAGTAATAGTTAGATGTCTTTGATTTCGATGTGATGTTTAGACATGATGTCGACATGTGAATCTTTAATGTAGGTTTAAGATATATATTTGATTATATTGTTTAGTTTTTCGATGCGATGTGACTTCAGATATAATGAGCTCAATGTCTATCAAAATGTATTTGATCATGGATGGGAATAAAATGTGAACTGCTTGCTTTTAGATTGGATTTGATCATATGCAATGGTAAAATGTATAATGAAGGCTCTTGCACTTTTTGGCATTGTAACAAACATTAACACATGACTATCAATCGGGAGTCACATGTAGGATCTTGGGTACAGATGGAAGTGAAATTGTATACCTTACTAGAACATGAGAAGGGTTAACATATGTAGGTTATGTGGGAGAGTAGGTTCTCCTTTCAATGGCTTCATAAGCTCATGCCCCAGCTATATATTTTTGTTTTGATGCAAACTGATCAATGCGGGAAGTTTGCTTTGATGGGAAAGTTGATAAATGTGGGAATCTTTCCTAGGATACTTTTGGACTTTTTTGAAGTTTGGTCGATGCAGGAAGCCTTTTTACAAAAATGTGGGTATCCATCCTTTGAGGGAGTGGTCTAATTTTTTTTAATTTTTGCTTTTCAGATAGTCGTCCTTCAAGGGTTTGTCTATATTTTTGATAGGCATTTTTCCTTTAAGGGATCAATATTTTTTTGAAAATATGACTTTGATATTTAATAGTTGTACTTCATTGGATTGGTGTATATTTTGATAAGAATCCATAAATTTTCTTGAATTTTATTTTTTTATGTTGAGGGTAGGCTCAATAGACCATTTTGAGGAGGGGAAAAGATGTATGCACAGACTACACATGTGTATCCTGTAACATGTCTTCAGTTGATAGAAAAGGTGGATGGATGGAATGATTGTGGGGTTCCTATTGAAGAGGAACTTGTCCATGTGAAATATGTGATGAAAAAAATTGTGGTGCTCATATTTAAGGTTTTGAGGATAGTGATGGTAAACCACATGCTTTCAAATCATTACAGTGATAAATGATGAGCTAGTGATGGAATAAGATTGTTGATGTGACTATTGTCATGCCAGTCGATGTGTTAACATTAGAAAGGCCGCAAGTGCAAGGCATTCAAGGGTTCCTTTTCAAGTGTACCATCAAGGGAGGCTAAATGATAAGCTCCCAACCCATACTTGCAAGTGATGACATATGGACCGATCTAGTTGGGGGAAAATTTTCCACGTTTACTCGATTCCAGAGTAGTGACATTTTGATTTTATTTGAATACAAGATCATCAATATTGAAGTCACATTGTTTGACATGTTTGTTATAGTTTTATGTGCTCTTGATATGCATGATAGTGCTCAAGAATTTTTATGCGAGTTCATCTAACAAATCAAGTTGTGCTAGATGCTCTTGATGATAATCCTCATTAGAGATGAAATATTTGAGGGATACATGGAGTGATGGGATTTGAACTTCAAGGGGTAGGACCACCTTATATCCATAGACTAATGAAAATGGTGTATCTTCTATAGGAGTACAAATGCTAGTTTGATAAGCCTAGAGAGAAAACAAACTTTGAAGATGTCAATTCCTGCATACTTGATCGACGATTTTCAGAAGATTTTTTTAAGTGTTTTGTTAACAACTTCAGCTTGTCCATTTTCTTGTGGATAATAAGGAGATGAAAATCTTAGATTGATATTGAATGTGTATCATAATTTCTTAACTTATTTGTTTTTAAATGATTTTCCATTGTCAGTGATTATCTTGTGAGGGATGCTGAAGCGACATATGATCTGTTGATAGATGAATTCAACGATTTTGTTTTCTTTATTAAAAACTAGGGGAATAACCTCTACCCATTTATTGAAATATTCAGTAACTATGATGATAGAGTGATTCTGTTGTGATGAACAAGGGTTGATGAGACCAATGAGGTCCAACCCCCATTGTGAGAAGATCCATAGATCCTGAGAGGGTTACAAAGCCTTAATCGGATTGTGAGTTAGATTAGAATTATGTTGACACTTAACACATTTCTTAACATATGTACAATAACCTTGATTGAGAGTAGGCCAGTAATAGCCCATTCGTAGGACGTTTTTAGCTATAGACATACCATTAAAGTGTTCACCGCATATTACATCATGTACTTCTTAAATAACTTTAGTGGAATCATGGGATTTGAGCATCATAACAAGAGGCCGTCAAATCCACGTTTGTATAGAAATCCACCTACAATGACATATCAGGGAGCGCATGAAGGAAAGATAATTTAGTGTTTTTAGATATGCCAAAAGGAATTTTTAATTCTGAGAGGTAGTTGAATGTTTAAGTGTACCAGAGGTCTGTTGGATTATTTTCAATGAGAATGATATAAGGGAATTAATTGTTGTCTGAGGGATGATCTAATCTATGTACAATAACAAACAATTTGGAATTTTTAGTTGATAGGGGGATAAGTGATGCAAGAGAATCCATGGTGTCTGAAAACTTGTTAAAAGATCGTGGAATTGTTTGGATAGTGTAACGATCAAAGGCTTCTAAGAGGAATTCAATAATAGTTTTATATTTTTGTAGAATCTCTTTTTTACATTCATAAATTTCTTTGATCTGATTGACGACAATTTGTGAATCCCCATAGATGTCCAATATTTGAACACTAAGCATGATAACCATTTGGAGACCGATGATAAGAGCTTTATATTCTTCCATATTGTTAGTGCATTTGAAATTTAATTTGAAAGATAACGGGATAGGAGTCCTCATGGAGGTCTTATAATGATACTGGAACCTCCCCCTTGTTGACACTTATACCTATAAAAGAAAAGTGTCATTTTAAAAGGAGTGTATTCACGACCAATAGTGTTGATAGATTCATCAAGGAATTACTTGTGAGGTGGTTGATTGTTAGGAAGAGGGGCTTTGGTGAGATGATAAACAATGGCTTGTCCTTTAATATATTTTTGTGAGATGAATTCAGGTTCAAACTCGGTCATGAGCATGCGCCACCGAGTGATACATCCACTATGATATGATTTGGAATGCATTGTTTTAAGAGGATTGAAGCTGGTGACAATGTTAGTTTTGTGATTAAGTAGATAATGACAGAGTTTGGAAGTTGTGAAGTATAAGTCACAACACAAATTTTTCTTCTTCGGTATAATGGGTCTCGTAGATGTGAAGAGTGTGACTTATATAATAAACAACATCTTCATGATCTTTCTCATCTCGATGAGCAAACATGATACCCAGGGCATGATTATTAGTGGATATGTAAATATAGAATGGCTCTCCCTCGCATGGAGGTGTAAGTACAGATAGTGATAAGAGGTATTGTTTGAGGTCATCGAAGGTGTTTTGAAAATTGTGATCCCATTCAAAATGTATGCCATTTTAGAGGAGATAATGGAAAGGCTGAAAATGGTTTGAAAGCTATGAGATGAAATGAAAGATCGATTGGAGGTTACCTTGGAGGCTACGAAGTTTGAGTTTGTATGGGTGAGGAATCTTGATTATTTCCTTGATCTTGGTGGGGTCTACTTCAATTCCCCTAATAAAAATGATGAACCGTATGAGTTTTCCAGTGATCACACTGAATACATGCTTATCAGGGTTGAGACAAAGAAATTATTCGATAAGATGAGTGAAGATTGTGTCAAGGACAATGAGATGATTCCTGCGTTGCTTAAATTTACCTAAGAGGTCATCAACATAATATTCTATGGTTTAATGGATAAGATCATGGAAAATGTATGTCATTGTGTGTTAATAAGTGGCCCCCATGTTTTTTAATTCCGAAGGGAATTACGTGATAGTAGAAAGTACCCCAAGGAGTGATGAAGGATGTTTCATGTTGGTCGTTTGTGGCGATGAGAATTTGATTGTAGCCAAATAATCCATCCATAAGGGAAAGCATTTCATGGCTAGAGGCCAGATTGATGAGCCGATCAATGTTCGGAAGGGGAAAATTTTCTTTAAGATAAGTGAGGTTGAGTTCTTGGAAGTCTGTTCAGATACACAACTTTTTGAAGGCTTTGGTTATGGGTATGATATTATAGACCCATTGTGGGTAGTCAATGGGTAAGATGAAATTAGCAGAAAGAATACATGGTAACTCTTCTTTGATGAGGATATCCACACGAAGATGCATCTTACATAGATTCTGTTTGATAGGCTTGGTGTTAGGATAAGTGATGATATAAGGGTAAATACCTGACATTTCGCTATATGACCATGAGAAATATTGACTATGATTAGAGAGGAAGGTAGTGAAGTCTTCTAATTCTTGTGAATCTAAGGATTGACCTACTTAGACTATGTGAGGATCCTTTGGATTCCATATGTTAACATCAATAGTGGATTCATTGAGGAGCGTGGATGTGTCTGGTGACAGAGTTTTATGAAGGTAATGGTCCTCTGTACCTATATAGGAGAGGATGGATTAGTTGTCATGGAGTTGAATGATGTTAATGGTAGAGGAGTCTTCTTCTATAATTTTGGGTAATACAAGTGGGAGGGTTTTAGTACCCTCATTAGCCTGATATGTAAGTAGTCCTAAGGTGATAGTTTTGACCAATAAAAATTTAGATAGGATGGAAACTGTGTCATTTGTTTCCATGGGGTCATCGTAAGTAGATGTAGAAGATGGTTCTGGTTCTATCATGGATCAAGCTATAGTGCTTATGGAGGATTTTGAGGCTAGTTTTTTGAAACCTAACCCTCATGGGGTTTGCAGTAATGATCAAGGATTAAGTCCTAGATACCCTGTTCATAATGTGAAAGGCCAAAGTGTTTCCACGCACAATGATGGAGGTATATCTATGTGAAGGCTTGGTTATATAGAAATGCGAAGTATGATATGAAAGGTTTTTCATGATATTGATTAGTAGGATGATCAACCCCTATGTAGATGAGATTGCTTTTGAGATTTGGTGGACCGAAGGAGATAATATATTTGACATTAGGTTCATACATTGGTTGTTTATCGGGTCTCTATACCTATATAGGAGAGGATGGATTAGTTGTCATGGAGCTGAATGATGTTAATGGTAGAGGAGTCTTCTTCTATAATTTTGGAGAAAATGGCGACAACATCTCTCTCACAACAAGAAGATCCAATTTCAGCAACACCCGAAGGTGATCCCCTTCAGCGTGATGAAGATCAATTCCCAACGAACATGAGAACCATGTACAATGAGGTACTTGGGGAGGTTCCTACCTGGCTACATGATATCTTGAAGAATTGAAAGAGGTTCGTCAAACCAATAGTGATAAACTTGGAAGTTATTGTGTTAATGTTAGAATCCATCACTCCAAAAAAGACCAAATACTACGCTAAGGTGTGTGTTAGTGAATTCATAAATCACTTCGATGATATTTCAACACCACTCATTCACAATGGGGCAAAGGAGATGGATTTCCAAGACTCTGAAGTCTCACGAATTCTACTCGGGAGATTGACACTTTGAGATGGTGATAAAGATAAAGGACATAACTCCAGGTAGTGAATTACAATTTTGGCTCCTGGAAGATCTTCTCAATGGAAAAATACTAGAAGCTGGATTCTGACAAACCAAGGTGGCATAATGGGTCATCGTAAGACGATGCAGAAGATGGTTCTGGTTCTATCATGGATCAAGCTATAGTGCTTATGGAGGATTTTGAGGCTAGTTTTTTGAAACCCAACCCTCATGGGGTTTACAGTAATTGGTTGAAAAAGTCAAAGGTCACTTAAGTTCCTTATTTAATGATCATGTAAAACCCTAACTAATTTGTAACCAACTTTTGGGTTATAAAAGGAGGTGAGGGGCTCATTTATAAAGGGTTCCTTTGAGAGAGGAGAAGAAATAATTTTGTGTGTAAGATTTGTTTCAGGAAGAAACTTTGTGTTCTTTTGTGAAAACATTTTGGAGTTAATGAAATATGAACTTTGTGTCTCATTCATTGTCTCTTGTAACATTTGATGTTCTTATGTTCATTAGATGTTAGGTGTTTGAATCTTGCATGCGAATATTATCTTTGATCTTATTGTCAACGTTATTAATCGGTTGTTCTAGTTCCCAGTGATCAAGCTCTGATTATCTACTTGCTCATATGTGTTCCCTTTTACACATTCTTGTTTGGCTAACTCAAACTCCATTTTATTTGTGTTAGTTATTTGTCTTTCTTCTTCGTGCAATATTAGGCTCTGTGTTTACCTAACTCTTGCATGTTATTTCAATTCATTCCATTCCAGTCCTTTCCTTCATTCCATTTCATCTCCCTCATTCACTTTTCTTTCCATTGATGTTCCAGAACCCCCCACATACAATTTTGAATGTAGAGATGTAAATACAATTTTGGTTTTCAATAAAGGCAGCCTCACCTTCATTGAGGAGGGACTTCGTTCCCACACTATTGCATGTCATTTGCATGCGTGCAAATCCATATGCTAACAGAATTTAAAACACCATGAACTTGCATGAACATGTCTTGAAACCTCCATGTAAATCAATTAAAACTCTGAATAATCATGCAACATTAATTTTTCAGGCTACTCCTTTGGACCATCTTTCCCTATAACCTTCTTTCCTAGAAGTTACTATTTCTAGGTGGGGCCAACTCATCACCATGACATAAACCATACATTTCTACAAATCTTGAGGATTCCTCCGCAACATCCAATCATCACTTTTTCACTAGAAATTAAAACTGGGTCAATATACTTCACCTTTTGCAAACTGCTCCTAGCTAGGGTTTAAATAGGGTTTTAGACCTCTTTACCTTCTTAACATGTGTTCATAAAAACCTGCCTATGAAAAAACATAATTATTTTTTAAAAAGATTCATAACTTGTCTTATAAGATATGTATAACATATCATATCCCCATGCAAAGGATACAATTCACAGTGAGCATTAGAAGGTCCAATTTTGATTTAAAATCACACTAACACTTACCCAGTTTCACTAAAACTTGCATATATTCAAAAAGTTTCATCATACTAACCTAAAATTTGGCATGAAGCACCATGAAAACATCATATAACTTATAAAACTCACAAAATATCCCAAATTCATCTGAAAATCTCCATCTACTCTTATTTGTCATTGTTAAATTACATGTGTATTACTTGTAGCTTCCCAAGGACCTCAAATATGCATATAACCTCTGAATGCAGACATGAAACTCACCATGCATGTATTTTATACCATCACCACATTTCTACCATCCTTGAACAAACCTTATTTAGTCCAAAAATCACATCTCCACCTCATCCTGCATGTACCAGGGCTACAAACATGCCTGAAATGAACTGACTCAACCATGATCTGACCATGCTAACTCAATACAGACCCATGTATACTTGTGACATATCATATAAACCATGTATGAACTCATGAAACACTCCAAACATCTTGGGAAGACTCAAACCATGACTAGGCATACTTAACCATACACCAGGACACTACTGACAACTCAACAAAATAACATGAATAACATACTTGACACCCGAGTAGCATCATAGGGAGACTCATACATCCCCATGACACCCTTTTCCATTAATGGGGGTTTACATCAATGGCAACACAACCAAAAAATTTCCAACACTAGTAGAAGCAAGACAGAGAGAGGAAAGATGACTAAAGTTTAATGAAGCATGCGAGAGGTAAATGGTGAAACAAAGGGAGATTGAGGAGTCTGTTGAGTTGAGGAGAGAGATGGCTCGAGAAGGATTTGAAGCTCTCTTGGAATATGAGGAGGTATATCATATGGTTCTCCCAACCTTACGTAAGTGCAATAGAGAATCCCCTTCAACTTCTGATGAGATTGTGTCATAGGAGAGCATGAGGACCACAAGAGGGAATCTAACCCCACCTAGCCCTTGCACTTGGTATTCCAAATCTAGAACTATTAATTAAGAATCAGGATAGTTCAAGTAAGTAGGAAGAGATGAGTAGATATTATTTTGAGTTAAATTTAGGAGAAACTGTTAGTAGCGTACCCATGGCATCGTAGTTAGTGTCATTTTTTAGTAGTGTTATGGCAGGATTGTTTCCAGGTGCATCATCAGGATAGAATGTTATCTTGCAGACTGTTGGGAGTACTACATTAGTATATATGACTGCAAAGATAGTTCATGTTTAGTCTAGTACCATAAATAGAACATAAGGAATCATGTAAATTGGTCTATTGCATGATGTAGGTGGATGAATAGGATCAAGAAGTCAAAATACTGGTGGAGGTTATGGTTCTAGATCTTGTGGACAAGGCCCATATCCCCAACAACCCCCACTTTAACCTCAATAGGTTTATTATGAGATGTCTCTCTATTTTACAGAGTATAAAGCTATTGAATATGTAGCCAAGCATGTTCATAAGTATAAATTACTATGGCGCACCAAGGGAATTACAACATCAGACAAAAAGGCTAGTCATTTTGTAACTACACTACAAGGGTGCGAGCATAGTTGGTGCATAAATTATGACCCACATTAGACTGTGGTTAACTACAATGCTTTACGCTCTATATTTCTAGTAGAGTTTCATATTCTAGAATTTGAGAAATAAAGTATAAGTGCACTCAAGGACATTAAGAAGGGTTTAGTTGAAAGCGTGAGGAAGTATGACATGTGTTTTAAGACTATGTTGTCTGAATTGTCTTATGACATTCATCCTAGTCAGAATGATCAGTGGTTTGTTAGAGGATTTCTGAATCCATTTCGAAGAGAACTCTCTCATAAGAAATATGTGGATCTGTATGAGGCTTTGTGAGCCACTCTACGTACTGAGGCTGTTGGGAGCATTGATATTGGTGTAAGCCCATTCTTAGAGGTGTAGATTGAAGCTATAGTAAAACAGTTGGAGAATCTATCTACCAACTTAGTGCATGATAAGTGAAGTGGAATATGGTGTACATATTGTGAAGTAGAGGACCACACTTAATATAATTTCTCATGTAGTTTGGTGCATGCATTACTATTATATTTTGAAGTTGGCCACCTGAATCATGATGGTTGATATTTCCCTCTTTTGAAATGCACACTCACAAAGAAGGTGTCCATGTATTGCAATAGTCTACAAGTCTCATACTCACGATACCACTGATTTCAAATTGATTCATAATATTCATAAATCCATTGAGAGAGGAGTGTGCCAGACTCCTATGGTGAGTGTATCAAAGGAACAAGAAGGCCATACTCATGAAGGACACAACTATGAGGATAATCAGAATAAAGGCTTCTGTGGAGGATATAGAGGACAAGGTCACGGAAGTGGCAGAGGAGGATTTTATAGAGGAATTTGTTATACATTTGGATCTCCTGATCATTATTAGCACAAGTGCCCTTTAGAATAATCATTTCTTGTGGTGTGGGAAGTATCACAATTTAGAATATTATCCATAGTTGTATGAACATATGTGCAAGAATCAGAAGAAGGAAAAGGGCACAGGAATGATAAAGTTGCAGCACATTTTTGCTGATAAACGGATGCCTAAGAAGACACTGGATCCTAAGTTGTAAATATTAATGGTTATTAAAATGGTTGAGAATGCACGTGCACGTGAGCCTCTAAAGTATAAGAAACTCATTACAAGGTAATAAGTAGTACATGTTAAGTGTCTAGATGTTATGCACCAAAAAACGTCTATCAGGAGACTATGGGCATCATTAGAGAATTGAAGAGTGAAATACAATTCTTGAAAGAGCTAGCGTGCAAGAGAGAGTGAAAAAAGATAGTTGAGCTCCCACATAAGGATTTGGATGAATTGAAGGAGGTGTGTAGGATGTTGTGTCAGGAGAACATCATTCCTTTTCTAGGATAATGGTTGTGAGAAAAATTACCATGCATTGGGTCCTAGCACAAGAGATAGATACTTCATGTAAACCTACCACCTCAGAAATCATGAATTTGAGTAAGAAAATACACTTGATGCAGTAATCGATGGGTGGTTATTGCATAACATTCTTATTAATACCTTAGCGTGAAGAAGTGGAATGGGTTAACTCTATGATGCTATGGAATCATATAGGGTAGACCACAATTGCTAACCATATTTGAAGCATGCAAAGTCTTATGCTGACCTAAGGAAAACTAGGGCTATGCACAATTAAGGTACTAAAATGCATGTACGCTAACCTATGTTGAGTTGTGGGCCTCAATTTCTTAATCTAACATAAAGCTTTATTAGGATTTTTTGGAGCTAAATTAACCGACTTCAGTTGGGTAACTGTCATCGATTTACACCTGGCTGGTTTACACAGTAATCGATTCATAGTAAGTAGGAATCGGTCATCAGTCTAGGGTAACTGGCATTGGTTACATGTGCGTGATTACTTTATATTTAACTCACGGCAATTAGATATAAATTTATTATAAAGTTGATATGAATGTTGTAAATGCATAGCTAAGGTGCCCTGAGTTTTTCTAAGCTTATATAAGCTAGAAAACTAGGGTTAGAATATAAGGATAGAGGAAGAATGTTAATTCTCCTTGGTTGAAGATGAAGAAGAAGAAAAAGAAGAAAAAGGTTACATGAAGAAAAAGCTTCAATGGAGAGAAGCTGGAAAGAAGGAAATAACATGTACATCTGAATGGTGAGAAGGTGGTTATGTCTTCTTTTGTATTTCCTTCGTATTGTCTTGTCTAAATGTAATGACTTGCATAGTATGCAAAGCACTTAGTATTTCGTCTTGTAGATCCATAGGTTGTTATGAGATCTTGTATTCATAGATCCATGAGATCATGTTGTATTGATGATCCATATAGATCTAGATATTGTAGAGGAGGTTTTCTTTATGTTTGAACATGTTGATGCAATGATAAAGAGACAAACTTACTTCTTGGTGCACAATCATGGTTGCACATTAGTAGACCCATGTGAGAGGTCTTGTTGCAAATCCACATAGAACTTAGTAGCAATTCAGAGATTCAGTAGTTCCTAGTTATGTGAGATCTGCTGGTGGTGGTTTGGAGGCACAGTTGTAATGCACTCATGTAGACCCGTTTAGAGATCTGGAGGAGAGGAGATACTCTTGGAGAGATGCATTGTACTCTTGTATTGAAGAGTTAGTTTCTACTCTTGTTATATTATATATATATGATATATCTATCTTTGGTGGACGTAGCCCACATTGGGTGAACCACCGTACATGCTGTGTTATGTGTTTGTACTTTTGTGTGTTTTGGATTATTATTGTTTATACTTCCACTACTTTAGATTTTGGAGGATTGTTTAGATCTTATGTGCATGATTAGGTTTGTTATTGAATCATAACATTATTCCATAGCCCTAATTCCCAACAACTGGTATTAGAGAAAAATGCTAACCTAACATGTCCATAAAATAATAAGCTAACATAAAGCACACATTGAATGTAGGAACTACTCTACATAAAATGCAAAATGCGAGTTGGAGCACTTACCTGTTGGGGGGCAGTCGCTGATGAATCTATTTCCCAAAGGAAAATACACCAAGAGAGAAAAAATTTCAGGTGGAGAAGGGGAAATAATCTAGTCCTAGCTCACTCTAGTTGACCCAAAAGTGTAAGAAAACCAATCCAAGAAAGAAGAAACTCCAAGCCCAAGAGTAAGAATTCTAGAAGTTGAGCGAGCATATGTAAGTTGACACAAGAGAGAAAAGTTAATGGAGAGTTCCTTTATGAAAATATGTGATGTCCTATGCATAAATGAGAGTTGGGGTACTTATACCGATGCCATCACCCATGTGCAAACATGCCAGCAAGGATTTAAATTTACACTGACATAATTGCCCGTGGGAGATGGAGTCAGAAAAGGGGGAAAAAGTAAAATGATATGTATAAGGAGACATGAAAAGAAAAGATGATGTTAAATGAAATAAATGGGTTCATGAGCAAGAAATATGTCAGAAAAATGAGGAGGAAAACAAAAAGATAAGAGGTAAAATTAGAGGAATATGAGAAAAAGAAGCATATAAAGGGGACCAAAAGATGATCTCTCTCCATGTATAATCCCTAACCCAATGGTTATGTGAATAACCATACCCCTATCCCAAAAATAGCCCCTTAAGGAACCTATTCCAAAGATAGATGCATCAATGACATCTACCCTGAAAAGAGAATTGTTAGTAACAGGTATGAAAATAAAAAGTGTAAAAATTTAGGTGTATACAAAGTTCGTGGAGGGTCTTGATGCCGAATTTGAATGGTAAGACAACCATTCCAAATATGGGAGCAATGATGTCATTGAAATCTTATATTATGACATGTGACTGGGTGACAATGGTGTTGGGTAGCTGGAGTTTATCAAAGGTGTGTGATGATATGATGTTAATGCTGGCGTTGTTGTTGATCATTGAGACATCCTAAAATTTCATTCTAATTCATTAAAAGGATAAGTTGTAAAATTAGGAGTGCTTTATGAAGGTAGGGTAATAAACACTATTGCAGAGATGAGTATGTAGCTATACATGTGTATGTATATTTTGAAAAGGATATACACACTTACGCGATAGTTGTATGCACAAGTGTGTAACATCATTTATTGTCAAATCATTCATAGAGTACTTATAATGTATAACTTATTATTGTTGTACTTTGATGTTATGAATGTACTTTATTGTGTTATGTGTTATGATTTTGGTAGCATGATGTACTATTTGATTGTGGTACTTGTTAATAATATGTACAGTGTACATTACTAGTAGTTGTGTGATTCGTAATGTTATCATATCTTACATGGTTGCTGATTGAGTAATTTTATCGGTTATTGGGAAATAATGATTTGTTATGTACCTGATAAATGACTAATCTTATAAGTGTTCTAATCTATGTCTATAAAGGAATTATTGCATTATGAAAGGATATATACATGGTTGCAATAGTTTGTGACTATTTTCAGCATGAAAACTGATTTAAAGGTTGGTAATGATAATTGTTTTGTTATCATGGAGGTCAATGGTATTATTCGTCATGAAGAGGTCTATTGTGAGTGGTAAAAGTCTCAGAATCATCCATGTAATATAGTATAAATATGGTATATATATATCTTATATCAGAAAGTATATATTATATATATATATATATGTTTCATCGGGCCCTAAATAATAATGATTTTATGGTCTAAGTACTTAAGCCTTTGACTGTTTATAGAAAGGTTTGTCATAACATAGGTCTAAAGACTTGATTATTTAATTTAAGTCTTTTTACTTATCATTGTGCAATGGCTATTGAGTACTGATGATTTGGTATGGGAGATTTTCATCTTTGAATATTATAACACCAAGTAAAGTGGTTATTAATTTGGGTTTGACTATGCATATCTTAGTGCCTTACTAACAAGTAATGATTCAGTGCATTGGTGGACTGAAAAGTTTGGTTGTTGCCATGCCTTCATGGATGTATGTTATGATTTATTGATTAACATAAATGATATATCATACCTAAAGAGGGTTTGTATAAGCTGATATGCTAATGTTGTATATCGATCATCACAATGGACTAATCATCTTGTTGACAATGTATTGTTTTAATTAGGTTTTTGACCAGTTTGAGAAGGCATTATAATAAGTGATCTCTTCTCTGTTCGTAAAGGAGTATTGAAGTATTGAAATAATAATTATCATTAGGCAAAGGTTGAATGAGTGGTTAAATAGTTGTGTATGGAAAAGTTAATTATTTGAAAGATAGACATGTAAGGTCAAAACCAAGGTAACATAACAAGGTGAAATCCCTAATTAAATTGTTTCATTGTCTTTGACTATAGTTGATGGCATTAGTATTGATGGATGAGTTAAGGTATTAATACATATGTTTTAATGACCATATTGCTAGGATTGATATTGTTGCAGACAATACTAAAGTGATTAATGATCGTGGTTTTTACCATATTCAAATGGCAAAGGTGATTGTGTAAATGGATATTTATTAAGGTAAATGTTGACCATGGAAAAATACATAGGTTTAATAAAAATTTAATTAAAATATATCGGTGTGACCTTATGGCATCCACTTGTAAATTTTGTTAGCAAATGTAATTTACATAATCCAAATAAAAGTATTTAATAGAATACATGGCATGATAAGGAGTTAATGGGAATAAATGTAATTTGCAGTCCCTTAGAAAACCTGGAAATATTCTTGCAGAAGATATTATTGGTCAAATGTGAGGTTTGCAAATTATGGTATTAAAGCTTTTAGAGTGCCAGTCATTTGGAGCTGCCGAATCGAGAGGGAAAGGTTGTAAATGTAAACTGAGTTCACTACGTGGCTCTTTTTGAGCATTAAATTTTATTAGGCCCATTTTGATGGGTTATGTATAGAAGCTTAAGAGTTATATGCAGTCGAACTATTGTGGGGGATTTTTTTACTTTGGTTGATTGGAGCTCAATCTTGGTTGAAAGTGTGCATGTGGTTTTTATTGAAGTAGTCACGTGTTTATTCAGAAAAATTATGATAAGATTGGATTTTGAATTATAAAGAAGGGGTGCTTTTGAAATTTGGGTTGAATCTTGTTGTGTTGTTTTAACATAGGTGGAACTGATTTTGAAGAAGTTATATGAGGAGATTACATGGAATTTATAAACCCAGGCATGAATTTATCTTCCCTACTCTGAATACTTTATTTCATATAAAAATAACTGAAGGGTTCTTTTACATGGAAATTTAATTAAAATATGAGTTAATCTTTCTGGTGTATAGATAATTCTATTTCTTGGATTTTGAATTGTAATCTTGTTTGGGATGCTAAATATGTAACCCAATGTTGGAAGATGAATTCTTGGGTATGATATTTTTCCTTGATCGATTTTGGGTCAGTTAGTTAATGGGATACATACGTGCTAATATTTAGATTGGGTGATAACGTACTTGGCTAAGTTTTAAACCTTGAAGACTAGGTTACCAGTTTGGGTCATCAACTTGCTTTCTTAATTACGAGTTGACCCATGAAAAGGGTTATTTTTCCCATGACAATGTAGTCACCATGCTGTGATGGGAAAATGGGGGTTCATTTCAAACCTTGAGAACTTGAGAATATTGTTCCCTTAATAGTAAACCAAATTGGGGTAGGACTATGATGTTTTATGTTTGTGAGATGAAAAATGCTATTTTAATGATGACTAGTGTAAACAATTTCAGGGGCCAAAATGATTATTGTTTTTACTTATATCAATATGACAATATTGTACGATAAGGGTGATATTCTTCCCTAATCATTATGACTTAACCAGATTAGTAGAATTTTAAATATTGATTCAAAAACATTATGGTTTGTCTCCCTAGATATTTTTTGGTATATTTTCATAAGTGTGCTTCCCTTAAATATTTCCGGTTACACATTTTTGATACAATAGGTAATTGCAACTGTGTGCCTTATCTAGAAATGTTGTTATGAAAATGAATTTGCAAAAGTTATGAGGGAAAATTCAGGGCACATAGGGATAAACGCACTAAGAATATCTTTTTAGTAAACCCATGTTAGAAATGTTACTAATGTTTGTATGGAAATATCCTTGTATAATGTACTCATTCGATGTAAGCATTTTAATGTATTAGTATTTTGATTATTTAGTTATGAGTTTTCAATTGATGTTGATGTTCATTGGGTTTGCATAAAATAAAGAAAAAGGGATAATTATGTATTGCCATTGTGAATCACCTTTGATAGGACAAGTAGAAAAAAAAAAGATATTAAGTTATCTAATTTCTATGTCATGATTGGTTAATTGTTTATTAAATAGAGTCAAATAAGGAAACCTTGCCTTCTTTCTTCAGTATTCTGTAATGAAAGGAAAATTTATTAGTATTTAACATAAATGGTAGTAAGGGGACCTTTGTTACTTATTGATGGATATTAGATTTGTTTATTTTTAAGCCCTTATGGAAGGAAACAAGGTGTGAAAAGTTATTCAGCTCTTACTTATGAAACATATGTATTTGAATTGTTAGAAACTTAATTATTGTATTGTATTTTTGTTAGTTGGTTAATTTGGATGCTTATAAGTTGATGTTAGAAGATGGTCACTTTAATGGATCCCCCATTGAATTGTTTATTACTTATTTAAGTACATGTTTTTTTATTTAAATAAAATGAAAGGGAAGTAGTAATGTGTTTAGTCATTTCGTAATGGAACAACTAGATAAAGGATTTTTAAATCCATGTCAAGTATTTTGTATTGATCATGAATAAATTGTTGAAATTTTTAGATTGTAGGGTTTCAAGTAATTACAAAAAGGTAAAAAGGAATGGATTACGACATACTTTTCAAAATTGTATTGATTTATTTGATGTTACAAATGTACATGCATTTGATTTAAGGTGAATGTATATTACTTCACAAGTGAATAATTCATTTAAAGGCTTGTTGTATTTTTTATTGATTACAATATAATTATGTACTTTAATAACTAGGTTTTAACAACCATTATATGAAAATATGTTGTTTTTTTATTGTACTTGAGTTTTACAGAAATCTTATAATTCCAAAATTATGGTAGTTTAAGGATGCAATATTGCATGTGGACAATATGATGATCTACCGTCATTTTGATTTGATTATTGTTGTATGATATGATGAGTCAACATAACTTGAAAAATATAACAATAACTTCTAACACAATTATAAATACATATGTTATATATTTCATACGACGATACATTTAATTATGGATTAGATGATATAAGTACACTGATTAATCATATGCTTAATGATTAAACATATAAATGATATCAGTAACCTAATGTTGTGATAAAGTGATATGAGATAATCATAATAAACGTGTCGTCCAGATGGCGAAGCGTGGGAATAGCTTTTCAAATCCATTTTTTGCCTCATTTCTTCAAATCGTCTTATCTTTTGATCCAGAGCTCGGATTTCCACGTTCTTTATATCAACGGAAAGCTGTTGAGATGCTCTACATGATTCTGGGATCAATCTCAAGGTTTGGTGTATTCTGAAGAGAGAAAATCGAGAAACGGCTCTGACGTGTGGTAATGGCCAGAAGTGACCTTTCAACAACCCGTTTTAATGCTAATGGGTCACATTCTTCTTCTGCACGGCCAGAAGTGACATTTTAGTGGCCAAATTAATACAAATGGGTCACATTCTCCTCCCTAATCGGTCAAAGATGGCAGGGTATGGGTTGGAAAGGTATCCCATGCCGTTTTTATGCATCTGCAGTCAATGAGGAATGGGCTTGCACGTTTTCCTACGTTTCTGTCCCCTAGGTTCGACCCATGCAATGTAAAAGCCAGTTTTGGCTCATTTTAAAGAGGTTGTTCATTATTTCTGCTGGGCTCTCCCTTCTTTTCTTCTCTAGGGTTGAAAATGGAGTTCGAACCTCCTCCCTGCTTTGTAATGGCATTTTTTGCCTTTTACTAATGGAATGATGTTCTGTGCAAACTTCTGGAGCAACAAAACGTGTTTTGTGATGCATCTGTGCATCCTTCCTCGTTTTTGCACTTGTTTTCCTCTTGCATCTCTTCATTGCAGGTATTTGTGCATGTTTGAATGTTCATTGCAGGTCTAGAGCTGTGTTCATGGAGTTTTGGGAAATTTTCTATGTGAAATCTGTCCTTGGGCCTGTGATGCATCTATCCATCCTTCCCATTGCTCACCTCTCTTTGTTACATGGCAGTTTTGATAGATGTCCAACATTCTCCTTCTCTGGTGTATCACCGTTTTAGTGTAGGCTTTTGCTGTTTTTCCTTTCTCTCTCTCTCTCTCTCTTCTCCTTGGCATGGTTAGATTAGGATTAGATTAGCTTTCCTACACTGGAATAGCTTGTGGCAGGTAGTTTAGGAGCAGGAACCATCCTTCTCTGGAGATTCCTTTCTCATTTTTGCAAGTCCCACACTTTGAGAAAGGTTTCAATGTTGTGCAATCACACTGGATGCCTGAAGATCAACCTAGAAGTTTGATCTGCATCCAGGGGTGCTGTGATTTTGCATCAACAGTTTTGGCACGCCCGGTGGGACCTTAGAGGTCTTTCACTTCATCTTTTGCAGGTTGATGTGTTCCTGTGAAGATTTCAGCCTTTGGAGGCACTTACAAACACATCTGGCGACTCCATCTGGTCAACAACCCATCTCTGAAGTTGCAGACCTTCCTTTCCATTCATTTCCATCCATTTTCATCCATTCTTCCTTCCATCTCTTCCATCTTTTTTCATTCTATGAAGTTGTGCAATCATGACTTCATTTCCATCATGGAATTCACATCAACAACAGCAGTATATCACACCTCCAACATGTTTTACAAATCCTCCAAATCAGCATTTTGAGCAGATTCAAGATCAGTATGCATACCCATATGAGCAGCTGTGCCAAAGTCAGTTTGGCTATGGAGCTTTCCAAGAGCAAGAGTATGCATACAATGAAGACCATCAGATCCAAGATGCTGGTCTGTTGGAGAAAATCCAAAAGATGGAGGTAGAGATGGTGCAGTCCAGAGCAACAGCTCAAATGAGAGCTTTTGGAATCGGTTATAGGACTCCTTGTCCATGGGTGAAGGCCCTTTTCCAAGACACTTCAGCCCTCAGGAGAAGCTGGACTTCATGATAAAATGCTGCCCCAACTTGCACAATGGACAGCAGAAATAGAGGCCTATACACTTGTTGTTGAACAACCTTGTCAATGGGTAAGTTCTACACCATCATCTGGTTTTTCTCTTCCCATTACTCAAGCAGCATCATCTCATTTGGAATTTCAAATTTTGGACTCTCCATCTGCTGTCCCAAATGTTGATCCCATGTCTCCACCTCTCAGTCTTCCACCACACCTCAATTCTTCTTTCCTTTTTCCTTCCAAACAGTCATCCCCTCCACAAGAGCTAAAAGAAATACCCCCTCCTCCAAAGAAACAAGAGGTTTCACTCCTCCACCACCACAAAAAATTGTCAAATCAGTTGAGTTTCAACCCATCCCTCCTCTTGCATTCCCAATTCCATGTGGGAAAGAAGAAATTGCAAAAATTCAGTCATCAAGGACAGCAAGAGGAAGAGCCAAGAAGAAAAGAAATGACAGATGACTTGAGTAAGTTTGGGCTGCCAAATTTGGGATGACAAAGATCCCCTTGATGGTTAAGCCTACAGAAGAGGCTAGGGTTGGAGAACAAATGGTGGTCAGGACTGATTTTGTTGCAGCAGAAGAAGAAGATCTTGCAGTCCCAACTTGTCCTCTAGAGCAGCAGATTGAAGAGTTTGACTTGACAAACTTCATGCTGGAGGAAGAGTTCAATCAAGAGCAAGATTGTCTTCAAACATTGGAGGAAGGAGAAGCTGCTCCAAATCCAAAAGAAGAGGAGTACATTCTAGCTGTGGAGGAGAAAAGTGCAGATCCAAGGGCTTTGAGCACAAAGCAGGCTACAGGAGAACCTTCAGTTCTTCTTTCTACTTCACCTCTCTCAAGTTCTAGTACTGAAGAGGAGTTTGATCTCTCAAACTCAATGTTGGAGGGTGAAGGAAACCATGGTGGTCAAGTTACAGATCAAGAGGACACCACGGAGGAAGTTGAACATTTGCAGCAGGACAGCCATGAGGCAGTTTATCTGTCAGATTTGGAGGACTGTTTTGATGGAGAAGAGCCGGTTGAGTTTCCACCATTCTCTCTTTCATCATCCACATTCCAAACACAAGAGTCTGCTGTCATGAAGGAGAACATTCATTTGCAGCAGCCTGCATCTTATAGCAGCTCTTTGGAATCAAGATTGGAAGATTTTAATCTTTCATGTTCTTCATTGGAGGAAGAGAAAGGACAGAGGAATTTCACCATTACTTCCACACCATCCATTCAAGAGGGTCTACAAGAAGACTCCACTTTTGGAGTTGAAAATCAGAGCTATGGGCATATCAAACGGATCAGACCTTGCCCAATCAGGTATTTGGCTTCATTGGAGCCAAAGGAGAAGTCACAACCAGTCATGCTTGCTTCTGAGCATGAGGATGAGCTACAAAGTACCAAGGATCAGCTGTCATACCTCTTCAATCCAAATGCAGAGAAACTAAAAGAGGTATTGGATTCGCCTTCAGCTGATACCTTGATGATTTGGGTGGAAGACCAGCTTCTTGTTTATTTTCCACTCATCCAAACAGCCATGATCAGCTCCAAATCAATTGCATGGCTGCCACTTTTGAGAAAGGGAAGCTATTTCTCACAACCAATTGCAGGGTTTGTTTAGCTTGCCTTTGCTCCAGTTAGAGTAGAGTAGGTAGGTTTTCTTTCAGTAGAAGAAGTGCTTATGCACACTCTGCATGTTCCATTTGGAGCATGTATGATTTTCAGTTTTGTACATAGTTTTGGTGTTGCTGGTTCTTCTCTTGCACAGTTCATTTCAATGGCATTTTGGTGAGAACAACTCCAAGTTCAATGGGTTTCAAGTGGCTCAAAAGGGAGGTTTTCAAAGTTCAGATTAGTTTTCAGGATACAACTTATGACTCCATGCCCAATGGATTGCTAAAAGGTCAACTGGTCACTTCATCTAGCAGGTAGATGATCCCGTTGAGTCGCCAATTTTTTGTAAATATCTCCCCCCCCGGGTCGATATAGACAAATAGGGGAATATGGAAATCAAAGAAACTCAGAACCCAAAATTTATGCCCTTGGCGCATGAAAATGGCGCATGACACAAAATTCAAGTCGACAGGTTGAAAAGATGAACCCTTGGTTCTGATGAAAATGGTGCATGAAGGCTACAAAAGTGACCACATCTTGGGCCAGAAAAAATGCGCCCTTGATGCATGAAAATGGCGCATGACAGAGAGTCTCGACAGGGGTGAAAGATGCGCCCTTGTAACATGAAAATGGTGCATGACACATAGTGTCGACAGGGTGAAAGATGCGCCCTTGGTGCACGAAAATGGCACATGACACCAGATTGTAAACATAGCAAAAGTTGCGCCTTGGTTCAGCACAAAGGAATGTCGACACACACATGGATGTGCGTATGGTGCATGCATCAGGAGGTAGCAACAGCTGGTTTGAGCTGCTGACAGAAAGCAGACCCTGGCGCAGACTAATTCAGATGAGCAATAACAGTTGACTGGAAGCTCAGATTCATGCAACGTTGGACTTTTTGGAAAGCTTACGAGAAGTCCTCTTTCCAACCGGCAACTGGATATCGGGTTTAATTAGGTGAGAATAATTTGTCTTTAAAATGCACAGTCCGGTTCGCCACTTTTGGGTTCGCTGGGGTTCTCACCTACCACCATAATGAGATGAGTTAATGCAACCCAGGAGTGGTTGTCAGTAGTTTTAAATGTCCTCAAGTAGCCCTCTCCCTTTCTTCCTATATATGGGACAGAGTGGGCTTCTTTCAAAAAAAAATGACAAGGGTTCATCTTTTCTGCACGGCCCTAGCTTCTTTTCTTCTCTAGGGTTGAAAATGCCGAGTTCGAACCAACTCAAATGCTCTGTACATGGCATTTTTTGTCTTTTACAAGGAGAAATGATGTTCTGTGCAAACTTCTGGAGTAACAAGGGCATGTTTTGTGAGGCATCTGTCAACCCTAGCTCAATAAAAAGCTTGATGTGTTCTTGCCTCTCTTCATGGCAGGTATTTGTGAATATTTGAATGTTCATTACAGGTTTGGAGCTGAGTTCATGAAGTTTTGGGACATTTTCTGAAGTGAAATCTACCCAAAAGCCTAAAAGGAAAAGGTCTATCCTTCCCATTGCTCTCCTATCTTTGACCAATGGTAGTTTTGATAGCATGTCCAACGTGTCTCCAAGTGGCGGGGGTATCACGGTTTTAGTGAAGGATTAAAAAATGTTCCAAGTCATCAAAAAGTCAAAGAAAACTCCACGGGATAGTTAGATTAGGAGAGAGAATAGCTTTCATGCACTGGAATCAGATCACGACACGTGTCGTCCAGGAGTAGGCACCAGCCTGCTCTGGAAGATTCCTTTCTAATTCTGCAAGTCCAACACTTGGAGAAAGGTTTCACCTGTTATGCAATGCACACTAAATGCTAGAGTGACCAACCTATAACTTTCGATCCAGAGCTCGGATTTGCACGTTCTTTATATCATTGGAAAGCTGGTGAAATGCTCTACACGTTTCCAGGGTAAATCTTGCATTTTGTTTTGGTGTGGAGAGATAAAGTTAAGAAATGGCTCTGACACATGATAATAGACAGAAGTGACATTTCAGCGACCAGCTTTAATACAACAGACAGCTCACCATTTCTGCTAGACAGTCTGCCATTTTGCCAGGGTTCTCACCTACCGCCATAATGAAATGAGTTAAATGTGACCTGGGAGTGGTTGGGGCAGATTTGAATCTCCTCTCTCTTCCCTCTCTCTTTCTTCCTATATATTGTATAGAGGGGCTTCATTCAAAATAATTACAAGTTGTTCATTTCCTTTTAGTGACTTGATGAGATCACATTATACCTCTAACATGTATTGATTAACGCAATGAAACCTAGTTAACCTATCCATAGGATGAAAGCATACCTTATTAGAAATGAATAAATTAAAATAGTTAGCTAAAAAATTAATACTAAGATCACCGAAAGAAGTCCAGATAACTGTGTGGAATGATGATACAGTGATGGTAAAATTTTTGAGTGACTTATGTGTGGTCACATGCATGCAAAGCATATCTTGAAAAATTTGGCCTGAGTAGTGTACTAGGTGGATACACTGTTATATCATCATGTTCCTATAAAATGGTGTGAGATACTATATGAGACTCAGTAAACTGATTTTCAGGTATACCTAAATAAAAAGGTTATCCAATTACGTAAAAGTTATGCACACTTGGATAAAATGATGCTTAATGAGATCAATTAGATCTATTAATTATGCACATTCAAAAGAGTGATAACAAGGATGAGGTAGATCTAATGGACCTTAAAACTGCACATGATTATGATGTTATCAGATATATTCAGAATATTAATTAATGCTAGAATACTTCAATGGTGGCTATAAATGAAGATACTCATTTCAGTGTAAAGAAATAAAGGGATTTTGTAAACTTAATTAGTATGTTGGATTAATCTACTACGTGCTAAAAAGAACAATAACCAGATCGTACCAAGCCAAGAACATAGATGCTAATCAAACACCACGATCAATAAGATGAAAGTAATTTGGCATAATAACTTTACATAAACCTTTGCAAACAAATGAGCAGCAACATCATATATTATTATGGAACTCAATAAAATACAATGAGAATGGGCCTTGCTTATATAGGCAAGGTATAACAATCTAAGAACCAGTCAATGTCGTAGATCAAGACATAAAGCATGGAAAGAACTAGTCATCAAAGAACTAATCAAGTCCATAGATTTATGAGAGAACTAGACATCAAGGATCTAGTCAATACCATAGATCTAGGAAAGAACTAGTCAATACCATAGATCAAGGAAAGAACTATACCTAACAACTAGATAATATCTCCTAATATCTAAATAAGATAAAATAAATATCCACACACATAAGTGGGTGAGGATAAATACAATAAAGGTAAATAAAGTACCTAGGTGAACATGAGCTAAGGTAAATACCTACTCTAACGCCCCCCCTCAAGTGAAGCTAGGGGCAAAAATAGAAGTGGCATGTCCACAGTATGAGTCCCAGAAACTAGGCTTGATGAGGTACTCATGTACAATAACTGGGAAAAAGGGACACCACAAGGTACCCAAAACCAGTAACAACAAAGTAAAGAGAGTAAATACCCACTCCAAGGCATCCCAAGAAGCTCGGCTCAAAAAAATCATACAATGCTGAAATTTTTTGGTGTGCACTGTGGTTTGAATCCACTACTCGATCACAAAAATAAAAAACAACTGACACTGGGGATCCATCAGAATAGCTCCATACAAGGAGAATGTCAACGGAGTGATGTTAAAAGTGCAAAAAAAGAAACACCAAACATAATTCAATCAAGTGCTGCAAATATGTGTGCCACGAATCCAAGAACAATAACCAAAGTAACAAGGCAAAAACATAAAATCTAGAGTGTCACGATCCAAGAAAAACCAATGTAACAAGGCAAGGACACAAAACATGAAGAAGCAGGATCAACACTACACCCTCCCATACTATTGAATGGGTGGAGTGGCGCTACAAATCAGTATGAGTTGCCCAAAATCAAACTCCTCGACACATTGGACAAAACTAACATTGGGATCCACCAGAATAGCTCCCCCACAAGAGAGACTATCAACATATCAAATGTGTCGAAAATACACATACATAATCTCTCAACAAACAACAGAGATACACTACACCTGCTAAATAAAAATGCTCAAAACAAGAAGCATCATAATGCATAAGGTATAGAAAGTGGAGCAAGAGGCCTAATGGTGGAGGAGCCATGCCTGTAGAGTCCTCTCAACAAATGCCTATGTCGCCACCATGAGTGATCAGATATCCACCCTAAATCAACACGGATGGATGAAGAAGAGGTCTACATATGACTTGGAGAAAAATACACAATGGGTGCATGAAAAAGAACATCAGAATGTGTGTTAGGTTGATAATGGCTGATAGATGAAATCTCAGGTTTCTCAAGCCTGAGTGAAGGTGTGGAAACTCGTGTGTTACTCAAGATCCTCAGAAAGAGTTGAGCGAGAACAAAAAAAAGGAGCTCTGTCAATGTGGTGATCCCAATGAAGTATCTTCTCGAAAACTAATTTCATGATGAGAATTCCACTTGACATGTGGAATAGAGGAAATAATACCATGTGAATGTCTACCAATGACTCCGCTATTGAAGACCCATACAATGGAGCACTGTGAGAACTGAATTGCAGTGGTATGCTTATTAAAATAATCTATGCAACTGAGCAGAAGTAGGATACATAACATGTGGTATTGTAATAGGCATAGATTTGGAAGAGCATGCAGTAACAATTTGCATAGGTGAATGAGCATCAAGAGTAGGAACAGACTCAAAGACTGACATATCAATGTTAGAGGGTTCAGGAGTAATAGCTGCAAGTGGACTACGATGGATATGGCTATCCACAATATTGTGGTGATGTTTTAGGCTAGCAAGTTTTTTCTTCATGGAATGTATTATTGTATTCTTATCATGAATGAGTGATTGTAGAAGAGAATTTCAATTCTTGAATGATCCATTTTCTTCCACAAATTTTACAATATCCTCTTGAAGTCCACACTTTTTAGAGAAAAGCATATCATTCTCAGAATCCATGATAGGTACAAACTGCAACTCCCAAAAGTTTAGGACATCGGGCTCAGCTGAAATTGTGTCCACAATTGATTATAACACTCTTCCATATTTGGCACTTTATAATTATAGTGCAAGTCTAAAAATAAATATTTCCAATGGAAAGAGCATGAAAAAACAAGCACTTTTGCAAAAAACAACACTGAAAACTGAGTTACTGATCAAAAGTTATAAGTTTTTTACTATTTTTCTCTGTTATTTATTTTAGTTGCCACTGAAACAAAATAAATTGTTGTTGCCTTCACCACACAAATAAAATTAAAGGGGGCTGAACTTAAACACCTACTAGTAGGAATCATAAGCTTTAAGCCCTCATATGACAATACCATATGACCAAAGGCTATGGATTTTAATGGGTGAAAAATTACTATTTCTGGACTGTGTAGACAGTGACCTTTACTGCCAAAAATACCAACCTGTAGATTTTCCCAAAATAGTAAAAATGTGCATAGCAACCATGGACCCCTGCCAAAAAAGGAAAGATTTAAAAACCTTCCTGCACACAAACTGAGATAGATACGATACAACAAAAAAAACAACATTACAGATCTCAAGAAATCCAACAAACCCGAATAAATAAAATCATGTTTTCTTTTTCCCTTGGCTCGAATCCCAAGGTGCACCTATGTGCTTCTCTGTAAAAATAAAAAAACCACAAAAAACGACTGCCTCTAGAATTGGCCGAGTGTACAGTCGATCTTAGGGTTTTCACACCTTCCAGATCCAATGGAAGTCTCTGTTTTGCATAAAAATACATTCAGCAACAAAATACGACCAAATCCCAAATATATGAATACATAAATAATTTATTTGCAAAATAAAACTTACAGACGGATGTCAATAGCAATCTCCAGCTCTGATACCATGAAAGGAACGGTAACCAGATCATACCAAGCCAAAAAACATAGATGCTAATAAAACACCACGAACTATTTTGATATGAAGTCTTAGGGTCTTGTGTGTGAGCTTTGGTAGTGATACATACTACGTCAATTTGATGAAGTGGAGCTTTCCTAGAAGAGGCATTGCCTTTATTAGATGTGGATGTAGGTGATGCTTTGGGTGTAGTGGATGTAAATGTATGATGGGTTATTTTGATTGGATTATATGATTCTAGATATTTGGGGAAAAGAAATTCATTAGAAAGGATTTGAATGTTTGTGTGAAGGGATTTACATTCCTCTGTAGAATGTCCAGGTGTTTGATGATGATAAAAAAATGCTTCAAAATTATTGTAGGAGGGTTTCCATCCTCGAGAGAAAAATGGCTTAAGAGGGGGTAAAGTTATGATAGACGATTGCATAAGCCTTTCAAGGATTACTGCATAATGTCCATTCAAAGCTAACATTGAAGGGATTGATGTCTCTTTTGGTGATACAAATTTGGAAGCGATCACTTTCTATGTGGGAATGATCTTAGACTCTGTAAAGGAAAGCTCTCTGGATGAAGGTTCGTTCATATTCCTCTGTTCAAATGCACACATAAAAATGCAGAGGGTTTACTCAAAAACCTAATCTAACTTGCCAAGGAGACAGGGTAAGAAGATGCATAAAAATAAACCTAAACTAACAAAGGTGATGCACCGAGGAATGAAGAAACACCTGTCTTGCCAATAAACACAAACCATTAAAATGTAATGCAAGATCATGCACAGATAACCAGATTTGCAGTGAAAGATCAAGAGGATGCAAATGAACATAGAGAGGGTTGAGAATCATCCACAGACATGCATTATTTTCTCCAAATATTGATACAATACACTACAAAATGCCAAGAGGCAAAGTTGCATTACAGTTTTAGATGGGAGGTTTGAACTCCACAAATTCACCTGCCAAAGAGAAGAAGGGAGGGGCAAAACAAGAATGTCCAACCTTTAGAAAGAATCCCCTCCTTACAATTTATAGGAAGAATGAGAGAGAAAAGAGAGAGGAATTCCAAATCTACCCCAACCACCTCTAGGTTGCATTTAATTCATCTCATTATGGCGGTAGGTGAGAACCTTAGCAAACCCAAAAAAATGGTGAATTGTATTTTGCATTTTTGAAGAAATTTTTCTCACCCAATTAAATATATCTAGTTGTAGTTGGATAGAGGACCTCGTAAGCTTTCCGAAAAGTCCAACCTTGCATGAATCTGAGCTCCCTGTGAAAAGTTATGGCCATTTGAATATCTACGTCAGGGTTTGCTTTCTGTCAGGTTCGGGGTGTCAACGCTCAAAATGTTGCGCCTCCTGAAGATGCGCCTCGGCGCAACTATCCTCATGTCAACATACTCTTAAGTGCGCCATAGGCACTGAAAATGTGGTGTTGATGTTTTGTGTTGTGCGCCCCCAACCTGCGCCTTGGGCATGAATTTCTGCATGTCGACACTTTGTGTTGTGCGCCCCCAACCTGCGCCAGGGCATGAATTTTTGCATGTTGACACTTTGTGCTGTGCGCCCCCAACCTGCGCCTTGGGCACGAATTTTTTCATGTCGACACCCTATTTACACCTGCTATGCGCCCCTAACCTGCACCTTGGGCATGAATTTTCACATGTCGACACTTTGTGTGCTGTGTGCCCCCAACCTGCGCCTTGGGCGCAAATTTTCCATGTCGGGTGTGTTGTGCGCCCCCAACCTGTTCTAGGGTGTGATGTCGACACTTTTCACATGTCCCCCAACCTGCGCCTTGGGCGCGATTTTTGTTGTGACACTTTTCTGCTGTGCACTAGAGGTGCTTGGTGATGCAATAAATTTCAGTCTTTCGACCATGCAATGCACTTTCAAAACCCAAATGAAGGATTTCGATTTTCCTTGATTTCCATATTCTTCTGCTCTTGACTATATTTACCTGAGGGGGAGATATATACAACAATTTGGTGACTCAACGGGATCACCTGCCTGCTAGGTAGAAGATCAGTGGCCTTTTAGCAATCCATTGGGCATGGAGTCATAAGCAATAACCTGAAACCAACTTGATCTCTGATCCCGAGCCTGATACCGCAACTCCTTCTTCGAGAGCATGTTGAACTATAGAAATTCAACTCAAGAGCAACAAAACTTGTGCCGAAACACTTAGGGAAATTGAAACCTAACTACAACAAGACAATGTGCATCCACACTTAGAGGAATTGAAATCTAGGCTAATATTTACAAGGGTAAACCTTTTCCTTTTAGTAGCAATGTTTAAGGTAGATTCCGTTAACCGGAATCGGGAGTTCTTCTCCATCCAATGTAGACAATTGGAAGGCATTACTACTTTTACATCCCATGACCATGTAGGGGCCACTCCAAATGGCATCAAACTTGGAATGCCTTCCTGGTTTTGCCCGATCTGCATCCCATTTCAGAACTAGGTCCCCTTCCTGGAAGGTCCTTGCTCTTGCTTTCTTATCAAACCATCTTTTTACTAAGGCTTGATCTTTCTCAATCATTTGAACTGCATGTTCTCTAATTTCTTCCAATTCCATCAACTCTGCATACCTGGCCTCCATTGGTTCGAACTCAGACAACTCCAACTGCTTCATGAGCTCCAATGCTGGCAATTCTAATGATATAGGCAATACTGCCTCTTTCCCATAGACCAACTTGTAGGGAGAATTACCTGTAGACCTCTTTGGTGTTATCCTGTCAGCCCATAACACTGATTTTAGCTTGGTATGCCATGTCCTTTGGTTTTCATCCAGAGTCCTTCTGATGATTCTTAGCAAATTCTTGTTCATGGACTCTGCTTGTCCATTACCCTGTGGGTAATAATTTGAAGAGGTGCTCAAATAGATTCCATTCTTGACAGCCCATTCTGTAATCTTGGAACCTATGAATGCCAATGCATTATCTGATATGATAGTGGCTGGCACACCGAACCTGGTCACTATTCCTTCATAAAAGTCTAGTATGTTAGACTCATTTGCTTCTTTGAGCGCTACTACTTCGGTCCACTTGGTGAAATAGTCTGTTGCCGTGAGAATCCACTTGTGGCCTTGGCTTGAGTTTGGGTTGATGACCTGACGAAGTCCAATCCCCATTGCATAAATGGTTGGTCAACCAAAATTGGGTGCAATGGAAGCGCTGCTAGTCTTTCTTTTCCCGTGAAGAGTGCACATTTCTTGCACTTTCTTATCCATGTATAGCAGTCACTGAACACTGTCAGCCAATAATACCCTGCCTTCATTATCTTGAGAGCTGTTACTCGTGGGGCGAAATGTCCTCCAGAATCTCCATCGTGAAAATCTCGTAACACCCTCTCAATTTGACCTGTCCCAATGCACCTCAATAGAACTCCATTGATGTCTTTTTTAAACAAAACACCATCAACAAGCACATATGGAATGGCTTGTAATCTGAAGTATCTCCTTTTTTCTTTGCTCAATTCTGGAGGGCATAGGCCTACCTGTAGGAAGTGTATCATATTCTGAGTCCAACAAGGAGTGGGCACATCATCATTCTCTTGTTCTTGACCATCCTGTAGTACCAAGACAGTCTCTTTTTCATCACCTGCTTCAACTTGCCGACTCAAAGCTAGCTGTTCACATAGTCCTTTTCCACGTACTAGTTTTGTGACCTTGATCTCGATGTCATATTCCATGACACGGGTTATCCATCCTACACGTTTCTCATTCAGATCCTTGTTTAGAAGGAAGTCCTTGACTCCCGCATGAGAGACCAACAATTGGATCTTGTTGTTTGAGACTAGGTGCTTGAATTTCTTTAAGCTCCTGATCACTGCAAGGACATGCTTTTCAATGAAAGAGTACCTAGTTTCGTATTCCTCCAAGCCTTGACTGAAGAAAGCAACTGGTTGTTCTAATCCTTCTTTGTTTTGCTGTACCAAGATTGCAGAAATTGTGTCTCCACCACCGAAGGCATATAACATGAAGTCCTTGGAGAAGTCTAGATTGACGAGAGTCGGAGCTTGAGATATAGCCTCTTTTATTGCCTCAAAACTTGCCTTGCCTTCAGATGTCCACTTAAATGCCATGCTCTTCTTCAACATCAGCGTTATTGGCTTTACAAGAGCTGCAAAGTTTGGAACAAACCTGCGGACAAAATTGATCCTTCCCAAGAAGCTTTGAAGAGCCTTCTTATGACTTGGCAATGGCAACGCTCGAATTGCTTCAACTCTTTCTGGGTCAATCGTCAACCCCTCCTTTGAAACAATATGGCCTAGAAGTTTTCCTTCGTGAGCCAAGAATATGCATTTTTTGGGATTCAATGATACCCTAAATCTTCTACACCTCTAAAATACCTGCCTCAAATGAAAGAGGTGATCCGCTGCATTTTTGGAGAATACAGTGATGTCGTCAAGATATATCAGAACTATTTTATTGATCAATCCCTTGAATGCCATATCCATTGCCCTTTGGAAAGTGGCTCCAGCATTTGATAGCCCAAATGGCATCTTCTTGTAGGCATAGGTGCCCCATTTGGTGGTGAAAGTCATCTTGAACTGGTCATCTTCTTTCACCATTATCTGATTATACCCTGAGTAGCCATCTAGGAGAGAGAATCTCTCCGAACCGGATACCACTTGCAATATTTTTTCCATTGAAGGAAGTGGGTAATGGTCTTTGAGAGATGCCCTGTTGAGGTCTCGGAAGTCCACACACAACCTGATTTCTCCGCTCTTCTTCCTGACCGGAACCAAGTTTGCAACCCAGCTTGAGTGCTTGATCGGGAATATAATGCTTGCCTCTATTAGCTTGTTTAACTCTTTCTTCATTAGAGGCTCAATGTGAGGGTTGACTGGTCTCTGCTTCTACCTGATGGGCTTAGCATCTGGATCCAATTCTATGGTATGTTGTGCCAACTTCGGATTGAATCCTCTCAAGTCTTCATAGCTCCAAGCGAAGACATCTGGAAATTCTTGGCAAAGCTGTATGAAATCTGATTTCTCCTGCTCAGTGGCCACTTTACCAATTTGAAGTGTTTTTCCTTCCCCAACCAGAATTGGCTCTGAATCTTCTCTCTTGACCTGTATGTTAGCCTTTTCCTTACGGAACTGGTCGTTAGGGTTGAAGATAGACTCCAATGTTACTAAACCCTTAGGAAGCTTGTTTGTCCACAGCTGCACTACTTGATCCCCGTACTGCTGCTCTAGTCTGTCCTGATTCCTAGCTGAGAATTCAGCCTCTTCTTGTAAAAAATTGACGATCTGTTGATCGTTCTCAAACACCTGCCAGCTTGTGTTATTATCTGGAACTGCTGGCCTCACAATCACATGCATATGTGGTTGTGTTTTTTCCCTTCTGATGTTGTCAACCACATCAAACGTTGCTCCAACTACTGCGAGCCTATCTGCGGCTTCATTTTTCTTCCTGGGTATGGACACGATGTTGAAAGCTTTGAAATCCTCAACGAGGTCCCATACCCTGTTCTTGTAGTTCTTCAGCAGGTCATTCTTTGTAGCATGTTGTCCCCTGACTTGGTTGATGATTAGCTCGCTATCTCCAAACACCTGCAAGTTCTTTATGCCCTTTTTCCTGGCCCAATGAAGTCCATGAATCAAGGCCTCATATTCAGCTGTGTTGTTTGAACAGGAAAACTGGAAACAGAAAGCTGAATAATATTTGATGCCTTGAGGTGAAACAAGCATAACTCCTCCTCCTGCACCTTGCCTACTCCTTGATCCATCGAAAAATAACTGCCATACCTCATTGTCATCCTTATGGTCTGGTTTGGTGATGCTAGGAATAGGCTGGTTTTCTTCATGTATGCAATAGACTCCTAGCTCAGATTCTTCTACTTCTTGGTAGGGATCAAAAGCATGTACCTTGCTTGCCCATTCATCAAGAGTCAAATCTGGGATGCTTCCAACTTTGGTGTCAGCTTCATCTGTGCTTGGATAATCTTCTTGATCAAATGCTGAACAGTTGGCATTGATTTGGCTTGGAGTATGAGGCTCAATATGAAAGTTTGCAATTGGTTCAGGATCTGATTGTGACCTTAGTACCATATCTTGTTCTGAACAACATGTGTGACCAGTCAGCAGATAAGTAGCCTCCAATTCTAGCTGTGAAATCCCTTGATAAGCATAGGGCAAAGAGTGGTGGCAAATCTATCACTGACACATCTTGCAAAATGGTAACGTTGGGGCATGCATGCAAGGTAAGATTCAAACCTTTAATCACTCCCACCATTGCTACTGCTGTCCCATCCAATTGCACTACCCCCTTTGATATGACTTCATATTGGAGACCCAGCTGATCAGCTATTTGCTTGGGCATGACAGAACTACTTGCCCCAGAATCAATCATGCAATTGTGTACTAGTTTATCCCCAATGATTAATGAAACATAGAATGGAGGGGGCTTCAAAACTTTACCTTGTTGTCCTCCATGATTCCCTTCAGGCTGAGCAACATTTGTGAGGACATTCTCTTGCATATGGACCTGCTGGTTCGAAGTTGACCAATTCTTCATGGCAGCTTGTAGAAGATCTCTTTGGCCTGGGATGGATAAAGATTCCCACATTGATATATTCACATTTGTCTTCTTCATTTGATCAATGATGCTAAATGGGGATGAAACATCTCTTTGCTGTCCTTTAGCCTGCACATTCCTTTCTTGCACATGGGCAGCAACAGCTGGCATTTGAGTTGGCTTAGAAGGTGGTTTGGGCTGTCCTTGCGTGTTTGGAACTGTATTTTGCTTACCAACACCTTGTGGAGTGATGGAAGGTTGTAGATCACTTGGAGCCAATGACTTCCCTTCACCAATATTCCTCTTCTTTGATCTTGTGTTAGCTGCTACACTCTGAGAAATTGTTTGATTCATGCCACAAAAATCCTCAGCTTGCCAATTCACAAGTGCGGTATCATTTGGAGTTGTGTTTTGCTGAGATGTCCCTTGTTGCTGATTTGTTTCTTGACTCACTTCACCCTCTACGCCAGTAGTTGTCACCATCAAGGCTTGGTTCAAAGCACCATTGAAGCACGTAGATTGGTTGTGAGGTTCATTGCATGGGAAATACCAATCATACTCTTGAGCCATGTTGTTTTGCACTGGCACTAATGCTTTAGAAGCAGATGCAACATTGGGGTTATAGGGCTGAAATGGTCTATTAGCGGGAGGCCTTACTTGGCTTTAATTTTCAGCTGGATTGGGTGGCCTATTGGGCTGGTATGGTTGCCTATTAGGTTGAGCTTGAGGCTGATAAGAAGGTCTAAAGCTTTGGGACTGCTGCCTCTTGAGTGTAACAAACTCATTTCCCAAATTTTGCAATTGTTTCATGACCTCTTGGAGTTCATTTGAAGCACTAGAGGATGAAGTAGAAGTTTCATTTGAACTTTGATTTCTAGGAGTGGGAATAGGAGCCAAAGTGGGTGCTTGACTAGTGCTTGGATTTTCTAAGTTTGGATACAAGGGCATGGGAGGCCTAGGAGCCAGCTTACCAGCTTGAATAAGATAGTTTTCAGCCCTAATGGCAATGCTATAAGCAGCAGGTAAGGTTGTGCCTCCCATAGATTGAATTAACATAGAAATATCAGAATTCAAAGCCTTAAGATAATATAGAAAAGCACCTTCAGCTGTTGGCCTAACGGCCACTGGAATCCTATCCCAAGACCTTTGAAATCTGAAGTTGAAGTCAGTCAGCTGCTCATTGGGAGCTCTCTTGATAGTTGTCAATTGTTCTAGTAGAGACAAATTGTCTCCCTTTTCTCCAAACTGCTCATGGAGAACTATGCATAACTGATTCCAATTTTGGATAGAACCAGCTCCAAGGCTCCTAAACCATTGCAATGCCTTCCCTTTGAACGAAGATGCCAACAATTTGACAGCAACATCCATTTCATTTATCTCATGGATTGCACAAACGTTAGCAATGTATTTGACATGATCACCAGGAGTGGTATGATTTTCTCCAGTGAAAAATGGAATGTTCTTCAATGCTGCAATTGGAACTGGATTCTGTGCATTGAGGGCAAGTGGGCTGCTACCAGTGAAGTTGACAAAAGGGTTTTGTTGCGCCATTCTGATTGGCCTGAGAACCCTTGTTGATTGGATGAAAGGTCTACCAGGTGGAGGGGTTGATAAAGTCCTGTTAGGTGGAGATGGTGATCTTTGTGGTCTTCTTCCTCTCCTTCCTCTACCTGGTGATAGCTGCAAGTAGACAAATAACCCTTCTTCTCGAGTATCAGACCTGGTTCAAATTCTTCTCATGTACCTGGGCAACCTGTGCTGCTATACCACTGAATTCTATCCCTTCAGAGTCACCAGATGTGTTAGGGAATGAGCCTCAAAAGGCTAGATTTTGCCAAGTTACACACCAACCTCGACAAAAAAAATAAACTCAAAATTTTGAAAGACCTGTATATTTGAGATTCTGGGGTTTGGAATCCCCCAGATGATTTGGAATGACAAGGCCTTACAAAACCTGAAAACACAATGCCAGAACTTTGCCGAAATCCTGAAATCTGAAATTCAAAAAACTCTGAAAATTTGAAAATCAAAATTTCAAAAACTAAAGATACCCTTTTGAAGATTACCCCTAGATCTATCAGGTGGTGAAATTTTGACTTGTTTTGAGCAAGTTAAGCCCTTGAAAATCGATTTTGGAGTTCAGCCTGGAAGGTGAAAAAAATCTGAAATTGTAAGAACCTGTAATTTCTAAGTCCAAATTTCTTGAAAATTCCTTCAAATCTTGTGGAATGACCTCTTGGTCCCACCGGGCGTGCCAAAACTATTGATGGCAAATCACAGCACCCCTGAATGTCTGCAACTCGATGGGTTGAGACTCTCAGTGTGATTGCATAACATGGAGCTTTTCCCAAGTGTGGGACCTTGTGAATCGGGAAAGCTCTCCGGATGAAGGCCGGTTCCTATTCCTCTGTTCAGATGCACACATAAAAATGCAGAGGGTTTACTCAAAAACCTAATCTAACTTGCCAAGGAGACAGGGTAAGAAGATGCATAAAAATAAACCTAAACTAACAAAGGTGATGCACCGAGGAATGAAGAAACACCTGTCTTGCCAATAAACACAAACCATTAAAATGCAATGCAAGATCATGCACAGATAACCAGATTTGCAGTGAAAGATCAGGAGGATGCAAATGAACACAGAGAGGGTTGAGAATCATCCACAGACATGCATTATTTGCTCCAAAGATTGATACAATACACTACAAAATGCCAAGAGGCAAAGTTGCATTGCAGTTTTAGATGGGAGGTTTGAACTCCACAAATTCACCTGCCAAAGAGAAGAAGGGAGGGGAAAAACAAGAATGTCCAACCTTTAGAAAGAAGCCCCTCCTTACAATTTATAGGAAGAATGAGAGAGAAAAGAGAGAGGAATTCCAAATCTACCCCAACCACCTCTAGGTTGCATTTAATTCATCTCATTATGGTGGTAGGTGAGAACCCTAGCAAACCCAAAAAATGGTGAATTGTATTTTGCATTTTTGAAGAACTTGTTCTCACCCAATTAAATATATCTAGTCGTAGTTGGATAGAGGACCTCGTAAGCTTTCCAAAAAGTCCAACCTTGCATGAATCCGAGCTCCCTGTGAAAAGTTATGGCCATTTGAATATCTGCGTCAGGGTTTGCTTTCTGTCGGGTTCGGGGTGTCAACACTCAAAATGTTGCGCCTCCTGAAGATGCACCTCGGCGCAACTATCCTCATGTCAACATACTCTTAAGTGTGCCATAGGTGCTGAAAATGTGGTGTTGACATTTTGTGACACCTTCAACCTTTGTGTGCCCCCAACCTGCGCCTTGGGCATGATTTTTGCATGTCGACACCTTGTGCTGTGTGCCCCCAACCTGCGCCTTGGGTGACGAATTTTTGCATGTCGACACCTTTGTGCTGTGCACCCCCAACCTGCACCTTGGGCACGAATTTTCACATGTCGACACTTTGTGTGCTGTGCACCCCCAACCTGCGCCTTGGGCACAATTTTTCCATGTCGACACTTTGTGCTGTGCGCCCCCAACCTTGCGCCTTGGGCGCGAATTTTTGCATGTCGACACCTTTTGATGTGCGCCCCCAACCTGCGCCTTGGGCGCGAATTTTTGCATGTCGACACTTTCTACTGTGCGCTAGAGGCACTTTGTGATGTAATAAATGTCGGGATTTTGACCATGCAATGTACTTTCAAAACCAAAAATGAAGTATTTTGATTTTCCTTGATTTCCATATTCTTCTACTCTTGACTATATTTACCCGGGGGGGAGATATATAGCGGATGTGGATGATTGATATTTTACTTCTGTGATAGGAGTGATATATGTTGAATATGTGGATGAATAATCTTTGATTGTGTTTTTAAACAAAAAATCATGCACATGGGTACATTTCTAGGTCCAAAACACATATTATCATTCATATGATTCCTAAGCAAGAAAAATAGTAACTAATGACTGACTTTGACCTCTTTTTGGTGTTTCTAGTTTTCTATTTGGTCCTACACACCCTATAACCCAGTTGGTATTTTACTTATTTATCTATTATGGATCCAAACACCAATTCCCATCCAGGATATGAGCGCCCAGGTGCCCCTGACCCTTTTCTATCTTACTCACTCCTTTTGGGTCTCTTTTATCTTTTAGGAGTATTTTTCACTTATGAGTCGACATTCTAGTTGTCAATTATGAAATTCAAACAAGGGAATCATATAAATACATAGCTATGTATTCAAAATAAAGGAAAAAACACTAAACATTACTATCATCACCTAAGCTTGAATCTAAAAGGAACCTAATACACTCAAAGGCATTCATCTAACATTCGTTCAAGGGATAAGAGACTACATATTTTACATACACTACACAGGAAGGGGAATTTCATTCTATTCCATGCGCACATTTGCATATTATAGTAAATATAGCATGTTATCTAGTGCATATTGCATAAAGTATTCTTAGGGCACCATTATTACACACACTCATAAGAACTACATAGAGTCTGAGATGTAGTGTAGCGATCAGTCGTAAGTTCACTCTGTCGGGTGACCACATTGGTCAATTCGATTCCCCATATTACAATTTGCTTTTTTGGTTTTGATGCAGTTATGTGGGGTTTTCAAGTGAGCATATATTTTACAGGTTATAGATACCTATGGAATTCAACGAGGGACTATCATACGATCAACAAGAAACAACTGCGATACTCTTCAAATATAGTGAAAACTAGTTTCTGACTATTTGCATAGTCACGAGAACCTAGTAGTAGTCTCTTGTGCCTAGGTACCCTTGCACTAGTCCAGGCACCCATATTTATTTTTTGAATTTGATGTGGTTTTTAGGGTTTTACAGGTGAACATCTCTTTTGCAGGTTACAAGTACCTTCGACAATCAAGGAGTGACCTACAGGTGATCAATAGGGAATATTTGTGACACTTGTGCAACATTGTAAAAATCATGTTCTAACCACATTCGCAGTCATAGACACCAAGTAACACTCTCTACCACCTAGGTGACCTTGCCCCAGTCCAGATGCCCATGTCCAACATCATCTGTAAGCTCCAAATTTAATCCTGAGCATTTACGACACTGTTCACTTCCTGATTAACAATATTCTTGGTTTAGAGCACTTTTAGATACTACGTAAATCAACTAAGTTATTCTTTATATACCTCTTGCTTATGGTTTCATACTTAATTGCTTATTTTCTTGCATCATATTGTAATTAGTAGTTGTTTATCATTATTTACATTCAGTTACTCTAAAATTAGGGTTTAATTTTTGTTAAATCCTTTAGTGAACCCACTCACTCAAACCCCACCTTCCGAGAATGAATAGAAATATTTCTCCTTCTTCTAAATTCTTGGATCAATCTTCTTATCCTTCTTTCAACCCAACTAAGGTTTTTTGCATGGTTACTAATATTACTGATTATATGCAAGTTTGTACTCAGAATCCTCCTCGCTTCATTACTCATATGGCTGATCCAACCATCAATATAGTCACCACTCACCGTACTTGTCCTCCTACAACTTCTAACAGTCTCTGTTCCACTACCCGAATACACCTACAAAAATATCTCTTTATGATATCTTGCGCAGTGCACCCAATTGCCATCATACATTAGAGGTCTCTGTTTGTTCTATCCACATTGAAAGCAATAATTCTCCTGTGGCCTTCACTCATCTTATTTAGTCCCTCAAAAGTTTGCCACATACTATATCATTTAGTGATGAGGATATACCTCCATCTTCTCTTGACAATCCATTTGCATCTTTACTTATCACTGCTACTTTTGGCACCATTTATATCAAGTGTGTACTCGTTGACAATGGATTTGCTATAAAATTATGTGCTCACTCCCTCCTCAATAAAATTAGCATTACTGATGATCTAATTCTGAAAAAATCTACTCTCATTTGCGACTATGATTCCAATACTCGCACATGCATGGGAACTATCACATTACCTCTATAAGTTGGGCCTAAACTTATTCCTATTGTGTTCTTTGTTATCGATGCCTCATTTTAGTTTAATCTCTTGCTAGATAGACCATGGATTCATGCAGTGCATGCCATCCCTTCTACTGTGCATTAGTGTATTAAATTATTACATGATGGATATGAACATACCATTGTTGTTGACCCTGATGCATTCAAATTTTTTTCGCATAGACCCCATTACTGATATGCCTATTCCTCCATCATAGCTTATTCCATATGATAATATTGGTACATATGATGTTGCTCAATCTAGTGCTTCACAACCTTCTTCTACCCCAAAAAGCATAACATCCATTCCTACCCATACTATCGATATCATTTCACCCACCTTGTCTACTTCCATAGCTGGGTAAGTGCATGAAGTTTGGGAGCCAAACAGTGGACAAAACCCCAAAAAAATCAAAACGCGTACGCGTTCTATTATAACGTGATCGTGTTTTAAATTCTTAGGTTTGGGATTTACCAAAGCATAACGCATATGCGTTATGTCTACTATAAATAAAAAAAGAGGCACGAGCCTTTATCATTTTATCTCCCTCAAATGTGAGTTTCAGAGCTTAATCGTGCCCTCACGTTTTTTCATTCAGCTGGATCTCAAGCTCAAAGGGTCATTTCTGGATCTCTGGGAATATTTAAATCGATGATGGCTCCACAGAGAAGAGGTAGGCACAATTCTTTTCTCAAAATTGCATTGAAATATGATAATTATAGATTAAAATTTGAATTGAATACATTTTTTTTATTGTTATAGTTGGAGGTCAAGGGAATCAACCACAACCAAACCTTGTTATTCTTGTCATCCCTCCCAACACTCCCACAATTACTCAACATCCCCCGGGTAGTCAAGAAGATTTAGCAGCCCACATAGTTGAAAACAAAATTGAAATTGAGGATTTAATCAAAAGAATGAGGGACTCACAATCTACAAACCCCCATCGCGCCTCTCTTGCAAACACATTGGAGGCATTACTTGCTCAAGTTGACATAACAACGGGGCAAATTGATCGTTGGATAAATTATAGAGAAGGTTGTAGGGTTTATTATTCCAACAAACTGTCATATGTGGATGTAAAGAAAAAAGAAATTACAAAAGACCTCATATGTGCCTTATTCACAGACCCCCACACTATTTTTCATGTTTCGTTGTCATGTAAACGGTTTCCCATCCATTGGTGCAATAATAATTTGATTAAAAATAATTTTTGGGACCGATGGTGGATGGTGTTTGATTTTCCACCTTGTCATAACAACGAGGTGCCACTATACTTTCTAAGGAAACTCTATAATGAGTTTATCCTCAATGAGATCCCAAATTATTTTGATTTCTGAGATTTCCAAGGCCAAGGAAAAGGATCTGCATAGGATCGACCAGGTGCACAATGTGCACCTATTCAACAAGGTAGATTCCCCGCACAGAAGCCCTCTCACCCTATGATTGTCCCTCACACAGTGAAGGAGACAATAGAGATTAATACAATCCATACACTTCAGGGGCTATCTGTGACCCTTGTTCAACATACGAGGGAGATTTCTGAGCCAGATGCTCATGAAGGTACACAAACTATTCCCTCAGGGAGTACTAACATGAGGCCACATCTTTTCTCATCATGTGGTAGCATATGTTTGGGGACCGAGGAGGATGATACTTTCATACGTACTGATTTTGGCGGAGTTGGTGTTAGGGGTGCACATGATAATGTCACTATGTTAGATGTCCTTTTGAGTGAGACATTTGGATTACAGTCATTGGCATCACCTTCGTAGGTATTTGTTATGTTTTATCATGTGTGTTACAAAATTTTTGGAGTACTTGATTTACTTATATATGTTAAATTTTTGAAATAACTGTATTTGTACATGTATATGCATTGATATTACAGCGTGCAGGAGACACATCTTCATCCCGACCATAGGTGACGAGCACCATGCATACACATACATTCACAGAGGTTATTTAGAATGTTAATTATGTAAAATTTTCACATACATGCAAATATATATATATATATTAGTTTTGAAGTCAAATGTATGTATGTTCTTGTATGTCAATCTAACTCACTTGATACATGTTTGTGTTGGTTTGAAAATCTGTTGCTTGGGCAGATTTATGGATAGACGAGCCAACAGTGTGCAGGGAATAGCCCCTCTTTGAGTCAGCAAAGCGAAACTGGTTTATTGTTATTCTACCAGCAGGAATCTGTGTAAGTCTCACAATATTCTGCCTTCGGGGGTTCAGGATCTCATCCTAGTAGAGGTGTTTCCAACTATGAAAAGAAAGGAAATGAAGTAGAGGATGAAGAAAGATCAGGTCCGAGGGGAGAAAAGAAATGAATTCCAAAGCAGAAAGGTCAGAGGGTTTATGTTTTGGGATTGGTAGTAAACAGAGCCAAACCTACTTGCATAAACGAATAAAACAATACTGATGAATAAATGACAAAAAGGTAGAGATAGATTTAACAGAATAAACACATAGATCTGACATAAGAAAGATCAGATGCCCATAACACACATATTCAGCACAAAGTCTTAATATTTGTATTAATATTTTCTTCTGTTACAAAAAGTACAAAGCCTTTTCTCCCTACTTCTATTTTTCATCTAAAAGATATCCACCACTGAATACAACAAGTATTCAAGTATATATAGAAGGAGAGAAGAAAAAGAAGACAAAAGAAAACAAACCACTTATTTACAAAAATATCTTACAATAAATTACAAAGTCATTTGTTGACTTTTGACAACTTTGGTGGATGACATCATCCCATGGTGCAACATGGATGATGTCATCGTTTGTGTCAACATGACTCAGATATTTTATAAAGAGAAAGAAGAGAAGAAAGAAACTATTCATCGTCGTCCCGCAGCTAGAAAGGAATATCCTGCTTTTGCTGCTCAGGCGACGAGATGTGGAACTGGGCACGGTACTCCATGAACTTGCTGATCATGGGTTGAAGTTGATCTTACGAAGGGTCCTTGTGCCTATCGCTGATAGCTTCGCAGGTCTCCCGCTCGTCTATGAGATTTTTCGGGAGCTTGGAATAATCATTCTCTGCCTCTATCAGGTACCTGATGAAGTCATGACACGCCAATAGGTTATTAATGGATTCGGCGTTGAACGTAACTTCTGGCCCCAGTCCTTGTGAAACGATCTCCTTGAATATCTGAATAGTTTCCTCCACCTTTCTTAAGGCGAAAGGAGTGAGTAACCCTGGAGACATTGTGAGAATAATCTGTTCCATTTGATGTATGGCATCCAGGGCTACCTCCTTTACCTTGTCGATCTTTTCCAAGACGAACTCCAGCTGATCCACCCGATAATCCAGAGTGGAAAGGATTTTATTGAGGGCTCTAGGGTGTCCAAAGATGCCAAACTTGACCAGATCATTGACTGAACAGTCGAGCATTCTCTGAAAGGTCTCGTGTTGCATCTTGGCATGATCAAGCTCTTTGGAGATGGGTCCCGCTATCACCTGGAGTTCTCTATTTGTTCGATTGATATTCTGGTACAAATATGTGAACTTAGCGATAACTCCCTCGCTTTCTTTGAGGATTTGGATCCTCCAGGCAGAAACTACCATGCCCTGCTCGCCGATTTTAGCATATTCATTGATCTTTTCCTAGCTCAGAGGCTCAGGAGTTTCGGCGGCAGTCGTAGGAGGTGTACTGCTCATTTTCTGCAAGGCACGGAGAAGATATTTATTTTGCTCCTTTAGCTGCCTTTTCTCTTCCTTTGCTTCTTGGAGTTTCTTGCAAAGGGCGTCAACTGCAGATAGGGCCTCTCCTTGCAGGCTTTCTAAAGATGTCCTCATTATGACCTGAGTCACCGTATAATCTGTCAAAGACAGATCCTTCTTATCTTTCAAAGGATTGGGGTATGCTATCTCCATCACTCTCTCCCCTGTTGCACTCTGAGAGAAGCGGGTTATGGGCTTTTGCTTCTTTGCCCCTTTTGATGGGATCACGGAGAAGTCCATCGGTGCGATGGGAACTTTCCTTTTCTGTTGACTCAGGTGCTGGGAGATCCAGGCTGGACTTATGGGAGAAGGACCAGAAATAGAGAAGGGGGCAGTTGCAGTAGTAGAAGGGAAAAACGTGGAGACACTTAGAGGTGGCATTGAGAGGGAAGCTGAGGAAGTGCTCACGGGAGGAAGGGGTACTGTAGGGGAGGAAGACATAGGAAGGGAAGGGAGCTCAAAGATGAGGGAAGAAATGGAGGGGGACAGCTCCGCGAGAGAGGAGAAGATGGACGAAGAAGCAGGAGGAACAGTAAAAGAAGGGGGAGAGGACACGACCAAAGGAATGGTCGCTTAGGTCACTCGAGGAGGGGAAGGAGGAGAAGGAGAAGGAACATAAGGGACCTCGATTGTTACAGTCGTGGCCGAATCCTAAGTGGATGTGCCTATTGGAACATCTTCCGCTGCTTCTTTTTCTAGGCTTTTCGGGATTACAACCCATTCTTGTGAAGCAGAAGGAGGGCTTTCATGAGCTTCCTCTTGGGTGGAGCTGGACTCACCCTCTTTTCCTTTTCCCTTGCCTTTTGTCTGCTATTTCACCCGAGGAGGTGCGTTGCCCAACGGAGAGGTCATGAAATCGACTTCGAGGTAGATGAGCCCGTTCATTCGGCACCAATGCTCTGTTCTGCGCAGAGTTTCCTTGAACCTTTCCTCTATTGTTTGAGGAGCTTTGGTTCTATCAATCACCACGAAAGGCCAATCGTCCCCACCCGTGTCAAGATACACTTGATCCACTTCTTGCTCAGTAGTTTGGTAGCCTTTTGGGATGATGGCCACCCCGTACTGGATGATTTCTACTAAGGCCAAGCGGGAATGATCCTTCCTCCTGAGCTCAACCTCATGATATATGTCGATGTAGATATCTTCGATCTGAGGGATGTGGATTGGATCGAGCTTGGCCCTAGGCAGACAATTTCTTGGGTCGAAGATGGGCCTTGCTGGGAAGTTATGTTTCAGATTCAGCAGCTCCATCTCTGCAAACATGTCTTTTGCCTTGTGGTGAGTGAGACACGTATACCTACCCACTGTGAGGGGGAAAGGAGTTCCACCCTTATTTCTCTTGAGACACTTCTCATGGTAGGTGATTAGCTGCCTTGACAGCTCCAACATGATTAACTTGGGACCGACATATCTCAACAATTTAGTTGGTTCTCCCAAGAAGTTAACCGCCCTTAGATAGGTGAATGTGGGGAATTGAGTAAACATGGCCCCCTATTTCTCTGTGTCCACTACAATACTCTTAGTTGTACGACCGTGAGTCATATTCGGCCTCAACAGGCAGATGATGAAATAGAAGAATGCATCATTGATCTTTGTGAAGTGGGGAATGCTATTTTCTAGCTTCAGTTCTGGATAATATTCATAGATTTTAACTTGGGGCCAAACCCCGCACCGCATAAGAGCCGGATAGTCCCTTTCTGAAGCTGGAGCATAGACCACGTAGGAGTTCATATAGAACCTCCCCGTTGTGTTAAGTTGTTGGAGCTGCTCAGAGATTGTGCTGCTTATGATTTCTGCCCACTCAAAGCGTTGATCGGGCGCATTTTTGTTCATTGTTTATAAATATCGCAGCATCCACTTGTGAAAATAATGGGCGTCAGGAAGCCCAAAGACTCTGCTCAGGAATGTAATTGTGTCGCTGAGTTCCTCTAAAAAGTCACTACGATGAATGACTTATGGCCACCGAGTCACCACCTTTTTGTTCTTCAGATAAACCTCGTTCATTAGCTGCATACACTGATCTTCATTGTCGTCCCAGGCCTTAATGCAATCTTCCTGGCTGACGACCACAAAGTGCCGGTGGTGAGGGATGCCGAGCATTATTTCAAAGTGCCAGGCAGTGAGGTTGATTATAACCTCACCCTTCTCATTTTGGACACATCTTGTGTCTTTATTGTAGCATCGGGCAACAACCATCATGAATTCGTTGTTCACGGCGCTAACTGGGATTCCTCTAGCAAAGTGTAGTGCATTGCCCATCAGTTTGTCCATCCATGGACTTCTTGTGACCCTCTGGGTTCTGGCCCAGAAATCTTCCATGTCAATATGACCCAGTTCTGAGTCTCTGATGTCTAGGTCACACTCTGCTTGGGACTTGGGCATCCTGACCCTCTGATACTTGTACTTCATTTCTTCTTCTGTGAGCTTGGCTTTTCCCTTGGATTTAGTAGGTCTCTTGCTTGATGTTGACATATGTGACTCTAAACTTAATTGCTGATCTGCAAGAATAAGAAGTGAAACCCAACGCAAGAAAGTCATATCAGCTGTTTGATCTTCCATTAAAGTGTCAACAGAGGAAAGAGTTAGTGATTTTAAGGCCTCAAGGCGCAGGGCGCATGGCGCATGGGCACTGCAGATTGCATTCTTTGTTGTTGTAAGCATAAGTGCACCTGCGCCATAGGTATACATTTTATAAAGGGCGCGGATAATTTTCATGTTACACGGGTGCAGGATGCACCAAAGGGTGTGAGTTTAATGCGTGTAACATCATTTTTTCATGCGCCAAAGGAGAACTTGGTGCGGCGCATGGAAGGTCTGCACAACATGATGTTTTTTTAACAATGGATGCTCCTGCGTCGATTTAACAATGGTAGTTGGTGCATAGAATTTCAATGTTGCATAGATGTAGGGTGCGCCAAAGGGCGCATGGTTTTGTAATGTTGCACGCCAGTTTGGTGCGCCAAGAGGGCGCAGGGAAAGGGGCTGTAACAAGTGAAGGAAGTGTGCCTTGAGGGCGCAACTATTCTTTATGTTGCAAGCAGAGGACATGCGCCATTGGCGTGACTGTTTATCATGTTGCAGGGGTGACAGATGTGCCAAAGGAGAAAAATAACAGTGTCTTCTTTTCAATCCATGATCTTTCTCTGAGGGGTTTTCACGTTGATAAGCTTCTTTTTAAGGGTTCATTTGGGTTATGAAGAGGCTAAATCAAAGAGTTCTAAGCCATTTTTTAAGATAGAGTCTCCCCTACTAGCAGATCTGAAAAGGGGGAAAAAGCATAGGTAGAGAAAAACAACAAGGAGGGTGGGGAGTTCATGTTTTGACAACTTTCATTTAACTCACACCAACAAGCAGCCAAGAACCAAAGCAAAAAACACACAAAAGGAATGAGGACCTCTTACCAGGATTATATAATGGAGAAGTGTGCAAATGGGTCCACGAAGTGATTCGAAAACAACAGGGCAGGTGCGCTGACAGGTACAGATGGAAGAGAATAAATCACGTGATGGTGTCGGATGACAATGACAGTGCAGACGTGCCTATATATAGGCGAGGTGGCAATAAATGCACCACCAACTTTTTCAAATGGCGCATGAAAAGCACTGTCGACACAAGAAACCATGCACCCTTTGGCGCATCAAAACGATTGCCAACACAAATTTATGTGCACCTTTGGCGCACCGAAAGTTGTGTCTACACAAGAATATGTGTGCCCTTGGCGCATCAAAAAGTGGTGCAACAAAAGTATTGTTGACATGAAGGTGCATGCGCCTTGGCGCATGCAAGAAAGACTCAACATAGTGAGGCGCATCAAAACGCCTGTTGACACTTCAAAGCATGCGCCAAAGGACTTAAAGGGGGCACATGAAAACTCTTGATGTTGCATAGTCATTATGTGCCCCGACCAAAAGACCAAAAATGGCCTAAGTTCGAAAACTAGATTTCCCGGGGAGGGATTTTGCAACGTTCCGAATGCAAGGGGTCCCTAATGAGGGACCAGAACAAAATTTTGGTAGGGTTATCTGTAAAATTTCCCTTGCCAATTTTACGGGATAACAGTTTGATAAAGATGTTGACTTCACTAGACACCCCACCATCTTTGCAACAAGTAGAGAAATGTGTTGTAGTTGCGATTTCATTTGTGCAACAACTCATTGAGGTATTCAAACAACATGTAACTTCAATCACCCTCCATTTTGACTCGAGGGCGACAAACGTTTCATTCCATCTCATCATCTTTGTACCCCCCGTTCGGACTCCTCGAGCTCTTGATGATCTTTGAGCGTGATAGCCAATTTGGTGTGACGACCACTTACAGCAATTTGTGTATTTTATTTAATACTTTTCATTCTGGCAATGGTCGTAAATACATGTTGAAAACATATATAAATTAATTGTTGACAAAAACATGTTTGCATTACAGGCTCCTCTACAAGAAAGTATTCTTCAGCGTAAGAGGACCATAGCATGGGCTTGGAAGATCCAAAGTCATCTCATAGATCTCGCATCTTCGCTAAGGAGGGGCCCTCTTTGAGCAAGGCCAATAGGATAATTTGATGATTGGAAATATATATGTCTTACATGACATTTTTTTTTGTATGCCTATGTCATGGCATTTGTATGTACCTATATGGCATTGGAACTTGATGGTATCGACCTATTTGGGCATTTTTATTGATATTATTATGCACATTAAAATACAATTTGGACTTGATATTTTTTTAGAGACCTTACGTTTCTGAGATTATTTTGCTGAAACTAATTGAATGTTCACTTTGACAATATTTAACACATTAGTGGATTATTTTTTCATTGATTGGGTGATGTACATTACGAGCATTTTCAATGTATAGATATGCATCAAACTTTGGAATTCAAGATTTAATATAATGGTCTGTCATCTAAGAGTTACCTAATCTGAGTAATTAATGGTCAATCAATTTATCAATGTGTCTAAGATGGGTCTTTACCTTACTTGTGCTTCTTCTTGATCATGGTCTCTTTGTAACCGGTTTCCTATCTTATCATGCCTTACTACCTTCTTCTATGTCTTCTTATCTTTCTCCCTATTAAAACCCTGAGAGTCTTTATACATTACTCCAGATGCTTGAGAATGTCTCTTATATGCAATGACAGTTTGATTCAGACCCTCAATGATTCTTGTTGTCTAATCTGTCCAATCGTGTATTACCTTTAAACCTGTCGGAATTTCAAGTCATTTGGAAATCAAATCACACCTTCCTAGCTGGATGAAATACCCTATCCTTTTGAAGCACTTTTGGCAGCACCATGGGTTTCATAGCATAAATACAAGAATGAAAGGTCACTCAGGCCATGGCCCAGCTGAATTCCCATCAAAACTAACCAAGAAAGATTTAGAGTTGATCGATAACTCCCGTGTTTCTTAAGAAATTCCCCTATCAAATTCTTCTTAAGCCAATCTAGTCTTCCGGGCTCTTAAGGGACTACAACCCAGATGAGGTGGGGAACCTGAAGCATGCGAGTGTAGGTTAAGGGAACCAAAACAATTCCTCCCTTAGCATTGACCTGGCCACCCCGATGTTTTTGCATAGTTGGTTTGGTGCCAAAGCTTCCTTTGCGAATATTACGTCTGACATCCTTACAACTGATCACCTACAACTATGTTAACACGTTTGCAAACAATAAGATAAGGAGAGAAGAACCGAATGGATATGGAAAAAACCTCTAAGGATTTTGTAGATGGATTTGACATGGATGTTTTGAATTTCGAGATGTCTCTCTAGGTGCCCACGGATCCGAGAAATCACCCGTCGAAGATATAATGTGTTTTGGTCTTAGGGATCTTAAGAGACTATGCCTGAATGAGGTAGCCTAAAAGCATGGGGAGAATAGGGAACTAAAACAAAGCCTCCACTAGCGTTCACCAGGAAATTCAGACATTTTTTCCCAGACGGTTTGGTCCCACGAGCTATCGTTTGAAAAATATAACGTCTGACAGCCGTACATTGACTAAGACTACACTATTTCACACATTTGTAAACAATAGGACAACGAGAGAACCAAATGGATATGAATAAAACCAAATTAGATTTCATAGAGGAGGGCCCCTGAATAGAGTTTTTAGATCTGTTGAGGTGTCCCTAGGTGCCAACGGAGTCCAGAAATCACCGTTCAAAGATATATCTGTGTTTTGGTCTCAGGCTTTTAAGGGCTTACTCTAGGACATGTAAACCTAAAAGCATGGGGAGTGGTAGAAAACCAAAAAAATCCTCCCCTAGTGTTTAACTCTAGCCACCTTGAACGTGTTGGGTGTAGTGGTTCGGCACAGGTTTCATAGAACGTTTTGCAAAGTATTACATCTAAAGGCATCGCCCTTATATTGCCTCAGACTACACTATTTTCTAGGTTTTCAACAATAGGACAAATAGAGAACCGAATGGAGATGGAAAAAATCACAAGAGTATTTCATAGAGGGCTTTGACATGGAGGTTTTAGATCTGACGAGACGTCTCTAGGTGCCACGGAGTCTGAGAAATCACCCGTCGAAGATATATCGTGTTTTGGTCTTAAGGCTCTTAAGGGACTACAACCGGACGAGGTAGCTCAAAAGCACAGGGAGTGTAGGGAACCAAAAAAAATCCTCTAATAGCATTCACCAGGCAATCTGGATGTGTTGGGTCTGTAAATTTTGTTAAATTTCTCATGTAATTCATATTATGTTAAATTACATGTTAGTAATGTCTTTCATTGTAGAATTATTAAACTATGTTAATAATGTCCTTCATTGTGTATATGCAGGAGTTACTTGCTATAGGTAGCACCCTTGTTCATTTGATTCACAGGCGTGGAAGGGTTAAAACAATAGTTATATATTGATAAAATTAGTTAAAATATTGTCATTATGTACATACATGTATACTTAGTTATATTTTCGCTAATTCTGATGTTAGATTTTCTGATCTTATGTGTATATAGGGAACTTCAAACCCCCTCCATTTTGACTTTGAGGGCATAGACTCCTCCATCTCGTCGTCTTCATACCCTCGTTCATACTCCATGAGCTCTCGATGACTCATATGAGCGTGAGATGCAAATTTGGCGTGATCGACAACTTGCGGTAAGTTTGTGTATTTATGTAAATACTTTCATTCTAGCATGGTCTTAAATACATGTTGAAAACATATATAAATTAAGTTTTGAAAAAAAAAACATTGTTTGCATTTACATGCTCATATACATGCAAGTATTCAGTGGAAGAGGACTCATAGCATGGGCTCGGATGATCCAACATCATCTCATAAATCTCCATCTTCATTTGAGGGAGGGCCTTCTTCGAACAAGGCCAAGAGAGGGATAGATTTTGATGATTAGGAAATATACACATCTTATATGTCATTTTTTTATGCCGATGTGCATGGCATTGTATGTACGCCTATATGGCATTTGAACTTGATGGTATATGAACTATTTGGACATTTTTATATTTATTATGCACATTAAAATACAATTTGGAACTTGATATTTTTGTATAAGACCTTACATTTCTGAGATTATTTTTTCATGAAACTAATATGATGTGCACTTGAAAATATTTAAGACATTATGGATCATTTTTTCATTTATTGGTGATGTACATGCACTAGCATTTTCAATGTATAATATGCATCAAACTTTAGAAATCAATATTTATATAATGTATGTATATAAAGAGTTACCTAATCTGAGTAATTATTCATTCAATTTATCAGTATGTCTATGTATATTTACCTTACTTGTGTTTCTTCTTGCTCATGATCTCTTTGTACTGGTTCCTATCTTATCATGCACTTACTACATTCTTCTATACATCTTAGTATTCTCCCCTATTAAAACACCTGCGAGTCTTCTCTACATCACTCCAATGCTTGAGAATGTCTCTAGATGCAATGACATTCTGATTCAGACACTCAATGATTCTTGATTGTCTAATCCTGTCCAATTCATGTTATTACCTTTGAATCTGTAGGAATTTCAAGTTATTTGGAAATCACATCACACCCTTCACTAGGCTTGATGACTACCCCTATCCTTTTGAAGGCACTTTTGAAAGCATCCATGGGTTTATCATAGCATAAATTATCAATGAATGGAAGGCCACTAAGCCACATGCCAGCTGAATCCCATTCAGAACTAAACAAGAAAGACTTACTAGGTGATTGATAACTCGTGTGTGTTCTTAGACATTCCCCTATCAAATTCATTCTTAAGCCAATCTAGTCATTTAGGGCTCTTAAGGGACTACGCTCGGATGAGGTAGCCCGAAAGCATGGGGAGTGTAGGGAACCAAAAAAAAGCCTCCCCTAGCATTTACTTGGCCACCCTAACGTGTTGGCATAGTTGGTTTGGTGCCAAGAGATTTCGTTTGCAAAGTATTGCGTCTGACATCCTTACACTGACTCAAACTACACTATTTCGTACGTTTGCAAATAATAAGATAATGAGAGAACCGAATGGATATGGAAAAAACCTCTAGAGGATTTTGTAGAGGGATTTGACATGGAGGTTTTGAATTTGACGAGATGTCTCTAGGTGTCACGGAGTATGAGAAATCACTTGTTGAAGATATAGCATGTTTTGGTCTCAGGGATCTTAAGGGAATGCACCCAAATGAGGTAGCCTGGAAGCACAGGGAGTGTAGGGAACCTAAAAAAAAGCCTCCACTAGCGTTCACCAGGAAATTCAGACATTTTTTCCCAGACGGTTTGGTCCCACGAGCTATCGTTTGAAAAATATAACGTCTGATAGCCGTACACTGACTTAGACTACACTATTTCACGCATTTGTAAACAATAGGACAACGAGAGAACCAAATGGATATGGATAAAATCGCAATTGGATTTCATAGAGGGCCTTGACATAGAGGTTTTGGATCTGACAAGATGTCTCTAGGTGCCATGGAGTCCAAGAAATCACTCGTCAAAGATATATCGTGTTTTGGTCTCAAGGCTCTTAAGGGACTACGCCCGGACGAGGTAGCCCAAAAGCATGGGGAGTGTAGAAAACCAAAAAAATCCTCCCCTAGCGTTTACCTAGCCACCTTGACGTGTTGGCGTAGTTGGTTCGGCACCAAGAGTTTCCGTTTGCAAAGTATTACATCTAGCAGCCTTATATTGCCTCAGACTACACTATTTCGTGTGTTTTCAAACAATAGGACAAATAGAGAACCGAATGGAGATGGAAAAAACCACGAGAGGATTTCATAGAGGGATTTGACATGGAGGTTTTAGATCTGACGAGACATCTCTAGGTGCCACGGAGTCTGAGAAATCACCCGTTGAAGATATAACGTGTTTTGGTCTCAGGGCTCTTAAGGGACTACGCCCGAACGAGGTAGCTCGAAAGCACGAGGAGTGTAAGAAACAAAAAAAAAAACCTCCAATAGCGTTCAACAAGCAATCTAGACATGTTGGTCTAGACTGTTTGGTCCCATGAGCTACCGTTTGCAAAATATAGCATCTGACAGCCTTACACTGACCCAGACAACACTATTTCACACGTTTGCAAACAATAGGACAACAAGAGAACTGAATGGATATGGATAAACTACGATATTATTTCATAGAGGGCCCCGACATAGAGGTTTTAGATCCGACGAGATGTCTCTAGGTGCCACAGAGTCCAAGAAATCACCCGTTGAAGATATAGTGTGTTTTGGTCTCAGGGATCTTAAGGGACTACGCCTAAACGAGGTAGCCTGAAAGCATGGGGAGTGTAGGGAACAAAAAAAAATCCTCCCCTAGCATTTACCTAGCCACCCCAATGTGTTGGTGTAGTTGGTTTGGTGCCAAGAGCTTGCTTTTGCAAAGTATTGTGTTTGACAGCCTTACATTGACTTAGACTACACTATTTCGCATGTTTACAAAAAATAGGACATCGAGAGAACCAAATGGAGATGGAAATAACCATGAGAGGATTTCATAGAGGGATTCAACATAGAGATTTTGGATCTGACGAGACATCTCTAGGTGCCATGGAGTTTGATAAATCACCTGTCAAAGATATAACGTGTTTTGGTCTCAGGGCTCTTAAGAGACTACGCCCGAACGAGGTAGCCCGAAAGCACGAGGAGTGTAGGGAACCAAAAAAAATCCTCCACTAACATTCACTAGGCCATCCAAATGTTTTGGCCCAGACAGTTTGGTCCCATAAGCTACCGTTTTCAAAATATAGCGTCTGACAGCCTTACACTGACTTAGATCATAGTATTTCATGTGTTTGCAAACAATAGGACAACGAGAGAACCAAATGGAGATGGATAGAACTGCGAGAGGATTTTGTAGAGGGCCCCGATGTGGAGGTTTTAGATCTGATGAGACATCTCTAGGTGCCACAGAGTCCGAGAAATCACCCGTCGAAGATATAACGTGTTTTGGTCTCAGGGATCTTAAGGGACTACACCCGGACGAGGTAGCCCGAAAGTACGAGGAGCGTAGGGAACCAAAACAAAGCCTCCACTAGAGTTCAAGACTTGGTCATCTCTTTATGTAAATGCCTTATCATCATGTAGTTTTTGGTAGCTAACCAATGTCGAACTGCATTGTAACTCATCATCCAAAGATAAGAGGTTTTATCATGTTGATCGTAAGACGCTGAGGGGGCTAGATGCAATCAGTTTGGGATTAGATCATAGTAATCAACAAAATATGGACTGCCAAACATATTTATCAACCATAAAATCAATGATAATCCCTAGCTTCTTGTGCTTTCCAAATTTATCTTTAGACTCCTTCATTTTTGTGTAAGGTTTTGAGCATGAAATGGTTTATTTCATGTTGTGTCCATTTCTTTTCTTTACAGTTACATTACTGTTTCTAATATTTCAATGTGCTTAATGCTTTATAAGTTGAAATAGATATGCAGAATAAAGCACTAAAAACTCATGCATATAAGTCTATATAAGGTGCATGGAATGTGAGCATCAATCTCTAAATTCCTTTGAAGTAGTATGCTATGCTAATATTAATAGCAGGAGAATGATTGGCTGACTCTTCTTCAATTGGAATGAAATCCAATTCCAACTGCACTACCTATAACTAATCAATACAATTTTTCCATGTTAGTACTGAAGAACTTCAAACTTTTGACCCCTGCATTACAACATTCTCATCTCTTCTTTCAAGGACACATACTTATTGCATCTTATTGGATGTTTGAGATCATTTATTGTGTATGTAATCATCTCATGATTCATTATATGAGAAAATATGAATAATTAAAGTTTCAATCCTCCATATCACACTAAAATTCTCAGTCACATTGCAAGGAATCAAAGTTACCAAGTTAATATAAATCCCATAAAAATATGTCATATGTGGCCACCTACATCAAGCCATAAATTTCTTGTCATGACCACAACAACCAAAAATTCATCCTCCCTCTGCTTTTCTACTTTTACAGCTATCAAATACATAAATATACCTAGTAGTACATACATACCATAGTCACAATTATGATTCCAAGCAACATGTATTCAAGACTTTTTTTAAATTGAGCCAGCAAAGCTGATAGCTGAATCACACACATAATGTTTTTTGCATTCGTCTAGGTTACTACTCTAAGCTACCATCACAATTTGTGATCCTTGGTGTGTGTTTATGCATTTTTTTTAAGGATAAAGGAGTATTTCCTTTCATCTCCCATTTCTACGACAAATATCACGATAACTCTATAATTTATATAGTCTCAACTGCTCATGTTGTTTATATTTGCAACAACTTTCATTGAACGAATACACAAATATAGCCTAAATAGTCAAAGTAGATTGATTAATAGGTGTTGGCCCTGTGGTAACATGAATCTTGTGGAGTTTGATATGCATATCTATGATGCAAACACTGCATGTAAAAGTTACCACTATCAGTTGATGCCATTTTCCCTGCATGTACCAAAAGTAACTCATTCCTCTGATAAAGATCCAATGCAAAACTTGGCAGGATTTTTGACTTGGCCATATACATGGTATGCAAAAACATTAGGCTTCTCTGTAGAAACTTTTAGAAAATGAAATTTTGATGTTGTCATCTACATTGTGTTAAAAAACACTAGCCCTCTCTTCAAAAAAATGATAGATATTTAACTGCAAAATGGATAAACCAAAAGCACCTCTCTGGATATAGAATGTTTACTGCCTTACAATTCCTTAACCACTGCATATAAAACAAGTGGAACTAACATCATCTATTTAGGAGACCACTCATTGGATATCACAATGGTTGTGACTACTGTATTTACTGCTGGTTAGAGTAATAGACTAAATCAACATTCTATTTCTCACATATCAAATGAATTTCTTCCTTCAAAAAATAAACTATGGGTGAATGCTCAATCAAAAAATAAAGTACAATTCTAAACGAGTTTTAGGCTCAGTTATCAATACTTCATTGCAGTTTTTCTTGCTAGTTTGCTACTTTTGGAACTGCCTGGTTTGATTTGTGAAGTTGAAGTAGCTAGGATTAATAAAAATAATCAACTTGGCATGTTGTCCTTAAGATTATCCATGATTCTATCGACAACATCACATAGATCTTCCATTCCAGTTAAGTTGTGATCCTTCCACGCTTCCCATTTTTCCTTTTCTTTTGCTATTATCTTCTCTTTAAGTTCTTCCAGATGTTTTTGGGTAATCATAATTGACTCTTTATGACTTTCAAGAGGCATTTCTTCTTGAATCAGAGTGACATCTTCACCTAATTGTTTTTCTTCACAATATTCATTGTCATCTAAAGTTGAAGACTTAAAATTTATATGGCCTTCGGCTTCTTTTTGGGCACAAACAACCTTTTGTAATCTCCAAAAAAAATTAGGCTCTTCATTCTCTGTTTGATTGAAGATATTTATTCTTTCAAAATGAATAGTTGGAACATTGGTGGTCTCCCCAACAAAAATAATTTCATAGTCTACATAGTTGCATCCTGTGGCAAAATCATTGAGGATAGCAAGATTGTAGAAGATGACAAAAGAATCAGAAAAGTTTGCAGGCTCTTGTTTTTCTCCTACTCCACCTGAATAGTGTAGTTTGAGTTAGTGTAAGGTTATCCATTATCAATCACCTGAATAATATAGGTGGTTCATACAATATAGGTGGTGAAATGAGAATTTTAATAAGATATTTTTACAATATATGGGGTAAACTGAGAATTTCTGTTTGTTATTCATTTCTAATATTTAATTTCTCTTATCTTCACTTGGCTTCGAGAATAATAAATTCTCTACTGACAGTTCCAACCACGTGAAGGTGGAAGCTTTATTGGTACCACTAACCTACAAAAACATGTTAGTAAACAATTAAATAGAATTTTAAATCATAAATAATTTAAAAAAATTCATTTAAGTAAATATTCAAATTAAATTCATGAAGAACATACCTTTGCAAATTCAATCCAATGAACCACAAGGATCAACTCTACTCTTGATAGTAGCAAGAATTGCTTCATGATCTGATTCACAAACCTTCCAAATATTCTTGTTTAATGGCCTCGATATTTGATCAATTGAATATTTTTTTCAAGGACCAAATGTGAATAGTGAAGTATCTTTCGATGTACTTCATAGTCTTCAAACAATCAAATGTTTGATTTTTTTTATAGGATATCGTCGAATCCAAGTTCCAGTGACTACCACTGACCTAATGGGATACTCAAGGTCTTCACCATTAATGACTGTGGAAGTCAATTTTTCCCCTCTACACAATGAGACAAGAAGTAGTATGTTCCCTCTTCATTAAATTCCGTCGCAATAACTACAAAAATGTGCCCTACATCACAAAGTAAAACTATAAGTCAAATTTAAAATACACGAAGAGTTGACCATTTAATAATTTATAAATCTAAAGCATGGCATGTACATATATGTATACACCTTGTTGTACTAAATCAGAGACTTGTTCAAAGTCAGGTGATGTTGTCATTTGATCTGAAGACCCTACAAGTTGTAATGCTTGTGGAACTTGATGTGTGTTGAGTGGAATTAGAGGTCTACAAGTCCATTCATCCACCCACTATTGTGACTCACATTCATTCCACACAAAATCAATGCATGATATATAAAAACATACCATGCACCTAGTATAAATAGTCCAAGCATTTGTATCTGAACTATGGAATGAGTGTATATCACTTGATCCTACAACTGTCATACAATCTTCAATGTTTTCTAGATGTTGTTCCTCTATCAACCAAAAATATCTATGAACTGTTGATCTCCATTGAGATTCATGGCCCATATTCTTGACACACCAATCAACAATGTTTTTTACATCTATAAATTTAGCACCATCCTTGAACTTTAACTCTTCTGTTGCAAGTACTATTTTTACACATGCTCCTACACCATCATGCTCTCCTTTTCCATGCCCAGCCTCAGTAAAAATTCAGATATGTTGTACATTTGTTTCTTTGTGCATCCTACTTAGCCAATAAAACATCCATGCATTCTTGAATTATGATGTGTAGTTTTCCGACTAAATGTAATGTTGATCGAAACTAATGTTCCTCTCATTCAAGTTCACATAAAACACCTGGAAACACCCTTGTACATATTCTGTAGAATATTTCCGATCATCACTAATGTAGAAATGATACTCTCTTAATATTTTTTGATCTTTCTCAGTGCTTTCTGGAGAGTGCATGAATGTTATATGCACGAAAATAGAAACTTGCACTGAGTTATAATATTGAGATTGAACCTCCATTTGTGGCTACAATGTGTAATTATTTATGAATTCAACTACTGAAACAATAATACCAAGTGGGAATGTGTCCTTTCTTAACTTGAATTGTTCATCCAACCATCGAGCTCTATGTGTGTGCCATGCATACTCATAAAAAATTTTCTCTCTGAATTTGACCATATATTCTGATACAGGTAATTGTTTTGTAACAAGCTCACACCTCTTAGATTCTTTTCCATATTTTAATTGATATGCCACCGATTTATATTTGGTGAAATCAACCAATTCTTTTCCTATTAAATCTATAATCTCCTCATGGATACAACTTTTCAGATTTGGCAAGCCACCACATACATTGTACGTTCCATCCAAACATGCTTTCTTAAAAAACAATTGTCTAGTTGATTTTTCACAAAATATTTTTGGAATAAATTCCCTTGAAGATTTTTGTGGAACATTTAATCCACACTCCTGCAACATGATGTCAGTATGCAAAACACCACGTATTTGACAAAAAAATATCATAATGCATCGAAAATTCAACATGATGCCTGTAACAACAAGTGGTATGTGAGTGATTGATTTTCACATAAAAGGGTTTTCTCATTTCAAAGAATCTTTTTATAATTTTAATTTGTGGATTTTCATTCTTAAACTTAGAGAACAGTCGTGTTTGAGTCATATATAAGAAATATTTTGCACACGATTCACGATTACAAGAACCTATTCTTATTTTTACTGTATCTCTTCTATTCGGTGACACCCTTGTGTTCTCATTCCAAAATTTTACAATTAATTCTTTTAGAATATCAGATGTATTCTTGTCTTTTCATGTAAGTCTGCTAGAGAAATCCCAATAGTCAGTGTTATTGACTAACTCAAGACGTTTACGTCTCTCTATTGCTTTCATTACTATTTTTTTGTTTAGCTTCAAAGCACTGTTTGTTTTTCTAATCAAGCATTTATTAAATTTTTTATCACTTACTATACAGTTAGCAAGTGCACGCCATGTAGCATTACTATCTTTGGTGTGTCTTTTTCCACCTACAGTTTGGTATGCTTTATGTATGCTTTCAACAATTGATACATTTTGATCAAAAGCATTATATGTTCTTAACCACATGGTCTTAATTATAGGTTTCATCTTAATTAATTTCATCAATGTAACAAATAATTAACATATTTATGTGTCATTTAAATTCTCAAAGTAATTATCCCAATTTTCACTAGCTTTTCTTCTCTCATTTCTTTTAGACATTTTGTTAGGCATTGGTTTTATAATGTTTTCATCAATTTCAGTTAAGTGAATTGGTTTTCTTTGCAAAATGGAAGGAGGTATTTTTAGACGTGAAGATTCGTTTACAAGGTTACTTTCTTCATTCGGTGTTTAATACAAATTTCGGAGGTTAACATTTGGATTCTCAAGTAAGGGTTCAACAATTGGATTCATATCAATTTCTTCATCCATACCAACATTATCGTTCAATTCAATATCATTATTCATTACAAAAACATTATTCATTGTAAAATCATTATACATTGTAAAATAATTATTCTCTACATTTTCATTATTTATTTCATCCTCATTTTCTAAAACATTAGTTACATTTGATATAGCATATGTACCTTGCCCTGCACGAAGTTTTTGCATTCTCTTCAATTTCTTTATTTTCATCTCTTCCAATTGCTCTGGTGTCTTGTTCTTGACTTTTCTCTTGTCCTTAGCTCAAATTTTATCACCAATGATTAGAAAAAATCAACTAGTGGAGTAGGGGACAAAATGAACTACTAAAAAATCATGCAAGAATGTAGAGAAAATTGCAGAACAAACAGAATGTATGCAAAATTCCTGTGAAAGAGATGAAAGAGACGTTGGGGGGCCACAATATATAAAAAAAGCATAACGTGTACGTGTTATGATTTTTACCTTTTCCAGCACATGCCTCAAGGCTTGGGATCCGATTTGGATCCCCAACCCTGAGGCATGGACCTGCACAAACACAACAAACAACGTGTTTTTGTAGGAAAATGTAAAAATACCACTTCCTCTATGATAAATCAAAATAAAACAATCGATCCATTTAAAAAAATTATACCACGACGTAGAGAAGAGTTTCTTCTTTCTAAAAATATAAATTTTCAAATTTTCTGACTAATATAAGGTTTCCATATTATTTATTTTCTAACTATGCCTTTTTATAGCTATTTTTTGAAGTTTAAATATATATATCTTTCATCATGTATCTTTTGTTTGGGTCATCAAAAATTTAAAAAAGTATACTAGCATAAACTAGGCATAATTCTATACATATTAAAAAAAAAAAATCTAATTTTTGATTTTTTTGAGGTAGTTAGGGGGGGGAACGGTCGGAGCTCCGTTATTTTTCAAAACATAAAATTTATGTACTAGAAAAATCATAAATAAAAAATACTTGTTAAAAAAATCTAAAAAAATTCTAACACAAACTAGATGCTCCTATCTATCTTTCTACCAAAGGGTTTTCAAAAATACTCAATGGTGCTCAAAAAATGGTTGGGGGAATGAGAGTCACTCTATTATATTTTTTAACAAAAACAGGAGTACTTGTTGGTATTTTGGTTATTTGACCCACTTAAACTTATCCATTTTCAATAAAATTTAGTAGATTAGAAACTAGACTCAAAATGCTATGATTTATATTTCTACAACATCTTCCAATTTTGAGTGTAACTATTTTTAAAAACTCGTACAAGTTGAAGTTTTTTTATTTTTCAGAAAAATACGTCCACTTAAGACCCCCTTTTGGCCCCCCAACTTGGTGCACTTACCCAACTACCACTATTCCACTTGTCATGGATCCTCTCACTCATACATCTGGCTCCATTATTTCCAATATCCTTGATAATTCTATTCAACATGATAATACCAGCACTGATGATTCTAATGATGAGGTTGATATTGTAGAGCTTAATGATGGCACATTGTGTAATGTTAACATTACTCCTATCGAGATCGATGAGTCCTACTTCAATGATACTTTTATTGATATAAGCCTCAGTGAATTTAAATTCAAGATAACCCCTCCTTCCACTAATAATATGACACTTTTTCATGGGTCTGTCCATACATTAGACATCATACCACATGCCTCATTTCACTCTGCATCGAAACTTCCTCTTTTCACATGCACTCTTTTCGTACATTACTCTTATTGGCCTCACATTCCATTTGATCCCACTTCCCTTAACACTATTTGCACACATGATGGCTTAGCCCGGTTAGGATTCACACTTGATGATATCTGTCCATCACCTCATTCTCCCCACCTCTATCATAGATGTGTATTTATTACTGTTGCTTATGGTCTCCGAGTCTTTCATTTATCGGTATTCCTTGCACGTACTCATCGTTCCTATCCACTCACACTTGGGTGGTCTTGGCTTAACCATCGGTGGAACTTTGGATCCTAACCATACTGATATCACATTTCTCATGCCTTTTGGCCACATTTCGATTTGTAATGACTCATTTTCTAGCTATACTCAAAATATCACATGCTGGTATGCACACGATTTTCTGCAACTACCTTTCACTGATGTAGAATATGCTATGGGTATGTACAATTTACACCGCAAAGGATCTATATATGATCAACCCCACACTATTGCTTATCTAATTTCTAACCCAAATCCAATAGGCTATGATCCTGATACTAATGATATCTTAGATGAATTCACTTGATATTTCTACAATCACACTTGGGGGGATTATGTTTACTCCCGCTCTTAATATCGTCAATTGACCATCAATCCTACTATTATGCTATGTACTTCATACTTCCTATTTCTCGGCACTCTTACAAAACTTGATACATACCTTATATCGTTGTTACCCTATGATGTACTCTAGTTCCATGGTTCAAACTTGAATGCTGAGAGTCTAAATTTGAAATGAACGTCACTGCATTCACTCTTCATGCTCTATGATTCATGAAACATATTTCTAGCAACTATTCACACAACACACATATTTCCTAATGAAACACTCTTGTTCTATGATTCATTCTTGATTATTGAGGGGTATTTTATAAATGAACCTCATCTCATACACATTCACTAGGGGCATGCTGCTCCTTCCATATTCACATACTGCGTACCATTCCATCACACTCAATACATTTTCATATCTTGGTTGCACTTACTCTTGCTTGTTTATACTTACATGTATACTTTGGTTCCCATGCTAGAAATTTGAAATGAACGTTAATGCATTCACTCTTCATGCTCTATGATTCATGATACATATTTCTAGAAACTATTCACAAAACACACATATTTCCAAATGAATCACTCTTGTTCTATGATTCATTCTTGATTATTGAGGGGTATTTAATAAATGAACCTCATCTCATACACATCCACAAGGGGCATGCTGCTCCTTCTATATTCACATACTGCGTACCATTCCATCACACTCAATACATTTTCATATCTTGGTTGCACTTACTCTTTCTTGCTTATACTTACATGTATACTTTTGTTCCCATGCTAGAAAGATACTTAGTATGTTAATATATTTTCCATATACACATGTGCATTTGCTTGGTCTCTATTTGTAAATGCATGTCTCTTACAAGTCACCGTATCCTTTTATAGTCCCATTGAGGCTCATGAGGTCATCTACCATTAATACTCTCACACATTACAAGTGATATTGTTTCATTATATACTTTCTAGCGCATTACTTTCCACTGATACATACATGCCTTGACATAATTTTCATCTTTCTAACATTCATATGGGTGCTTCACGTGCAACATTTTCCTTGCAAGACTATTTTCCACCATGGTTATATGATACATTTTTCTTGCCATTGTTTGTAGGTTATGGCCAATGTCTTGTTTGATCACTATTTGTATGATTGTGGCCACTTTGGCCTTGATTGTCTTGTGACATTGTGAGCAATGTCCCATTTTTGAGACCCAAATTTCCCAATCTATCTTATATGCAAATTTTCTTATTACATTGCTTTTCTATGACATGATTTATTCTTTTTCTACTAACACACATCTAGCCACTTTGTTTTCATATGCCTTGGTTTCTACCATGGAAATCCCCTCCCCTTGCAGGGATACAATTCAGATCAACATCATGTATTATCTTTTGGGCCAAATTCTCCTACCGAAATTACATGCACCCCAAACAAGGGGGGGATACATTGGGTGATAAAATCACCCCTCCAACATCTTAGAGATATAATTCAATATAGTACAACACATAATCAACACAAGTTACAGTTACAACACTAAATCAGAATAAGACTTGGATCCAAATCACAATACAGACACTAGTGCCTAGACTCACACATAAGTGCTTGGGAGCCTATGTCCTCCCCTAGGTGCTAATGTCACGGGGGCACACATAGTCAACTTATCATAACAACACAATCAACAGAAACCTTTAAAGTAATTTATTCATTATAGGCACAATACTCTAGCAACAAAATACATTCTATCACATTCAATTAGAACAATTAGTACATTCAGAACTAATTTGGGACAACATGAAAAAGAAGGGATGTACCATCTGCAGTGGTGCTTATCAGGAAAAGTCATGGAAGGAGAGTAACACTAGACCTCTCTCCCCAACACTTCCTCATTGGCATGAGATCACCCAAAAAGCTCACACTTGGCATGAGATCACGCAAAAAACTCTCCATTGGCATGAGAACACCTTAAAAAATCACACTTATTAGGAGATCTCCCCCAAAAAAATCACTCTACGCAGCATTTTTAGGACATCTTTCTATCCTTTACACTGATTTTCATCAAGTGCACACTTTCCTTTTACTATTTTTTACACACTTTTACATACTTTGCTCACATTTTTCATATACACTACTTTGCGTACTCTTTGGTTCTTATTTTATAGGTCCATCCTTAATTCATAACAAGAAGCAACCCTACATCAACAATACAATCACAACAATAGGTACAAACAATGCATACGCTTCACCCCTAGGGTCACTTTCCTTTCCTAGTTTCAACACTTTATTTTGCAATCATTTCGCGATTCACTTGTCTCTTTGGCATGCTATCACCATCACTCTCTACAGGAACAAAATGTACAAATCTTATAACTAATTTATGTTATTGAGTATTCAATCAACAAAATAAAGTGGGGGAAAATGTAGACACAAAATCATGAACTTGGTACATTTCAGGGCCCAAAACACATACTAGCATTCATATGATTCCTAAGCAAGAAAACTAGTAATTGATGACTAAATTTGGCCTTTTTTTCTGTGTTTTCTATTTTCTATTTGGTCCTACACACTGTACATCCTAGTCGGCATTTTACTTATTTATCTATTACAGCTGTAGACACTAGCACCCAGCTAGGACAAGAGCGCCCAAGTTCCCTTGTCCCCTCTGGGCGCCCTTGACCCTTTTCTATCTTAGTCACTCCTTTTTGGTATATTTTATCTTATGGGTATCTTTTTCACTTATGGTTCAGCCTTCCAGTTGTTAATTACAAAACTCAAACAAGGGAATCATATAAATACATAGCTATGTGTTCAAAATAAAGGACCGATCTCTAAGCATTATTACTTTCACCTAATCTTGCACTCAAAAGACACATAAAACACTTCAAAACATCTATTTGAAATTTAATAAAGTGACAAGGGAATGCATTTTATGCATATAATGCATAGGAAGGGGAAGTTCATTCTATTTCATTCACACATTTGCATATTCTAGAAAATATATCTCGTTAGCACAAGCGATTCGTAGGACACCTTTCTTACACACACTCACAAGAACTACATGGAGTCTGAGATGTAGTGCAATGCTCAGTTGTAAGTTCACTTTTTCGGGAGACCACAGGGGTCAGTATGACTCCCCATATTAAATTTTTATTTTTTGGATTTGATGTAGTTTTGTCAGTTTTGCAGGTGAACATCTCTTTTGTAGGTTACAGGTATCTCTGGCAATAAATGGGTGACATACAAATGATCAAAAGAGAATATTTATGACACTTGTACGACACTCTAAAAATCAGGTTCTAACCACTTTTGTTGTCACGGGCCCCTAATATCGGTCTTTTACACCTAGGCACCCTTGCCCCAGTCTAGGCGCCCATGGCCAACATCACCTGTAAGCTCCATAATTTATCCTGAGCATTTACTACGCTATTCACTTCCTATTCAATAGTATTCTTGGTTTAGAGCACTTCCAGATCAAGTGTAAATCAACTAAGTTATTATTTCTATACCTTTTTCTTTGGGTTTCATACCTACTTATTTGCTTGTGTCATATTTTACTTAGCAAATGTATATCATTGTTTACATTCAGTTACTTTGCAATTAGGGTTTAATAATACTTAATTTTTATTAAATCATTTTTGTGAACCCCAATCATGATCATTCAATTAAATCCTCCTTCTTTCATGGATCCTAAAATTCTTAGTCTCCTTACATCAATTTCTTCAAATGCACCCACCTTACAAATATGTTCTCCAAAAATCCCTAGATACTATATACCTCCATAACAAAATGCCACTCACTCGAGTAAGTGCCATTTTTGATCTTCTATATTATGACTCTACGGGTCCTAATCCTCCATCCAATCAAACCATCTTAGAGTTCATTCGGACTTTACATTGTTTATTTAAAGATAAAATTCAAGCTATAGAAAAAATGATTACATATTTTAAAGCTGAAATCCAACATCTCAAGGATGATTCTCAAGCCCATGCTAATTCTTCTTCTCCATTTCATCCTACTTCTATGTATTCTACATGTTCTCATATAAGTGAACCTCAAGTGTTACCTCTATCGAAACCTCTCAATTTTGATTCAAATGTTAAGCAACATGATATTCTTCCTTAGCTTCTCACTCACTAATTGGTCAACTTTCCAACTAGTCATTGCTACCCTCCTTATCGGCTTTCCAAATACCACGATATCCCATTTTACAATTATCATCGAATCAATGGAAATAATGAAAATGGTTGATATGCTTTACAACAAAGGATTAAACATCTTGCACATTAAGGTTTTATTTCATTTTTTTCATAAATCCTTACTACATCTCTAATTGCTAAGCCCCATTGGGATCCTAAATTTGGTCCTTCCATGTCTAATGAGCATCATTCCATTGTTACTAATGTTCCTCCTTCGTTTGGTTAAGAGTTTCTTGTCTAACCCATTCCAACTAAACAACAACCTCCTCTAAAAATTAGTCCATCCCATCCTCCTCTCAAGCCTTCTACACCATTATCAATGCCAAATAAGATACCACCATTCAATGTACCTCCCCACTCTACTCCACTTTCACATCCAATTATCTTTATCAAACAAGCTAATCCTTACATTGATGGCCGAGACATATCTCATACTCCACCACTATGGCATGGTTCTTGTCACATCAACACATAGAACTCCATCACTCAAATACTTGGGGGCATCGCTACTTCTTCCACCCTTCACTACTCTCAAAGTGTCTACTTCTACACTTCACACTCCACTCTTAATGTATAAATATTTCCTATCATTCAAACATCCCCTTTGATATATACATTGTATCATTATCACCCTATGATGCACTCTAGTTCCACAGTTCATACTCAGTTGCTAAGGGTCTAAATCTTAAATGAACCTCACCACAATCAATTTTCATGCTCTATACTTTATGATCTATCTTTCTAGTAAACATTTTCAAACCATTTCCTGATGATGCAATCTTATTATATAGTTCATTCTTGAATGCTGAGGGGGCATTTATAAATGAACCTCATCTCATATGCATCTGCTGGGGGGAACATTTCTCCTACCATCATTCACACATTGCATACCACTCCGTTCCACTCACTCACTGCATTTGTATATCTTGGTTACACTTAATTTTTCTAGATTATTTTACTTACATGATCACACTTTGCTTACTTTATTAGCCGGATAATCTGTATGTGATTATCTATCTATATACACATGCACATTCACTTGGTAATTAGTTGTGAATGTAGATCTTACATGTTCTTACACAATGCAATGATGATTGGAACTGCACCTTTTACCAGTCCTACTGAGGCTTCTGGGGGCATCTACATTTCATACTTTCATACATTACAAGTGTTATTATTTCATCATTTACTACTTCTACTTTATAGCACACCAATTTCCATTGATATATACATGCTTTTCCATAATTTATATCTTTCTAACATGCTAACGACTACTTCATGTGTAACATTTTCATTACAAGACTATTTTCCACCATGTGGTTGTCTGATACACTTTGTTTGACATTATTTGATATTGTATGCCATTATTAATGGGCTATTGCCTATGTATTATTTGATCATTACTTGTATGATTTTGGTAACTTCGGCCTTGATTGACTTGTGACATTGTGAGCAATGTCCCATGTATGAAACCCACTTTTTGTGGTCCATTTTTTTGTACATTTTATTATTACATTGTTTTTCTACGACATGTTTGCATCTTTTTCTACTAACACATGTATTTAGCCACTTTGTTTGCATGTGTGTTGGTTTCTATCATGCACATCCCCTCCCCATACAGGGATATAATTTTAGATCAGCCTTAGCTCCCCTCATTTGGGATGCATACTCCTAGAATCATTGCATGCACCCCAAACAAGGGGGGCATATATTGGGCGAAAAAATCACCCCATACAACAACTCACAGCTACAATACAAACCTGCATAGTACAAGAAAAGAACAAAAATATAAACACATAACGAACCAAAATTTTACCTAGGTCCTCAAGACAACATAGACACCAATGCTTAGTACTAGACAATAGAGCCTGGGCACCCGTGTCCTCCCCTGGGCACTTATGTCCTAAAGGCACATACAATCACTTTCTCATATCAATACAATCTACAATAGTTCACAGAGTAATTTTACAGTATCAGGAAAAATCCTCCAACAAAAAAATGCATTTTATCTCTATTTCAATTAGAAAAACATTACATTCGGAACAATTGAAACAACAAGAACAAAATAGGGACACACCATCTACAATTGTGTTTATTAGGAAGAGTCATAAAAGGAGAGTAACACAAGATCTCTCTCCCTAACACTTTTTCATTGGCATGAGATCACCCAAAAAACTTGCACTAGGAATGAGATTGCCCAAAAAAATCATTCTTAGCATTTTAGGACATCTTTCTATCCTTTACACTATTTCACATCAGGTACACACTTTCCTTTTACTACATTTTGTACTACATTTTACACACTTTTACATACTTTACTCAGATTTTCATATACAAAACTTTGACTAATGTTTTGCTCTTCTTTTGCATGTTCATCCCTAATACACAACAAGAAGCAACCCTACATTAGCAAATACAAGCACAAAAATAGGTATAATAATCACACATGCTTCACCTCTAGGGTCACTTTACTTTTAGAGTTTTCATGTTTCATTTTGTAATCACTTCAGGCTTCACTTTTCTCTTCAGAATTCTATCACCATCAGACTCTATAGGAACAAAAGGTAAGCACCTTCTAACTACTTTATGTTATCAAGTATTCACTCAACAACATAAAGAGGGGGAAAATGTAGACACAAAATCACACACTTGGGTACATTTCTAAGTCCAAAACACATACTAGCATTCATATGATTCATGAACAAGAAAAATAGTAATTGATGACTGAATTTGACCTCTTTTCTATGTTTCTAGTTTTCTATTTGGTACTAAAAACCCTACAACCCAGTCGGTATTTTACTTATTTATATATTATAGCTCTAGAAACTAGTGCCCAACTAGGACAAGAGTGCCTAGGTTCCCTTGTCCCCTTCGGGGATGCCTGACCCTTTTCTATCTTACTTGCTCCTTTTGGGTCTCTTTTATCTTTTGGGCATTTTTTTCACTCATGTCAGCCTTCGAGTTTTCAATTACAAAATTCAAACAAGGGAATCATATAAATACATAGCTATGTGTTTAAAATAAAGGACCAAGCACTAAACATTACTATCATCACCCAAAATTACATCCGAAAGGAACCTAAAGCACTTAAAGACATTCATATAACATTCAATCAAAGGTCATGGGACTGCATAATCTACATATACTGCACATGAAGAGGAATTTCATTCTATTCTATATGCACATTTTCATATTCTAGTAAATCTATCCCTTTATCTAGTGCATCTTGCACAAGGGATTCCTAGGGCACCATTATTACACAAACTCACAAGAACTACATGGAGTCTAGGATGTAGTGCAACACTCAGTAATCATTTCACTATGTCAGGTGACATTCGGGGTCAATCTGGCTTCCCATATCACATATTTCTTTTTTCGATTTGATGTGGTTTTGCAGGGTTCGCACGTGAACATATCTTTTGCAAGTTACAGGTACCTTCGACATTCAAAGAGAGAATATTATGAGATAAAAAGAAATAATTACGACACTCTTACAACACAGTGAAAATTGGATTATGACTATTTTTGCAGTTAAAGGCACCCAGTACCAGTCTCCAATACCCAGTTGAAAGGAACAATAACCAGATCATACCAAGCCAAGAACACAGATGCTAATCAAACACCACAATCAAGAAGATGAAAGTAATTCGTAAGAATAACTTTACATAAACCTTTGCAAACAAATAAGCAACAATATCATATATTATTATGGAACTCAATGCAATACATTAAGAATGGGCCTTGCTTAAATAAGCAAGGAATAACAATCTAAGAACCAGTCAAGGTCGTAGATCAAGCCATAAATCAAGGAAATAACTAGTCATTAAAGAACTAGTCAAGACCATAGATTTAGGAGAGAACTAGACATCAAGGATCTAGTCAATACCATAGATCAAGGAAAGAACTAGTCAATACCATAGATCAAGGAAAAAAATATACCTAATAACTAGATAATATCTCATAATATCTAAATAAGATAAAAGAAATATCCACACACATAAGTGGGTGAAGATAAATACAATAAAAGTAAATAAAGTACCTAGGTGAACATGAGCTAAGGTAAATACCTACTCTAACACCAGTCTCCCTTGCCCTAGTGTGAGCGTCCATGTCTAAATTTGTTCGTAAGTTGCAAAATTTATACTGAGAATTTATGACACTCTGCCCAGCTTGTTCAACACTTTTCCCAATCTAGATCAGTTCCAGATCGAGCGTAAATCAGCTAAGTCTCTTCATCTATCTCTTGTGCTTAGGGTTTCATATTTTAATCTTAGTTTACTTGTGTCATTTCTACATTTTATTGTTTATACATTTGTTACTCTATAATACTAATATTTAATTAATTCAAATTAAATTAAATCAATTTTAATGGTGTCATGGGAGTGAATAACATTAAACTGTGGTTGATTAGTAGATGGAGAGTGGTTTGGAAATGGTTGTTTAAAAACGTCTAGGTTTTGATTTGGAGGTGCATTTTGGTTATCTAGCTGTAACTCACCTTTGTCAATAAGGTCCTGAAGGACGTTTTTGAATGACTGGCACATTTAGATGTCTTGACCCTTGACCCTATGGTATTTGTAGTAATCATTTGATTGATACCAAGAGGGTTTTAAGAGAGATGTGTTGATGGGGTGTATGGGAGGAAGGGTGATCATACACGCAACCAAGAGTTTATCAAAAAATGTGCTGTAAGATTCACCAATGGGCATATATTTATGTTGAGAGCATGTGTGTTATGAAGTTGAATGTTCCTTAGAAGTAGTATTTATGACGAGTGAGTTTACAGATGTTTTAGATATTTTGCGACTAGAGGATGGTTTGAGTGAGGACTCAAGTTTAGGATTCTTTGATTTGAGTTCGAACCTACCATCCTCGAGGGCGCAAAGTTAGAGTTTATGATCCATAGTAAATGCTTTATCAAACATTTGAAAGGATTGGATTTGTAATTTTGATGATATATGCTTGACACAAGAGCTAGAAAATAACTCAACTAATTGTGTTTGTGGGAGGGAAAAGGATAATTGATTAATAATGCTTCTCCATTTGGAAATGAAATTTGTGATAGAATCATCTTTGAATTGTTTGATAGTGTATAGATCAGTGATGGTAACTTTGTAGGCGATGTTGATTGAGAAGTGTTCCAAGAAGAGTTGTGTGAACTGCGCGACTGATTAAAGTGAGTATTGGGGGATACTCTTATACTAATATAATACAAGTCCAGCTAAGGACATGGGGAATGTTATCAACATGAGGTTATGGTCATGTGAAATGAGGTAACAAGCATGATGGAAGGCCCAAATATGTTGTTGAGGGTCTTCTTTGCTATAGAATTTTAGTAACTTAGGAAGTTCCCAATGTGTAGGATACACTTTATATGGTACATAGGGATGGATGGGTTCATTGTAAATTTATTAGTAACAAAAATTGTTCTTAGGAACCATAGAGGCCGCTTCAAGGATGGATATCCTGTTTATTAATTCCTCCAAGAGGTTGTTTTAAAATGGTTGTTGTGGAGGATTGGATGATGAATGGCCCACTTGATTGTATGTAAGTGGATTCAGTTGCTGATATGGTTGATATAATAGAGGGATATTATACTAAAGGGGAGTAATTATGGGGATGTTGTATGCTAGCTGTGAAACTAAGGGTTGTGAGGGTTGGATGTATTAATATTGGATAAGCATGGAAGTGTTCAAAAGGGGTTGTGAGTGCTGGGACATATTTTGAAAGGGGATAAAAGTGTGGATAAAAGGTTGAAATTATTGAGGTATATGTTGGAAGGGAATGAAAGTATGGATAAGGGGTTGTGATTTTTGAGGTATTTACTGATAGGGTATTTGTGAAACATGAGTGGTTGATGAATGATGTGAAGAGGGATGGACACTAGAGATAAAACTCGTATTGATGAGAGGTGTCGATGTTGGGATGGACATAAGCACATTTTGAATATATGACATGGGTTGTTGAAAAGGGCTAGGTTGGGATATACTAAGTGGGATAACTATTGAACTTCCAGAAGGTGTTTAGATAGTGGAGAAGACCAAAGGACTAGAGGTGGATGAAGATGTGTTATTGTTGTTTTGGGGTGAGGAGGAGCCATATGAGACATCTGGTGAGGATGTTGGTTGTTGATTAGTTGTGTATTTTCAAGAAACAACATTGAGATTGAAAGTGATGATGGGCCGAAGATGCATGATTAGATTATTGATCCACTAGGCATGGAATGGTGGTAGATTTTTTAGATGAACATCTCATGATTAAGATCAATAAGATGAGAAAATTCATAAGTAGTGTTGGTGACAAAGGGTCATTGTTCAGGCGTGTGTTGCTGAAGAAGGACACCCCAGGTAGCTAAGTAAGCATTGAGGGCAACATGGTTTGAATCTAAACTTTTAGTTAAACATGGATCCCTATTGTTGAAGAAATGAGGACTAGATGGATCGGGAATTTTTGATGTGACAGATTGAATGCTATGAGAGTGAGGGGGTTCTTGATCATATACTAGAGGTGATGAAGATGATCAATGCTAGTTAACTAGATATGTGTCATAATTAATGTGAGTCTAGACATTCTCTAAGGATCGTTAGAAGTGTTCAGTCATGTTTTCAATTTTTTGTAAATGGGACTATTGTTTGGTTAGGACCATGAAAACAAAAAATCACTAAAAAGAGAAAAATAATCTAGAGGGTTAATTAAAATCAAACAGACAAGTCACACAAGATAATTTTAATTATGTTGATTAATTTAGAAAAATATGAAATGTGAAACACAATTAAGAGGTCCTAGGAAATGGAAATTTAGGGTTGGTTTCAAGTGATGTTAAAGGCTGAAGTCCTCGATATACCCAAAGGTACATGAGGCATAAATCTATGTTTTTTTGGTATGATGCATAGTATTGGGGCCTACCCCCTCACTTCACAGTCCCACAACAATTAGGGTGTCAGGTGCTTAGCTGATATACCACTCACCAACTTATTTATACTCAGCTAGAACACTGAGTCGACTTATTCTCTTGGTGATGAAATCCAAGTAGGTCCATATGGGTAGGATCATTTGAAATGCAAGTTGTGTTTGATGTGATTTGGTTGTCTGTGAAGGGAGTTAAGTGAATGCAATTCATTAACCCCTGATTAAACTATGTGTTCAAGCATATATGAAGGTTTGTTTTATATATAAAAAGAAATGTTAGCTTTGATGAGGGAAAAAAATGCAATGCTAGGAAAAAGGAAAAAAAAACAACGAAGAAAGAATACATGTGATTGATTTTAATTTTTAATTTTTAATTTTTGATCTTTTTAATTTTAAGCAACAATAACAGCAGTAATGCGGTCCAAGCTGAAAATTTAGATAAAAATAGAAGACAAAAGAAATGGAAACTAAAATGGGAATCTAAATGAAAAAATGACTAAGAGTCCCAATGGACATGCCAGGAATGTATTAAGTAGTTTTTAATAAATATTGTTAAGTTCAGAAAGTACCTAAAATTTGAAAATAGTAGGGTTTAACGATACCTACGCCAATCGTCACAATGTTGAGGTGATGAGATGTGAATAATGAATAAGCGGTCTTCCCTTTTTTGAGTGAAGAGACTTGTAAATACAAATAGCTAGAAAATATATATTAGATGTAAATAAGATGACGAGATGCTTGGAAAAGGTCAATTCTAGGAATCCAAAGGGACTTCCTTGAAGGATGTCAACTCGTTTTGATAAAATTAAGTAAATTGATAAAGATATTAATATATATATATATATATATATATATATATATATATATATATATAACGATAAGATAAGGAAGTTAGAATTTGGGATGAAAGGGAAGATTCTGTTATGCTTCATAAGTGGCCTAGGCTAGAGTAGTAGCGATATGAAGATCTTCGAAGTAGTCATACCAATAATCTACAGTTGTTTGTCAGATATCACACTATTCTTCAATGTATTTGAGGGTCGGTGTGAATCCGATGAAACACAAAATGAGCTCATGGAGGATATTGAACTGCTTCCACACAAATGGCTTATAACGATTGAGAGATAGTAGATGTTTTTAATTAGATGAGAATGACCTGGAACATTCATCTACAATAAAGAAATTATTGCAAGTAGACAAATTAAGTCGAGAGATGTAGATAATAATTTATAAAATGTAATGTTTTGAAAAGGTAACTAATTTGACAGAAATAGTAGGTAATTCAAATGAATCACTTGTGATTGAAGGGAATCATGGGCAATTCCTATACAAATGTGGTTTTCTTTGATAAACAATAAACTGATTGAAAACAAAGGTTAAAATGATTATTTTCTTTTGTTTTGATGTATAAAAGAATGGGAATAAGAATGAGTGGATATGATATTACTTTGAATGTGAAATAGAATGTAAAGTGCTAAAAAATACTAATTGAGTTAATGATGCTGATATACTGATTGTCTGATGACATGAAGAGGGCCTTGAGGGTTTGTGGATGTACAAATCAATGTGTTGTGTGATCAAGGGATATTTTTTAGTGTCAAAAGTTCCCTAAAATTCCCTAGCCCATGACAGTGCAGTAGAGCCTTCAGATTCCATGGTATAGAGTTCGTCACAAGATTTTTTGACACATTTTTAATGGACCAAATCCAATTTCTTATGTGAAATATATGCATAGTCAAAGTTGTGGTCAAATGATGACATGGCACACTCTGACGTGGAAAAAATGGCATATTATGGGCGTGACACTTGGCAGGTTTTTTGTGGCTTTGAATTTAAAATAATAATAATAATATTTTATTTAATCCATTCCATGGGAATAAGCCTAATTCTATGGGATAAGGAGGATTTTGTGGACAAAAAAGCTATTTAAAGGCTTATCTTATCCCTTTCACACCAAATGTGGGGTTAATGCCTAAATTAGGTGCCTAAACCTATGGAAGGGGGATTTGAACCCAACACCTCATCTAAAGAGGTAAGTGGCTTTACCAACCAATAACCCTCTTATAAGTGGTATAAATAAAGCTCACTTGCATTTGTAATGGATAGGTGCTAGGTTTGTGTCAAGGGAATAAGAAGGCAGTTTTGAAAAAGTGTAATATTGGGGCACTTCTGCTCACTTTCAGATCTTAAGTTATATATGAAAGTTGCTCAGAATTTCAAGACGATCACAATGGTGTGATAATTTATCTAATTTGGAGCTTTTGTGATAGATTTATTTTCTGTTAAAGTCACATGAAGGTGTAGAACCAAAATGAGACACTGCTACAAGTGGATTAAGAAGGTGAAGGACATAGGCTGAGCTCCATTAACGTCCTTCCAAGTTCTGAAACATAGTTTTATAGGTTTTTGATTCATTATTGGTTAATGTAAAGGTTATTGTATTTACATTTTTTAACATTATTAATGGATCGGGTTCACCACGAACCCGGGGGACGTAGGAATTCTGAACCCCGTAAAAAATCTAGCGCTGTGTTCTAATTTTTATTTTCAATTTATGGTATTTTCAAGTAATTTAAATTCTTAAAATGAATGTGGATGTAACTATAATCGGAATTGATAAAATTGGAAAAATCAATTAAATTTGAAACAATGATTTTTTTGGGCTTCGATCAAACAGTGAAAATTTGAGTAAAATTGCAAACTTAATTTTAGTTTGAATTCAGTCTTAAATCACATTTTTAATTAATAATTTGGAGTATCAAGACCTCTTAAGTTGATTAGATTTAATCATCCTTCGAAAACGTTTAAAAGTGTTAATTTCAAGCACCCATTTTTGGATCAAGTTTGGTATTAGAGTAGTTAGATTGCTGGATTAACTTCTAATTATGTTTGAAAATTTGGCTTCAATTTCAGTAATGGTTTCAATTTTAAATTGTGTAAACATTTTGGGTTTGTTAATCTTCTTTTGTAGTGTGTATTTTTGGAGTTACAGGTTGTTTGCAAATAGGGAATCATGTGAAAGTCATCTAAACAAGAGAAACTAGATGAGCTTGAAGCCATAAACCGTCAACTCCAAGAATAAAATTCTTTCTTGAGATCCCAATTTATATTCCTTAGAAGAGGAAATATTACGGTTAAAATCCAAACCACAATCCTCTACAACCAAGAAAGAGGAGTATGTCAACGAGATGCTTACACAAAGCAAGAAGTTGATGGGTTTTTTCAAAGAGTTGTAGGAAGAAATACGGACCAAGGATGCTCTCTTGGAAAATCTGCAACAAGGAGAACAAAAGAATGAAATTCCTTCCAAAGTAGATGTAGGTACTATGATAGAAACATGTAATGTAAGTTATTCACATATTGAATCTTCCTCTAATTTAGTTTCAGACATTTCTTTGGGTGAATTTGAAAAACAAAGTAAGGGAATTGGGTCTAAGCTAATGGTTAAGATGGGATTTAATAGAAGAGGTCTTAGTAAAAATGGACAAGGTGATGCTAACCCCATATAGGTAGAGGATCAGCCTCAGTTTGTAGGTTTGGGTTATTGTAGTGGGCAAATAGAAATTGGAGAAAGTTCCAAAGCATCTGAAGGAAGAAAAGATTCCAACATCCAAGGATCTATACCTATAGAATTGTAGGAATCCGCCATCAAGAGGAACAATGAAAGGTGTAACAAAATACATAAACGAAGTAATGAAATTCCACCTCCTCCCCCTTACACTAAAAAATAACACTAAGGGTAAATTAAATCCTAAAACTTATAGAACACTCTTTTAGTTTGAACAATATAGCTTTAGTATACATAAATATGCTTTTCCTTGCATGTTTTGTGAAGGTACTAATCATTCTATAGAATATTGTTGGAAGAGGAAAACTATGTTAAAGAATTTAATTCCTTTTTTTAATGATGAGATATGTGTTAAAGATCAATCTCACCCTAATGAGGTGAGAAAAGGAAAAAAGGTTACCTCTCCTAAACAAAGGAAAAAATTAGGTAAGTTTACTATAAACAAGGACATATAATTTTGTACCCATTGTAATAAGAAAGGACATGATGTTGTATAATGTTGGAAAATGCATTCAACGCAACAATGAAAAGTTGTTTAGAAACCAATAAAATTAAATTCAACTCATACAACCCAAATTGGTACTAAGGAAGTAAAACCACCTGAATAGGAAAATGTTGTTAGAAGGGATGGTAAAATGATCCTTAGTTTTATGTTTTCATAACATTGATTGTTGATACACATGCAGAATTTTTCAGAGCTATAGGGATTATTGATGTTTGTTGAAAGGAAATTTTTTCCATATGATGATATTCAACTTTGAAATTTTTATGGAAACAACTGTAGGGAAGATTTTAGTGATAGGTTCATTATAATCATATTGTCTTCTCACATTTTTTGTTGGAAATTCCATTACCGACAGCAATATGCAGGGATATGAGTGTCAACAACATGTCTAATTTTGAAACTTGTAGTTTTATAATGTTGTCATTTGTGCAAATTCATGGATGCTTATAAGACCCTTTCGGGAACCTGTTTGATATTGTAATAAATATACAAACATGTTGTATCCACATGTGTTATTTGCACTAATTTTTAAGACCCTCATTTTGGGAAAACTTAATTTTTGTAACTATCATATGTGGTTACAATTAGGGTGTAAATTTATTACACTAAAAAAACTAGTTTGCAAAGTTACACCAGGTGATCATTTTGTAGATTATGGAAGTTCACCAATTTGGGTAAGCATACAATTTGTTATCTATCCTTTTATAAGTTCAGTGTATGGATAGAATTGGAAGATTCACGTTGATTCAAATTTTGCTATAACTATTTTTGGGCATTGATAGTCTAATTTATTCTAGATAGTAAATATTTACATGTTGTTACAGTTTCAGGTGACAGTTGAACACTAGCTTTCCATATTAGAATGTGTTTTATTATCTGGTCATTTATTTGTGATAGCATTACAATGGGGTATGACAGTTCATAGTTGTGTGCAAAGTTGATAGGGTTGCAGCATTTCAGTTGAACACTAGCTTAATTGGGTGTTATTATTTGATCGGTTATGTAATTATCTAATCAACTATTTGTATTTCATTAACCTATAATTCTATTTCAATTTCTTGTGTGTGTGTTTGTGCAATGCAGGAAGAGATATTATGTTTTGTTGGTTGATACACAACTTTTTGTGGACAAAAAGCCTTCTCAGTAGGGAGTAGTGATCAGGGGATCAATTTTAGTGTCAAAGGTTCCCTAAAATTCCCTAAACCATTAAAAATTGGTAGATCCTTTAAATATATTTTTGATGACTATAAGAACATGAAAAATAGACACTCTGAGCTCCAGATACATATGATCAAAGTTGGTAAAAGTTTGGTCAACATGTGGTCAAAGTTGGTCAAACTATAAAATTAACTATACTATAATATCAAAAAATCACTTCTATTGTATATATCTTTGCATTATCTTTCCAACGCATTTTCAACGGACCAAATCCGAGTCCGTATGCAAAAGATATGGTCAGTCAAAGTTTGGGTGGAACTTGCGGGAAAAAATGATGTGGAGAAAGGTGAACCAATCACATGATGACACATGGCACCACTCCATTTTAGTACTTGGACCTCCAATTTTGGTATCAAAATTCTATGCACGGCTATTCTACATGAAAATAGGATGGTTTAGCCTTATTAAAAGGTTTGGATTAAATTATCTCCCATGGAGTATGGGATTGATTCTCATATAAGGATAAAATATTTCCATTTACTATTTATAAGCTTTCCAGATGTATATATTTTTGTCTTGTAATGTTTATAAATCTCTATTTGTAGGCATTTTTTAAGTCACATTTGTAAGGGGGTCACACTATGGAAGCATTGTAGGAGCCATGGATCATTTTGGGAACAGTTTCTGGTAAATTGTAGAGTTTCTAATATATTTGATTAGCTCATTTACAATTTTTGATCTGTTTAAACATTATTGAAGGGTTATTGTACTTCATTGGTCATTTTATAGATTGATTCTCTTTTTGATAATCTAGAGATGTAGCCTTCAATTGAAATCCATTATCAATCTTGTTGTGTAGATTTTATTTCAGTTTTTGAAGCCTTTGATCAGATAAGAAAATAGTTAATTGGATTAACTAATTGATTTGGTGAAGCAAAGACTTAACTGGTAATTGGATTTTAGGAACATTTAAGTATCCATAACCCACAATAGAATTTGAATACACTTATCAAATTTGGTTTCAAGAATTCACTTTAAGTGTATGATTTGAATTCAACTTGTGAATTTTAAAATGGATTTGTACTAAGATTTAGTTTATTCACTTAAGTTGAAAATAAAGGATAATTGGTTTATTTTGAAGATTTCTAAGGATTCAAGATACAAGAGCTCCCAAAATTGGCTTAATACTCTTGATCAATTGTCAAGTTTTAAATATAAAATTTTCTAAGTACTTTTTAAAAATTTAAGTACCATTTTTGGATCACTTGGCCCCTTGTACCCCAACTAGCCACCATATCTGCAAGACTTCCATGCAAAATGACCCTGAGATTTCCAAGTTGGCTCGGTTAGCCAACTCCAAAATTTTCCGTTGTGAATCCTACGTCACCCGACTATTAGCCATGAAACCAACTCAACTCACTATGCACAAGCCAACCTTGAAGACCCTCCACTATGTGAAGTGCTGAGCTCGTTGAGCTCCCAGTCATCAATCTCGCACATCGTCTTGAGTCAAATCTCACTAAGATTGATGGAACTAACTCTGTAGACCTGTTATATTGAGTCTTCTTAGCTCTTGAGATTTATGATCTTGTACGACCCTAAACCCAATTACCTAACAGCTTGGCATTTTGCAAATTGACTCACCACCATGTACCTGTAACCAAGTCACTTGAGCTTGTTTTATAGCTTTCCCACTAGCTCCACCAAGCTGGTGGGACTCTTAATCATTTTTTAGCCCTTTTTCAAATCTACCCTCATTATTTGTATTTTTTATGAATTTTTCTAGACCTAGCTTGCCAAGGAAATGTAGTGGGATGCCCTAATGATGAATTTATTCTTCTCTTGATTTTTTCTCATTTTTGAGTTAAGGAGCCAAATGAAAATGATCTAGGTGTCCCAGGATCCCATGTTTCCTCATTTTTATTTAAAAATTATCTATGAGTGAAAATCTAAAAGAGGAAAAAATTCTTCAATTGACCCCAACTTCCCAAGACCCACTTGCAATACTTATAGAACTTTTAAAATCATTTGTATCACTCCATATTACTTTTTGAAACATTGTTGAGTGCTCAAGCCCATTCCTCCATGTTGGCTATTTTTACTAGGGCTAAAAATAGATAAAAATTATATTTTTATATATACACATGTGTGTTCACTTATTCTCTAGTTGTAAATGCAGACTTTGCATAAATATTTACACACAACAGGGATGCTTGACACTGTACCTCTAACCAAAACCATTGAGGCTCTTGGGGGTATCTACTTTCTTTCCAACTATAGGGGTTATTGTTCCTTTTTATATTACTTCCTATTATTAATATCACACTAATTTACATGGATCTATACATGCTTTGACATACTTTTAATCTTTCTAACATGCTAATGGGTGCTTCATGTGTACCATTTTTCTTTTCAGGAACTATTTTCCACAGTGGTTATTTGATACTTTACTTGTTACTGTTTGCCATTGTTTTCCATTGTATGGCATTGTTTTCAGGATTTTCCCTTTGTCTTGTATGTTCATTTCTTGTATGATTTTGGCCACTTTTTCCCTGATTGTCTTGTGACATTGTGAGTGATGTCCCATGTTTTATACTTTTCATGGTTTACTTTGTCTACACTTTTTCTTGTTTCCATTGTCTTCTATAGCATGATTGTAACTTTTTATACTAACACATGTTTCTAGCCACTTTTTTTGCATGTGCCTTGGTTTTTACCATACACAATCCCTCCCCCTATAGGGTATTGGTTTTGGATCAACATCTGGTCCTCTCCTTTGGGTCACATCCTCCTAGATAAGGTGCATGCACCCCAATTGAGGGGGGCATACATTAGGTAAATCATTCACCCCATAACAACAACTTATATCTTCATTACAAGGTTGCACAACACAAAAACATAACATAGTTATAGTTATAAAATAACCTATAATCTAACTTGGGTCATCATTTAAACACATGCACCAGTGCCTAGATATAGACACCACAACCTAGGCACTCTTAACCTTTCCTGGATACATATGAACATGGGGATTTATAGTAACTTTATCATATCAACACAATTTTTAGTAGTACATAGAGCAGTTTTCACAGTACATGCACAATCCTCTAGAACATCAAAATAATTTATCTCTTCTTTCTCTTTGGATCAAACTGGATTAAACTATAACAAACATAGAAAAAAGTAAGAGCACACCATCTGTAGTGTTGTATAAATTTCAGGAAGCAATCATGGATGGAGAATAAAACTAAACCTTTCTCACCAACACTCTTCTACTGAGGCATGAGATCACTAAAAAAAAATTCTCTTCTACAAGTAGTTTAGAACATTTTCTATTCCCTTTCACTCATCATGGAATAAGTGCACACTTTCCATTTGTTAAGTTTTCACATACTCTTACATGATTTTATAGATTTTTTTAATACATGAATTTGAATACTCTTTTGATCTTATTTTCATAGGTCCATCCTTAGAAGAAGAAAAAATCATAAGCGCAACATATAGCTACTACAACAACAGGTACAACACAATATAACTCATATGATTCACCCATAGGGTCACTTCCTCTTTCTTTGCATACACACTTCATTTTTATCACTCTATACCCACGCTTGTCTCTCGACATGATTTCACCATTTATCTACATGTTTATCATATAAACATCTGTTATCTACTTTATGTTATCGATTAAACACTAAAAAACATGAGAGTCTAACCAATAAAAAATAATGATATCTAAACTAGAAACAATAACTAATATAGGAAAAATAAACATGACTGAAACCAAATTAATCCAATATTGAACTAACAATTTTAAATCAAAAAAGGAAAATGGACTTGGAAGTTCTTCATGAAGCATTTCATATTATTTGTTAAAATATATCTTGCAATGTATTCAAAGTCCTTAGAATGCAACATGATAGTTATAATCACTCAAAAAAGTATCCAAATTCAAAATTTTCAACACAAATAACAATTTTTCTAAGTCATGATTGATGCAATGACGTTTAAAAAGTAAGCAATCATGAAATGTATTGGAATTAATAAGATTTTTAACTCAAAGTATTACTACTTGAATACATGGACTTCTTTACCTCATAATTTGTGATATTTTGAACTCTAGTATGATAGTACCATTTCTACATGATGTAGAGTTACTGTCAAAGCATCCTCTTCATTCATATCTATTGATTTCTCATGATCATCCTTTTGAGTTATGTTTGGAAGAATATGTTTTCATCATCATAAAGTGAAACATATCCCTCATTCAATATTTGATATAAATTCATTTTCTGCCCTTATTGATGTATTGGTTGGATCAATAAATTATTCCCTTTCATCAAGATCTTGGATTATGTCAAAAATTATCTCATCAACCAAAATTTCATATCCTTGTGCAAGTATTTCACATAAATCTAAATCATCCACTGCTTTCTTATGTTTCTTATGTAATTCTATTGCTACATTTACTTATTTTGTCTCTTCTTCCTCATACATTATCAAAAATAAGTTTTTAACTTCCAAGTCCTCTAAAGTAATTAAATCAGAAACATCACTTGCTTGTAAATATTCAGAACAAAAAAACTAAACAAATTACTCATGTTGAATGTGCTCAATGTATTTTTATCATTCTCATCATCTATAAGAGCATATAAAAAAGAACAATCCAAGTTATGAGAAATATTAGCAACATCATAACCCAAGCTAGCTTCCAAGAAAACTCTTTGAGAAGAGTCTACATAAGGAAACACTGTCACGCTCCTTATGAAGTTTAACAACCTTTTCAACTACACCCTCATTAGAATCAAAATCATCATAAGATAAATACTCCATTTAAACACTTTTACATTCATCTAAAAAAACATGCACTAATTGTCTTAATGGACATATTTTCATTTGGTTCAATGGGTTCATGATGAATCATGTTTTGAATCTTAGGATAACTCATGAAAGAATTTGGATTTGACTAGCCATGAAGAATATTATGGACAACATCTTGAAATGGAACAATGTAAGAACTTGCAATTATTTGGAGAAATGTGTACTAATTTGGAAAAATATGGGTTACATATACCAGATTGGAATATTATGATTTAAATTGGATCTAACAAGTAGAAAGTGCCATTTGAATTTAATTTTTCTATATAATGTCATGGTCTCTATGTATGACAAGGAGAACATATTTGTATTGAAAGTTTTTAGGAACATGTATAGGAGGGGATATAACACATCAATGTATATTTTGATAACTAGAGCATAACAAAGATTGTATGTAGGAGTGATTATATTGTATATTTTTGAAATCTTGCATTAAATGATATGATGGATCATTCAAATTTCTCATCATGGTAAAAAAGTGTTCTTATTAGATATATGGATCTGTAACCTGTCCAAAATTTTCCAATGAAAGTATTTCCCTTGATTGATAGAATTGGGTGGAAAAAGTTAGGAACCAATCAAAGACAATATCCTATAATGTAAATAGAAATAACTTGCAAGAAACATCATCATGAAAAACATTAAACAAATTCAATTAAGTTTAAAAAGATCTAACATTTTCCTTAGTCATTCTACCTCCCACTAGAGTGTAAGCATGCACATAGATCTCAATATTTATTAGTAAATGATGTGTTGCTCTTGTAATGTTCAAAGGAATATCTCATAGATAATTGGATGCCACTTTAAACAGATTACCATTAAGAAATAGTTAAAAGGCCTAGGATTGTGGAGAAATGTTCTTTATCCTTAAGGATTTTTTTGTATTGAGTGTGAGTTTAAGCACAAAAAATTAAAAAAAACATATAAGTAAAATAGAAGGGAAACCAAATGAAACCAAATTAACCCTAAGGTAATAATTATATTCAGGGCCTCCTTATAGAAAAATATTTCTATTAATATAAGTTTTGGCATGGACTCCAAAATAAAACAAGAATTAAATGTCACTTGTTTAAGGATCCTTGGCTATAGGATCCATGGTATGAAAAACTTAGGAAATTTAACTCAGGGAAGTATATAGTCTTAATAACCTATTAGAGGAAGTAATAAAATCTCTTGTAACCTTGTGGGTTAACAACTAATCTAACCTATGACACAAACTAAACATTAAAGCTAATTATAACTAAGTGAAATACCTTTAAAGATGTGTACTCACAATGATTATTGAAAAAGTGAGTTTTGGATCATCAACAAACATAAAAGAAAGTGAAGGGTAGGGAAAAAAATGTGATGAAAGATAATATGCAGAAGAAGTAGAAAAAATGTATAAACCATTCTCTTGAACATCTTCAACAATCATAGAACTGGATTGATTTCTACTGGATCAGTTGTATTTAAGAAAAGTTAAAATGAAATTATCATTAGTAAGTTGAGAACAAGATAACAATTTTTTCTTAAGTTTAGGTACATAAAAGACATCTTTAATAACTGTTAGCACAAAAAAGTAGCACCCTAGGATATGACAATGATAGATCCCTACTTCTTGCTAACATTGGATCGTCTCTCAAGTTGTGGGACTTGCGAACTTGAGATGGACCTCTAGAGAAGGTTGGTTCCTCTCCCTAATCGAATACAACAACTACCTCTAATAAAGGAAAATTGTTATCTACTCCTAATCTATGATTTCCAAGGGACCAGGGAGAAGGAGAAAGAGTGAAAAGGAGAAATCCTACACTACAGAGGTGATATCACAAGAAAAGGGGGGTGTTGAACAAATCACAATGCATGTAAATGGGGAAAGGTGAACATGAAGAGGATGGATAAACATCACAGGCCAAGATTACACACAATACACTATTCCATTTAAACACAACAAGACTTAGCATGCTATGGGAATAAAATAATATACAACATATCGGAAATATGATGAAAGGAAAGATAGAACAACAAAATAATGTAAAGGATTGACAAAACATCACAAAACACAAGTTTTATTGCTCATGGAATATGTAAAATACATCAAAATACCAATAAAAGGCATTAAATTCCATTACATTGCCAAAAATTAAGGCTTGAAGCTCTATTCTACCCTACAGATAAGAAAGAAAGAGAGCAACATTGCAAATATTATCCAACTCCTTTCAAAATGAGCTCTCTTTTTACAATATATGGAAGAAGGAAACAAAGAGAGAGAAAGAGAGAGGTAACTTAAAATTTACATTTAACCACCAACAAAAGGAATTAAATGACCTGCCAAAGGCATGGAGGACCCGACAAAACCCATCCCTCACTGTCATGTAACTTGCAGCAGAAGAAACATAGCTGCCCATGCTCATTAAATGCAAAAAAGAGATTCACACTTTTGTCCTATCTTAAGATCAACTTGAAGTAAACACTACCAACCTGATTTGATGAAATCCAATATTCAAATAACCTACTTCACTATTCAAATCCTCACAAATCATTGGAGAGAGTCTAAATGAGAGTGAATATTATTCTTACATGTATATAATTAAATTTACAACATAACCTAAGTTAGTTCTTTATAATCTGTAAACCATGAGAATGACTGAAATGACTAATTTATCCAATTGAACATAATTCCTGAGTTATTATGAAATTGATTTAAGATTAAACTCTAACAACCAACTCATGTTATGTTCCATATAGATCCTAAACACATCTTATCAATCATACATAAACTATGATAAAATACTTTCTTAAACTACACACATTAACATATACTCAATTTGCATTCATTAATAAACAATGAAATTTTAGTGTTTAGCTCTTACTCAAATATTATAATATGATAGTTATCTAAATGAATGAGAAGAGAAAATCTTATTAATAAAAGGTACGATACACTATTTATGACAAAAAATAGTGAGAAATAAACTCACCAAGCCTATATGTAAAATATTTATAGAAGAAGAAATAAATAAATATTACATAATTATTTATATCCCTCAAAGCATTCATAGAGTACAACTTTATTCCCAAAGTGGTGCCTAAGATTGGAGTTTTTACTAAATTGTCATTGCATATGTTTAATTCCCACTTTGAGTGCCAATTGGATTTCATTATGTGTTATAATTAGGGGTTTATTGATAAGATCACACTCAATTCACAGTGTCCACTTTGTGCCTCTTTCTAATCATGCATAATTTTCCTATTGGTTTTTTCATGCCCTATCCATATTTGGATCCTCTGTGCTCTAATTTAGACTTTATGTTTCTGTGAAATATAATTATGGGCCGTGTATTTCTATTCAAGCTGAACTGAAACTCTAAAGTTTATTTGATTTAAATTTAGTCACCAAATCAAATTCATAATGGAGATTGTATGAGAATGTTTTTTTCAAAAATTTCAAACATGGTCTACTCCTCACATGTACCAACAAACCCATTGTGACCGACACCATCTAAAATTTATCTCCAAGATCTTTCCGATGAACATGGTTTCATAGTATTATGAGCTATGCCCTGATAGTTACGAGATTTTGAACTTATCTCATTCATGCCACTCCATTTTCCCTATTTTTCGAATATCAATTTTAAAGTGTTAACCCACACACATGTAACTATTTCTTGTTTTCATTTTGTTGATTTGATATATTACTTGGATTTGTGAAAAGTGTCACCTTTTGCCTTTGATTATGACCCCTTTACACTTCATGTGACTAGACCATGTGTATCTTGTTTCAATTCTTCAAACCTTCAAATGTTTTGACCCCTTTGAATTCATTGTGTACTATCTCGTGAATATAAAGATTGATGATTCGACCATGTATCATTTTTGGATTTGCTGCGATTAGACCATGTGTCTCATGTTTCAGGTTTCTAGGCATTCAAGTATTTTGATTTTTTTGACCTTTAAACTCTTTGCTATGAGAAAACTAAATATTTGTGATTAGAGACAAACTTGCCAACCTTTATGGGGTTTCACATCTTAACACATCTTCATTTGTTTGACTTTGTCACACAATGATTGCAACATGTCCTCTTTCTAGTTTTCTATCACCAATAAAAGAGTAACTCATGAATAGAACTTTTTAATTTTAGTTAAAGCTTTGAAATGTGAAAATATAAAGAAAGGAAAACCTGATTATACCATGTGTCTACTCTTATGGGTTTTTGAAGTCTATAAGATTTCAAAAAAATAAAACATAAACAGATACTTATACTCCGTTCCATAAAAATGAGAACACTTGATTGGCCATAAAAATGAGATTCTAAAATATCCGTTCCATTGATAAATATATAATCTTGTGATCCAAAATAAATTTTAGGTTGAGTAAATAGTTTTCTCGACACGTGTTACAAACTTATAAAATGAAATAATAACCATTCGATCATAGTGGAAATCAATGGTAGGAAGTGAATGCCACATTCCTTCATATATTCAAACCATATAAATTCCCTACTATCTATAATTAGTAATCTAATATTAGAGGTGAATACGATTAAGAATCGTTGTAAAAATGTGAGAATAACTTAATGAAAGTTTGTAAAAATAAATTGAAGTATTAATTTCAATTTTTTCTCTTCTATTTTTTGTATTTTTTTTGTTTGTTTCATTTGGTTTAACATTCCATTTCTCCATGATTAGTGTTCTCTTATATTCTAAGAGGGTACCCACTTTGTATATAAAAATTAGAGGTATTTTGTGCATAACACTTTTCTATACATGCAATATGTTGCAATTTGAATTTAAATTATGTTTTATTTGTTAACTAAATTGTTGATAAAGTCCTCTAAGCTACTCTCATATTATAGCTAAAGCATGATTGGTATCTTTAAACCCCATTTTATCATCTTGAGTAAATATATTTTATAATTGTTATTTCAAAGATTAATTATTCATAACAATAAATATGTAAGGATGGAAGTTTAACCCTTTGTGGCATCACTAGCCCACACCAGCCGTACAACCATCTAAGGATGGAAGTTTAAGCTCTCGGCTAGCCCACTGATTAAACCAAATTATCATGGTGCCCAATCGCCTAGGTATCCAAACCTTCGGTAATAGGCCGCCTTAACACAGAGCCAATATTTGAACCTTGAACCTCCCAATTACTAGGAGACCCAAGAACCGTTACACCACTATCCGTTGGATATTTTTTCACTTCAAATATTCAATATTATAGATTAATATCAATTTTCAAACAATCCTTCATTATTGGATAGTACCAATGAAAAAAACATAACCAACCTAACCGAATTCAAACCTATAATCAACAAAAAATGTAAAATGGTTTGGAAATGTTATTCTCTAATGAGGGAAAATGGTAACCAAGCACCATTTGTTTATTATTTGATATATGTAAAATTGGTGCCACTAAATATTAGTTTAATTTTAAGGCGGTACATTCCTCTAAATATTTTATATGAGTCAATTATATTCTCTCTAGACTAGTAATCACACATGAGAAGTGGGATGTGAACGTCGAAAGGGATGTGGTGGAAGAAAGAAATGTGGAAAAAGGGAAGTGAACTAAGAAGCATAATTATGTTAGTTAAGTTATTTGATTTGTTTATTAAGGAGGAAGAGAGTGGAATAAAAGTTAAAATTAGTACGGAGGGTGGTGGTGTAATGTGTGGTAATTTTAGAGAGGAGTAAATATTTATGAAGATTGTTTAAAGGAAAGGATCTGAAATGCGAGTGAAAAGAATGGGAAAATTTTGTAGAAAATGCAGTTGACATGAATAATAGTTATATGAAAAGAATACAAAATGACGGGGAACAAGAGCAAGAAATGGTCACTACATGGACACCAAGAAAAACATCTTTACAACGGGGATGCGAAGGAAGATTGAAATTGGGAGAGGAGGAAGAGTTTGTATGGTATGCTCTATTCTAGATCTATAGGTGTCTTGTGGGTAGTTAGAACACACATATATGTTAGGGTAATTCGCATTCATTTTTGAAGTGATAATTTGTAGATAGAGAGATGTTGAAAATACATGGCATGCGAGGGTCGTGATTTCATACACATCTTACATTAGGGTTTCACTCTAGCTATAAGGGTAATGATTAAGATTTACTTGATCAATAGTATTGATGGATTCATTAATCAACATACATTAGAGTGAAGTTTTGCAAGTGGATGCTATTGTATTTGGTAGATAAGACAAAGACAAACATTAAAATTTATAAATAAGGTGGAAATTAAATACGTACATGTCCCACACTTATCTGGAATGGTTAAAATTGTTATTACCAAAAAAATATTTGTTATATGTGCTTCACATTATTGTCTTCATCTCATTTGCATCATTCATGCGATTGCAAGTAGGGATTAAAGAGTTAAAATAGAAAATGTGGGAAATGTAAAGGTTCCTCATTCAAAACCCAACCACAATGTTTGCTCCTTGGTTTTCCTCCTTTCAACTGTAAGTTTTAGTAAATGCAAGAAATAAAGAAATGTGTAAACAACCATCTATGCTTAAAACTTACGATTATTGTTTGCACTTGACAGGCAATTTCTAAACCTTGTAGTTAACAAAGATTATTAGAAATAAAATATCTATAGTTGACATTTATGGAAAAGGTAGCGTCATTTGAAGCCATCGATAGTCCTAATGGTGTCAACCATCTACGAGCCGTAGTGTCAAGGATCAAGAATGGGTGGTCTTCAATTTGTTAGATAAGACAAAGACATCAATGGAAAGTTAGAAAAAAATGTTTGAATTAAATAACAACATATCCCACACCTTTTCCATGGTTGAATTCATTATTACAAAGATAAATTTTAATTATATATAGCTAATAGGTTAACGATTAGGACTTTTATCAATGACATTTCTGACGATGGCCATAAAAATATACTAGCAATAAAGGTACAACAACAAGAGTCAGGAACATACCTCAAGTGAATTTTACGGAAAAGATTCTCTTCATTTCTTCATAACTAAGGCCAAGAAATATGTGTAAGATTTATATTAGATAAAAAAAGACCTTATTTATAAAAATTATGTTTACTTTTGTATATATAAAAAAAGGAATCGAATTCTTTTAAAAAAGGATATGATATGTGAAGTAATACATGTCTATAAAAGCAAGGAAACGATTTAATATTAAATTGGTTGGTGGATGTCATTGTATTCCTCTCTCTCTCCTAAATACTAATACGCATGTAATTGCCATGCATTTTTTGTCAGCCAAAATAATTAGGAACATACAAACCACACACTATTTTTTGTTGTCTTAGACATTGGAGAAAAGGGGGTGGAGCAAATTATTGTTAACAATGGACCCCCTCATGAATTTTGAGTAGATAGAACACATTTTAATGTAAGGGGGATTATCTTGTTTGTGCTTTGACACAATTTAGAGATAGGGATACATGGAGTGGACCCATCATCCCAAGTCAAGCTATTGTAGTTGTTGAATTTGATAACCACAAAACATAGGGCCAATTATGTAATTTTGTGTCATTTTTATAGAAAATTATCTTATGCCATAATCTATGGTCTCCCAGGGAATAAAACATATCATTTTGTAAGAGTTTTCCTTGTCAATTTTTAGCCAAGACTTTATAATTTTATGCAGATATGTCTTCGTCATTATCAACAAAGATTACAATACAAACATTGGAGCAAAAAAATACAACTTACAACAATGTAAATGTTTCCAATTTATGTAAGGTTTATCCCATGCAAAGGCATGAACTTCTACCTTAAAATTTATAATAAAATTTTAAATTTATTAGATATTTTAACTTTATAATACATTTAAATGACAATTATATTTTAATCTTATTACAAATTTATAACAAATATATAATAGTAATAATAAAATATTTTATTATTGTTTTTCAATGTTTAAAAAATGCAATGGTGGTGGCAGTGAAGTCCAACAAGCTATAATTTACTAATATGAGAGGAAATCATTTATTGTGTTCATCAAACCCAAGAAGAGTTTTAACTCAACTAAATTCGGATATTTGACATCGAATAATGGTTAGCATCACGTTGTGAACAATCCCATTGTTGTGTGTGGTAAGGGCAGTGGTTGCATTGTTTAGATAAAGTCCATCATTAATTATTAATTTAAAAACCCACATGGTGTTATTTTTATCTTGCAACATTTTTCTTCAGTTAGTTGCGATCAGTGAAGGGAATGGTAAATTCATTATAGAATTACAAAGAATAAAAAATGTTAAGAATAGGGCCATGATAACATTTTCGCCATTCTATTTAATTTTTTAATTTTTTAATACATAAAGGCTAAATTGCATTGTAATTCTTTTATTTAATTGTTTTAGATTTTTCCAATAACACCGTCTTGACATCTAATTTTATATTAAATTTATGATCAGTGACATATTTGAGTGGCAAAGAAGATTAGATCATTGACATATTTGAATTTATAAAAACCTCGATGACATATTTGACTTCATAAAAACCTCAATGACATATTTGACTTCAAGCAAATTTTTAACTAAAATTTGGAAAACAACAAATAGCCCCAACACAGGATGATAACATTATAAATTATACATAATTATTGTAACGCCTGCTAAAACAACCCACTTGAGACCCAAGAACAACCTAGGATTACTCAGAAAAATTATGGGATATTTTTTTTTGTTTAAAAGTGGCTGCTACTAGGTTACAAAATAACAATTGCCACAAGCAAGGTTTAGAGGCCAATAAAATTCTTAGCTCATAGTTTTCCATTACAACAATATTTAAATTTATAGGGTCAAAACTTAGGGTTAGAATAATCATTAAGATTAAGAGGGCAATTTCTCACTCTCCCCAATCCTCTGACAGGCTTAAGAGATTCAACCTATTTTTTTCTCAAAATTAACACACTTAAAACCTTTTGAAAACTTCCCATTAGATAGGAAATTTTCTCACCGTTCCAGTGATATAAATAAGTCCTCCTAACTCCTTGTATTTCAAAAGTTATGGGTCAGCGGACCTTGGGAGGAAAATTTTCCCAAGGCTGGCCGGCGGCCCAGGGGGAGAAAATCTTCCCCAGGGGCAGGGTCGGCGATTACGATAAGAACTTTTTCTTGGAGAGGGACAATTCAGCGGGGTTGGGGATGAATCTCTTCCCCAGATGCGGGCTGGATGGAGCGGAAGAATTTGGAATTTTCCCCCGCCTGATGAAAGCCACCTTTGCAACAACGTGCCTGCAAGTTTTGCAAGTCGGCAAGGGACGCAATGATGCCGGTCCAAGCCAACCTGGGGATACAGGGTAAGTTGGGGGGATAAAATCTTTTTAATAATAGAAGGGGAAAAGGTGTAAACAACCATTATGCGTAAAAACGTACGATTATTTTTGCACTTGACAGGCAATTTCTAAACTTGTAGTTTACCAAGATTATTAGAAAAAATATCTATAGTTGACATTTATGGAACATGTTAGCGTCATTTGAAGCCATCGCTAGTCCTAATTGTGTCAACCATCTACGAGCTTAGGTGTCAAGGCTCAAGATGTGTTGTGGTTCTTCAATTTGTTAGATAAGACAAATTACAATCAATGGAAGTTACGTAAACATGTTGAATAAATAACAACATATCCCACAGCCTTCTTTCCAGGTTGAATTCATTATTATCAAAGATAATTTATTAAATTATATATAGCTAATGTTTAACGATGATGACTTTTATCAGTGACATTTCTTGACGATGGCCATAAATCCTACTGCAATCAACAGTAACAACTCAACAAGAGTCAGGAACAGATATATCGCTCAAGTGAGATTATTACGGAAAATCATTCTCTTCATTTTACTTCATAAAAGGTACCACAATATGTGTAGATTAATATTAGATGATAAAAAAAAGCCTTATTTTTATAAACTATTATGTTTACCTTTTGTATATCTATAAAAAGGAATCGAATTCTTTAAAAAAGGATATGTATGTGAAGTATAATACATTCTAAAAAGCACGGAAAACGATTTAATTTAAATTGGTTGGTGATTCATTGTATTCCTCTCCCTACTCCTAATAGCTATACGCATGTAATTGCCATATTCATTTTTTTGTCAGCCAAAATAATAGGAACATACAAACCACACACACTGATTTTTTGTTTGTCTTAGACATTGGATGTAATAAGGGGGGCTGGGGTGGAGCAAAGTATTGTTAACAATGGACCCCCTCATGGAATTTTGAGTAGATAGCAACACCATTTTAATGTAAGGGGGATTTATCTTGTTTGTGCTTTGAAACAATTTAGAGATAGGGATACATGGAGTGGACCCATCATCCCAAGTCAAGCTATTGTAGTTGTTGAATTTGATAACCACAAAAACATAGGGCCCCATTATGTAATTTGTGTCATTTTTATAGAAATTATCTTATGCCTAATCTATGGTCTCCCAGGGAATAAAACATATCATTTTTGTAAGAGTTTTCCTTGTCAATTTTTAGCCAAGACTTTATAATTTATGCAGATATGTCTTCGTCATTATCAACAAGATTAAATACAAACATTGGCAGCAAAAAATACAAACCTTACAACAATGTAAATGTTCCAATTTATGTAAGGTTATCCCATGCAAAGGCATGACTTCTACCTTAAAATTTATAATAAAATTTTAAATTTATTAGATATTTAACTTATAATACATTAAATGACAATTAATTTTTTATCTTATGTACAAATTTATAACAAATATATAATAGTAATAATAAAAATTTTATTATTGTTTTTTCAATGTTAAAAATGCAAATGGTGGTGGCAGGTGAAGTCCAACAAGCTATAATTTACTAATATGAGAGGAAATCCATTATTGTGTGTCATCAAACCCAAGAAGAGTTTTAACTCAACTAAATTCGGATATTTGACATCGAATAATGGTTAGCATCACGTTGTGAACAATCCCATTGTTTGTGTGGTGGTCAGGGCAGTGGTTGCATTGTTTAGATAAAGTCCATCATTAATTATTAATTTAAAAACCCACATGGTGTTATTTTTATCTTGCAACATTTTTCTTCAGTTAGTTGCGATCAGTGAAGGGGAATGGTAAATTCATTATAGAATTACAAAGAAATAAAAATGTTAAGAATAGGGCCATGATAACATTTTCGCCCATTCTATTTAATTTTTTAATTTTTTAATACATAAAGGCTAAATTGCATTGTACTTCTTTTATTTAATTGTTTTAGATTTTTCCAATACACCGTCTTGACATCTAATTTTATATTAAATTTATGATCAGTGACATATTTGAGTGGCAAAGAAGATTTAGATCATTGACATATTTGAATTTATAAAAACCTCGATGACATATTTGACTTCATAAAAACCTCAATGACATTATTTGACTTCAAGCAAATTTTTAACTAAAATTTGGAAAACAACAAATAGCCCCAACACAGGATGATAACATTATAAATTATACATATTATTGTAACGCCTGCTAAAACAACCCACTTGAGACCCAAGAACAACCTAGGATTACTCAGAAAAATTATGGGATATTTTTTTTTGTTTAAAAGTGGCTGCTACTAGGTTACAAAATAACAATTGCCACAAGCAAGGTTTAGAGGCCAAATAAAATTCTTAGCTCATAGTTTTCCCATTACAACAATATTTAAATTTATAGGGTCAAAACTTAGGGTTAGAATAATCATTAAGATTAAGAGGGCAATTTCTCACTCTCCCATCCTCTGACAGGCTTAAGAGATTCAACCTATTTTTTTCTCAAAATTAACACACTTAAAACCTTTTGAAAACTTTCCCATTAGATAGGAAATTTTCTCACCTTTCCAGTGATATAAATAAGTCCTCCTAACTCCTTGTATTTCAAAAGTTATGGGTCAGCGGACCTTGGGAGGAAAATTTTCCCAAGGCTGGCCGGCGGGCCCAGGGGAGAAAATCTTCCCCAGGGGCAGGTCTGCGGATTACGGGAAGAAATTTTTCTTGGAGGAGGAGACAAGTCAGCGGGGTTGGGGAGGAAATATCTTCCCAGATGCGGGCTGATGGAGCGGGGAAGAAGTTTTGGAAATTTTCCCGCTTGGATGAAAAGCCACCTTTGCACCAACGTGCCTGCAAGTTTGCAAGTCGGCAAGGGACGCATGATGCCTCCTAAGCCAACATGGGGATAGCAGGGTAGTGGGGATAAAATATTTTTAATACTTAGAAGGGTGAAAAGGGTAAAATTCACCCGCGCCTCCGCCGATGCCTCGTGATGCCACGTGGCAGATCCTGATTGATGACGGGCCGATGGGGCCGCAGAGAAACTAGAAAAGTTTCCAAATTTCAATTTCACAAGTACCAAGGTTAAAAGGGATTCTATGCCTTTGACAGAGCCTCACTAAGCCACATGGCAGTACTTGATTGGCTAGGGGCCTATGGGGACGCGGGGGAAACGTAGAAAATTTTCCCAATTTTTTTTTTTGAACTTAGATTATTTTTTATCAACAAGAATATTTGCGGGTCAGCGAAGCGGCGAGGAAATTCATGCCTTAACCGTTTTTGGGCAAAAATCACAAAAGGAAGGAATTAGCCCGTGGGTCCACCCAAGAATATTTTATTAATAAAATTTGACAGTTAGAAAATTTTTGAAGCCAAAATGAAGTGGAACTTCATAAGGCCATAACTTTTGACTGGGAGCTCTGATTTTGGCAAACGAGGACTTTTTGGAAAGCTCTCGAAGTCCTATTTGCACAAGAAGCTTAAGATTTAACTTTTGATGAATTTTGAAGGGTAAATTTTAAGAAAACATCTTTCTATCACTTAAAAACGTGAATTGGACTGTTCAACTTATAAAATTTGTTTGAATTTGCCATAATTCCTTCTCAACATGCCAAACAGGCATGGGGGATTTTTTTTTGGAATATTTTAGGATAGATTACAAGGGTTAAGTTATTTGATTGATTTATATTTCCAAAATTTTCCAATTTGACAACAACGACTGCGAAACTGTTTGAGCCCGAATTGAAAGGTTTTATGGAAATTACTTAAGTATTTTTGTTTGCTTGGGATCATTTTGATCCCACAAGTTCAATTGGTATTTAAATTTATCTTTTCAATGTTGCAGGGTCGCTCTGTACTGTTTGATAAACTTTTGCAAGTATATAGTGAAATAAAGGATGGAGTTTATACTTGATCTCAAACAGATCCAGTTTCCTTTACCAACTTGATATATGAAATTCATTCCTAATCCAATCTAACACATGAAGTTGGTTTTCAATTCAAGTATTCAAAAACCAACGTACAATTCTGATTTCTAAATCATGCATTTCAAAAGAACAGAGCAATATAACATTTCTTCATGCATATTTACTTTTCAATTTTCCAACCAGAGCTTTTATACTATATTTCAAACGCAGATTTCCAATGAAAACAAAATCATTTGAACAAGGTACACAACTTCCATTAATTCAAATGAATCTTTTATGACTTCTTTCCCATTTATTTTCAGAATATAACATACAAAATACATATCTTTCTTTTCTGTTCACAGAACTGAATACCAGATATATTCTTCCATAATCACAACAAATTTCATAACTAACATAGAGTAGCCTTTCCATCATAGATAATTCAATGTCATCCACTTCAAATTGGGAAAAGGTTATAGTAAGAAATAATCTCAACAAGGACTGTCAAATTTTTCTTTTTCCTCTGCTCTAGTACAACAACGTGAAGATCCTCCATTTCCTAGTTTGATCAAAACAAAAGCAGGGAGAAAGGCAATGCTTTCCACCTAACCAAAACATACAATGAAAAAGGAGAAGCCATCCTTCTTCATTGGCCCCCGAGCCCCAACCAAAATGCAATAAGAAACATATTTCAACTCATGGCAACAATATGCTTCCACAACACACATACAAATTCATATTTAAAACACAGTCCAGAACAAAACTGTAGTTTGCAACCATAGATAAAAGACAACAAATAACACTCAGGCTTCCTCATGCAAGCCAAAGAAGCAAGAAACTAGGGGGGGATGCTTCTTATGCCTCCCAAAGGGAAATGAGTGTTACCACCTGAGAACAAATTGCCATAATATATCATTTCAAAACCTTGACATGCCCTTATGCCTCCCCCAAGTACCCCTTATTCCTGCCATTTCCTTATGCCTCCCCAACCTCTTATGGCACTGTCGACACTAAAATTTTCCTCCATAATTTCTATTTCATTAATGTATGTATTAGGAATAGGATGTTGTTAAGTATAATTAGTAGTAGCGTCTAATAGAAGATAACGGCGCCGTCAGTACGGTGCCGCGAATAATGTGGAGTACGGTAACAGTCAAAGTATAATAGGAATGTTGTAAAAAGTAAATATTTGTCGTAAGTGGTCCGGTAATGTTAAAATGTCAAAGTTTGGGTAATTAGAGAAGTAGGGTCTACATGATTAGGAATTAGAAATATTATATTGGTAATAAGGACAAGGAGTGAGGTCATAAATATTTTGTGTATTTTATTTGTAAAAAGTCTAAAAATGTGGAACCCATGTAAAATGATAAGGTTTATCTTATCTTAAAGGATAAGCTTACATGTACAGATAAGAGTTAAGGTATGAAATATGATTCGTCAGAGTGGATTTCTTATCCTATCTTAGAGATAAGATGGATAAGCCTGGAAGTTCTATAAATAGAGAGGCCACCCCCCTCATTTAGCATAGAAGGAAGTAGTGAGAAATATTGTAGGAAGTGTGCGAAGGAAGCCATCAGTTTAAAGGTGTGTTGAAGAAGCCATTAAGAGGTGTAATTGTAAAGTTTCTCCCATAGTCTTGGTGAAAGTCAAGTGAAGTCAATAACACTTGAAGTACCTCATGGGTGAGATTGTAACAATTTCATGTTAATATTATAATTTACTTTGATATTCCAGATTTTTCATCATTCCGTCTTATCATAGTCGATGGTATTCTTGTGTTATGTTGTTGTTTTGTTTCCAGATTACATCCACCAACCTAAAGGCTGTGCATTAGTAAATAATCATAGCACGAGGAGTTCCCGGTGAAGAATTATCATAGTGCCGGATTGGTGATGACATTTTGGTTCCGTTGCAGGGACCATTCCTCGTTGGTGGATTTTCTGGAGAGATATTCCCATTTAGTCAAAATCAATTGGAGGGTAACCTTGTTTTTACTGTGCATAGTAGTTACCATGGTAAAGTCATTTTTACCGTGAATAGTAGTTACCATGATAAAGTCATTTTTGTTGTGAATAGTATTTATCATAGTAAAGTCACTTTTTACTGTGAATAGTATTTACCACAGTAACTTCACTTTTTACCGTGAATAGTGTTTACCACAGTAAAGTCAGTTTTTACCGCAGTAAGTCAAGTTTTACCATAATTTACCATGGTCATTTCTATTTTACTGTAGAAAGGTGTAAAGTCACTTTCTAGTCTAGTGATTCCAATTATTTGTGCACATAAGTCTTGTTGATTGTACTTATGGGTTGGTATTTCACGGTGGTTACTTTTGAAAATGGGAAAGATTCTTATTTTTTCAGCTCAATCTAATGAAGATGCTTCTTCTTTCATTCAAGAGTTTAAATGATCTTGTATTTGTAATGACCTTATAAGAAGGGAACAATGGACTGAATTTTTTCCTACCTTTTTGGATGGTTTAGCACTTAGGTGGTTTGAAACACTAGGTGATAATTTGAAAAATTCATGGGATTTATTAACTGAAAGTTTTCTTGAAGAATTTGGTGAACAACAGAAATATGCAGATCTCATGATCGAGATCACAAAGCTATCCCAAGGAGAGAAGGAGAAGATAAGGGATTATCATGCTCGTGTTCTAGAGCTAAGGAGGAAGCTCGATGCCCAGATCCGGAAGGAAGGACTAGCGGATGGGTTGATGAATGTCGTGGATAATCTCCTCTGTAAGCACTTCATTCTTGGGATGAAGCCAGAGATCAGACAACGAGTGAAGTATGACCACCCAGCTACCATTGAACAAGCAAAGGAGATTGCAAGAAGGTAAGAAGAAAACATGGAAGAGGAGCCCAAAGAAATTGTTGCTAAAGTAGAGCCTACACTAGCACCTTTGGTCCAAAATCCACAACCAATCCCAGTGAGCACAAATATTTCTCCTAGTACATCTACTGAGTATGAAGATCTGCTAAAAAAGATGGGTCAGTTAACTATTAATCTTCTTCAAGGAAAGGAATTTAGTTCTCAGGTAGGAGATAGAGGTCCAAAAAGAAATATTTCTGAAGTCGTATGTTATGGTTGTTATAAAAAGGGTCATTATAAGTATAATTGTCCAGATAGAGCTTCTACATCTGGTAAAGGAGATAATGATAAAGGAAAAGCACATGTGAATTCTTTTGATGTAATAGATAAGAGAAGAAATAATGAATTAGATGTGTTTGTAACAAAAAGAAAGAAAGAAAAAGATAATCAAGATGGAAATGATCCTAAGAATATGAAAGAAGAAACTAGTAAGAAACATAGGAGAAGAAAGTTGGGTGTGCAGGATTTTCTGATTTCACAGGGGCAAGGACCATACTCCATCTTGGAAGATCTGTCCAAAATGCCTGCAAATATTACATATGATCAACTCTTGGCTATGTCTTCTAAGAAGAGGCGGGAGTTGCGAAGTGGACTCAATGCTCGACGAAGGAAGGAGGTTGAGGTCCCTGTTCTGGAGGCAGAGGCGGATCCCTATGCTCCACAAGCTGAGGTATTATGTAATGGCATTTCAATTCATGATGTCTTAGTTGATGGAGGTGCTGCAGTTAATGTAATGAACGAGTCTGTAATGAATATGTTGGGTTTAAAAATTGATCGCCCTTCAACACTTATGTTAATGTCATTAAATAAGGGAAAAACTAAACCAGAAGGTATAGTTTCAAATGTGGCAATATCTGTTATGGGTGTTGTATGTGTGGTAGAATTTCAGGTGATGAAAAATGGTACTGTTACGTACCCAATGCTGCTGGGAAGACCATGGCTAAGGAGAGTTCATGCAAGAAACTATTGGAATGAAGGTTTCATGACACTTGGACATGGTAGAGAGAGGGTGAAGATAAACGTGATCCCTCGACATCATAAAGCAGAACCTGTGGATTCAAGTGATGAAACTGATGATTGGACATCCTCTGATTACTCTAGTGCCAGTGAAGTGGACACTGAAGATGAAGAAAGCGAGGTGGATGTTTCAGTCATGGATATCCTTCCAGTCACACCAACTCATGACCCCATAAAATTATCTGAAGAAGAAGTTGATGATCGTCTCCAAAAAATAAAGATTGGTGATGCTGTGATGGAGAGTGAGAAGGAATCCTACCTCCAACTCTTTCGAAGGTACATACACCTATTCACTTTTGATTACAAGGAACTCCGTCAAGTAAGTTGGGTAGAACATTGTATTGAGCTGGTAGATGGTGCTAAGCCCATAAAGAAAATGCCATATAGAATGAATCCTAATTTTTCCAAGACTGTAAAAGAAGAAATAGATAAGTTGCTTGATGCAGGATTCATATTTGCTGTGGAGAATTCAGAATGGGTTTCTCCCATTGTGATCTCAATAAAAAAGAATGGGAAACTACGCATTTGTGTTGATTACAGGAAGCTCAATAAGGCAACAAAGAAGGATCATTACCCTCTTCCATTTTCAGATTAGATCTTGGACGAAGTAGCTGGCCAGGAGTGCTATAGTTTTGCTGATGGATATAGCGACTACAACCAAGTTCGTATAGCAGAGAAAGATCAGCTAAAGACCACGTTCACCACTCCTTGGGGAACATTTGCTTATAGAGTTATGCCTTTTGGGTTGTGTAATGCTCTAGCAACATTCCAACGTTTGATGAATAGGGTGTTCGAACCCTACATTGGAACCTTCATCAGAGTATTTCTGGATGATTTTTACATCTATGGGAGCAAGTTGGACCACCTGCACCAAATAGAGACAGTATTTCAAAGGTTAGATGAAGCACAAGCCTCACTAAACCCTACAAAGTGTGTCTTTGGATGTTCTAAAGGTGTTTTGTTAGGGCATGTTGTATCCAGAGATGGTATTGGTACTGATCCTGATAAAGTTTCAAAAATCAAAGATTTACCATTTCCTATTAATAGAAGTAAGTTGAGATCATTTTTAGGCCATGTGGGTTACTATAGAAGGTTCATCAAGAATTTCTCAAAGATTGCACAGCCACTAACCCAGTTCTTGAAGTAGGATGTTACTTATGAACCAGGAAATAAGGCGCATGAAGCTTTTGGACAACTGAAGGAAGCCCTGGTGTCTTCACTTGTTTTGAAGAATCCAGATTGGAGCAAGCCATTCATTGTGTACACTGATGCCTCAGATGCAGCACTAGGAAGTACTTTAAGCCAAAAGGATGAAAATGGGAATGAACATCCAATTTACTTTGGGAGCAGACAAATGAGCAGTGCTGAGGTAAATTATACTGTAACTGAAAAAGAGGCTCTGGCTATCATTTTTGCTGTAAAGAAGTTTAGAAATTACTTGCTAGGGTAAAAATTTCTAGTTGTAACAGACCATCAGGCTCTAAAATATATTTTAAATAAGCCTAACCCATCAGGGAGGATAACAAGATGGATAATTTTGCTACAAGAATTTGAATTTGATATTATAGATAGGCCAGGAAAGAAGCATGTCAATGCAGATGCACTCTCTCGAGCGTATGATGGTTTAGGATCATCTTGTGGTGATAATGATTTCCCCGATGCAGCATTGTTATCCCTTGACACAATCCCTAGTGAATACATAGATATTTGGAATTATCTGAATTAATTCAAGTTTCCTGATGGTGCCAATGCAAAGACTAAGAGAAAGATTACTCAAGCCAGTCATCCATATTCTATTCTGTATGGAGTATTATTTCGAATAGGACCTGATGGACAGTACAAGAGGGCAGTTGGACGTGATCAAGGGAAGGAATTGCTAGAAGAATTCCACAATGGTACATGTGAAGGGCACTTCTTTGGACAACTTACAGCAAGAAGGATCTTGGATACAGGTTATCACTGGTCCACTCTTTTCAAAGATTGTTATAATTATTGTAAGACATGTGATATTTGTCAAACACATGGTAACCGTAAGACTTCATCAGGTCCATTATGTCCTATTCTTCCCCTTGGTCCCTTTGAAAAGTGGGGAATAGACATTGTAGGTCCACTTCCAACTACATCACGCCAAAATAAGTATATTGTAGTTGCCATAGATTATTTAACCAAGTGGGTTGAAGCTAGGCCATTGAAAACAGCTTCCATGGATGAAGTGGCAAGGTTCATGTATGAACGCATTGTCACCAGATTTGGTTGCCCATTAGAAATTGTAACAGATCAAGGAAGCCACTTCATTAACGAGGTGGTAGAAGCCCTAGTCAATAAGTTTTCTATTAAGTACAGGAAGGCAACAACATACAAGCCAAGCACAAATAGACAGGTAGAATGAACAAATTTTGTGTTGTGTCAAATTCTAGCAAAAGATGTAGCCTTGCAGGTACATAAATGGGATAAAAGGATTCATGCAGCATTATGGGCATATAGGGCAACATCAAAGTCAGCAACATGATACTCCCTATTTCAGTTGGCCTATGGCATTGATCTAGTTTTTCCTATTGAGTTTGATATTCCCATTGTGAGAGTTATGAAAAATGAAAGGATGGATGAAAGTGATTCAGTAAAAGAAAGGTTGGTACATCTTCATTTGCTGGAGGAAATGAGAGAAATAGCAAAGGATACAAGCCATAAGAAGAAAATGAAGCAGAAGGGATACTTTGATCAAAAGATCTGGTGGTCTCCATTTCATGTGAATGACTTGGTTCTAGTATATGATTCTAGATACAAAAAAAGAAGACAGAAAATTTCTTCCAAAATGGATGGGGTCCTACAAAATATCAGTTGTGCATGAAAATGGTACGTACCGACTGGAGGAATTGGATGGCACTCCCATTACGAAATGGGTCAACCACGACAAGTTGAAGATTTTCCAAGCACCAGAAGAGTCTACTCCGAGGACGGAGTAGAAGCTAGGAAGGGGGAAGATGTCGACACTAAAATTTTCCTCCATAATTTCTATTTCATTAATGTATGTATTAGGAATAGGATGTTGTTAAGTATAATTAGTAGTAGCGTCTAATAGAAGATAACGGTGCCGTCAGTATGGTGCCGCCAATAATGTGGAGTACGGTAACAGTCAAAGTACAATAGGAATGTTGTAAAAAGTAAATATTTGTCGTAAGTGGTTCGGTAATGTTAAAATGTCAAAGTTTGGGTAATTAGAGAAGTAGGGTCTACATGATTAGGAATTAGAAATATTATATTGGTAATAAGGACAAGGAGTGAGGTCATAAATATTTTGTGTATTTTATTTGTAAAAAGTCTAAAAATGTGGAACCCATGTAAAATGATAAGGTTTATCTTATCTTAAAGGATAAGCTTACATGTACAGATAAGAGTTAAGGTATGAAATATGATTCGTCAGAGTGGATTTCTTATCCTATCTTAGAGATAAGATGGATAAGCCTGGAAGTTCTATAAATAGGAGGCCACCCCCCTCATTTAGCATAGAAGGAAGTAGTGAGAAATATTGTAGGAAGTGTGCGAAGGAAGCCATCAGTTTAAAGGTGTGTTGAAGAAGCCATTAAGAGGTGTAATTGTAAAGTTTCTCCCATAGTCTTGGTGAAATTCAAGTGAAGTAAATAACACTTGAAGTACCTCATGGGTGAGATTGTAACAATTTCATGTTAATATTATAATTTACTTTGATATTCCAGATTTGTCATCATTCCGTCTTATCATAGTCGATGGTATTCTTGTGTTATGTTGTTGTTTTGTTTCTAGATTACATCCACCAACCTAAAGGCTGTGCATTAGTAAATAATCATAGCATGAGGAGTTCCCGGTGAAGAATTATCATAGTGCCGGATTGGTGATGACAGCACCCCATAACGAGTAAAGAAATGCAAGCTATTTATTTTGTAAGGTGGAACCCAAATCCCAACTCCCTCCACACTTATACCTCCCCATAACACTTATATCTCCCCATAAGAATCCTGATAGTATTCTTCTACACCTTTCCTAGGCCATCTACCCAACCAACCAATGAATAAAACAACACATTCACACACTCGAACATTCACATAAGCATAAAAATGAAAGAAGAGAACAACAAGAGCCAAGCTCTTACCTTTCCATGATGGAGTTGTTCCAAGTTCAAAAAAAACAAAATTTATTCCAATGTAAGGAATCCAAAATATCCTCCAAGCAAAAACATTCAAAAATCTTCAAACCCCTCCAAAGCAAGAGTTCTCAAACAACAAAATAATTTACCCAAAATAAAACATTCCAAGGTGAAGTAACCCAAAAACAAGCATGGAAATTTGAATATATAGAAGAGGGAAGAGAAGAGGGTGAGGTGGATCCATGTAGGATGCCACCACACGTCCTCAACTCCAACACCAAATTCAACTTCATTATCCAAGGCATATTAAATAGGCGGGTGAATAATATGACATATTACTTAAACACTCCAAAACAATCCCACACTCCAAAGGACTAAAATTAAAACATGTAAGAAAAGTGCAATTAAAACTTACAACTTGACTTACAAAAATGCATAATAAAATTCTAAATTCAACTCTCCAACCATAGGTATGGTTGGTAAATAAATTTAAGAGGTATGAGACAAGTTTAACTTATCCTACAAGCCTCCAAAATCAGCCTCCAAGGACAAATTCGAATTTCCAAGAAGGTGGAGTGTTTCATACTCTAAAATCAACTCACACATCACTTACACATCTCTTACAACACTTAAACCAAGACCAACAACTCTATTAATTGCATTCTCATGAAATAATTTAATTAAATAACTTAATAACATGATTACTCACATTATAAATCACAATTTAATTAAATAATGAAAAGGGAAAGCACATCACTTATAAAAGACATAAAACATTTACAAAAGACCAAATAAAATAAAAACATAAAGTCCCTTGGTCAAATTCGAAGGTGATTCCCCCCTATGGGAATCCCTAACAAAATCCAACACACACAAATAAATACAAGTTGCCATGGTGACCTTGTTGAATTCATCTAGAATTCCAATGTGGTTGGTCTCTAATCCCTCGATGTTTGTTGTGATATTTTTAACCTGCAAAATACAAATACGTTTTTCGGCCTCGTGGTAGCATCAAAACATCCAAAATGAATATAAATATAATTCCAAAACCATATATACATATGAATCACAACATCATCAAGAAAACAACAATATCATTTACAGTTTTATAAACAACTATATGATCATCAAATTAATTCCACTTTCTAGGTCTACTCAAAATATCCAAATATCACATGTCCAAACAACATCTATAACATAATCATGTCAAATATTATATCAACATCAATACATAAAAAGTTTCCGATAATCATCATGCACCATATATGAATCAATGTCCACAATAAACCATGATCTAACATCTAACATCATAATAAATCAAACTATAACAATGTCCATAATATAGTTTGTAGTATCAGGATCAATATCACAAGGTGTCAAAGGGAAGCGGGCTCTACATCCCCCTCCCCTTAGACTCAACTTCCTCCTAGAAGTCACTTGAATAGATGTGGGAACTAAACTCGTAGCAATGTAGCATCCTCCCATGTAGCTGCAATATCATCATATCTTTCCCACTGCACCCGGACCTGATCAATATCTCTACCTCGAAGGTCTAGGGTCCTGTGATCTATAATGTGAACGGGCTCCACCATCACTTGCCCCTGATCCTGCACCTGCAATGATGTCCAATCTAGCACATGAGAAGGATCTATAACATATCTCCTAAGAACTGAAACACGAAACACATCATGGATGCGAGATAAGCTAGGTGTAAATGCTAGACGATAGGCCAAAGGGCCGATATGCTCCAAGATCTCAAAAGGACCAATGAATCTAGGAGCTAACTTAGAACCTTTTCCATAATGGATAGGGCTCTTATGTGGCCTGACATGAACGAAAACCTTCATACCCACATCAAAACTACGATTGGTCCTATGCTGATCCACATACTTCTTTTGTCTATTCCATGCCTCCTGTAACCTCTGTCTGATCATAACCACTTGCTGCTCTATGTCCTGTAATAAAGTTGGTTCTAGAGAAACCCCATCCTCTAACCTGTCCCAACTAAGGGGTGTCCTACACTCTCTACCATACAAATCCTGAAAAGGAGCCATGCCTATAGAACTATGAAAACTATTATTGTAGGAAAAATCCACCAAGTACATGTACTCCTCCCATTTGGACTGCTGGTCCATAACGTACATCCTCCAAGATCTGATTCACCCGCTTGGTCTGGCCATCTGTCTCAGGGTGATATGTTGTGATGAAGTTGATCCTCATCCTGAGGGCATACTGTATGGTGGTCAAAAAATGGGAAGTATACAAAGGATCGCGGTCACAAATGACCTTTCGTGGAATCCTGTGCAACCTGAAAATCTCATCAAGATATACCCGTGCTACTGCACTAGCTATATGAGTGGTCTTTACCAAATAAAAATGAGCCACTTTTGTCAATTTATCCATCGTGACCATGATGACGTTATGGTGGTATCTTGACATCAGTAGCCCAATAATGAAGTCCATGGAAATGGTGTCCCACTTCCATTTTGGTATAACATGAGGATAGAGAAGGCCAGCTAGATGCTGATGCTCGGCATTCACTTTCTGGCACTCTAAATAGTGCGACACAAATTGAGGCACATCTCTACGAAGTCCCCTCCAGATAAACAACTGTCTCAAGGTGGCATGCATCTTCTTCACCCCAGGATGGGCTGAATAGGGTGCACGATGTGCCTCTGCCAAGATGTCTTGCCTCAAGCCTCCATCTCTGAGAACATAAATCTGACCTCTGTTCCTGAGAAGGCCATCTACCTCTAAAGAAAAACCATCGAAATTCCCCTTAAGGGGTCTCTAAGAATCGATCTCTGCTCTGGCTGCAATGTAGAAGCTGTTGTGAGGAAGCTAACTAGTGCACCCCAAGGGGATACACTAGGATGAATTAGGACTTTCTTGAGAAGGCCCTCAAGCTGCAACTTGAGCTCGCAGAGCTCAAGTGTAGTCATCTGATAAGGTGCTCGTGAGATAGGCTCTGCTCCCAGAACCAGATCTATATGAAAATCTATCTCACGTGGGGGTGGTAACACTAGTAGCTCCCCTAGAAAGACATCAAAAAACTATTTCAAAATGGGATGTCCATCTAGCAATGGTTCACTAGACCCATCCTCTGATCGGTCACTAACTATAACTATATATCAGGAAACCTCATCGCAAACACCGATTAAGTTGTATAGTGGAAATGGTGTGAATAAAAATGGGTCTCCTGACCCCAACTATCACTACCTCAACTACTAGATCATTTGTACAAGATATGATCTTGTGGTAAAATCCCACTCTGGCTATATGTGCAAAAAACCATTCCATGCCCAAGATGACTCCATAAGAGCCCAACGGGAGGATACGAAGATCCGAAGGTGGTTGTAAAAGGTTCCAAATCCACTACACACTCCTTAATTAAGGATTCTATAGACATCTTGGCTCCAAAATCCATCTCAACATCCCAACTATAATCCTGCCTAACTGACACTAGCTTTTTATTTCTCTTTTAAATGATGTTGCAATAAAAGAATCAAAAGAACCAAAATCAAACAAAACGGAGGAAGGAATACCACCAATGTTACCTATAGTCTCAATGACTGTACTTTGATGATCTCCCTAGTGGTCCTTGACCGCTGCGTACATCCTATCATTGCACCCAATGTCACCAACAATAGGCTATAAGATTTTTGTCTTACCCTTTTTATTAGGGTTCTGTGGGAAGTCTCTTCAAAAATTTCTAATAACACCACACCTAAAATGACCACCTGATCCTTTCGCCTGAGTAGCATCTCCATTCGGTGCCCTAGAGGGGTGTGCTACGGACCCCGATGACTTCGCTGTGGACTTCTGAGGTCATCTACTTGGCGAAATCTCTTACTGACTGAGATCTAGGTGCTCCTTGTTCCCTAGTGGGACCCCTAGGAGGAGGCCCCATACTCTAGCCCCTCTGTGCATCAAATCTCTGTGGAGGTCTATAAGGTTGGTGGGACTACTGTTGCTACTGACTGTGGTCTAAAAGATGGACTGAGATGAACCCTTGTCCACCATGAGGAGGAGGAGCTGACCCCCTCAATATTACTGGTCCTGCATCTATTGGATGTAGATTTAGACTCGGTCTCTGTCCTGCTAGGTCTTTCCCTAGAGTCTCCTCTACTACGTAGGCCTTCTCGATGGCCACAACTAATGTCTGCGGGAAATGGATCTGAACCACACCTCCAAAGTCAAGATTCAAGCCCCGAATGAACCTATGGATTCAAACCTGTTCATCCTGCATGTACTTAACATACTAGAGTAGATCTAGAAATATTTTCTCATACTCAGCTATTGTAAGAGATGTTTGTTGGAGGTCCTGCAACTCATCTATCCTCTGCTGGATGAACCTATTTGAAAAATATATGCTAGTGAACCACTCCTTGAAGAGCTCCCATGTGACTGACTTTGAATAAATGTGGATCTTCTACTCCTTAGTCCTCCACCAAACACTGGCTCCATCCCTCAGAAGATGGATCACAACATGAGCTTTCGTGTTGTTAGAACAAGGGCAGAGCTTGAATCAACCGTTTAAGCTCACTAACCAGGATTCTACCTGAAAATCACCTATGTCACCTGAAAAATGTGATGGCTGAAGCTTCAAGATCTAACTGATATGGTCTGCAACGGTGGTCTGGATGACCCCTAGGCCTCTCTGCATGCTCATCCCTAAGCCTAGGGCTGTAGAGACCTATCTCTATGTCCTGAAACTCAGTCTCCAGGTCCCCTATGTGCGATGACTCTGCTATGGTTGACTCCACATGGGAGTTCTCTACTCTATGTGATCATCACTGTGTCGAGAAGGTTCCTGAGCCTCATTTGATGGCTCTCTATCATGTCTAGCAGTACGTGCTCCCACAGACCCTCCACTTAAAGCGGCATTAACATCTTGGAGTGTCTATAAAATTTGTGGTAAGATGGATACTACATCATGATCTGGCAGTGGCAAGTCTTAATCTATGTGGAGGGACCCCTCATCCCATCTACGTCTCCTGCACAGACCAAGATGAGAGTTAGTTCATCTTTCTAAGTTTTATTCAGTTTTCATGTTTACTCAAATATGTAATTTTTCAAATAGGGTTGTTTTCTAATTTTAAAAGTGTGCTAGGTTTACAGTTCATGTCTCATGTTTTCTAATGTACCCAAGGGTCCAAGATTTTGAACCTCTGCTCTTATACCAAGTGTAACGCCTGCTAAAACAAACCACTTGAGACCCAAGAACACCTAGGATTAGTCAGAAAAATTATGGGATAATTTTTTTTTGTTAAAAGTGTCTCGCTACCAGGTTACAAAACAACAGTTACCACAAGTCAAGGTTTAGAGGCCAAACAAAAATCTTAGCTCATATTTTTCCCATTACAACAATTATTAAATTTATAGGGTCAAAACTTAGGATTAAGAGGGAAATTTCTCACTCTCCCACCCTCAGACAGGCTTAAGAGATTCAACCTATTTTTTCTCAAAATTAATACACTTGAAACCTTATAAAAGCATTCTCATTAGATAGGAAATTTTCTCACCTTTCCAGTGATATAAAGAAGTCCTCCTAACTCCCTGTATTTCAAAAGTTATGGGTCGGCGGACCTTGGGAGGAAAATTTTCCCAAGGCGGGCCGGCGGGCCTAGGGGAGAAAATTTTCCCCAGGGGCGGGTCTGTGGGCTGTGGGGAGAAATTTTTCCCAGAGGAGGAGTCAGGTCAGCTGGGATGGGGAGAAATCTCTTCCCAGACATGGATGACAGGAGTGGGGGAGACAGTTTTGGAAATTTTTCTGCTTGGGGTGAAAAGCCACCTTTGCACCGCGTGCTCCACAAGTCTGCAAGTCCGCAAGGGACACGTGGCACCTGCTAAGCCATTGCATGGAAAGTGGGGTAGTGTGGAATAAAATAATTTTAACACCCAGAAGGGTGAAAAGGGTAAAATTCACCCATGCCTCTGTCAACGCCTCGCGATGCCATGTGGAAGATCTTGATTGGCGACGGGACGACGAGGCCACGGAGGAAACTAGGAAAAGTTTCTAAATTTTAATTTCACAAGTGCTAAGGTTAAAATGGATTCTTTGCCTCTGATAGAGCCTCGTTAAGCCACATGGTAGCACCTGATTGGTTGCAGGCCTACGGGGACGCATGGGAAATGTAGAAAAAATTTCCCAATTTTTTTTTGAAACTTAGATTGTTTTGATCAACAAGAATGTTTGCAGGTCAGCGGAGTGGTGGGGAACTTCATGCCTTAAGCATTTTTTGGGAAAAAAGCACAAAAATGAAGGATTTAGTCCCATGGGTCTACCCAAGAATATTTTATTAATTAAATTTGACAGTTAGAAAATTTTTGAAGCCAAAATGAAGTGGAACTTCAGAAGGCCATAACTTTTGATTGGGAGCTCCATTTTTGGAAAACGAGGACTTTTGGGAAATCTCTCGAAGTCCTATTTGCACAAGAAGCTTAATAATTTAAATTTTGATGAATTTTGAAGGGTAAATTTTAAGAAAACGTATTTCTGTCACTTAAAACGTGAACTGGACTGTTCAACTTATAAAATTTGTTCTGAATTTTCACATAATTTCTTCTCAACATGCCAAACAGGTATGGAGGATTTTTCTTGTAATATTTTAGGATAGATTACAAGGGTTAAGTTACTTGATTGATTTACATTTTGAAAAATTTCCCAATTTGAAAACAACGATTGTGAAATTATTTGAGCCCGAATTGACAGTTTCTATGGAAATTCCTTAAGTATTCTTATTTTGTTGGGATTGTTTTGATCCCACATGTTCAATTGGTATTTCAATTTATCTTTTCAATGTTTTAAGGTCGCTCTGTACTTTTTTGGATAAAATTTTGCAAGTATATAGTGAAATAAAGGATGGAGTTTATACTTGATCTTAAAGAGATCTAGATTTCCTTTACCAACTTGATATATTAAATTCATTCCCAATCCAATCTAACATATGAAGTTGGTTTTCAATTCAAGTATTCAAAAGCCAATGTACATTTCTGATTTCTAAATCATGCATTTCAAAAGAACAAAGCATTATAACAATTCTTCATGCGTATTTACTTTTCAATTTTCCAACCAAAGCTTTTATACTATATTTCAAATGTAGATTTCCAATGAAAACAAAATCATTTAAGCAAGGTACGCAACTTCCATTAATTCAAATGAATCTTTTACGACTTCTTTCCCATTTATTTTCAAAATATAACATACAGAATACATATCTTTCTTTTCTGTTCATAGAACTAAATACAAGATATATTCTTCCATAATCACAACAAATTTCATAACTAAAATAGAGTAGCCTTTCCATCACAGATAATATACAATTTCATATCCATTTCAAAGTGGGAAAAGGTTAAAATAAGAAATAATCTCAACAAGGACTTTCAAATTTGTCTTTTTCCTCTTCTCCAGTACAACAACGTGAAGATCCTCCATTTTCAAGTTTGATCACAACAAAATCAGGGAGAAAGGCAACACTCTCCACCCAACCAAGACATCCAATGAAAAGGAGAAGTCATCCTTCTTCATTGGCCCCTGAGCCCCAACCACAATGCAATAAGAAATGTGTTTCAACTCATGGCAACAATAGGCTTCCACAACACACATACAAATTCATATTTAGAGCACAGTCCAAAAAATAATGTAGTTTGTAACCATAGATAAAAGACAACAAACAACACTCTAGGCTTCCTCATGCAAGCCAAAGGAGCAAGAAACTATGGGGGATGCTGCTTATGCCTCCCAAGGGGAAATGGGTATCACCACCTAAGAGAAAACCACCAAAATATATCATTTCAAAACCCTGGTATGCCCTTATGCCTCCCCCAAGTACCCCTTATTCCACCCATTTCCTTATGCCTCCCAACCTCTTATGGAACTCCATAACGAGTAAAGAAATGCAAGCTATTTCTTTTACAAGGTGGAACCCAAATCCCAACTCCCTCCACACTTATACCTCCCCATAACACTTATGTATCCCCACAAGAATCCCCATAGTCTTCTCCTACACCTTTCCTAGGCCATCTACCCAACCAGCCAATGAATAAAACAACACATTCACACACTCAACCATTCACATAAGCACAAAAATGAAAGAGGAGCATAAAAGAGCCAAGCTCTTACCTCTCCATGATGGAGTTGTTCCAAGTTCAAAAACAGACAAGCTTTATTCCAATGCAAGCAATCCAAAATATCCTCCAAGCACAAACATTTAACAATCTTCAAACTTTCTCCAAAGCAAGAGCTCTCAAACAGACAAAATAATTCACCCAAAATGAAGCATTCCAAGGTGAAGTAACCCAAAAGCAAGCATGGGAATTTGAATATATAGAAGAGGGAAGAGAAGAGGATGAGGTGGATCCATGTAGGATGCCACATCACACATCCTCAACTCCAACACCAAAGTCAACTTCATTCTCCAAGGCATATTAAATAGGTGGGTGAATAATATGACAGATTACTTACACACTCCAAAACAAAGCCCACACTCCAAAGGACTAAAATTAAAACATGTAAGAAAAAATGCAATTAAAACTTACAAATTGACTTACAAAAATGCATAATGAAAGTCTAAATTTAACTCTCCAACCATAGGTATGGTTGGTAAATAAATTTAAGAGGTATGGGACAAGTTTAACTTGTCCCACAAGCCTCCAAAATCAGCCTCCAAGGACAAATTCGAATTTCCAAGAAGGTGGAGTGTTTCATACTCTAAAATCAACTTACACATCTCTTACACATTTCTTACAACACTTAAACCAAGACCAAAACTATATTACTTCTCATGACATAATAATTAAATAACTTAACAACATGATTACTCACAATAAATCACAATTTAATTAAATAATGAAAAGGGAAAACACATCACTTATAAAACACATACAACATTAACAAAAGACCAAATAAAAGAAAAACATAAAGTCCCTTGGTCACATTCGAAGGTGATTCCCCCCCATGGGAATCCCTAAAAAAATCCAACACACACAAACAAATACAAGTTGCCATGGTGACCTTGTTGAATTCATCTAGAATTCCAATGTGGTTGGTCTCCAATCCCCCAATGTTTGTTGTGATATTTTTAACCTGCAAAATACAAATACCTCCTTCGGCCTCGTGGCACATCAAAACATCCTAAATGAATATAAATATAATTCCAAAACCATATATACATATGAATCACAACATCATCAAGGCAAAACAACAATATCATTTGTATTTTTATCAACAACTATATGATCATCAAATTAATTCCACTTTCTAGGTCTACTCAAAATATCCAAATATCACATGTCCAAACCACATCTATAATATAACCATGTCAAATAGTATATCAACATCAATATATAAAAAGTTTCCAATAATCATCATGCACCACATATGAATCAAAGTCCACAATAAACCATGATCTAACATCTAACATCATACTAAATCAAACTATAACAATGTCCATAATATAGTCAACAGTATCAAGATCAATATCACAAAGTGTCGAAGGGAAGCGAAGTGTTACAGAGAAAAAATACCTAATAATAGTAGGAAAAAACCAAAGAAAATAAAAAACGACATAAAGACAACAACATCCAATACAACTGCTGCAACCAGATTACCTAGAAGAATATCTTACACGGGATCGATGGTGCATAGAGAAAGAGTTATTTTTTCATTTAATAACTGTCTAATCGACACTCCTATTAGGATCTGTAATTTCATCTGAGTGAGTTGGAAGTTGAATACTTGAGGAAGCCAAGATTTTGTTAGAGAGTTTCTCAGTGATGAAATTGGTATTAGTGCAGTCATCAACAACTTCTAGAATTAGTGACAACTCTCGATCCACCATAACAACTCCAAAAACAACCATTGAATCAACCAGTGGTGTTGGACTGGAAACCTTATCTTCACTAACTTGTGAATTAGTAGTAGAATCAGGTTCCTCATCAATAACTAAATGGTTTTGATGAGCATCCTTCCACCAAGAGACCTTTTCATTTTTAGATTTCTACTTGACTATCTAAAAACTAACTGTGAGATGTCCAATGTTAAAACATTTTTTGCATCTGAAGGTTAATCCTTCGTAGTCAAGGGGCTATAACTAAACCCTATCCCACACTTTGAGATCAATAGAAGTTGGTGTTTCACTTGATTCTGGAGCATTTCTAAGAATGTTGACAAAACAAATAGGGTAACGGGAGTAGGAGGAATACCTGTTAAGATGCTGGTTGTCGGTTATTATACGCGTGTTGACTCCTCAATCCACAAATGACCGTGAGAGTTTCCTTTTGGCTGGGAGGAACTACCTGAAATATAAAGAAAGACCACTAGAAAGGTTTAAATAGTATATGCAATGGACTGCCTAGCGTATGCTAGATCCCAGAAGTGTGGTACTTTTTGGAAGGCTATCAATCCACTATTTTAAACAATTTAATGCGAGAAATAAAGTAAATGTTGTCTTACTGTAATCTATACGATTTAGGCATCTCATATAAAACACAATAAGAAAGATCTAATTCAATAGGCTAAGTTAAAACAAGATCCAGGGGTCAGGTAAATGGTTCTGGGCTTTTGCAGGTTTGGCAGAGGTCTGGAAGAGGTCACACACAATTATGGGTAACTCAGAAACAAGTAGGTAGGTTGCTGTTCTGAGCTGTATTGGTGGATACAAAGACCACTATTGGTCTAGGGGTGACCGATGACGATTAAGGGTAATCGATGTCAGTCACTGACAAAATAACATAGGGTTAAGAACATAGTTTTAGGGGAGGGTTTTCAAGTTGATAAGGAGATGAGTGGGATATTTATGAGGTCTAGGTGGGATATCATGTCAGTGGGTAGATATAATGGGGTTTGGATGGAGCTAGGATGAGCTATGGGTTAGGTTGGAGAATGGTGGTATAAAGCCAATATACTATAGGCTAACTGGTGCCGGTTAAGGCAAAATGATGCCAGTTACTGGAGATACTGGGAATATCACAGAATGAGTTTTTAGGTCTTCTTTGTGGTTACACAAAGAGGCTTGGTTGATCGGAATGAGGAATTAGGTTGTTCAAATGGGGTTTTAGGAGGGTTTGACAGGGGTATAGAGGGGATGCCACAAAATGAGATATGTAAGTGGTTGTGGGAGTAAATAACAATATAGAAAGATGAAAATACTAGAGATAATGAAGTGAATGAGCTGAGCATTGGTTCTAATAACTTGGAATTTGGGCCTGGATGCCTGTAAATGAAGAATGGAGATGATGATGAGGGGCTGGATGTTGTGGAGGAATCACCAAATGTTGGGGAGCTCTTGCATGGCCTGCTTGTACTCTCTTTCTTGTTGGACTGGATCAACTCTATGCCAGAATGAGTGCTAGATGGTTGCTTGATGATTGCTGAGTGAGTGTTGGATGTCTGTACGAAAGAAAAATGCTTGATCTCTTCGCATGCATGTGTGTTGTTTTCTCTAAAGCTTCCAACCTTGAGGATGAGGTTGCCCCAGGGAATTAAAGCTGATCGACGATGGTTATGGTTTGATTGGCATTAGTTAAGGCGGGATTCTCCAAGTTAACTAAAAATAGGAGATCATGGTTGTAACTGCTGCCAGATCTATTTATTCTTCTAGACAAGAGAGGAAGTTGTCATTTGTGTATGTGGGAATGAGGTGTAGGCATTGATTTTTAGGGTGTTGGTTAGGTCTTAGTTAGTTATGGGAACATACTAAGAATAGGCTTAGGGTGAGGTGGCTAGGTGAGGTGAAGGGATGGGTATTAGGTAATTAGGATAATTTAAATAATAGCTATGATGAGGATAGAAATTCATTTAATTAAATGAATTAAATTAATATTAGTGTGGGGTGAAAGGGGCCATGGTTAGGTAAGTGTGTTTAAGTTGATTAATTAACAAGGGGCTAAGGGGAGTGTGACCTGATTTTGGTGTCTACATTTTGCCCCTTTTTGTTGTGTAGCTTGTATTGGTAAGCGAAACTGACAAAAATAAGATGTGGTTGTCCCATGTGTGGGCGAAGGTGATCCCCCTCAAACCAGGAACTGATGAGGTAGAAGATAGAATCAGTGAGTGGTTTGATAAAAGGTGAATGTGATGAATAGGGATGTAGGAAATGGGGTAAACAGAAGGAAAGGCCCAATTAGGTAATCCAGGTAATGGGTCAGGGTCAAAGGTAGTAATAGTCAAATGTACGCACACGTATAAACTGTAGCACGCTACCAAGTTGAAGAGCAGGCAAACTCTACATTGTCTTAGGTTGACAGGGTTATCCAAACAAGGTTGAGGGGATTTTGGTATCCAAGGTATAGGATATGGTCAGGAAACATGATGAAGACTAGGTACAGGAACATTTACATATGTTCTGGTACACCAAAGTTTGGGTCAGGATAAACAGTCATGGCAAGAGGCAAGGTAAGGTCATTAGGTCATTCAACACAGGAAACAATGCCACAAAGTTAAAATGATCACATGGGGTCAAAGGTCACTAGCGATGGTCCAGGTCCCAAATATCTAGGCCATGACATGGGTAGGGCCGAGGTATGGGAAAAATAATGAGGCTTGAATACAATAGGACAAATGTAGGGTAATGTGGAGGGGTAAACTTATCAAGGTGGTATGGGAGTGAGCTAAAAAGGTAGGCAGGAAAGCGAAGTAGGGGTAATAGGTAGTAATGAGGCTGAGCAGGGTAACCGACATTGGTCAAGACCAACCGAGGTTGGTCAAGGCTAACAGTTGGCAGTATGCTAGGGAAGATGACTGTCGTTGGTCAAGGATACACCATCGCCGGTTAGGGCGGGAGGGGTATAAAAAGAAATAAGTCTGCGTTTTTGAAATTCATTTGTGATTTACAAAAGAGAGAAAAAGACAAGAGAGAAGGAGAGAGGAAGAAAATGACCGAGGGCTTTGAAAAGTTATGTTGACGAGCCACGTAGACGACGAGTGTGGATTGATTGGTAGGGACATAAGAGTGGGGCATTGGATTTTATTGGTTGGAGATTCAGAGAGCATTCAACAATGGCGGAGGTAGAAGAAGGATCAGGCGGACTAGTACAGCGGCCTGAGGTGCCACCACGTCGACGGTAACGGGATGAGGTAAGATCTAAAGCCTATTGTTGGTTATTTAGTGAAATTGGGAGGAAGTTGGGTAGGGGGGAAATGGAGTTTTGGGGGGAAAAATTGAAATTTGAATTTTTAAGGAAAATGGATGAAATGGGAAGGGGGAAGGGTAGGAGATAGGTAAAAGACAGGTGGGAAGGGGTGTGAGGGGTTTGGGGGAGGAATGGGTGGGTAGAATGAGGAGTGTGGAGAGAAAGGGGGTTTGGGGTTGTGGTGGTTGCCATGATAGTGAATGACATCGGTTCCACTGTGGCCGGTGTCGGTGGTTGTGGACTAGTATCGGTTACAAGGGAGGTGACTGGTGTCGGTTGTAGTGAGACCGTGGTTGGTCAAGGTTAGACCGGGGTCGTTCAATGCTAATCAGTGTCGGTCCATATGGGGATAAACAAGGTAAGTTCATTGGGTAGGAAGAGAGGTAAGGGCATGGGTATTAGTAGATAGGGAAAGGTATGGATAGATAGGTAAGGCTGTGATGCAAGGGTATGGGTGTGGGTAAGTAGGTTAGGTCAAAATGTGGGGTCAAAGATAATGGTAAAAGTTATAGATATGGGTAAGTGGTTAATAATGTGATTGTTTTGTTGGATGCAGGAGAGAGCTCAGTTACGTATGAGAGATAGGGTTCCACCATTGCTTTTAGAGGTACGAGGGAGCACGACGCGCAAGGAGTGGTGTCATATGGCAGAGGTGGGCCTGATTGGGGTTAGATGCTACCAGCATATAGTCTGGGAGGTGAGTTTGATGGTTTCCCTCATCGACATATGGGACTCGGTGACCAATACTTTCCATCTGCCGATGGGTGAGCTCACAATCACCCTGGAGGATGTCTACATGATCCTGTGGCTGCCGATATCAGGGAGGCAGGTGTACTCGATCTCGTCAGTGGCATCTGGGGATTTATTAGAACTGGTATTTGGTGAGGGTGTGGCAGATTTACAGTTCCATAGTGCGAGTATGAGCTATGGAGCGATGTATAGATCCCACCCCGAGGAGATGAGGGTGGTTGTATTGTTGATGAAGGTAGTGTGTTGTTTTGCACTCCTAGATGTAGAGGGGGGATGGTTTCTGTGGTCGCTGATGGGGGTGCTACATGACATGATGATAGACATGACCTGGTTTTTATGGACACCTGCACTTTTAGCATAGGTATACAGGGAGTTATGGGATGCCCCAAGCAGACGCATTTGAGGGGAGGTTGTTGTGGGTTGGTTATAGGCGATGGGTACCAGCCATGGGAGAGGGCTGAGGCATGAGAGCTACGCATGATGTATCTTATTATAGGTGATTGCTAGAGGAATTGTCTAGAGTGGACATCATTTGGAGACCATATGTGGGCTTCCCGTCATATAGGGGGATGGAAGCAAAGCTAGATGGGCTTCAAATCTACAGGTGGATAGAGGGGTGATGAGTAGGAGAGCACGAGATAATACCTATAGAGCGGGTCAAGCGACAGTTCGGGGTGCGTTAGGATGTACCATCGCCCTTCCCTCAGTACAGGAGAGATTATGTGGAGAGGCTGATGTCTCCACCTTGACCTACAGTGCCAAATGGGTAGGAGGAGTAGCCGGTCGACCCACAAATAGATGATGCTGGGGTAGCAGATGACTATAGAAAGTGGTGGGCAACATAGTTGAGAGAAGTGCCACTAAGGCCGGGGTAGCCAGATCTAGCCACCATCGCCATTCAGAGAGACACCCTCCAGGGGTAGGTGACGACTCTAGTGACCCAGTTAGGGATCATGAAGTGGTAGCTGATACGTACAGAGGCACAAGTTACCACATTACAGGCACATGTGGCCACACTGTAGGCATAGGCAAGACAGGGACAAGTACCCGCCTAGGGTGGAGATGGAGAGGAGGGTGAGGGGGGTGGGGGGTAGGTAGCTGCCCTATAGGTGCAGGTGATATATTTGTAGGGCCAGTTAGCCATGCCCTAGGGATAGGTTATGGGCTTACAGGGTCAGTTGATAGTAGCACAGACACAGATAGCAGCCTTTTAGGCTCAGATATAGGTGCAGGGTCTGGGGCCGGTGGCACCACCGCAGGTTCAAGAATAGGGTCCCATTTTACAGGCAGGGGTAGGACAGGGTTAGAGTCCGATGACACCGCCACAAATAGTACATGTAGGCCTTTTGAGAGATGCCTTGGGTGAGGTGCGTTATTATCATGATCACCTACTGGAGGTTGAGATTTTTGTTCAGTCATATTCAAATTATAGAGCCCAGCAAACCTCGAGCAAGAGGAGTGCCCACACTTAGAGTGAGGAGAGCACAAGGGGCCAGAGAGCCCATGGATAGGGTCGTGGTGAGGTGACCAATGCACGGAGGCCAACTCCAGATACAAGGCCTTTAGGGGCTAGGCCACATACATTATTATTAGCGGGACACCACACTGGGGCCGAGGAGGAGATAGGTGAGATAGAGATGATGGATACCCATCAGGGAGATTCCTGATAGCCATATGCTATGCTGTTTTGTAGATATTTGTATTTTTGATATATACTGGCCTGCATGCCGAAGAGATTTTGTATTGTTTTATTGTATATGATACCGGCCTATGTGCCGATGACATTTTGTATTGGGTATCGGCTTATGTGCCGATGATTTTGAGAGATGCTCATGATTGGATATCCATGTATATTGTATAGAGACACACATATTTGTTTATACGATGAGATGGATGAGATTCTAATGATTTGTTGGTGTTTTATGAGAATTTTATTTTTTTTGTGATATGGACGGAAACTAGGGGAGTGAGGCATGATGGAGTTAGGTTGATTTAGGCATGGATCGAGTCATGTTGGTTTAGGCATGGATTGAGTCAGGTCATAGGCATGGATCGAGTCAGGTTTGTGGTCTAGGCATGGTTGAGTTAGGTCATAGGCATGGTTGAGTCAGGTTGGTTTAGGCATGGATTGAGTCAGGTCATAGGCATGGTTGAGTTTGAATTGGTTGAAGTTGTGATTCGTTAATTTGTGCAAGGAATGATGATATGGATCATGTTTAAGATGTTTTATAACATAGGCATGATGATGGTAGAGAAATGGTAGTCATAATAAATGTATGTTGTGATGACGATAAAAATGCTAAGTAACTTATTGTTTGTTTGGTTTAATTTCCAATTTTTGATATAAAAAGGAAACTAAGTGGGGTAGAATTTAATTTAGGAAGATGAAAGATGAATTGGTTAGGGTAGAGAGTGGCCAAGCTAACCTCCAAGGGCCCCATGCCATCAGAGTGCTGCCTACATAGTCTCGATGAAAAGGGACATCAGGCCGATGTAATTCTCCCATAAGCTAGGGAAGAATGTGATGAGGTAAGAGAATGAGTTGGTAGGTTTTAGGCATGATTTGGGTTTAGGTCTGTTATGTGTGAGTGAGTTGTGGGAAAATTGGTATAGGTGATTTTGATGGTGGTAGAAGAAGAAGGTTACCCCAAAGGTAAGTGTCGAGGACCAAGTCCTGTATAAGGTAATCAATACGTAATAAAGAAGGTTAAAAGATAAGAGGGGGCACAAAAGCCACCTGATTGGCAAGGATCACGACTAGTAGGTCATACCTTAGAAGACGTGATGAACGTAAGAACCTAAAGACATTACATGATTGATAGTTCTAAGGGTGAAAAGTAGTCACATGATCAACAAATGTCATGGTTTCCAAAAGGTCCCTTGAGGCAGTAGGAAATGGGAGTGTGAATGGTGAGAGGGGTGAAAGGTGGTTAATTTTTATATGGTGTGAGGTAGCATGCTCTTTGGACAAGAGATCTAAGGTCACAATGGGCAAGTCCATGACTAAAAGGCTTTCTGTATTGACTGATATTTGAGATAGAATGATCGATGCGGGAAGCTTCAGATTCTCTCACTTCTCTTTTTTTTTTTTTTTTGAAAGAGCTTTATATAGCTGTTCTTCGAGGGAGAAGTCTATTTATAGCAATGATTGCAGAGAGGAAGATGTCCTTTTGAGGGAGTCATATTTTTATTGGAAGTTTGACTCAAGTAGTTGGATCCCATGTGTGGGATTTTAAGTCATAGACAAGACTAAGGTGAAGAATCAGATTCTTGTTTAGAAAGCAAGCTGAAACAACCATGGGATCTCATCTAAAGGTAGATGAAAATTATCCATGAGAATCATGTTATGTGTAGTTCCATGGTACACATATTCAAGAGAAGATAATAAATGACAGATACACACATGATTCTTGTTTAATCATTGGTGAGGTGTAAGAGGTGGATAGCGCTCAAGGGACGAGCATAGAGAGAGGCAAAAGGTGAGGTAGGACTAAAAGTCAACAGTAGAATGGTCGAAGATGCAAGGCATTAAGGGGCTCAGGTTCGGGTTTACCATTGAGTGAAGATAAACGATAAGCACCTAATCTGTAAGAATGGGTCATGATGTATGGTCCTAGCCAATTAGGAGAAAATTTTCCCCATTTACTTTTTTCTACTTTGGTTACCTATTTATTTTCTTCTAGGACAAGGTCACCGACTTGGAAGGTTTGTTCATGGACATGTTTTTTCATAGGCACATTTAATACGTTTTTAGTAAACTTGAAGGTGGTCAAGGGCGTTAAGACGATGTTCATCTAATAACTCAAGTTGTGCTAAACGGTCTTGACGAAAGTCATCATCATTGAGCATGTCATGGAGAGAAATGTGGAGTGAGGGAATATGGACTTTGAGAGGTAGAAAAACCTCTGTACTGCAGACCAGAGAAAAAGGTGTAGCGGTAGTGGAAGTGTGAATACTAGTGCGGTATGCCCGTAGGGTAAAAGGAATATGCGTATGCCAGTCCTTCCCACTGTCGTTAACCACTTTCATGAGAATTTTGTTTAAGGTTTTGTTAGTGGATTCGGCTTGGCCGTTAGTCTATGGGTAATATGGTGATGAGAAACTTAGATAAATGCCAAAGGTGTCACAAAGTTTTCACGGTGTTTTATTTTTGAATTGATTTCCATTATCAGTGATGAGGCAATGAGGAACACCAAAGTGATAAATGATGTGATGATTGATGAAATCACATATTTTCTCAACTTTCGTGGAGATGAGTGGTATGGCCTCAACCCATTTTGTGTAGTATTCAGTAGCGGTGATGATCCATTGATGGTGTTGGGAAGAATGGGGATTGATCTCTCCGACAAGATCCAAACCCCATTGAGAGAAGGGCCAAAGGTCATGGGTGAATTGTAAGGCATGACTGGGTGTATGATGAAGGTTGGCATGTTGCTGAAATTTTACACAACTCTTGATGTAGTCGCAACAATCATGGTTAAGGGTCAGCCAATAATAGCCTAGGTGAAGAATATTCTTAGCAATAACAAGGCCATTGAAGTGACCTCCACATATGCCATCATGAACTTCCTTAGTGGTATAAGGAATTTCAGAACTCATGAGGTATCATAAGAGAATACCATCAAAGCCACGCTTATAGAGGAGGCCTCTCGTGATGACGTAACAAGAGACCTTTTTAAGGAAGGTGCATTGTCCATTACGGGTGAGATTAGGAGGTAAGATGGAGAGAGAAAGATAGTCAGAGTATTGTTTATACCAAAGGTCACTCAGGTTGGGGGATGTGGTTTTGATAGAGTAAATATCATGAGGTAAATAAGAGGGTGATTGGAGTCGTTTTATGGTGACAAAGATTTTAGAATCAGCAAGTGAAGCGGGTATATGAGAAGCCAAGCATGCCATGGTATCTCCAAATTTGTTGGTTGAATGGGGGACGGTTTGAAGGGCGTAATAGTCAAAGGTGGTAAAAAGTATGTCTACATGATTTTTATACTTTTGAAGTATCTCATTACGACATTGGTATATACCATTGACTTGGTTTATGACCAATTGAGAATCACCAAAGATGTTGATTGATTTGACATCTAGGTTGTAGGAAGGTTGGAGACCTAGTATGAGTGCTTCGTATTCAACAATATTGTTTGTACAATCAAAATCAAGATTGAAAGACAAAGGCATGGGTTCACCATCAAGTGGAATGAAGATAACCCCAGCCCCACCCCCACATTGGCTATTGGAACCATCAAAGAAGAGTTTCATTTGGTAAGCGGGTTTGTTCAGGGAAAGGGTAGTAATTGACTCATCTGGAAAGTAAAATTTAGAGGGTTGATCCCTAGAAATAGGTGCGTCGGCCAATTGGTCAGCGATAACTTGGCCTTTGATGGAATTTTGATGGATGAATTCGAGGTCGAGGTCGGCCAAAAGCATAAGCTAGTGTGGGCCCCCTGATTTTGATAAGGTTTAGCATACATGAAGTGTAAGGGGTCGGTGTTGGTCACAACATAGGTTTTGTGATTGAGTAGGTAATGGCGGAGTTTTGTGGAAATGAAAAATAAGGCTAAGCAAAGTTTTTCAGGATGGGTGTATCGGGTTTTTTAGTCCAAAAGAGTACGGCTTATGTAATAGACTGCCTGCTCCATGTGTTGTTCTTCACGATGAGCGAGCATGGCCCCCAAAGAGTGATTGGTAGCTGAGATGTATAGGTAGAAAGGTTGATCGTCTTTAGGTGAAATTAGTACGAGTGGTTGAAGGAGGTATTGTTTGAAGGCCTCAAAAGCTTTGCGGCAGTCATCATCCCATTTAAAGGAGACATCCTTCTTGAGAAGATGATGAAATGGTTAACACCGATCAGATAATTATGAAATGAAATGACGAATAGAATGCAACCTACCTATTAGGCTACGGAGTTGTCTAAGGTTAGTGGACGGAGGCATTTATAGAATGGCCTTGACTTTAGCAGGGTCAACTTCTATACCACGTAAGGAGACGATAAATCCTAGGAGATTTCCTGAGAGAACCGCAAAGACACACTTCTTGGGCTGAAGGCATACACAATATTTAATAAGTTGGTCAAAGATGGTTTTTAGGACAGTGAGGTGCTCAGAGCGCCGTTTAGATTTGGCAAGGAGGTTGTCGACGTAATCTTCCAATATACGATGCATGATGTCATGGAAGATATAAGTCATAGTCCGCTGATATGTGGCACCAACATTTTTAAGGCCAAAAGGCATGACTCGATAGCAAAAGTTCCCCCCAAGGGGTGATGAATGCGGTTTTGGGTTGATCCTCTGGGGCAAGTAAGATTTGGTTATAACCCGAGAATCCATCCATGAGTGATAGCATCTCATGACCAGTGGTAAGGTCAACCAACTGATCAATACCAGGTATGAGGAAAGTCATCTTTTGGGCAAGCTGAGATTGAGGTCATAGAAAATCTGTGAAAATGCGGAGTCCCCCTATGTCACCTTAGTGATAGGGAAAATGTTAGAAATCTAACAAGGATAATTAATGGGTAAGATGAAGGAAATTAGAAAGAAGATGCTGAAGTTATTCTTTGACGAGAAGGGAAATGCTAGGATGTATTTTCATCAGTTTTTGTTTGATGGGTTTGGTATCAGGAACAGTTACGATATTTTGGACCACTATGGTGGGGTCAATATCGGGCATGTTTGTGTAACACCAAGTGACACAGCACGGTTATGATATTCTGAGAAAATAAGTGATGGCTTCCTGTTTAACAGAATCTAAAGACTGATTGATCTTTAGGATGTACGGGTCATCCTGAGTATGAACGTTGATGTCGATAGTCAATTCATTCAACAAGGTTTACGTATCTCAGAGGGTAATGACTGATGAATATATGAGTCTTCTGCACCAATGTAGGTGAGTATAGATTCATCATCTTGACATTGAATGACATGCTAATTAAAGGTGTATTGTCATCGATCATTTCAGGATACAAGAAGGGAAGAGAGGAAGGAGCCTTGCACCTTCGCGTTGATAAGTTAGAGGCCCCAAGGAAATTGTGTTTATGAAAAAAAAAAGCTAGGAGGGATGGATTTTGGATCCATTGACTTCTGTCAGCGAAGGTGGTGATGAAGGTGGGGTAGGTGAAGAACGTGGAGAAGGGTTGATGTCCTCAATGAGTTCAATGTGGGCCTATGCTTGGTAGGTGGTTCAACAAAGACGATACCACTACGGTCATTATGTTTGTGAGTAGTACATGGAATAATAATATGGCGGCCTTGCTTGTAAAATCCAAAACCAAAACCCTTCCACGCATATTGGTGTAGGAAGGTGTGGGCGAAATGGCGATCAGTAAGTGACTAGAAGTTAACGGAAAATGGGTGGGTTTGTGACGGTGGTTTGGGTGTGTAAGTGGTAGTATCAAGTCCCCCATAGGTGAGACTGGTATGAAGGTGAGGAGGACCATAAATGAGGTGTTCTCCTATACAGTGATCATAATGAGGACGTTGGTGAATAATTCCATACTCTTTTGGAGTAAGGAATGTCTTGACACTATATAGGCGATACTCCCCCAGAATGAGGCGTTGAAAAATGCCTTCCAAGGAATCGGTGGGTAGTATGTGGGTAGCTGGAATAGATGATGTGTCAAAGGTCAATGTAGAGGTGGAGATAACGGATTGGGAGGCTGATGGGTCAGCCGTGGAGGTTATGGCAACGGTAGGAATGGAGGAGGTATGTGTGGTTGAGGTAACGACTATACTGGTAAGTAGAGGTGTAGGTGAAGCGGTAATGGTCATGGAGGTAGACGACTTAATGGGTATAAGCACGTCATTGGGTTGATAATGCGTGTTGCATGTTTTGAAAGGTGAAAGGATCAAATGGAATAGTATAGGTGTGTCCTTCATGCTCAAAATTTACATAACGATGCAAATTTGAAGGAACACAACCCATGACACAAATCCAGGGTCATCCAAGTAGTAAGTTATACTGAAATTCCCCCTCCAAAACATAAAATAACTCTGGAACAGTGTGGGGGTCCACGCGAACATGGAGGATGATGGTTCCTAGTGTAAGATGTGATAACATCATTGAATGAATACAACATGACAAGATGTTTATGCATGCAATTGTAAAGTATGTTCATTTAAGTGAATGTATGGGATGAGATGATATTAATGCTTGCACCCCCATCGATCATTACACATCTTACACGTATATCATCGATGTGGACACAGATATTAAGAGAACTGGTTCTGGGTCATCTGTTTGGTGTGATGTGATCTCTTCCTTTGAGAAGCTAAGGGAGGATATTTGGTGAGTAGGTTGAGGTGTGGATAAAGGTGAAAATTTGGTGAGAGAGGCTACATGATGGGGTGTGATAATGGAGGCTACAGGTGTAGGGTCATTGGGTAAAACCTCAATAGATTGTAGGACCTCCATGAGAGCTTGATGATGGGATTCCGAGGTTTGGATGAGGTCGTACAAGGACATTTTGAGGGGGTATTGGTGCAGTTGTTTGAGCATGGTGCAATGTGTGACCCCATTAGAAATAGGATATGTAGGGCCATGGCTAATAAATTTAGGTGTGGGTGTAGATGGTATGTTGGGTATAGGATTGGTTAGTGAGTCAGTTTCCCTTTCCTTTCCTTTTTCCTTCTGAGCACGGGTAACAATGTGGATCATGTTGATCTAAGGGGAGTTGGTAAATGGAGAAGGTGTAGGATGAGTGTTCTAACGACATGATGGGAAAAAACCTACCAGGGGAGAAAAGCCTTATGAAGTGAGTTGAGTGCAATGATATTTAGGTAATGGTGTGGCAAGTTCCCTGATGCGAACCATGTTAATTTTGAATCTTGGGGGTGGCTCTAAGAGTTGAGGGGGTGGAGGTTGTGTTTGTTGAGCAGGCAATGAGGGAAGGACTGTGGGAATAGGAGTTGGTGAAACGAGGTCCTCATCGAGAAGTTCGTCATCGTCAAAGTTTGCTTCAGGATGACATAACTGGATAAGGATTTTTTTTCAAAGCCTTGCAGTTCTCCACATCGTGCCTTGGCACACAATGGTAGGCACAAATTTTAGTGTCATCAAACCCTTTTGGCTTGGGTTTGAGGGGGTCATAAGGTTTGAGTGGCGGTAATGTGATGACATAATTCTCAAGGAGGTAGGTTAAGATTTTGGCATAGGACCCTGCTAGTTGGTCCCAATGGGAAGTGAAAGTGGCTTTGGGTGTAGATGTGGCAGATTGTTGAGGAATGATCTTTGCAGGAAGGGGAGTGGGTTGAGCTATGGTTTTAAGTACTGACGTGGTCTTGGGTGTTGGTCGTATGTGTTTGGGTGAGGGTATAGTAGATGAACCAATAGAAGGATGTGTGGTTGTTTTAACTACCTTGCTGGAGGGTAGCAAATTTTTGTCCTTGGGCTGCACCTTCTTGGGTAAAGGTGATATAGGCAAACGAGATCTAGAGGGAAAGGCAGATGGTGGAAGAGGGTGCATTACCCACGGCGATAACAAAGGTGTTGTGAAGGTAGATGATGTAGGTTGTGCCAAAGGTGTGAGGGAAAGAGATTGAATTGTCATGGGTAGTGAAGGGGTGATCGATGGTATTGGAGGTATGGGTGGTAAAGATGCTACAGGTGCGGGTGTAAGTCGTGTCGGGTGCTTGGGTATGTTAGAGGTTTGCGAGGAAGGAATGGGTTGTTGTGTTTTTGGTTTACTGACGGCTGGAGGTTTCTTGACTGTGTTGGGAGGTTGAGGTCCTAAGACGAACGAAAAGGGTGTAGGTGATGAAGGTATGATTGGTGCAGCTAGGGTGTAAGTTCTATGGGTTTGGTTCTTCTTTTGGGTACCAAAGTAGGTTTGGTGTTAGCTTTGGAGGATGTATATAAATCTAGTTTGCTAGGTGGATGAGTAAGGCTGGTGGTTGGGGTGACCCCTAAGGTAGTAATAGGTTTAGTCGAGAAAGATGATGTAGGTGTGGGTTTAGATGTAGATGTATGTTGGGTTATGGGTGAGGGTGCATGTTGAGCTATGATGGGTGTCATGGAAGAAGTTGTGATAGAGGTGGTTGTGCTCGGTTCGATTGGTCGATTTTTTTTTGGGTAGATAGTGGAAGTATCAGCAAGTGACATTTGCATTTGTGTTGAGACAGGAAGCAAAAGGCATCCCCATAGTAAGGCTCTATCCACATACTCAAAGTGATCGGCTAAACATGAGAATGACATGTCTATAGGAAAGGTTGAGGAGGACCTAATGGAAATTCCTGTAAAATGTGTCTTAGAGACGGGGAATTTGCTAGCTTCGGCTTCCATGGGTAAGAGAGTCGAAAGTAGGTCTGTAGGATCTTGGGTAGCTGATGGAGAATGGTCACCTAGAGGCAAAGGTATCTCTATTGGATCCTTGATAGGTGGAGGAGAAAATGGGTGCTCCTTTGGAGGTGGAGGAGATAAACAAGTATCCTTTATGGCCTGAAGAAGTACTGTGGGTGACGGTTCTCTAGGTGGAGAAGCCAAAGGTGAAATACTATTGATATTATCAGAAGGTTCCTCCATGAGTGATGAAGGAGATGAAAGGTGTTCCTCTATGGGTGGAGGAATAGGTGAGGTGGGTTCAAGTGCAAGTGGAGGACTTCGAGCTAGGATTTCATCGATGGAAGGAATATGAGGTAATTGGGAAGCAACGGGTGCATCACTAAAAATAGCATGGACCTCGTGGGTATGGCTATCATGAGTTTAGGTCTCACCGGTTTGATCAGACGAAGGGGCATGATTAGGAAAGGGTTTCTTAAATATGTGTAGGTTTTGATTGGTAGGTGTGTTAGGATTATCCATGGTTAACTCACCTTTCTCGAGCATTTCTTAGATAATGTTTTTGAAGGTGATGTAATTGCCATCACTATGACCCTTTACTCGATGATAGTTATAAAATTCATGTTTTTTATACCATGCGGGTGTGGGGCGAGCAAGGTCAAAACCAGTTTACAGTTTCATGGGAGGAAGGCTTAAGTCCCCAGCTTTGATGAGCTTTTCTAAGACAAAAGAATAAGGTTCTCCAATCGAGATATATTTCCATTATTCTCGTCTGAATTGAAAAGTCTGAACGGGTGAGAGATTAGATGAGGGTCTAGCCTGATTTGACGGATGAGCTGGGCTAGCTTTGAGTACCACTGCGTTAGCGGTCCTATTGGCTTTTGAATAATTATTTTGTGGTTTTAAAGAAGAAGAGGTATCATTTGAATTAAATGCCAAGTTCTTATTACGTAGTTGGATTTTCTTATCTTCGATGGCCCGAATCTCTAGTTTTTGTGCCATGGTGAATGCTTTATCGAAGGTTCAGAAAGTCTAGACCTGCAGGGTCGGTGAGATATGTCTAGCACAAGCCTGCGTGAAGATTTTGATGAGTTCAATTTGTGGTAGTTGGAATGTGAGTTGATTGATCAGGCTACACCAGTGATCAACAAAATCTGCGATAGATTCGTCATCATATTGACGCGTAGATTATAGGTCAATCATTGTAACCTTCTTAACAATATTAATGGAGAAGTGATCCAAGAAGGCTTGGGCTACATGATTAAATGAAAATATAGAGTGTCTAGGTAACCCACTATACCAATCTAACGCAAGCCCAGTCAAAGACATGGGAAAGGTCCTCAGAAGTAAAGCATCATCATGGGTGATTAGGTAGCACCCGTGTTTGAAAGACCGCAAATGCTATTGCAGGTCTTCTTTGCTATTGAAACGGTTGAATTTAGGCATTTCCCAATGCACATGATATGGACGGATAGGAATGGATGGATGGATAGGCTCATTACAAATCTCATCATAGGTGAGAGTGTTGTGGGAGCTAGAAATTGATGCCTCCAATGTCTGCATCTTGTCCATCATTAACTTGATTAGGTCATTGGTAGGTTGTGATGGATGGGTGCCTCTTGTAGTGTAAGAGGGTTTGTGTTGGGCATGTAACAAGGGTGGTATTCCCGTATATGATGTTGCCGTGTAGGTAGATTGAGAAGAAGGCAGTGAAATAGGGGGTACGTACCCAGAGTGAATAACAAGAGGTTGCTGATAGTATGTATATGAAGGTGGAAGGGTCGTGGTGACCCTAGTGGTAATGGGGGCTAAAGATTGTGGAATAGAAAGAACAACATTTTGAAAAGGGGTAGGGGTTACCGACACCGGAGGTGGTTGTATAGCTATGGGTATATGAAAGAAAATAGGGGAAGATGAGGTTATATTCTGGGTGGTTTGCGAAGGTATAGTGGATGTGGCAAGTACTATGGATGTAGCAGACGCGACCGTCATAATGGGTATAGGGACTAGCTACGAAATGACTGGGGGTAAGGTAGATGTGGGCAGTGCAGAGCCAAATGGGGCTGACGTAGGAGTGGGAACGAGAGTCTGGGGGATAGATACAGGCAAGCCATATATCAACTGACCCGAGGCATCTCGAGTGGACGAGTGGGAAAGGTAAAACTTGAAGGCGACAAGATTTTGGTCAAGGAGTCGTGCGAACTCCTCATCTCTGGTAGCGATAGTGATAGGTTGGATAGGATCCATGGGTGATAAAATAAAATGCGATGAAGGGCTAGGTGGGAGTGGTTGACAACTGGCATGGAATATGAGGGTGTTCACTTGGGTTCGGGTCAACACCATGTGAACAAATATTGATCAGGGTGGACTGTTTTCTATAAATGACATAAAAATACAATAGAAAATAGGAGAGATAAATGATAGTAGGTGGATTAGGAATTAAATGTCAACTGGAAAATGACACAGACTAATCGATCCCGGTTAGGTTAAACTGACGCTGGTCACAGGTAATCGCTGCCGGTCACTATAGAAAGTGGACAGTTGAACAAAAACAAGGTAAAAAGGCCAATAATATGCCAAATATGCAAGATACTAATGGGATTTACCAGTAAAGTGAATATGATGATAGTGATAGAGACTTTGAAAAGTAAAGAATGTGAATAGGTGTTCTTTTGGGTAGGTTGACCAAAAGAACTGTAACCGACGCTGGTTAGATAAAACTGGTGATGGTCAAAGGGTAACTGATGATGTCACTGGACCGACACCAGTTACTGTGAAATTGAGACAATAATGAAGAAAATGTGGTTGTGAGTTAAAAATTCGACGTGGAATCAAATCCAAAATTATGAGAATGATGAGAATATGGTCCAGGCACCCTTAAATGAAGCTGCAATACACCAAATGTTATGAGGAGCATGTGAGGAGAAATAAAAAAAATGAAGAGAATGACCTCTCACCTCAAATTGCAAGTCCAAGCAAAAACACTAAGAAAAATACGATCTTAAGAGTTCTTTTTTATACTATGTTTGTTTAACTTATGCTATTTTAAGGACCGACTCATAAATTGTAAAATAGAGTTTTTTGGTGAGGATAGCTTCCTATGATGAAGGAGATCTACAAGGAGAGGTTTTAGGTATTTTATGGTAGGAGCAGGCTTTTCTCTGAAGTATGACTCGACAAAGCAGCGAGCTGGGTGCCTACTATACCATGATCATGTGATCACCTACAACTTCTTCTAAGAAAGATGTTGTTCAAGAATGTGTGTATTTTAAATTTGTGATGTTTAGATAAGAATTAAAGAGATAGAAAGAGAGAGGAAGTGCTTTTCTACGATTTCATTTCTCAACCATCAGCTGGGCATGACTTCCAGCGTATAGGTTTCCCTCAATTAATGTGAGCTAATGTGGAAAAGCAGAATGAAATGTAATGATTTTTAAACCCAAATCGAAATGTAGAATTCAATGCCACAAATAGATGAACAGGAGAAGGGATACTCTTTCACTAATGTGATACTAATGAAAGGGAAGAAATGTTCGTTTTAAAGCACCAAAATATGATTGCTTTTAGACAATAGAAGAGAAGAAGGTTCCAAGGGAGAAATTTTAATGTAATAACTTTATAGAAAAGAAATAAACATACAACGTTTTCACTTAGGAATGAAAGAATGCAAAGGAACCCTGAATGTGTCCCACTGGGCATGCCATAATGTTTCACCTGATTCTAGATCATTTCTTCGAATATTGACGAAACAGATAGGGTAACAGGCATAGGAGGAATACCCATTGAAGATGTTAGTTGTAGGTTGTTACGCACATGTTGACTCCTCGATCCACATACTGACCGTGAGAGCTTCCTTTTGGTTGGGAGGAACTACCTAAATTAGAAAGCAAGACTACCAAAAAGAGTTGAACATTATATGTAGTGGATTGTCCTAGCGTATGCTAGATCCTGGAAATGTGGTACTTCTTGGAAGGCTGTCAATCCACTATTTTAAACAATTTAATGTGAGAAATAAAGTAAATGTCGTCTTATTGTAATCTATACTGATTTAGGAATCTCATATAAATCACAATAAGAAAGATATAATTTAACAAGTTAAGTTAAAACAAGATCCAGGAGTCAAGTAAATGGTTTTAGGATTTTGCAGGTTTGGCAGAGGTCTAGAAAAGGTGACAAGAAATTATGGGTAACTTATGAAGAAGTAGGTAGGTTTCTGTTTTAAGATGTATTGGTGGATACAGAGATCTATGTCAGTCTAGGGGTGACCTGATGAGGGTTAAGGGTTACCAATGCTAGTCATTAAAAAAATGATAGAGGGTCAAGGACATAGTTTTGGAGGAGGGTTTATCAAGTTGATAAGGAGCTAAGTGGGATATTTATGAAGTATAGGTGGGATATCATGCTAGTGGGTAGATCTAATGGGGTTTGGATGGAGCTAGGATGAGCTATGGGTTGGGTTGGAAAAATAGTGGCATGAGGCCAATGTACTTGTGGGATAACAGGCACCGGTTAGGGTGAAATGAATGCTGGTTACTGTGGGATACTAGGAATATCACAGAACAAGTTTTTTGGGTCTACTTTGTGGTTACACAAAAGAGGCTTGGTTGATTAGAATGAGGAATGAAGTTTTTTAGGTAGGGTTTTGTGAGGGGTTGACGGGGGTATGGAGGGAATGCTACCAAAGGAGATAGGTAAGTGGTTGTGGGAGTAAATAACAATAGAGAAATATAAAAACACTGGAACTAATGAAGTGAAAGAGATAAGCAGAGGTTCTACTTACTCAGAATCTAGGCCTGAACACCTATGAATGAAGAAAGAAGATGATGATGAGTGGTTAGATGTTATGGAGGAATAACCAAGCATTGGGGAGCTCTTACATGAGATGCCTGTGCTATCCTTCTTACTGGATTGGATCAGCTCTATGCCAAAATGAGTGCTAGATGGCTGCTGGATGATTGCTCAGTGAGTGTTGGACGTCTATGCAAGAGAAAAATTCTTGATCTCTACCTTTACATGCATACCCATTGTTTTCTCTGCAACTTCCAATGTCAAAGATGAGGTTGCCCCAGGGAATTAAAGATAATTGAAAGCTGTTACGGTCTAACAGGTGTCGGTTTAGGGGTGATCGGTGTCAGTTAAGGTAGGATTCCGCTAAGTTAACTAAAAATAGGAGATCATGGCTATAACTGCTGCTAGATCTCACTATTACTCTCAGACAAGAGCGAAAGTTTCCGTTTGTGTCTATGGGAATGAGGTGTAGGCATTGATTTTTAGGGTGTTGGTTAGGCCTTAGTTAGCTATGGGAACATACTAAGAATGGGCTTAGGGTGAGGTGGCTAGGTAAGGTGTCTTGGTGATGTGGAGGGGTGGGTATTAGGTAACTAGGATAATTTAAATAATAGCTATGATGAGGATAGAATATTAATTTAATTAAATTAATTAAATTAATATTAGTGTGGGGTGAAAGGGGCCATGGGTAGGTAAGTGTGTTTAGGTTGATTAATTAACAAGGGGCTAAGGGGAGTGTGACCTGATTTTGGTGTCTGCAGTTGGTAGATCAAGAAAAGTATCCAGATCCACCAAAATCTATGCAAAAATGGTATGAGTGAAGTTGTCCATATTAGAGTTGATGGATAAAAAATTACCTAAAGCATTGCCAATAGAAAATAAACCATCGTTTCCCCAAACTTTCAAGGGTAAATGGGGTAAATGAATCTAAACTAGGTTAACACTGAAAGAGGTGGTGAGAGGATTATAAGTTGGGAACCATGGTTTCATCAACAAATGATGATTTTGTAATTCCCAGAGCTTTGAGAGAATAATATCCCTAGCATCATCAGAGCTGAAAACCACAATAAAGAAACCCCTTGCACATGGGAAAATATTGATCCTACTTAAAACAAGAGGACACTGGTTCGTAGTGATCCACAAATGTAGGAGTGGAAGACTAGGCCAAAGGCCATTAAACCGACAAATCAACCCATTGGAGGAGAAAAATTCCTCAACCTCCAACACCGAATCCCTAAGGGTAACCAGGGGAGTAGTTTGAGCAGTAGAGAGAGGCTTGGAAATGGAAGCTACAGCATAGGTCCTTTTTCCAGCAGAGGGGGAAACAACCCCACCATTGCCAATACCACCAATAGGGGGAAGAGGATTCAAAGGGGACAAAGCAGGATTGCCGCCATCGGTAGCACCACCACTGCCCAAAACACGTACAACAACATCCCCACACACAACCTGATCACTAGCCACAACACCAAAGCTTGAGACAAGGATCTGAAAAGCATTAATGCCGCCGCTAGGGTTTTCAAAATACTAAATGCATTCTTATTAAAATTATATTTTAATCTTATTATAAATTTATAACAAATATATAATTGTAATACTAATATATTTTATTATTATTTTTTAATATTTAATCTCAAAAACCCCTTTATATGTATACAGTATGATATAATTCATATATGTACATATATTCTTTATTTAGGCAAAGATTCATAAATAAAATAGATGCCCCAATGTTTTTTTAGGTAAATAATCACATGAATAAAGTACTATAATTTTAAACTATTGAATTAAATAAAAGTAAAATACTCTCTGAGATGAGTCCTAGATAAAATTATCTTTGAATGCAAATATTTTCATATGCATCCTTAAAAAAATCATCAATTCTTGTTTTCTTCTTTACATTTTCAATTTCCCTCCCCACAGTTTTGGGGCAAATACATTTTTGGAGGATAATTTCATTTATAGTATACATGCTAGTATATACCGTAATCAAAACATTTTTTAAATATAAGATAACATATTTATTATCCTACATATGACCGTGTAAAATCTTAAAGCTCAATTAGGAAACATTTAAATGAATAATGTAAAAAATCTATTGAGTTTGCCTCCCAAAAAAACTAGGTAGTTAGACAAAGGATGCTCTGGAACTTAGGAATATGCTTTCATTAATTCAAAAATAACTATTATGAAAATATTCAACCTTAAAATAATATTTTCTATTCCCACAGATCCTATAGAATGTACTAAAGAAGTTCATAAAAAAACATTTGTTGATGATGAGCGATTTTTACTATCATAGGAAATTTTTGATCTAAAATTCTTTTTCCTTTCTTATTACTAAGAACTTCTTCTCACACAAAAAATTCACCACAAGCCAAACTAGAAAGGCTTCTATCCTTTAAGACCATATAATATTTCTTGTTTTAAAAGTTTATTAGCACCATTACAGGAATTATTTCTGCTCAAATTTTCTCTGAGCCTATTTTAAGTGTCGACTACTAAAAATTAAAATAATAACTTTGTAATAAAATAACAACACTTGGAACACTAGAATACCACTCAATATACAATGCAGGAAAAACTGTTATAACAAAATTGTGTTTTGGTAAATCTCCCTTGAAAAGAAAATTAATCTAAAAACTAAAAAATATCAATTACAGTTAAAATTTGTAAACAAAACTAATAACTGAATTAAATTCAAATGAATTCTCTTAGCTACAAATCAAACACACTAGAATTGATGCCTTGCATGCAACCAATGAGTAGAAACAGAGGATTTCACATGAACAACATCAAATCCACAGTCAAAGAAAAAAAACAATGTCCCTTTCCATAACAGGGACTATAAAAATTACTATTTTTCCTTACCACATAACCTGCTTAATTTCCATTTAATTATAGCCGACAAAGAAGGATGTTATTCCATGAAGAAGCTTACAAACACACACCAAAGAGGAATAACCGACTAGCTTTTCCACCGCCTCACTCAAAGGCGGTTCTATATAATTTATGGATCGAGAGGATGTTGTATTCGAGGTGATTTGTGGCCAGTTGCTGTAACCTTGCAAGATATGGGAAAACATCCTTAGACAATGTACACATGTAATTTTTTTATTCATATAATCAATTTAAAAGCTTCTACACCCACTGTCGAAATCCACCAAAACCCTACAAAAAGAACACAACAACAACGAGATCTAGAAACAACCCTCCAAGATATTCAAATACATCATAATACCTTGAAAATTTAAACATTCACTCTAAATTTGTATGCCCACCATCTAAATCCATGAAAAACCCTACCAAAAAATGCAAATATCAGCAAAACCCTGCAAAATTAACACTTAAAATCGTGATCTATACCTTTCACAGGTCATCCACTACTTAGAACCTGAAAATCAATCTCCTCATACAGATTTCTTTTGAGAATATCTAGGCCTGCTCCGTCATCGACCATTTCCACTCACAAACAAGTGTACCCTACTTCTAGGGTTTCTATTTGTATTAGAAAATTGTTTCTTTCGCCTCACCGTCCCCATCCACTGAGCAAACCCTGCAAGAAAAATAGAAAAACCTTAACTTAATCTTATAGGAGGGATGATCATCATGGATAACTGCATGTACTACCCTTGCTAGCTTCCACGACTGCCATTTACAACTTTCCTGTGATAAAAAGAAAAAAATGGTGATGTTTGGATTTTTGGAAACAAACATATTTGTAAAAGCATGTGAAGTGTGTAATTTGATAGGTTTAATGCTAAAAATCCTGTATTTTTTTTATTATTGTGGTAATGATGTTACTCAAATAAAAAATAATTCTTCAATGTAAACTATTTACTTCTTTCGCTTCACTATTCTCCACACGGAAACTGAACAATATACCAACAAAACTATCGATGCCTAACTATCCATGCGCAAACCAACCACACTGCGCATGTCCCAATCGCTTAGGGTTTGCCCATTTCTAGGGCTTCACCTTCAGATACGCAACCCATAATTTAACCTACTTTAATGCCTTCCACGGCCTTTCTCTGATCGTTGATCTCCCTGATACCAACATTGGACGTACCATCATCAGCTAGGAGAAGTCTCCAAACATTGCGTGCCACGTGTACGACCGAGGAATGTCTGTGCTTTGTTGACCAATATATCATGCTCGTTGATACCTTTGTTGCTTGTCAAAAGGAGTGGAACAATCTGCGAGTGAAAACACCTTTCGGTGTAAATATAAGAACTCTAAAATCTTCTTTCATTATAAAACTTATTGAATACTAGATTAAAAAAATTATAAATCTTATGCACTTTGCCTTTATAATAAAATTTCCTCAATTCCAATGAATAAGCAAAACACAAACATGAACCTCAAAGTTACATTATTCCAAAGATAAATCAACTTTCCTATTTAGATTTAAAATAATTCTTACTACATTAAAGCGTTATTCAATTTGTCATTTAAGAAGGGTTATTGTGCCATCCAACTTGTCAATTAGGAAGGGTTAAATATGAAAGGTGGTATCTAGCCGGCACGCCCAAGATTTAGATGACAACAGTTAATATATGTACAGTATTAAAGCATATATTTAACTTCTACTTGTGACAAAACTAAATACTTGTAAATTACAAGTTTCGCGTTCGAATCTTGTACAGTCCGCTCCAACTTATGAAATGAAAATATTGGGATGCCTTCCCACTAAGTATCCCAGACAATACGCTGGCTAACACATTTACATCTTAAAACGTGAAGATAACATTTTCAACACTCTTTATTTAGAAATTACAACCGCCGAGGAACTGACGGCTTAAAATAGTGACGCATAACGGCTAGCATAAATTCATTCATCGTAACGGTCCGCCATAAAGATTATAATGCCATACCATGCAATACACAGACTGGAGCTGATGCACTTTTTTCTGTTCGAAGTTCCATTTCTGTGTTGGTTGTAGCCAAGCAAGCAACCCAACAATGGCTTCCTTCTATGCTAATTTTGTCATTGTAATCCCAATCTTGTTTACTACCCTCAATTTTCTCGCTTCTTCGCCTTTGCCTTCCTCTTCCCCTTCACCCACCTCTACTATCCTTCTGGTTTGCAGTCGCACATCAGATCCACACTTCTGTATTTCATCATTATCTTCTTATTCCGAGGCAAACATTTCGCAGCTCGCTGTGATAACGGCGAATATGTCTGTTGAGGAAGCCATAAATGTTTCTCGTTTTATCGAAGAGCTCAGCAAAAGGGAAGGCTCGGGAAGAGGAAGGGGTGGCGCTTTCACGGGAGCTCTTCAGGATTGTGTAGAACTCTTCAGTCAGGCCGTGGTCAATCTTCAAACCTCATTATCAGTTCTGAGGAAGCCGATTGGCAGAGACAAGGGTAGTGTAAACAGTTTACAAAGTGCTGCTCTCACGGATGTGAGGACGTGTGTGGACGAGGTAAAGCGGTTTGCTTCGAGGTTAGTCCCTGTGGTTGATGCCAGATCTCTTAATCTTGAAAAAATGATCGACAATGCTCTCTCTGCCAGCAACTTAGCTCTATAAAATACATATGTTATAGTTTTGCATGCAGCTACTTTCAAATTTTGTCTGACGAGCCGACTATGGGGGGATTCATCCTCTGAAAGGATGACGATCTTCCACCACCTTCCAGTGCTGTTGTAAATCTGTCTCTCTTTAGTTTTATTTTGTTTTGGTTGTTTTAATGGCGTCTTTGTGTTTCTTTTTTAGCGCTTCTGTTTTGTGGTTTGTTACTTTTTTAACGTTTCTGTTTTGTGGTTTGTTTCTCTGGTAGTCTTGTTGTTGTAACACTTTTGTATTTTTATATAAAGATTTCTAATAATAATTTCTTTAAAAAATCATAAAGCTCTAATTTTAACATGCCATGTTGTAACACTTTTTTATTTTTATATAAAGATTTTCAATAATAAATTTCTTTAAAAAATCATAAAGCTCTAGTTTTAACATGAAGGACATTGAATGAAATGATTCATGTATTGATTTCTTTATCACTTTATAATATAAATTGAAGAACCCAAATGTTGGGCTGATAACCAGGTTTTGGGATCTGAATGAAATATTATGTCAATTGTTTTTATTGATACGCCAAAATTAATAATCATGCACCAAAATTATCACATATTGTGGCAATTAAATAGTGAGTCATGATATATATAAATATACAATTAATTTAAAATTAATATAAATATTTTAATTTTCTATTTCAAAAATATTGATAGATATCAATAAGTTTTAAAGTGTATTACAATATTAAATAAAAATTTGGATACATAATGTATTATTATATAATTGACTACTTTATATCATTATTAAATATAAAATGTATAATAATATTTATATCGTACAATTATTTTTTATTTAAAATTATTTAAATATTCCCTTAAGACTTAAATATTTAAAAATATAAATTATAAATATAAAAAACTAAATTAAAATGGAAACAACAATGGATGATAACATCATATTTATCTTGAATTGTTCTTAATGTCAACTGTCGAAGTTGCCTCTCTTTTAAGTTTGGATTTAAATCTTAAATATTTTAATTTTTTATTTAAAAAATATGGATAAATATCAATAAATTTTAAAGTGTATTAAAATATTGGATACATAATGTATTATCATATAATTGATTACTTTATATCATTATTGAATATAAAATGTACAATAATATTTGTATTGTACAATTATTTTTTATTTAAAATTAATTAAATATTCTCTTAAAACTTAAATATTTAAAAATATAAATTAGAAATATAAAAAACTAAATTAAAATGAAAACAACAATAGATAATAACATTATATTTACCTTGAATTATTCTTAATGCCAATTATCAAAATTGCCTTTCTTTTAAGTTTGGATTTAAATGAATCACCTGCTTTTAAGTTTTAGATTTAAGTATTTACTATGACGGTTAATTATTGACTTGTGTTACCATGATAGTCACAAATTTCAACATATACCCCGCTTTTAATATTATCTTACTAAAAAAATGGTCAAATAATATTTCTTTATTGTAAAATTAATAAATCCCACTTTTCATACTTCTAATTACTAAAGCCTAGTACTATCCTAACTATTTTATAAAGTATTAAAGCTAAGCTATCTAAGCCCATTATTAACTTATTTTTTTAATAAAATACAAGAGTTAAGAGATTGAGATATTTTAAATAATAGAGAGTGAAAATTTAGATAAAGAGTTATGATGAAGGAAGCTAGCTTATGCAAGCTCTATAGGAAATCCATAATAACTAAAAATACAACCATAATCAACTAAAAATAATGTGAATAGTTAGAATTGGTGTGTTGTATTCTATATTACAATATGTGTTATTGGTAGGCTGAATCAAGTAGAAAAACTACGATGTATTGGCTACAAAGTATTATTCAAATCCATTATGCAATGTCTAGTCTATTGTGTAAGCCTTTGGAGGTCTCACAAGTACTAGCAAATGTAGTGGAACATCTAAGGAATCTGCGCAAGTTCATCAAAATATGTGGAACACTAAAGAAGTTGCACAAGCCTACACGGAGCTATACAATACTATACAATTGTTTAGAAGTGGAAAAACATTATATGGCGATCCTTTGGGCCTTAACTTCATATTTTTCCTTAGTTTTTTTTTCTAAGTTCAATGTCAGACTGAGTATCTTATACAACTACAAAAGTAAAACCCAATTGTCTTAGAGAGTCAGGAATTTTTAGTTCAGTTTTGGGAACTTAGTTTTAAGAAAAATGTGTAAAATAGAGAAAATTATGGATCTAAGCTCAAGGCTCAAAGAAATTTTTGTTTGAAAAGACACAAGTGGAGAATGATTATAATGATCTAAGTGTATCATTACTGATATTAGTTTGTGTGTGATAGTTATCTAAGTACATGACTAAAGCTTGTTGACATATTGTTTTATTATTAAATTAAAATGTGTTATTACATATAACTTTGTAAGCTTTTTACATGATATTATGAGGGATGTTTGGTCTAATGAGACTCTTTATCGAGTTCTCTAATGATGTCTATATTATTTTGTATCAGATAAAGGGTTTCTATCGTTATGAGTGATGGTAGAAAAGATATTGATTATTTTCCGAATTTCCTAGTGTGGTTTGAAAATAATTGCAAACATCTTCCTATAGGTAGCCATTGGGTAGAAGGTGTGAGGATTACACATCAAGCATTGAAGGTTTCCACTATTACAAGAGTGGGTAGTAAATCATTGTGTACATCTTCCAACGTCTAATTGTTGGGTAGAATATGTGAAGGAGTGTGGAGGTCACATATATTTGAGAAAGTACAATATAACATAGGAGAAATGTTATAGGAGGTCACAAAAACATATGATAAATGTTATGGGAGGTCACATAAAAATTGATGCATATTATGTGTTGTCATGGTAATTGTATAACATGTAAAATTGAAATTTTTATCCATGACAACTAAGCCCCCACTTGAAAATTTACTCTCTCGGTCACTCTGAACCCTTCCTCTAGCCAACCTATCAGCACAAGATGTATCCCCTTCCAGGGCTCTATCACCCTCACTTTGGCCAAGAGGAAAGTTCTAACAAGAATTGAAAGTGTGTTTCATGTTCAGGGATGCATTCCTAAGGTGATTTAAGAATTCACCGAGATACGAAGCGAAACAAATACTCCCAGAGACTTAGAAAGGGTTTTTTTTGGGAATTTTGTAAATGGTGAAGACCATCTGAAAGTTTACACGGAAGATTCAAACCATATAGGATTTTTATAAGAGAGAAATGAAGTTATCCAAGGTATTTTAGGGAAATTCTATTGAGATAGTTGATGTCAGGAATAAGTTAAAGAAAAATTGGGTCATTTTGGGCACAGAGAATGAAGGCTCTAATGGAGAAAGTCAACTTGTTTAGAAGATTTTGGGTGTTTTATGAGGATTTGGAAGCTCATAAAATAATCAATGGAAAGGTATTGGAATTATCCACATGATGGAGATATAAATGTTTACCTAAGCCTTCAATATTTGTTGTGAGATCTAGGTCACAACTGCTACTCCTTTTTGCTAAAAGGGTGAATGGTGCTAAAATTAAAATTTAAAGAAGAATTGGCTCTGATAATGGTTAATATGATCTCCATAGGTGATTTAGAGTCACAATAATATAAGGTTTGACCTGAAAAAACTCTTTCATTCTCTTGGGATAGAAAATTCACTCCCACTGTCCTAAAATACACCTAGCGGGTGACATCAACATTCCAAAAATCTTGGAGTAGGAATTTTCACTCTTGGTGTCCCCATGGATTGTCCTCGAGGTGAAAATTGGACAACTGGGATGAAAAAGTGCGATGTTCCTATGGATGTTATGTTTTTGTCACTTAAAACTTGTGACTTGAGTGGTTAGGTGATCACGATGCAAAAATTAACCAATTTTTTATGATGGATACCCCCTTGAAACATTATTGAGAAATTTATGTCCCCTTATATTGTACCCAACGTGTAAGGGGGTCACAAAATTGTACTTACCCATCTCATCTAGCTGCATGACACATACAAACCATTTTTAGCTCCTAAGTGTTAATTTCTAGCCCCTGCATGTCACCCACATGAAACCACAAGGTGAAACATTTAACCATCTACTAAAAAGTGTACTTGGGTGTCCCTTGTCTCCCCTTTATCCCCTTTTCCCCTATTTGTTTAGGGTGAAACCCATGCTCCAACCTCCATCTAACCTGTGTTAAACATGCTTGAGTCAAACTTGAGTTGAGGTGTGCAAGTGAGAACACAAAGCTCTTCATATTAAAAAACTTATCCATTTTTATGTTTTAAAGATTATTTTTTCCCTTAAAATATTTCTACCTCACTATTATGCTGCTAAAAATATGTTAGAGGCCTCTTATTCTAAAAATGGAAAGTTACTCATATATCCCAAATCCCTTGTTTGATCCTCGTGATATTTTAACAAATCATTCTAAAACAACCTTTCAAATGATCCCAACATTGCATCAAATGGTTTAATACATTATTTTTGATTTCTAATTTTTTTTTCTTGAAATAAAACTATTTTTTCATATCTATGGAGTTTTGGTAATTGAAATCCTTTAAAAAGTGGAGAAAAACATCATTGTGAACTAACAATTTTTTTGAGACAAATATCATTTAATTATGACACTAGGAAGAACCACAGGGAAAAATATTATCATCTCTTATTAAAAAATCCCTAATTCTCAGAGTTTTCATTGCCCCTTGAACATCAGGGAAACTTGAAAGTGTCAAATTAATCAACTAGTAACTAAAATGGACTTCTCAAAATAAGTCTCACTAAAAATACTTAGTTTCTAGATATTGATTAAGAAACAAGGATGTTGAGCCTTTCATTCTTAATAAAGAACACCTAGACATGTTTGAAAAAGTGTAGAGCTTCATAATGACTTGATAGGATCATGCTTTCACACTATGCACTTTCAATTGAATAAAAGAGAAATTATTTTCTTTAGAGGAGAGAAAATTTTCCAATAAAGAAAATATGAGCAAGAAGCTATTTGAGCATCCTGAGGTTGATTACATTCAAAAAGGAAAAATTTGTGTCACATAGGTGAATTTTGAAGCCAAGAAGAACAAGGTGATGATATCCATGTTCTAAATCTAATAATGTGTTAAAAACTAATCATCATGTTTCCATATAAGTGAAAGTATCGCATAAATGTTTCTAAACACTCATTTAATTCCTCTGAGTGTTTCCACATCTCAGAGGAGGAGGAATTAGCAATCATAGTTTTTGAACTTTACAGGAGGTAAAAAGATGGAAACTTCATTCATGGAGCATTTAATCAAGATCCATCAGAAGAAGGTTCTTCATCAACAAAAGCTCCACCATCTCTGGATTTTCACTTCTCTCTCTTATTCTCTCTCCCCCTCCCTCCCTCTCTCTCTAACATTTTATTTATTCATTGGGAATGTACTTTTTCACTCTTTTTTATTATTCACTTACGTGACTTAATGTTGCATAGTAAATTTCCATTTTCAAAAATAGGAAAAGGACTTAGCTTCATTCCCATGGAATTAAAAAAGTCACAAGGTGGTGAGATGAAAATTCATATGGGAGGGGAGAGGAAGAGACTTATTATAATACTATAAATTGGAATGGATTATCCATTCTAAAGGGTTAGTATTTGTTAATTATTACTAGTTATTAGATTTCACTTATACTACAAGAAATAAACTACATTCTTTATCTCCCTTCATTATATTTTTCCATACTCACTACTTTCCAACTTTACAAGCAACTGTGATATTGTACATAGGAAAGAAAAAAATTTGTGTCTTTGATTGATGAATTCATGGAAGTTTGTGGACCTCCAATTTATTAGACTTAATGTTTCTTATATTGTTGTTTTCTTCTAATTGAATGTGGACCTATTCTGGTTACTATTGGTGATAATCTTCTAGTTACTACTCACAACATTAACCCTCTCTCCCTATTTAACCTACACCCCTTTACCTCTCTCCAAGATAGTTCCTCCCCTGTATGTTATACAAATAGTTTTCCATAGGTTTAGTGGATTATTCTTGTGTGATGCCCGACCTAATGGCCACCCCAGAGTTTTAATTAGTTTACATATAATAATGAGAGCCTTCCCATACCCAAGAAGGAGGGGCTTAGCCTTGTGACCATTGGTAAAAAACCTATAATCTGAACTATGACAATATTTCACCAATAGTTTTTGGTGACTCAACTGGGAAATATTTTCCCTTTGTGCACACTTAAAATATTTTTGGAAAATCCAAAACAAGATATTGTAAAAATCCATAAAAATCATTAAAACTAAAAAAAAAGAAAAAAATACTATTTGAGTGCTCATGATCCTTGTTATAATACTATTGAAAAATCTAGATTTTTGTAGTTTTATTCCTTTCTATGCTTTGATAAAAACTGGCAGGAAGAATATTTAATGAAGAAAACCAAACATGTAAAATTAACATTTTTCATAATTTTTTGTTTGAGCCACTAAAAGAAGTGGATTTCATACTTTCTCCCATACAAATCTTGAGACAAGTCCTTGAAAATCCACTTGAAGACCCCATTTGAGAATTAGTTGTACAACCATTAGATATCATCTTACTAGTAGAAGAAGAACAATAATAAGAAGAAATGACTGCACCTGTGCCATGGGGATAAAACAATGGTCCGCCAATGTTGGCTCCTCCACTTCATGAATTACCAAAAGATCAAGAAAAAAATTTCCCAAATTATATGGAGATGGAAATAAAAATCCAAATGATCACATTAAATATTTCATCACAACCCATGACATTCTTGGAGTGGTACTTGAAGATATTATCATTCGACCATTCATGGAGTCATTGCAAGATGCCGATGTGGAATGGTTTTACTACTTGTCATCAAATTCAATTACTGAATTGGATGATATGAAAACCAAGTTTGAAGCAAGATTCAAGACTCTGGAAGATGCACAAGCCATCCTTGATCAATTGGATCAGATGAAGAAAGAACTGCAAGAGCCCATGAGAGAATTTGTAGTAACATTCAATAAGTCCAACAAAATTTTTACTGGTGCTCACCCTACTATATATAACAAAAAATGTTCTTCATTAATTCTCAATTTCTTGAAGTTGGTTTCATATTGTGGAGAGATCGACCAAACACTTTGGATAATGCTCAAGAACTTTCCATTGAAGTGGAATATGACCTTATTATGTTACGGAAGATCAAGAACTACTCGGCGAAGAATAAAGTTCAAAGTTTCAAAGATAAAAGAGATGATCCATTATTGAAAAAATTGGTCAATATTTTGACTACGTTGAAGAATTAAATTGCTCAAAATTCCTCATATCAGAATCAAAATAGGAACCAAATTACTGAAACACCCCAAAGGATTGCCTTATAAGCTCCACTAGTTAATGCAATATGTGGAAATTGTATAGATGAAGGAGAGGGAATTGTTGAATCAAAAATTGAAGAAGTAGAAGAAGATGAATGTTCTAGGATCAAGTATTGTGAATACTCATTTGAAAATTATTTTGAAGAATCCATGGATAGTTAATATTGTATAGTGTTCCCTCACTCAAAAATAGAGAAAGAATACTCTTCTTAGGCCGCCAAAGCGAAGCACTCAAATCCTCAATTGGAAAATCTACAAAAAAACAACAAAAAAGAGGATTATTGTTGCTCAATTCCATGAGTTCAACCTAGAAGAATCTTGAGACTACCTCAATCAAGAATCCGTCTTCCTCTTTAAGTAAGTCTCTTTCATCTCCTCTTGACAAAAATGTTTCTTATTCTATTGATCCTGAGAATGAAAATCCTACACTTGTCATGGATGTCATTATTCCTGGTGTGCCCACCACTTCTTCACCTTTTGACATCATTAACCATGTTAATAAATTGATAGTTCAAATTTTCAAATATGAGTGCTTGAAAACCCACCCTAAGAAATTTGATAGGATTGTCTAGTATATCAAAGGAAGTAGTTCAAATACATGTTCCAAAAATGTTAGCACTATAGAACCACTCCTTTCTCTCATAACCACTCCTTCTCATAACCTTAATTCTTCCACACCCTCCACCTATAAGAAGGTAGAACCTTTCTATCTAGCCTTACTGATCAATTGATATAAATTGAATAATTACATTATTAGCACCAGTGCCTCTGAAAATGTCATTCCTACAAAATTTGATAAAGCTCTTGGTCTCTCTCTCACTCCCACTGCTAGCCATTACTACTCCATGGAGACCAAAGATGTACCTCTCATTGGCCAAGTGAAGGATGCTCAAGTATCATTTGTAAATTTTCCCAACAAAAAGATCACTATGAAAATACTTGTGGTGGACATACCAACTTCATATCATATTTTATTGAGCAGAATCTTTTGTGGAGATGTTGGTGGAGATATACATATGGATTGGTCATATGATCTCATACCAGTCAATGGTAAGATGAAAAGTCTCCTTCCTATCAAGAAAATTAAATACATAATTCAAAAACAAGATAAGCCAAGGGAGGACATACCATTCCAAGGTTCAAGGTATGGTAAATGTTTCATAGCTTAAGAGTATGAAACTGAGCTTCCCATGTTGATGGAAGTGTACCTCGATGTGGTGGATCCAGTTGAGAAGTATCATGATGATTTAATGGAGTTGTAATTTGATAGTGTTTTCTTCTCATTGGATATAGATATAGGTTCTCTACTTGGTAGTGGTGAAGATCATGAAAATAACTAATTCTAACTAACTAATCCCAAGGTGATGAGAAATGTAGGTCTTAAATAAGAAGTGAAATCAAATGAAATATTTGCAGGTGAATCCCAAACTTCCAATCATCTTCCCAAGGTCTAGCATAAATAATTTTCCGATGAGTATGAAAATGATTGTGAATTTGAAACCTTATTTTTCCCATTGGGATAAGATGAAGACCTTATCCATGAAGAATAGAGAGATGGAATGGTGCTTGATTCTCCCAATGATGATTCCATTTAAGATGAATACCTTATTAATGAGGAATATATGAATAAGAACATTCTTCAATATTTCAAATTTGAAAGCTCAAGGGAAGGATGTCTCCATCATGGAGATGAATTTCAAAGCTCAAAGATGAGGGAAATGATGATTTACATATTTCATGATGGATCTTGTGCTCATTTTATTTCTAAGAGGATGAAACATTGTACACATCACATCATAGTGAGAAGAAGATCAAAGATTAGAAATTTTTTATGAAGGATAGTTGTTTGGAGACATTGAGAAACATAGAGAATCAAGTGGCTTGTGACAATGTTCATAATCTTAGAGTACCTACCAAAAACCAGCTCACAGAGACCATGGTCATGAAGCAGGTGAATGGCCTTCAAAGACCATAAGCCTCAGGTCATTGTGAAAATTGTAATATTTGTATGAGCAACACTTATTTTTGTAGCAATAATGGAAGATTAGTAATTTAGATGAATTTGGAAATAAATGAGTAGATGGAAACAAGATGTCAAAACAAAAAAAATAACGATCCATCTAAATGGACCCTCACTTACCAGAATAATCATGAAAATTTTATCAAGAAGTTGAGAAAGGGGTCATATTTTAGTGAGCACATTAATGGATTTGTGGAACAATTTTTGGTGATACCCATGCATTGGTAAACATTCAGTGAAGGATCGATGCTACAGTGAAAGTGGGTTATCCCCTGCATGCACCATAGGTGATTTAGGATGTTGTATCATGGTTTCCATTTTTGGTGTGTTTCCTTTCTTGTTGCGTGTTTCCTTTATTTTTGATGTTTTTATTTTAATTTTTTTCTTGGTTGTGTTTGTATCTTTGCTAGATTTTAAGTATGATGACTCCATGGCCCAGTGGACAAGGAATTGATCTGTTACCCCACGAGATACTGTCGACACTAAAATTTTCCTCCGTAATTTCTATTTCATTAATGTATGTATTAGGAATAGGATGTTGTTAAGTATAATTAGTAGTAGCGTCTAATAGAAGATAATGGTGCCGTCAGTACGGTGCCGCCAATAATGTGGAGTACGGTAACAGTCAAAGTACAATAGGAATGTTGTAAAAAGTAAATATTTGTCGTAAGTGGTCCGATAATGTTAAAATGTCAAAGTTTGGGTAATTAGAGAAGTAGGGTCTACATGATTAGGAATTAGAAATATTATATTGGTAATAAAGACAAGGAGTGAGGTCATAAATATTTTGTGTATTTTATTTGTAAAAATTCTAAAAATGTGGAACCCGTGTAAAATGATAAGGTTTATCTTATCTTAACAGATAGGCTTACATGTACAGATAAGAGTTAAGGTATGGAATATGATTTGTCAGAGTGGATTTCTTATCCTATCTTAGAGATAAGATGGATAAGCCTAGAAGTTCTATAAATAGAGAGGCCACCCCCCCTCATTTAGCATAGAAGGAAGTAGTGAGAAATATTGTAGGAAGTGTGCGAAGGAAGCCATCAGTTTAAAGGTGTGTTGAAGAAGCCATTAAGAGGTGTAATTGTAAAGTTTCTCCCATAGTCTTGGTGAAAGTCAAGTGAAGTCAATAACACTTGAAGTACCTCATGGGTGAGATTGTAACAATTTCATGTTAATATTATAATTTACTTTGATATTTCAGATTTGTCATCATTCCGTCTTATCATAGTCGATGGTATTTTTGTGTTATGTTGTTGTTTTGTTTCCAGATTACATCCACCAAACTAAAGGCTGTGCATTAGTAAATAATCATAGCACGAGGAGTTCCCGGTGAAGAATTATCATAGTGCCGGATTGGTGATGACATTTTCGTTCCGTTTCCGGGACCATTCCTCGTTGGTGGATTTTCTGGAGAGATATTCCCACTTAGTCAAAAATCAATTGGAGGGTAACCTTGTTTTTACTGTGCATAGTAGTTACCATGGTAAAGTCATTTTTACCGTGAATAGTAGTTACCATGATAAAGTCATTTTTGCTATGAATAGTATTTATCATAGTAAAGTCACTTTTTACCGTGAATAGTATTTACCACAGTAACTTCACTTTTTACCGTGAATAGTGTTTACCACAGTAAAGTCAGTTTTTACCGCAGTAAGTCAAGTTTTACCATAGTTTACCGTGGTCATTTCTATTTTACTGTAGAAAGGTGTAAAGTCACTTTCTAGTATAGTGATTCCAATTATTTGTGCACATAAGTCTTGTTAATTGTACTTGTGGGTTGGTATTTCACGGTGGTTACTTTTGAAAATGGGAAAGATTCCTGTTTTTTCAGCTCAATCTCATGAAGATGCTTCTTCTTTCATTAAAGAGTTTAAACGATCTTATATTTGTAATGGCCTTATAAGAAGGGAACAATGGACTGAATTTTTTCCTACCTTTTTGGATGGTTCAACACTTAGGTGGTTTGAAACACTAGGTGATAATGTGAAAAATTCATGGGATTTATTAACTGAAAGTTTTCTTGAAGAATTTGGTGAACAAAAGAAATATGCAGATCTCATGATCGAGATCACAAAGCTATCCCAAGGAGAGAAGGAGAAGATAAGGGATTATCATGCTCGTGTTCTAGAGCTAAGGAGGAAGCTCGATGCCCAGATCCGGAAGGAAGGACTAGCGGATGGGTTGATGAATGGCGTGGATAATATCCTCTGTAAGCACTTCATTCTTGGGATGAAGCCAGAGATCAGACAACAAGTGAAGTATGACCGCCCAGCTACCATTGAACAAGCAAAGGAGATTGCAAGAAGGCAAGAAGAAAGCATGGAAGAGGAGCCCAAAGAAATTGTTGCTAAAGTAGAGCCTACACCAGCACCTTTGGTCATGAATCCACAACCACTCCCGGTGAGCACAAATATTTCTCCTAGTACATCTACTGAGTATGAAGATCTGCTTAAAAAGATGGGTTAGTTAACTATTAATCTTCTTCAAGGAAAGGAATTTAGTTCTCAGGGAGGAGATAGAGGTCCAAAAAGAAATATTTCTGAAGTTGTTTGTTATGGTTGTTATAAAAAGGGTCATTCTAAGTATAATTGTCCAGATAGAGCTTCTACATCTGGTAAAGGAGATAATGATAAAGGAAAATCACCTATGAATTCTTTTGATATAGTAGATAAGAGCAGAAATAATGAAGTAGATGTATTTGTAACAAAAAGAAAGAAAGAAAAAGATAATCAAGATGGAAATGATCCTAAGAAGATGAAAGAAGAAACTAGTAAGAAACATAGGAGAAGAAAGTTGGGTGTGCAGGATTTTTTGATTTCACAGGGGCAAGGACCATACTCCATCTTGGAAGATCTGTCCAAAATTCCTGTAAATATTACATATGGTCAACTCTTGGCTATGTCTTCTAAGAAGAGGCGAGAGTTGCGAAGTGGACTCAATGCTCGACGAAGGAAGGAGGTTGAGGTCCTTGTTTTGGAGGCAGAGGCAGTATCCCTATGCTCCACAAGTTGAGGTATTATGTAATGGTATTTCAATTCATGATGTCATAGTTGATGGATGTGCTACAGTTAATGTAATGACCGAGTCTATAATGAATATGTTGGGTTTAAAAATTGATCGCCCTTCAACACTTATGTTAAGGTCATTAAATAAGGTAAAAACTAAACCACAAGGTGTAGTTTCAAATGTGGAAATATCTATTATGGGTGTTGTATGTGTGACAGACTTTCAGGTGATGAAAAATGGCACTATTGCATACCCAATGCTGCTGGGAAGACCATGGCTAAGGAGAGTTCATGCAAGAAACTACTGGAATGAAGGCTTCATGACACTTGGACGTGGTAGAGAGAAGGTGAAGATAAACGTGATCCCTTGACATCATAAAGCAGAACCTGTGGGTTCAAGTGATGAAACTGATGATTAGACATCCTCTGATTACTCTAGTACTAGTGAAGTGGACACTAAAGATGAAGAAAGCGAGGTTGATGTTTCATTCATGGATATCCTTCCAGTCACACCAACTCATGACCCCATAAAATTATCTGAAGAATAAGTTGATGATCGTCTCCAACAAATAAAGATTGGTGATGCTGTGATGGAGAGTGAGAAGGAATCCTACCTCTAGCTCTTTCGAAGGTACATACACATATTCGCTTTTGATTACAAGGAACTCCATCAAGTAAGTTGGGTAGAACATTCTATTGAGCTGGTAGATGGTGCTAAGCCCATAAAGTAAATGCCATATAGAATGAATCCTAATTTTTCCAAGACTATAAAAGAAGAAATAGATAAGTTGCTTGATGCAGGATTCATATTTGCTATGGAGAATTCAGAATGTGTTTCTCCCATTGTGATCTCAATAAAAAAGAATGGGAAGCTATGCATTTGTGTTGATTACAGGAAGCTCAATAAGGAAACAAAGAAGGATCATTACCCTCTTCCATTCTCAGATCAGATCTTAGACGAAGTAGCTGGCCAGGAGTGTTATAGTTTTACTGATGGATATAGCGGATACAACCAAGTCCGTATAGCGGAGAAAGATCAGCTAAATACCACGTTCACCACTCCTTGGGCAATGTTTGCTTATAGAGTTATGCCTTTTGGGTTGTGTAATGCTCCAACAACATTCCAGTGGTTGATGAATAGGGTGTTTGAACCCTACATTGGGACCTTCATCAGAGTATTTCTGGATGATTTTTGCATCTATGGGAGCAAGTTGGACCACCTGCACCAGATGGAGACAACATTTCAAAGGTTAGATGAAGCAAAGGCCTCACTAAACCCTGACAAAGTGTGTCTTTGGATGTTCTAAAGGTGTTTTGTTAGGGCATGTTGTATCCAAAGATGGTATTGGTACTGATCCTGATAAATTTTCAAAAATCAAAGAATTACCAGTTCCTATGAATAGAAGTAAGTTGAGATCATTTTTAGGCCATGTGGGTTACTATAGAAGGTTCATCAAGAATTTCTCAAAGATTACACAGCCACTAACCCAGTTCTTGAAGAAGGATGTTACTTATGAACTAGGAAATAAGGCACATGAAGCTTTTGGACAATTGAAGAAAGCCCTGGTGTCTTCACCTATTTTGAAGAATCTAGATTGGAGCACGCCATTCATTGTGTACACTGATGCCTCAGATGTAGCACTAGGAAGTACTTTGAGCCAAAAGGATGAAAATGGGAATGAACATCCAATTTACTTTGGGAGCAGAAAAATGAGCAGTGCTGAGGTAAATTATACTGTAACTGAAAAAGAGGCTCTAGCTATCATTTTTTCTATAAAGAAGTTTAGAAATTACTTGCTAGGGCAGAAATTTATAGTTGTAACAGATCATCAGGCTCTAAAATATATTGTCAATAAGCTTAGCCCATCAGGGAGGATAGCAAGATGGATAATTTTGCTACAAGAATTTGAATTTGACATTGTAAATAGGCCAGGAAAGAAGCATGTCAATGCAGATGCACTCTCTCGAGCCTATGATGGTTTAGGATCATCTTGTGATGATGATGATTTCCCTGATGCAGCATTGTTATCCCTTGACACAATCCCTAGTGAATACATAGATATTTGGAATTATCTGAATGAATTCAAGTTTCCTGATGGTGCCAATGGAAAGACTAAGGGGAAGATTACTCAAGCCAGTCGTCCATATTCTATTCTGCATGGAGTATTATTTCGAATAGGACCTGATGGAAAGTACAAGAGAGCAGTTGGACGTGATCAAGGGAAGGAATTGCTAGAAGAATTCCACAATGGTACATGTGGAGGGAACTTCTCTAGAAAAATTACAACAAGAAGGATCTTGGGTGTAGGATATCACTGGCCCACTCTTTTTAAAGATTGTTATAATTATTGTAAGACATGTGATATTTGTCAAACACATGGAAACCGTAAGACTTCATCAGCTCCATTATGTCATATTATTCCACTTGGTCCTTTTGAAAAGTGGGGAATAGACATTGTAGGTCCACTTCCAACTACCTTACGCCAAAATAAGTATATTGTAGTTTCCACAGATTACTTAACCAAGTGGATTGAAGCTAGGCCATTGAAAACAACTTCCATGGATGAGGTGGCAAGGTTAATATATGAACGCATTGTCACCAAATTTGGTTGTTCATTAGAAATTATAACAGATCAAGGAAGCCACTTCATTAATGAAGTAGTAGAAGCCCTAGTCAATAAATTTTCTATTAAGCACAGGAAGGCAACAACATACAAGCCAAGCACAAATGGACAGGTGGAATGAACAAATTTTGTGTTGTGTAAAATTCTAGCAAAAGATGCAGCCTTATAGGTACATAAGTGGGATAAAAGGATTCATGCAGAATTGTGGGCATATAGGGCAACATCAAATTCAGCAACAAGATACTCCCCATTTCAATTGGCCTATGGCATTGATCCAGTTCTTCCTATTGAGTTTGATATTCCCACTGTGAGAGTTATGAAAAATGAAAGGATGGATGAAAGTGATTCAATAAAAGAAAGGTCGGTACATCTTCATTTGCTAGAGTAAATGAGGGAAATAGAAAAGGATACAAGCCATAAGAAGAAAATGAAGCAGAATGAATACTTTGATCAAAATATCTGTTGGTCTCCATTTCATGTGAATGACTTGGTTCTAGTATATGATTCCAAATACAAAAAAAGAAGACAGAGAAAATTTCTTCCAAAATGGATGGGACCCTACAAAATAGCAGTTGTGCATGAAAATGGTACGTACCGACTAGAGGAATTGGATGGCACTCCCATTACGAAATGGGTCAACCACGACAAGTTGAAGATTTTCCAAGAACCAGAATAGTCTACTCCGAGGACGGAGTAGAAGCTAGGAAGGGGGAAGATGTCGACACTAAAATTTTCCTCCGTAATTTCTATTTCATTAATGTATGTATTAGGAATAGGGTTTTGTTAAGTGTAATTAGTAGTAGCATCTGATAGAAGATAACAACACCATCAATACGGTGCCACCAATAGTGTAGAGTACGGTAACAGTCAAAGTACAATAGGAATGTTGTAAAAAGTAAATATTTGTCGTAAGTGGTCCGGTAATGTTAAAATGTCAAAGTTTTGGATAAGTAGAGAAGTAGGGTCTACATGATTAGGAATTAGAAATATTATATTGGTAATAAGGACAAGGAGTGAGGTCATAAATATTTTGTTTATTTTATTTGTAAAAAGTCTAAAAATGTGGAACCCATGTGAAATGATAAGGTTTATCTTATCTTAAAAGATAAGCTTACATGTACAGATAAGAGTTAAGGTATGGAATATGATTCGTCAGAGTGGATTTCTTATCCTATCTTAGAGATAAGATGGATAAGCCTGGAAGTTCTATAAATAAAGAGGCCACCCCCCTCATTTAGCATAGAAGGAAGTAGTGAGAAATATTGTATGAAGTGTGTAAAGGAAGCCATCAGTTTAAAGGTGTGTTGAAGAAGCCATTAAGAGGTGTAATTGTAAAGTTTCTTCCATAGTATTGGTGGAAGGAAAGTGAAGTCAATAACACTTGAAGTACCTCATGGGTGAGATTGTAACAATTTCATGTTAATATTATAATTTACTTTGATATTTCAGATTTGTCATCATTCTGTCTTATCATAGTCGATGGTATTCTTGTGTTACGTTTGTTGCTTTGTTTCCAGATTACATCCACCAAACTAAAGGCTGTGCATTAGTAAATAATCATAGCACGAGGAGTTCCCGGTGAAGAATTATCATAGTACCAGATTGGTGATGACAGTACCTGACCTCTATTGGGTTGGAAGGACCAAAATCATATTTAATGTGCCAAAGTTTGAGCTCATTTGTTGTCATGCTAAATGCTCTTAGAGGGAAGGTTGTACATCCTAGAGAGGGATATTTTACAGCCCTCAATGAGAGCTATGTCCTCTCCCGAAGTCACTAAGGGAGAGAATTAAAGGTCTAGCCAGGATAGTCATGCTCATGTAACCCCTTAGAGAAAGAATATTTCAGCCTCATAAAAGTCCAAGAGGAAAGAGATAAGAATATGGAAGTTTGAAGACTATAGTGATGTGACTCCTAAGGTGATTTGTGAAGTCACTGATATACATAGCGAAACAACTATCAGTTGTGGCCTAGAAAAGGATATTTTCAAGATAAAATATCTTCAGGTGGCTGAACCACCCTCTTGAAGTCATCCTTAGGGAAGTTTTAAACCATCCTTGTGGAGTGGGTTCTATCACTGAGAATTAGGGGCTGGTGAATCTTATATAGGGAATTTTAGGTGAAATCCTATGTGAAGATAATGGATGCTTCCCTAAGATTACTTTACTTTGTGTAAAAAAAGTAGAGTCATTTAGTGGTTTTTATTCCCCATGAGGGTTCTCCCATAGAATTTTGGCATCTTGTTCAGCTCTCTTGCTCTTGATTTTAGCTTATGGTTGCTTGGATATGCTCATAAGCTAACATAATCAATATGATATATGTTATGGATGAATGGATGCAAATGAATGATAACACATGTTGAATGGTTACCTATGAATTAAATATTGTTAAGGAATAATTCAACCCCAAATGCTTATGATCCCTTCATGATTTTAAGGGTGAATTGTACCCTTTTATAGTAAATAAATTCGAAGAATTGGAGGTAATTTTGAGAAAGGACGTGGATGCATATGCAGAAGTCGGTGGAGATCACGAGAACTCTTTAATATTTTTTTTTGACAATGCGGATATGAAGGGGATGTGGTGAATGCTCAGGGATGTGAGGGAATAAATCACTACTCGTTTTCCTAAAATTTTCACACGGTGGGTGACATCAGCAATACAAGGAAGCTTGGAGCAGTGAATTATTGAAATCATGGTGCTTACCTTGGAATATATTTGAGGTTTTTTGGAGATGAAAAATGTCCTACCTGATGGATGATACATGTTCGTCACTAAATATGAAACCTCATAAGGCTTACAGGTTAGGGAGTAATGTGGGGACCACAATGCAAGTAACATTTGAACCAACAACTTCATGATGAACAAGTTCCCCTTATGTTCCAAAAATATCTTAAGCAATTTATATGCACTAAATAGACGTTTAATCCCCATTGTGGGAAACATACGTTTGTAGGGAACAAGGGGTCGAGATAGAAATGTGTGTTCCTCCCAATCATCTATGAACTATAGAAAAAGATGTAAACAACCAGGAGTTTTAGGGGATCCCAGAGTTGCTGAATTTCTAGCCAACTGCATCTTGCCCAGATGGAATGACAATGTTAAACTAGTCGCCATCTGGTTCCAAGTGAGGACTTTAAAAATCCCTTGCATAACACTAAAACTCCCCCTTTTTCCACTATGGGTTAAACGGGAATGAAGGGAACAAGAGGAACAACTTTTAACCCTCATTTGACTCGGGTTACTCCTATTTGAGTCAAAGTTGCGTTAAGGTGTGACACAGAGACAGCTAAAAAATACCCAAATTGATTCAAAATAAACTAACTGTTAGATTTTTCTACATTCTTTAGAGATTCATAGATGTAAACACATCAAGGCAAAGGATCATCTTAGCCAAAATTTATAATTTTTTTACTGACAATTTTGCACGTAGGTAACAACACCATGTAAATAGATAATACTCAAGAGAATCTCATTAACATCGTAAACCCTTTGTATCAATCACACCACTGAGATAATGAAATATAGATGCTTATAAAGGGAATGCATTGAAGAAATTATCCCAACCTTGCATCCAGGAGGAGAATATTATGGGAGGAATTATTTTTAATATACATGAAAATGATTTCATATGACTCATGTCTATTTGTTGTGAGATCGTACTGAGTTTCTAGCAATTGAAATGGATTCACGGAGCTAAAAGAATAATTGTGAAATAAAAATAATTTTGAGACCAATTTCATTCCATTCCAAAATTGATAAGACACACTTCTTAAAATAGTAAGCCTCACTATATATAAATAGTAAATTCTAAAAACAATTTATTCTTAGAGTAGCCATTGCCCCTTGAACATTAGGGAAATTTAAAAGTGCCAAATTAAACAGCTAATGGAATTCTCAAAATAAGGATTATAAAAATAGTAAGTTTCAAGATATTGGTTTAGAAATAAGGATGCTGAGCCTCTAATGTTGAAGAAAGAGAACATGGATGTGTTTGAAATATTGAAAAACTTCATAGTGAATTGATAGGTTCATGATTTCACACTATGCACTTTCAGTTGAATAAAAGAGCAATTGTTCTATTTGGAGGAGAGGACATTTTACAATGAATAAAATATGAGAAATAATGTTTTTGATATACACCCAAACCCATCACCAACCAATGTCAAAGAATTAGAAATCAAATTTAACAAAACTAATGATTTACTCAAGAAAAAAAACTTTTCTTACCATGCCAAAATACCTCAGATAATTGATTCAAGAGCTATATTATCTTCTTACCTAATAAAAAAAACTTATCACAAATGTTTTTCAACTACAAAAATATTCAAAACTTAATTTATCACCATTCACCATTTAAGACCCTAAAAATAGCTTATAGCCCTACCAAAATGTAATTTTTGATCATTAGAACATTTCACAGTGAATTAGACCTCATTGACAAATTTTCCAAATACCCTTTTGGACACTTAAGCTTCTCTCAATGTTTTAAGAATCAAATCCAAGCCAATAAAATTTTATTCTCTTCCTACTGTTTCCACATAGGCCTAATTTCTAGCCCTCAAAGCACACAAATCTCATAGGCTAGAACAATATGTCAACTTTCTTGAAAAAGTGGTTATCTTTTCTGATACCCTTTACTAATTTCTTTCTTCATGTTCAATTTCATCCTCTAACTCCCTACATAATAGGCCCAACTCCAATTTCTTCTTTTAGACTAGGTCTATTTGATCTTCACTAGGGTTTCAAGCGACTTCTTTGGTTTTTTAATATTTTCCCCATTGGTTTACACTTTTAACCAACCTTGTACCATTCATATCAACCGCAAGAAAAGTCTTTCAATGTTCACATACCGTTTTCACTAACTATCATGATATATTTATTTGTTTGACTTCTTAAGTATTGTTATCTCTTAACATCAATTTCCCTCTATACCAATGTTCTATCCTTCAACGAATTTGGATTTATAGGTATATGATCGTAACATTCCAACTTAAATCTCACCATGATTGTTCTTCAACACCTCACTTACCACCTTTCATTACATGTCATCACCTCAAGTTTTGACAAATTATTGAGCTACTTCACCCTTCCTTTCTTAAGGACTATTATAATAGGTTCTTGGCAGTCTGGATTATGGATTCTCTCCTAATTACCTATATCCATGATGAATACTAGTTCCTCAAGACTATTTCCACTGTTGGCATGTGGATTCTTAGCTATCATTGATGTCAAAGGCATATTAATGAAAAATAATAATGTAGGATAGATAGAGGGAGATAAGAATGAGGTTGATAAGGAAGGACATGACAAAGGTTTGAGAAAACCTAGTTGAGCCTCTTCTTGAGGAGATAGTGACTAGAAGAGGCTAAGTGGTGATATGAGATCATGCCTGGATGATGTCATAACAAGTTTAATAGGTATGTGATAAGGAAACAACGTCAGAATGATGAATACACAAGTGCATGAGAGGAATTGGTGAGGCTAGCTCAGTATAACATGGTTAATCCCTAGGCCTAGATAGTAAATGGACCTGAAATGGTGGAGTTAATGCATGAGCAATTCATTGATTCATGGTAGAGGCATGAGATACATAATTATACATGTGCAAGGGACTACATGGTGAGGAATATGACACACATGATGAGCTACAATGCAAACTAGCTCAATTTGGCTTAATTCAAAGACCTAACATGAGGGTATGAAGTAAAACAAGATATATAAAGAAAATTCAATCATGGGAAGTGTGTAAGGACATTTTGAAGATTCGTCATATGAATCTTTAGGTCATAAATCAACAATTAGAGGCATATTTAGGGTCGTTGGTACGACCGCCTTTTAGGGAAAATAGGTTTAACATGCACAAATGAGATTTGTAATGAAAGTACAAGATCATTTATGAAAAAGAAGATACTGGATATCATGGAGAAGGTAGTCATGAAATTTTGGACAAAATTTGAGGACCATAGCATGCTTTTTGTGTAAGAAATTATTATTTTACCAAAACTGGGTTACACAATATATGATAAAATAGTGACCTGACTTCTTAACATTTAATATAAATTAACATGCATTCTTTAGATAAATCATAAGAGAAAATTTTGAATATAATAGGGATTAAAATATTTCTCAAAAATTCTAAATTCAAATGGATGCAGGATAGAAAAGTTTTATCCATTTTTCAGGCACTATCTAAAACCCTCCTAAACCTTAGCTGAAATCGATATGGATAAAAATGCTTGGTTATGTGCTCAAATGGAACTATATTTATTGTTTATGAACTTGATCATGTATAGAATTCATAAGGGAATATTTCCATGGTAGTTTGAGCTTATAACTCATGGTCGACCCCACAAGAAAACAACATTTTTGTGAAAAATGTAGTGTATAGATAAAAATTACAAAGGAATCTATGCTCAAATTATTTGGTGAAGGATGTTGTGGATGTGTTCTTGATGGTCATGATATAATATGGGTTATTCCTTTAGATATATGTGATGATACATATTCATTTATAGTCTTACCATTAAGAAAGACTAGAATGCAAGACTAGTCATGAAGGAATAAGGCTACTCATGGTGATTTACATAATAAAGTGAATGCTTTTGATCTTGAGTAGCATGAAGGAATCCCATATGAGATAAAAGTGTGATTTATCTCATTTGATGAAGTGTTTGTATGCATGATTTTGAGTGATCTAAAACTTCCATTTTGAGCTAGTGAAGAAGCTTATTTCTACATGTGAGTAGATGAAGTTTTATTCAAATAAGGTATGCCTCTGAATGCTTGTACAATTTGTTCATGATGTCTTTGAACTGTTCAAGATCTTAGTTGAGCTTGGAGAGAAATTTGAAGATGTTTGAACATAAGGAGCCAAGACTGGTTCTTGAGAACAATAGAACCCAGTCAGAGCAGTTGGAGAAAAATGATGGTACTTTCTATGTTTTAATTATTTCTGTCAATTGGATGTGAAAGAAGACTCCATGAGATTTAATTTGATATATGATAGGTGGTTGGATGATAAGGTTTAGTTCTCCAAGTAATCAAATTTTGAGGACTGTATTTATGAGTATGAAGATCTGATTGTTGCTTGTTCAAATCAACATGTTCTTTATTGAATGATAATGAAGAAACTCCTCTAGGCATCTGAAGGCAATGTAGAGTCCACTCACCATATTCTATAATATTTTAAGATATTTGAAGAATCGTTCCTTTGAAAATTTTCAAGCTCCTCCATGACCACAATTTATGGACCTCCATGAATGTGAGGGAAGCTCCAATGAAACTTAAAGAATAAATGGTGAATATACAAGGATTCAAGGAGTTATAAATATGAATAAGGAGTATAGTAACATCCTCTCATAATCCTATGAATAAGGAGTATAGTAACATCTTCGAAATGTAATCTCAAGCCAACAGGGTGGATTTGTAAAAGGAAAACTTATCAAAGATGGATTAATTATGGTTCATGAAACCATACAGTCAATGGAGAAAAGCAAAAAAGAAGGTATGGTGCTAAAACTTGACATGAACAATACCTTTGACAGAGTTTCCAGGTCTTTTCTTGATCAAGTGCTGAATTTTTTTGGCTTTGACGGGTGGTTTAGAAAAAATATATGGACTTGTATTTCATCACCAAGATTCTTAGTGATTTTTAATGGTAGCCCGTTGGGATTCCTCCCAAGCAGTTGTGGTATCCGTCAAGGTGACCCTATCTCTCCCATACTTTTCATCATCATGGTGGATAGCCTCTGTTGTACAATCAATAGAGTTGTTTCTTTGGGATACCTCAAAGGATTCAGACCCTCTTCCTTTGACATCACGGTCTCACATCAGCAGTTCACTGATGACACTATCCCGCTCCTTCTTTCCTCTATCCTCGAAGCTAGAACTATGAAACATATTTTGTAGCTATATGAAGAATATTTGGGACAACAAATCAATTTTGACAAAAGATCTTTATACTTCTTCAATACTCCTCCTACAAGACACAAAAATTGCACAAATCATGGGCTGTGAATTTTCCTGAGGATATCACACAAACATGGCTGCAATGGAAACCTCCTTTTAAACATGATTTTATTCATAAGCTATGGAAAATCATATTCCCTCACACCATCTGAAGAATCTAGAAAGCCCGAAATTCAATCATTTTCAGAGATATCAACATGAGCATTAAAATTATACTCAACGAAATCAATGTGGATGCCAAAGAAAACATATTAAAATTCAAAACTTCTAAAAAATCCACATATCCATAGGAAGAGGTCAGATATCTTAAGGCATAGAATATTGATTTACAACAGTGTATCACCCCCATTCAAAGCATTGACAGGTCTACTGTACAATATATTCCCCCTTCTGAAGGAGGTATAAGCTAAAATTTGATGGTGCCTCTAAAGGAAACCCTAGTCTAGCTAGAGGATGTGGTATAATAAGAAATCACAAGGGTCATCTTATTGCGACATATGCTGGTCCCATGGGTAAGCAAACTAACTGCTACTCTGAGGCCTTAACAGTTACCTGGGGGATCAAAATTGCTAAAAAAACTCAACATGGGAAACATTATTATCGAAGGTGTCTCAATGAATATTTTCAATACTCCTACTAAATCCATAAATCCTAGTTGGACCATTAGGGATTTCATTAACGAAGCTCATAATCTATGTAATGGTCTTAACTTAATTTTTAAGCATGTGTATAGAGAAGGGAACAAATCCATGGATTTGATTGCTAACATTGGAGTTTGTATTAATGATTACAAAGAATGGCATGACTTCAATGAAAATCCTAACGAAGTTAGAGATATCATTGCAAATGAAACAAACAAATTCATTAGTACTTCTCATTTGGTGGTGCCAGTGCATGTGTGATCCAAAAGCCAGATCTCCATGGAAATTTGGGCATGCCCAAATTTATTTTGCCATGCTTGCAAAAATTAAGTGCTTTTTTCATAATGAAAATTTAAGGGAGAAAGAAGTGGATTTTATTCCTTCAATGCACAGGAATACAAGCTGTCAAAGGGCTGTTGGGAAGTATACTATCCATAGCCTCTAGTTCAGATCAATGAATTCTCAGAGGGTTTTCAGAATGGGTGGCATCCCCTGTCATGTGGAACCTATCTTTAATTCCTAATGGTAGGAAACAATTGAGATTTGGAGACCATAAATATGGATGGCTTCACCAAATTCATCCAACGCATAAAAGGGCATGAACAACATATCTCTTTACAATTCATGGTGAATTGAAAAGATCATAATGTCTCTTTTGGTGAAAGGGGCTTCCAAATCACTAAGGAATTCATATCTTTTATCACTGGTCTCAGCATGGAGGGGAATAAATTCTTCAGGAACAAGATTGATAAGGAAGCAGAAGAAAAGATTTTTTTGGATGATGGAGAAAAGATCAACATAAAAAGGAAGGCATTCTGCTTTCTTCTATGCCGATGCCTTATGATGAGGTGGCTCGTATGATGGTGCATTACGTCACACTTGAAGGAATATTCTCCATAGTCCTGTAGTATCACTTGGTCCTACTTAATCACTTCAGACGTGAGGTGAAGGTGAGTCTTTCCTACTACATTCTATAGTTTATGGAAAAGTCTATTCTTGAAGTTCAAGGTCATAAGAGGAATACCCCCCTTTACCACGGTTCCATTTATCTCATTAATTATTACTTGACTAGTGTTTTTACCAATAATTGCTACCCTATCGTGGCTTCTCCCCTTCCCAAAAAAACTCTCATTCGATACAAAAACCCCATGTACCAGGAATCTATCTCGGAGCCACCCCCAAAAAGGTTTCTGTCGACACTAAAAATTTTCCTCCATAATTTCTATTTCATTAATGTATGTATTATAGGAATAGGATGTTGTTAAGTATAAATTAGTAGTAGCGTCTGATAGAAGATAACGGCGCCGTTAGTACGGTGTCGCCAATAATGTGGAGTACGGTAACAGTCAAAGTACAATAGGAATGTTGTAAAAAGTAAATATTTGTCGTAAGTGGTCCGGTAATGTTAAAAATTTCAAAGTTTGGGTAATTAGAGAAGTAGGGTCTACATGATTAGGAATTAGAAATATTATATTGGTAATAAAGACAAGGAGTGAGGTCATAAATATTTTGTGTATTTTATTTGTAAAAAAGTCTAAAAATGTGGAACCCATGTAAAAATGATAAGGTTTATCTTTATCTTAACAGATAATCTTACATGTACAGATAAGAGTTAAGGTATGGAATATGATTCGTCAGAGTGGATTTCTTATCCTATACTTAGAGATAAGATGGATAAGCCTGGAAGTTCTATAAATAGAGAGGCCACCCTCCTCATTTAGCATAGAAAGAAGTAGTGAGAAATATTGTAGGAAGTGTGCAAAGGAAGCCATCAGTTAAAGGTGTGTTGAAGAAGCCATCAAGAGGTGTAATTGTAAAGTTTCTCCCATAGTCTTGTTGAAGTACCTCATGGGTGAGATTGTAACAATTTTATGTTAATATTATAATTTTCTTTTGATATTTCAGATTTGTCATCATTCCGTCTTATCATAGTCGATGGTATTCTTGTGCAGTAGTAGGAAGGGAATGGAAGTTGTGAGATTTGGCTAGCAGGGAGAAGAAATTATGGTGGAAGATAGCCCTCCATCTATCCTCCCTGTCATAGAAGATGGTTCTAACTTAATAAACAAATTCAACATGCAAGCTAATGTGGTTAAAATACTCGAGGAAAATGTAGATTTCTTACTTAAGTCTACTGTTAAAGATCAAGACTCAGACCCTAACATTGGCCTCAAAGAAGAAATTGTTTCTCTAGATACTAAGATTAAAGCTTTGGAGGAAAAACATACCAATTACTTGGCTATGCACAATGCCATTATGGATCTTATGCAAATTCATATATGCCAAATTTGTGACTCTAGCATATTTCTTGATATGACTTGGAAGAATGTAAAGATTACAAGAAAGTTCAAAGCCTCAAACTGGGACCCCACTATCTCTTTTTCCTAAAACTCTATCAGGATTTCAAGGTGGTTGTTAAAGTTTTTAGTAAATCTGTTGGGTAGTATTGTTGGCTCCTTGTTTTTGGTGCAACTATTTTTGTGTTGTTTTCTAGCTGCAGTTTTGCTGTCAATGTTTTGTGTTGAGATCATTTTAGGAAGATGTCCCCTAAATTTGTTTTTTCCTATTTTTTCCTCTTTTGGTTGGGGTGTGGACCCCTAAATCAAAAAACCACACTATTTTACATTGCTTTTCTTGGCTGTTGAGCCTTTTGTTGTAATCCTGAGTAAGGTCCCACCAAAACCTATTACTAATAATAAAAAAACATCCTCTCATATTTGGAACACTTTTCCACATGTGTAACAGATAAAAAATACAAAAGGAAATCGCCAAAGGGAAAAAGACAAAATAAATGGTAGTTACATGTTAGATTGCAAGTCAGGTTGTAAGAGGAACATTTTCGATATGTCAAAATGGGAAGCGAGTTTGGGAAGATTTCCCAGTGCTTTTTAAGAATATGAATAATCTTGACTAGCTGTGTAAATCATGAGTGCATAACTCACACAAGATTAGACATAATTTATGTTAGTTAACAATTTTGTAATGTCATTTGTTCCTCCTTTGAATGAGTTGTAAAGAGTAGGAGTGAAGGATCATTCAATGTGAAGTGTAAGAAACATTTTGAGTATATCTTCCTTGATTCTATAAAAAATTTCTTGTGTTTGAAATTTTTTTGTTGATTCATAAACCATTGGAGGTATAATAAGGGTATGGAGGTGAAAATGTAATTAATGCATTGACAATTCAAATTTTGTAGCAAGTTGTGAACATGAAAGATCAAATGATTAGGTGTACATGATAAAGGTGTGTTTATGAGAGAGGATTTTTTCTATAGTGCTTGCAAAAAATGAAGGGGTGTGAGATGAGAAAAATTTGAGCTGAAGAAGTGATCATAATTTGTTGTGAGAGACAACACAAGAGAAGTGATCAAAACATTGTGAAGAAGGATGAGTGGATGCATAAAATTCAGGGAGTTGATGCTTCCTTTTAAGTGGTAACTTACAAAAGATCATGTTGAATCTTGGTTGAAGTGTTGGGAGTTGAAGTTTCCATGAAAGTATATGATTTCTACAGGTCAAGTGGTAGCTTGACTAAAGTATTCGAGTTGATGCTCCAATTTGAGTAGATGCTTAGCATGAAATCACTGTAACATTTACAAGACATTTGTGTCCAAGCTAGTAATTTGGTTTCAGTGATTTTTTCTCCCTTTAATGGTTTCCCACATTAAATATTGTCTCTCTATGTGTGTTCTCTTGTTTATTTCTTTGGAATGAGTTTTTGGTTTCATCATAACTAAGTTAAGGGAATTTAATTATAGTCAAAATTTGTATAAGCACTGATTCACCCCCCTCTTAGTGCCTAGAATTTTCAACAATTGGTATTAGAACCTGGTCCTCTTGAATCAAGTCTAAAATCTTGGAGGTGATCCACTTAAAACACAAGAATGGTTGTAGAAATAGTCTCTGGAAGAAACTTAACAGATAAGTATATTAGTGAAGATGAATGTCAGATGAAGATGAGGCTGAAATGAATCTTGAAGCAGAATTGATAAGTACCCTGGAAGAATTGAAACACTAAAGAAGAAAGAACCAAAAATTAAAGCTAACAGTGAATGAATAAGAATAGAAAATCAATATTCTTGAGGAAAGGAAGAATCAGAAAGATGAAGATGGAATGAAAGTATTTGAAGCCCAATTGCAGTTTATCTCAACCTCTATCAAAGTTAAAGAATTAAGAGTACTTCAAAATCAATACAAATCTCAAGTATCAAGTTAAAAAATTGAAAAAATCTCTTAGTGACAAAGAAGAAATTTGCATGAGACATGAAGAAAAATTTATATCCTTGAAAACTAAACTAGAAGAAAAAAATAAAAATTAAAGATGTATGGAAATATGGATAAGAGCTTTGAAGCTTTAAATGGAATTGTGGATAGACAAAAAGTAACAGGTGATAAGGCATGACTAGGCTTCATAGAAGAACCTATGAAGATGACAAGGATGGTTCAAGTAGAAAATCAAACATGAAGATGACTAAGGGGAAAAATTCAAGAAAGCCTAAATCAGTTAGGTAACCAAATGCATCTAGGTATGGAAGAAAACTCAATGGTTATTACTTTTCTTATCCCAATTATGGACATAGAGCTAAAGAATACAAGAAACATGTCATGGATGACCATTCATCAAGGGATAGTAGAGACATGAGATAAAAAATAATAGAGTGTGCTTCAACTGTAAAGGGAAAGGTCATATAGCTCAATACTATCTTGATGATCCAGACAATCAGTTATATAGGATAGAAGATGTAATAGGTATGAATCAAAGGGTATGTTATAATTATAAAAATATTGGACATGTTGCTAGTAAGTTTCATGGTCATAAGAGTGATAAGGATGGTTGGAATATCAATTCATACCCATATAGAAGAAAGAATAAAGTTGTCCTTTTCAATTGTCATAAACTTGGACACTTTGCAAATCATTTTTATCAAAATCAATCTTCTAGGCATAACAATAGAAATAAAGCAGTCAAAGAGAGGGTTAAGAAGGTATACAGAGTGAAAATTATTCTTAAGAGTGTGTCAGAGACAACTATAGCAGAGACCAGATCAAGCAATATACCAGAAAGTGCTGATCAGATTGAGAAAGTTTAGAGCAAGCCAAGTGTCAGTCTTGAAGAACCTCCACTCATAGTCAGGAGAAATCAAGGGAATGAAGTTCGTCACACTTTTTTGTTAGGAATTTGATCAAGTGATGAATACTCAGGAGATGAAACTATCACATCTATTAGGACAATCAAGAAGAGTGAGAAAGTGCTAAAGGCAAAAAGAGAGAGAATAAAGTCATTATGCTCCTTTGATGACTATTTATTGTTTTAGTGAGATAACAAGTAAGTGGGTGCCTTCTTTAGGATTCTAGAAGGTATGTACTATTTGGAAGAAACAATGATGTGATATTGAAAGTGTAATCCCATTAGCAATTGATAAGAAAAGTCCTCAAGAGGTTACAAGCATATGAAGAATTAAGAGGTATGTTTTTCATAAAGTCATTTTTGCATGATCATTCTATATAGGGTGTTTAAAGGTCTTATTCAACCATCTCAGTAAAAGAAAGAGTTTTCATAACTCTCCAAGACCATTGTTGTCATCAAAAGTGAATGTTGTCAAAATCAATCCTCAAGAGTAGAAAATAGGTGGACCTCACATATTGACATGTCTGATCAATAGATTCACCCTCAAAGAAAGTACATTTGTGAACAAGTACTCTGCTATTTTGTCTTTGTGTGGTGTGTTTAGTCTAACCTAGATCAATTATGTCATGGTAGAAAATTTTATACACTTAAATGTTCAAAATAGAGCTATGAGTGAAGTAAATCTTAAAAGATATGCAAAATTGTGTAACAAATACTATTTGACTGTCAAGTAAGTGCCAAAATACAAAAGTGAATGTGTATCCCTATCACACTAGTGAAAAATTTGTTAATATTGTTAAGGTTATCAATGTTATCAAGTGTGTCAAAGGTGTTAAGTACCCATGGTCCAATTGGTTATACAAGAAATTTGTGTCAAGTTACATACCCATCATATATGTGTGAGAGTAAGGGTCAAATTCTCCAAACTTTTCAAATTATCCACAAAAGGTTGAAGGCACAGTTGATCAAGAAAGAGAAGGTTCATGTAGTATATGGTACTCTAGAAACCTGAACAAGGAGTGAAGCTACTTAAAGGAGATATCCTCAACCAAAACCCTTAAAATCTCTATCAAAGGTATGAATTAGGTCTCACTGATGCTCAATCATGAAAATTTGAAGTCATAATACTCTATTGGTCGAATAGAGCCTTGATTGATCATTAAACCTAAAATGATCTACATTGTAGAGATTTGAAATAAAGGATATCAAAAGTATTAATTATTTCTCGATTCATAAGTTAAAAGTTTATTCCCATAAATCAGAGGAGTGATTTACTCTTAGAATTAGTTAAGTTGAATGATGAGTAAGAAAAGTATAACAAACATCATGAAGCATAGTTTTTCCAAAATTTTCCATGCATTGGGTCCTACTACTGTATGATAAATAAGTCATGATTCAAATATGAGGTGTTAACATTAAAGAGGGATCATCTATAGGTCCACCCAAATAAATTGAATACCTTTCAACATTGTAGGAAGAATCATTCACTCAAGAATATTGTTACAGAGAGAGAAATCCCTATTTCTCAGAGCAGAACAATGCGTTTTTGTGATCAAAACTTAAATATAGATTTTTTCTTGACCTATTGATAAATTATTCATGTAGAGAAGGTCATAACAGACCTCAGGTACCATGTTTATGGTTTGAAAATAAATTTTGTTCATTTTATGATCAATTGACTTCTACCAGTTATGTAAAAAACCCTACTATGGTTTAACAAGGGTGTGGAATTTGATGGCCTAAATGAGTGAGTCATAAGGTGAAATTTTAGACAAATGATATTTAACCATTACATAGATTTTTGTGGATTCAAGACCTAATTAAGTCTATACCTCTCCTAGTTCATGACAATAGCCCTAGATGGTTGTAGGTGTATGAAGGAGACCTAATTTGCCATTGCATCAGTATGGTTGAAGGATTTTTTGTGAAGGAATCCCTAATGAAAGTTTGCATAATGATAAATAGCTCAAATGGGTATCTCAAACAATGACTTATTTTTTAATAATCCATCCCTTCAAAAGTTATGCCAAACTTTAAGTCTAGATATTGCTAGTTAAGAAACTTTGAACTAGAGAAGAAAAATGGTGATTGAAAAAGAACTTGATAGATTCAATCAATGAAATTTATCATACATATTTGGGGACTATAAAGGGTGATTGAAGTTGTATCTAATTAGTTTTGAGAATACATAGATTTCTCCATTCATGAAACTACCAAGAGAAAAGTTCTTGGGAATGTGAAATAATAGTTTTGAATGGATTTAAAGGAACTTAATGATTTTTTTCTTTCTATAAGTATCCTAATGTTGATGCCATGTTTGTTGAAAACTGTGGGATAGAGCACAAGGTGTAATAGATCTAGTGAGGTCTAAAGAGTCAAAATTGGCTTATTTTGGTTCTAAGAGTTGTGAAGGCTAGTGAAGGGCACAAGTTAAAGAAGGAGATAAGATGATAAAAAGAAATGAAATATAGCAAGGGTAAAGGCATAAAACATAAACTTTACATAAAATCATCAAATTAAGAACCATATAAAGATATTGATGATGCTTGAATCTCTAAAAATGCATCCCACAGATACAGAATATAGACCTACAGATCTAGAAAGACCACTTTTTGCATGAGAAGCCATATGTGTTAGTTAAGTTGATGGTTTGGTGATAAGGAGGATAGAGTGGCAGAACTAATTTAATAAAATGTTGCACTATTCTAAGCCATAGTAAGTGGTTAGAGGTCCTGTAATGCCCCATCCCTCATTCTCCTTTTTATTCTTCGACGAACATGTTGCTAAGAGTTTAACGTTGTTGTGCTCTTGCTAATCCTTGCTGGCTTTGCCTTTTCGATTACCCTGTTAAGGAAAAATTCTCTTTCATGAATTTGATAGGTGGTTGAATGATGACTTGATGTTGTTGGGGTGTGAACAACTAGAGGGAACACCTGCATAATAATAATTATTCTTTTGAATTGTCAATTCTTGCTATTATTGTTTTGGTCAAGCTTAAATGTTGGTTCTTGTTAATACGATTAATAAAGTATTATTAAGTTGTAATAATAATAGTAATATTATTATTTTGATTAGCGATTTTATTGTTTGGATTGGTCGCCTCATTCCGCGCAAGAATACAATCTCTTATTGTGTCGCCATGGTTGGTCCTTATCCTGCATCCGGTTTCGAACTCCTACCACTAGTTCTACCTTGGCCAACCGAGTCTCCTCTCGTATTGATTTTTAGGTATACCTATTTTGATGAGAAGAATGGATTTAAAATAAAATAAAAATAAGAAATAGAAGCATAACTAATAAAAAAAGGGGGGGAGATGAGTCGTTTTAGGGATCTTTATCTTTTTTTTTGAGTTTTTAAAAATAAAGGGATTAAATTTATAAAGGCCCACGAATTTTTGGGGTGGTTTAGGGCAAAGGGGGGGGCTCAGACTCCAATTGTTATTTTTCTTTTGTTTTTTTTGGTTTGCATCTTTTTGGTTTTGTTGTGGGGAGAAGCTGCCACCATGGAGGGAGGGAGGAAGCTCCAGAACCTGCGTGGGCATCTCATAGAACATGGATGTTGTTTAAGTGTTTGATCAAATGAAAGAACGAGATAGATTCTCATGGATGTGATCAAGACCGTGTACAAAAGAAAGGGGTTTCCTTAGGAGACAACCATACTGTTTCATTCCCACAATGAAAAGGTCTCCAATCTGATGAGCTTACCTTACCAGTGCACTTCTAACCTGTGCCAACATCCTCCCAACCCGTGTCAAACTCGAACCCCAGACTTGCGTGGAACATCTTACAAGCATAAAAGTCAGTGAGCCGTATGGGGGTAGAGGTTGTTCGTTGGATGTTTTTGGTTGTAACCAATATTAGCGAGTCAGCCAGCGAGGAATCCTTTCCTGTGTTTAACCAGATGAAAGAATGAAACAACTTCTCATGGAATGCAATTATTGCAGCGTACAAAAGGCGTGGGTTTCCTCAAGAGACAGTCACAGTGTTTCATGCGTGCAACGAAATGGTATCCAACATGCTGAGTTTTCTTTGCTAGCATACGTCGAGCCTGTGCCAAAATGGAAGCTTTGGAGCAGGGTATGATATCCATCAAAGCATAAAGGAGAGAATACAGTCGTAGATGTGTGCAAGTAATTTCCACTGTGGATGCCAGAATTATGAGGGAAAATAAAATAATGGGTGGAAGCTCCAAACTGAGCTTCTTGACATTACCAGTGACTTTGTGGCCTCTCTGTAATGAGGGCACCATGACTCCTATAAAATTTGAACAATACTTCCCTTCTTTGATATTACAAAGCTAGTAGAAACAATTCCAAATTAGTGTTCACTATGATGAGTTCCTTTGCTGCTCAGTTTATGGAAAAGAGTGGTGATTCACAACCACAGATACCGTATCTATTCCTTTTTTGAGAAGGTGCATGAACTGTTTGATAGAATGTGTCAAAGAAATTTGGTCTCATGGAGTGCCATGATCTCATGATATGCACAAAATGGATTTGTGGAAAAGGTGTGTGAACTGTTTGATAGAATGCCTCAAAGAAAGGTTGTCTCATGGAATGCCAGGATTACAGGATATGCACGTAATGGATCTGTTCAAAAGGTTTTAGAAACTCAAAAGAAACTACTTATTCTATTGGAAAACTTCAAGTGATCGGGAGTTTGTGTGACATGGTGGAGATTTGATCTAGGCTCGTGAATTGGTTGACAAAGTGCCAAGCGAGATACTAAAGCCGAAGCCTATGTGGATTTGAATGACTCCGTTCCTCCCAAGAATGTTTCACCTTCCCTCATCTTTCATAACTCTCGTACTTTAGTTTTTCATTTACAAATTAATATAATTTTAAAATATTAGGATTATAATACAATTAATTGTTTATATCAACTCGTTGCAAAAAAACAATGAAATGTCATGTCGTAACTCACGAAGTCAAAATAACTCGTTTGCATTAAACCATGAACTTCCACCCTCATTTATGAGGTGATTTAGAAAACTTCCTACCCACTGGATCGCTACAATATTTCCTTATCAACTAGACGAAATTGACTTCCCAGTAATAAAGTTGATCATCTCCCTATTTAAATAGATAATTTTTGTATTTTTCAGAGACTCATTAAGTACCCTTTATAGCTCTAAAGATGAGATGTTAAGCTTCATTTATGTACCTTATTATGTGAGGAGTCACCTTGACCTTTGGATTGACCCCAAATGAACATATGTGATCTTTTTGACGGTCTTATAGGAGCCCTATTACATTGTTTTGTAGTGGTAGGAAGTTGTTAAATCTAGAAAATTGGCTTTCATTTTGAACCGCCATTTGAAACCTGGATAGAGAAATTAATATCCATCCTCGTAAACCTCTCATGTTTTTACTAGAAAATTACATGGAACATTTCAGTTTAGGGAAAAACAATTTTCTAAATAGTTTGACAATGGCATTTTGTAGGCCTCTGGTCATAGTTTGACAAGGTTCAAACTAGACCAATTAGGACTTAGTGGCTTCAGAAAACTTGTCACCGTTCGAAGACGGTTTTCTAGTTCTGAGTTTCATCAACTATGTTGAATTCTCCTTATATAGATAAATTTGTAGGAGGTTTCTCATTGCGTGTTCATCCATCAAATGTCAATTTTGGATGTGGTTTTCTGAGCCCTTGAGATAAATTTTTTTCATTTGCACTGGGCCAACTATGACCAGTGGCCCTGAAAAACTAGCCACCAAACATAAACTGTTAGCCAAATTCTGTCAGTTGCTATGAACTCTTGGTATATGAGTGGACACGTAGAAATTTAACCGTGGTGTGTTTTCTCATCAGGAGACAATGTATAAAAGTAGTTTCTTAGCCTCTGAGCCTGTTTTGAACTTTTTTTAGCTAGTAAGAAAATGTAAAAATAGAAAGTTGTGGGACCCTCGTCGGATTGCCAAACCACCGTGGAAACTTTTGACACATGTAAATAAATGTTTAAAACTCTATAGGGTAACTTGTTGTGTGAAATAGACACTTTTGGCAAAATGGTATTTTCTCTCTCTTCCTTTCTCTCTTTCTCTCTCCTGGGTTACAAAATGAAGTGAAATGAAATGCATTGAATACATATCTCTAAACCTTTTCTTTTGCTTGTAAATTGTAATTATTATTATATGTAAATGGGAAAACTGAAAAATGTTAATTATGTTGGATTAGGGTGGATGTCATGCCAGTGATTTATTGCTGATATCATGCTCATGTGGTTTTGTAGGATGAAAGAATGATGATGAAAAGGTGATGTGTAATTCAATAATTATCACTGTAATTTATATAGTTCATTGTTAAATGAATAAATGTATAATGTAGCCTCATGTTACAAAAAGTTATATTATATAATTTGTTGATATGTATGATGATGTTATTTTTAAGGACATCTAGGAAATGTACATTTAATCATAGGTTTAATTTGATTCATAGTACGCATGGTAAAAAGATTTGATATTTATATAAGGTAAATGAATTTGAAGTAATATCTTGTAGTGCATACTTAGTGTTCAATAAATGATTAATGAGTCATCTTGTGCATTCATACTTTGCAAATGTAATAAAGAGATTTAATCAAAACACTCTACCCTTGTATAATATCAGGAGCATAACTTACTTTTCTTGTGTGATACTCCTTACCGTAGACGACATTGAAAACCATAGAATGAACTTAACTTTGCACTCGATGGAACCTCCTAGTTTGGGTAAACAAGAGCCCAAGAATGGGTTTATTGTCTTATTTAGTATGTTTAGTGACATTTTCATAAACCTGGTAGATAGGAACGACATAGTCAAACTTTTTCTGTAGTATGTAGAGCTAACTCCTCCTTCGTATCCTAGTGGGCTACCTTGTCTTCTAAAGATAGATTTAAAATTAAATTTCTTCATCGAATGAAAAAAAAGAAACTGTTAGATCTAGATGACATAGATGGAGGTTGTGACTATAGTTGTTTCTTAGGTCATTAAAAATATTGTTAATGAAAGCCCTTAGCTCCTCTCAAGCTGAAATGTGTTACCTTGGTTTCTCTCAACATAACACCTTGGTCCCTTCTTGAAGGTGGTTTAGCATAAATATGTCCTGCCACTTAAAAATTATATATAGTTGAGGGGTAGACCCTTAGGTGAAGTTGGAATTAATCTAAACCTTGATTGATTTGGATGTTAACTTAGGGTTTTTCTGTACCTTCAAGTATTCTAATCTTATATGTCTTCATGAGGTTAGACAAACACTTTGTAACTCCTTTTACAAGACAATGCTAATAATAAGATCATAATGTGACGTAGAAAATAAAGCATATAAGAGTAAAAATGAGATATGAGGTTCAGAATAATTCCACTCTCGGAGACCTTATATCTTAATTAAATATATTATTGTGTGTTCAAATAATATGAATTTTCTTGGTGTGATCAACCTTCGAGAAAGCAAAATACATATATAAATCAAAATGGAATTCCTCAAGTCATTCAATTAGAATAACTATGGTAGGGAAATAACTCTACCGTGATCGAGGAATGTTTTCGGTAAAAAGCTATCTTGTATCTAAATCACCGTTAAATCCTAATATTACTATATGGACACCAAGTCACATTCACTTGAGTTGTAAGAGTAAAAAGGCAGACATTGAATTTATGTTCAAGAAGAATATTCCTAACATAAGAACAAGATAATAAAGTACTTTATATGCATTTAAATTATGCCAAATAAGTATGCAAGTTATGGAAAATTTTGTAAAGAATAAGAAGCCAACTTAAAAGGGTTGAACGGTAATTTAACTTTGAAATGAACTTAAGAATCTATAGGTGGACAAATGAGAAATTTATCCTTGCACAATAATGTTCTTGTAATGTTAATCATAATTAAGATGTAATTAAAGAAAAGGTGTGTTGTGGTTTGCCCATCCTTGAGTCTTTTTTTGTGGTAGGGTCATTGCTAGTATTTGTTCATTAGGAAAAGTGTGGCATCGACATGCCTATGTTATTTCCATGTGTCTATGTGAGTCAATGACTTATGTAATTGGCATATGTGAGTCGAGTTTCTGTACTTGGATCCCTTACTGTGTTGTGTGTAGTGAGCAATGTAAGTCAAAAAAATTTATCCTAGTATTTTACTTTTGTAATTGTATGTGTAAAATGTAGGCATGACATGAGGCACCAACCCCACAAGGAGCGCCAACCCTAAACCATTTTTAATAATACAACAAAAAGATAATTGCATGAATATGAATCATCATACAATATTTTAATCAAAATACCACTAAATATATGTTTTCATTACACACATCTGGTAATGATCGCAAGATTTAGCACACACACCTTATAACCCTCCTACTTCTAACTCACTCAAACATTATCAAACTTGGACTGATTTGGATCAATACAATTGCATAATAGATCCTCATCAATATTAATATTTTCAAAAAACTCTTCAAATCTATTTTGGTACCCTTAAACCACTTTCACTTCCACACCTAGGTCACATTTTCCCCTCTAGATCAACTAGTTCAAATTTGAACCAAATCAAGAACTTTGTATGCTTCTCAACTAAAATACATAACATATTTTGGTCCATACCAAGGATCATGACCATTAAAAATTAAAAATATATTAAAACATTCATACAACTTCATAAAATGGACCCATGTAGTTTGGTCATTAACCAAGACAATTAAACATGCCCAAAAAGGATCAAAAACCCGTCACCATGCTCATCAAGGACCTCCAATCACATCACAATTATTTTCTAAGCCTCTAAAGGAATCAAACATGTCAAATAAAATGTAAAAATTTCATCCATTCTTGCACATTACCTTTCACAAATAATTTTCTTAATAACTCTATTAAGTAGGATTATTACCTACTCAAAACAATTGTTTCCAGGAACTAGTATTCATAAACTAAGTTCAAGAACAAATAGATTATGCCATATAACCAATCATTTAAAGTAAAATGACTTTTAGAACACATCCATGATATTTAAAGCTAATGAAACATCAATCAATTCAAATCACACCTTTTTTCTTCTTCAAAAAATTGAACTTCCCACAAAGTAGTTTTGGAAACTTAACTATTTTACAAACTTGTTATCACTTTCAAGACTTCTAAATTTATTCAATATAAAAAAAATTCATATCTCTTCACTCTCCAATAGATAAAAATCATCAAAAAATAAAAAACACGAGACTTCTACATCAATCTTATACAAAAATTAGTCATGTCCTGAATCAATCAAACTTGGTCTTCACAAAATGAGTTGGTTCACCTATTAGAACACCTCATCAAGAGAAAAACCATATATCATTAGAAATATAGCTGAGTATATGTTCCATAAAATTTTACATTTTCTTTAAAATCTAAGTGGAAGGTGTTTAACCAGGTCAATCTCTATAACTACTCAAAACTGAATTTTCAACCCCAAAGACCAGTCTTCAAAGATATAGACACTTTTTCCCTCTACAACTTCAAGAATTACCTAAAAATATCATGGAAATATAGTACAACTCCAATGATTTCATAAATTTTGATTTAATCAATACATTCAATGGACATATTTTCCACAAACTTAAAATATCCAAAAACTTCCCTTTTAAGTGAGGCCCACATATTATGACAAGATATATCATACCTTTTTGGAAATATGGAGGAGTATTCTACAACCTCCAATCATCACATTTAAAATAAAAATAAAAAAATTGTCATGTATAAGAATTTCTCCCCAAGTCACTTTTGAGCTAGGGTTTAATTTTTGAACCCTAGTCATTGGTGTTTTCATTGACGTCAAGTGGCATTGATGGCAAATGAGTCCATAATGAAATTTTGGGAAGGTTTCAAGTTGTTTTTAGAGTGCTACATGCTCAAATAGTGAGGTGTTTGATCTCTTAATTAAAATTATGGGTTTTTATTCTTATCTCATAGGCTCTACAGGTCAAATATAATGTTTTGATCATAGGCAAGAGCTCTCACAGGGTGTATCAGTTCATTTGGTGGAAGTTACGGTTGAAACTGGCCCATTTAGGTTTATTTTGGGTGCCTGATGAGGTATGAGAAGTTGGTGGAAGTCATGGAATGGATATGTTAGCATGGGAACATACTAGGAATAGTCTCTATAGTATGTGTGAGAAAAATAAAGGCTCAATTTAGCTTCTATAGTAAAAAATCAAAAGTGCACAAAAAGTAGATTTGAGAACTAATAGTGCAGGATAAGGTAAATGAGATTGGTTATAGATTCAAAAAAAAAACCTATGGATAACCAAAAAATAGTATTTTTAGAGTGTCTTGTAGTGCTTCATGCCAAATTTCACCAAATTTTAAATAGGGATTTTAAATTATGCTAGTTTTTCTAAAATTACTCCCTTAGGGAATGTAAAATAAGTAGTCTAGCCTCTTAGATCCCAAGAAAAAATATAGATCCTTCTTCAGATAAATCATATAAGGATTTTTTTTAGAGGAATCCAATACTAAAGTGTGGCAATACGTTTCAGGAAAAATGGATAATTTCTTGAGAAGCTATGACTGTTTTTCAAGCTATGTTTTTTCTCACTTCCGAGCACTCTATTGAGTCAGAAATGACAAACGTTATTTTGCTCCTAACTTCAAATCTTTGCTGGATGAGAAATTTTTAAGCTTATAATTGTCAAGGAAAATGATCTCTTTCTATGAATTCTAGGTGAGTTGTATGATGATCTTCAAGATGGCCAAGTTGTTAGGGCAGTACCAATCCCTTACAGTGTGTAAAAGTTATAATGTATACATTTAGTACATATGAAGGTACGATTCGTGCTATTATGGTTATTTGGTCAAGTTAAATTTTGGGCTTGAAATAGTGATTAATAAAGTATTCTTCAAGAAGATAATAATTATTGGTTAGTAATCAAGATGAACCAAGTAACTATTGATCATGAGGTTGTATATCTACTTTGTTCCTGTTTGGATTGGTAACTTCGTGGATCGAGCCTTTGCACCTATGAGGGTCAGATCTAGTAGAGCAGAGATGTTTGAGTCAACAATGGGACTATATCCAAGTTGTTGGGCTCTTACAAGCTTGAGACATACCTTGGCCAGATAAGGCCGATTACTCTACTTACCTCTACTACTACTACTAATCCTAATGTTGAAAGAAGAAACCTATGCTAATAATGCCAAGGGACAAGGGATAAAAGGATAACATAATTAATGGAAATATTAAACTAAGGGAGGTAATAGCACCAAAAAAATTAGGATGAACTTTACTGTCTGTTTTGAGTTATTAAAACAAAGGAAAAGACATTTCCATATAAGGCTAGGCATACGTAGAAAAAATAAGAATGCATTCACTCTATTGTCCTTTTATGAAACACAATAAGAAAAGGAAGTTGAATTCTGACCTGGATTTAAAATGACACAACAAGAACACAATGAAAAAGGGAGGTAAGAAAGAAGAATGCAAACACGTTAAGGAAAATAAAGCCAACCATAAAAAAATGTTTTGTATTACTTCCAAGAATGCACAGTTGATTATAATGGCATGGCCGCTGAGATCAATATCCACATGCAAGAGGTAGATCTTTTTGAGGTCTAAAACTCAAAATTAAAAGATATATAATCCTTAACAATGACACTATAATATCCAAAATGTCCAACCCTTTACAATGAGCCATGCTCTTACATTTATAGATAGATCAATGAGAGAAAAAGAGGAAAAAGAAGGGAAAATCAAATCTGAATCACAACCACAAACAACAAGCATTCAATGCCTATAAATCTATCAAATGAACTTCTCTAAATTTTTTTGGCACGTAGAAGAAGCAAGGAGGGAAAATTGGATCAAATCTAGGTGGTTGGGGCAGTCAGATATGTTCATTAATGGCTAGTAGAATAAGTTTCCTTATTTGATCACATGACCAAATCCCACTAAAATTCTGAATTTAATGTGATTTAGAGTGTAGCCCACATTAGGTGTGGGTTTCCTAAATGAGATAGGGCGCACATGTATCAGAGATCTGTAGAATAAGTCTGCGACTAGGCAGAAATTATCAATGCAAAATAAACATGCAAGACACATGTGCCAAAATGGAAGCTGATTGGACTAGGGTATGATATCGGCATCAACTGTATAATTATTTTTACATTTGTAGATGATGTGTCATTCAATGTCCATTGTTGGCACACCTTGATTATGAGTTGTGTATAATACACTTAATGCCTGGACAGATGCCACACTGACACATCTTGGCATTAGAAGTGAGGTTGTAAAGGCATGCTCTGCATAAAAGTGAGGCATGGGAATCCTATAGAGGAATGGTGTATGTAATAGGTTATGCTCTGATATTAGAAAGTTGGCAGGAACAATTGAGGGAGATCAGTGTTCATGGCAGAGGAACAATCATTTGCAAAATGAGTGTGCGGTCAGCAAGGAGGGGTAATGCACGAACCATGCCAAAGACTTATATAATTTTGGGAAGTAGGTCCAAGGCACACGCGAAGGATGTATGAACTATTGGGAAGAAGTAAAATTCATAGAGGGTATGCATGAGTGAAAAATTGAACAAAGAGGAAAAGGAAAAGAAATGGTCAAGGAAAAGAGGAGGGCACAAGAACGCGTAAAGAACCTATAACTAAAGGAATGTGCCAAAGGATCTAATGAAGTGCGTGTAACTTACGATGTAGAACCTTAGATCCAAAAGGGAAATATAAGTTGTTCAAATAACTAACGGAGTTATTTTGGATAACAATTTGGAGAATTTTGGGGCAATCTTCCTATTAGATTAAGGGGATCGTTATCCTAGAGCATCCATTGGGAATGGAGTTGGCGTGTATATGAACCATTGATCTATAACTTGAAGAGCTACCCCTGAGTCAATTTGAAGCACATTTTGAACTATATTTTGAATCTTGTAAGATAGTTGAAAACTACTATGTACTTGATTGGTTCCTGAAAGCAATAAAAGAGCTTGTGCAAGGAGCACATGAGAAGAAATAACTATATTCAAATAGACAAATGTGCATGCAACACATTTAGAGGAATTGAAACTATTATAGTATATAAAAAATTGATGTAGAAAACTTCCTACCCACCTAGATCACTCCAATATTGGTATATCGACAAGACAAGTTTGAATTCCCAGTAATATTGTTGACCTTCTCCCTGTTTAAATAGTTAATTTTTTACATTTTTCCGAGACTCATTAAGTACCCTTTGTAACTTTAAAAACAAGATGTGAAGCTCCATTCGTGTACATTTTTATGCGAGGAGTCACCTAGACCTCTTGATTAACCCTAAATGAACATATGAGATATTTTTTACACTCTTATAGGAGCCTTATTACATTGGTTTATAATAGTAGAAAGCTGTTAAATCTAGAAATTTGGCTTTCGTTTTGAACCGTAATTTGAAACCCGGAAAGAGAAATTACTTCCCATCTTTGCAAAACCTCTAGTGTTTATACTAGAAAATTTTCATGGAACCTTTATTTTATGGAAAAGCACTTTTCTAGATATTTTGGCAAAGCGACATTTTATAGGCCTTTGGTCGCAGTTTGATGAGGTCAAACTGAACCAATTTCAACCGGTGGCTCTCAAAAAACTTGTCGCTGTTTGAAGGCTGGTTTTCTAGCTCTTAATCCTGTCAACTCTGTTGAATTATCCTTATATAGGGAAATTTGTAGGAAGTGTCCTCATTTTTCATTCTCATCCATTGAATGTCAGTTTTAGATGTGGATTTTCTGAGTCCTCGAGCTAACCTTTGTCCTTTTACAACTGGGTCAACTATGACCAGGGGCCCCAAAAAACTAGCTGCCAAACACAAACCGTTCACTTTTTCCTAATTCTGTCAGTTGTTATGAACTCTCAGTATATCTGGGGACATGTAGAAAGTTAATTGTGGTGTTCATTCTCATTGGAAGATAACTTTTGGAAGTGGTTTCTTAGCCTCCGAACCTGTTTTGAACATTTTTGTAGCTAGTAAGAAAATGTAATAATAGGAAGTTGTGAGGACCCTTGTTAGGTTTGCCAAACCACCATAGATAATTTTGAAACATGTAAATAATTTTCTAAAACACCATAGTGTAACTTTTTGTGTTGCATTAGAACTTTTGACAAAACGGTGTTTTCTCTCTCTTTCCCTTCTCTTTCTCTCTCATGGGTTACAAAATGAAGCACAATGAAACATAATGACTACATGTCTCAAGGCCTTCTTCATTTCTATTGCAAACTGTAATTATTATCATATGTAAATGGAAAATTGAAAAAATGATACTTATGTTAGGTTAGGGTGGATGTCATGCTAATGAATTAGCACTGATATCATGCTCACGTGGTTTTACAGGATGAAAGAATGATGAAAAAAGGGTGATGTGTAATTCATTTATTTATCTTGTAATTTATATGGTTCATTGTTAAATGAATAAATGTATAATATAGTATCATGTTACAGAAGTTTGTATTTGATAATTTGTTGATATGCGTGAAATGCTAATTTTAATGACATCTATGAAAATGTGTATTTAATCATAGGTTCAATCTAGATTCATAATACACCTGGTAAAAAGTTTTGACATTTATATAAGGTAAATGAATCTGAAGTATTATCTTGTAGTGCATATCTAGTGTTCAATAAATGATTAACGAGTCATCTTGTGCATTCATACTTTGTAAATGTAATAAAGAGATTTAAATCAAAACACTCTACCCTTGTTCAATATCAGATCATAAATTTTTTTTCATGTGTGATTCTCCTTATTGTAGAAGACTTTGAAAATCGTAGGATGGAATTAAACCCTGCACTCAATGGAGATCTCCTAGTTTGAGTAAGCAAGAATCCGAGAATGGGCTTATTTTCTTCAGTCATTATGTTTAGTGACATTGTCTTAAACCCATCCTGTTAGGAGTGACATAGTGCAAACTTTTCTTGGAGTGTGTAGAGAAAACTCCTCCTTCGTATCCTAGCGATCTACCTTGTCTGTCCTAAGATATAATTAAAATTAAAATTCTTCATTGAATGAAATCCCTGTTGGATCTAGATGACATAGATGGAGATTGAGGATATACTTAGTTGTCTTAGGCCTTAAACTCTTGTTAATGAACCCCCTTAGCTCTTCTCATATCTAAATGTGTTACCTTGGTTTCTCTCAACATAACACCTTAGCCCCTTCTGAAGGTGGTTTAGCTTTAATTTGTCCTCTCACCTAAACCTCATTTATAGTTGAGGGGTAGACCCTTAGGTGAAGTTAGGAATAAATCTAAACCTCAGATTGATTCAGATGTTAGCTTAGGGTGTCGTGTGTATCTTCAAGTCTCCTTATCATTTTATGTCTTCAAGAGGTTAGTCAAGCAGTTCGTAACTCCTTTTACAAGACACATGCTAAAGATAAGATCCCATAACATGACGTAGAAAATAAAGTATATTAAGAGTAAAAACCAGAGTGGAGGTTTGGATTAATGCCACTCTTGGAGACCTTATATCTCAATTAAAAATATGTCTTTTGTTTCAAAGAATATGAATTTCCTTGGTATAATCCATTTTGGAGAAAACAAAATACATATATAAAACAAAATGGAAATTCACAAGTCATTGAATTAGAATAACCATGGTAGGGAAATAATTGTATCTGTGATCGAGGAATGTTTTTTGGTACAAAATCTATCTTGTATTTTAGATCTCTGTTAAATCCTAATATTGCTATATGGACACCAAGTCACACTCACATGAGTTATAAGAGTAAAAAAGGTAGACATTGAATAGATGTTCGAGAATAAGTATTCTTAACATAAGGACAAGATAATTAAGTACTTTATATGCTTTTAAAATTATGTCAAATAAGAATGTAATTTGTGGAAACTTTTGTAAAGAATAAGAAACCAACTAACAAATGAGTCGAATGGTAATTTAACTGCGGTATAAACTTAAGAATACCTGTCAGGGTGGACAAAATGAGAAATTTATCCTTTCTCAATAATGTTCTTAGAATGTCAATCGTAACTAAAATATAATTAAAGAAATGATGGGTTGTGGATTCGCCTATTCCTTGAAGTCAGTCTTTCTATGTGGTTGGGTCCTTACTAGTAACCATTCACTAGGAAAAGTGTAGCATCCAGCATGCTTTCATGTTGTTTTCATGTGTCTATGTGAATTGATGACTTATGTGATTGTCGTTTGCGAGACAAGTTTTGTATTCTTGAAGCCCTAGGCTGTGTTGTGTGTAGTGAGCAATGTAAGCCAAAAAAATTATCCTGGTATTTTACGGTTGTAATTGTGTGTGTAAAATGTGGGCACTACAAGTCCAAGATTATATGCTACAAAACTGTGCACATCACTCAAGAACAGGGGAAGTTTTCAGTAACACTATATAAAGTGATTTAGATGAAAAGAGGAAAGACGAAGACCCTTGAGATGATACAAATTCATCAAAATCAGAGATAGTGATAGATAGAGAGGTTGTAGGACTAGTTAGCATGAACAATGAATTATTTTAGGATGATGAAGACTAATTGGAGTCCTAAAAGAGTATGGTAAAGGTCTGAGACATTGACCTACAATTGAGAGAAGCCTTTTGGAGTAAAGAAAATTGGTAGTGACCCACTACTCAGTGATCTAGAGTTCAACAAAGTTAAATAGGAAGGGTAGATGACCATTGCAGGCATAATGATGGTCAAGAAAGTTTCATTTCTCAAAAATGCAAGATTATTACATTCCTAAAGCAATGCCATACATATTTGACTAACTATCTAGAGGAAAAGGAGAGTCAAAATTGATCATTGTTTGAATGGTCTAGGTGTGAGTAAGGAGAGACGGGTGAGATAAGTGATGTTAGAAAGTATCTTGACACGGGGAGTAAGTGGATGACCAAGAGCATCATTCTTCCAAGAAAACAAGGATAATCAATATTGAAAGTATGTTTCAGGATAGTGATAGAGACGTTGACACACCCATATGACTTGTGATCAAGTTTTGAGGCCCAAGTTTTTGTAAAATCAGTTAGATATAGATGGTATCACCTCAAGGGGAGGTAGAAAGGATAATTTCATGAGACAAATGAGATTATACATTAGGTTAAAGATTTCCCAAAATTCTTTGGAAGTTCACTTTAGGGACCCAAGTCTTACACCTTCCATACAAACAACATATATAATAATTAAGACTATAATTGAGTCTTACGAGATGAGATAAACATATGTATATGATAAGAGGATGTTTTCACCCAGATATTAGGTTTTTGGCATGTTTATGTGCCATGAATGCATCTTCTTAGGGGGATACATAATGAATTTAATGCATGATGGAGACTAAAATGAGTTAAAGCAAGGAAATACAAGAGAAGGAGCTAAAATGATGTATTTGGTTGATGTTTTCAACCAAAATAGAGGTCAAACAAGATGATGTAGGAGGATACCATAAATTCAAAGCATGCACATTGTAATTAATGCAAAAAGGGGGAGAAGAATTAGGAGTTTTTCCATCAATGGAAAAGGGGGAGACTATTGACATGTGAATGATGAGTTTTCATTGATGTCAAAGGAATATTAATGATAAAGAATAATGTAGGAGAGATAGAGGGATATTGTAATGAGGTTGACAAGGCAAGATACGAAAAATGTTTGAGAACACCTGGTTGAGAATCAAATTCTTGAGGAGCCAATGAATAGAAGAGGCTAAGTGGTGATGTGAGATCATGCTTGGATGATTTAATAATAATTTTAACAGGTATGTTACAAGGAAAAAGGTCAGTATTTTGGATACATAGGTGCATGAGTAGAATTGGTGAGACTAGCTCAATGTATCAGGCCTAATCCTCAGACCTTAATAGAAAATGGACCTGAAATGGTGGAGTGAAGGAATTAGGTAGTTGGTGAATCATGTTATAGGAATGCGACACATGATTGGATATGTTCAAGGGACTACATGGTAAAGAACAGGACAAACATGATGAATTACTATGCAAACTAGCTCAGTTTGGCTTAGTTCAAGGAGCTAACATGAGGGTATGAAGCATATATATATAAAGAAAATTAAATAATGGGAAGTGTGTAGGTACATTTCCAAGATTCCTCAAATGAATATTCAAGTCATAAATAAAAAATTAGAGGCATATTTATGGTCATTGGTATGACTTCCCTTTAGGACAACCAAGTTTAACATGTAAAAATGGGATTGGTAAAGAATGTAAATGTGTATTTATGACAAATTAGATATTATAAATAATTTAGGAGGTATTCATGAAGGTTTGGACCAAATTTTAGTGCAAGAAATTACAATTTTAACAAAACCGGGTTAAGTAAGGTATGCTAAAACAAAGACCTCACTTCTTACCATTCAATATACATCGAAAAGAGTTTTAAGATAAATCATAAGAGATATTTTTAAGATCACATGGATAAAAATATTTTTCAAAATTTCTGAAGTCATAAAGATGTAGGATAAGAAAGTTCTATCCATTTTTCTGGCACTGTCTAAAACCCTTCGAAACCTCAGTTGAAATCGACATGGAGAAAAATGCTTGGTTAGAAACTCAAATGTAAATATTTTACTTGTTTATGATTTTTAGCATGTAGAGAACTAATCAGAGCATATTTCCATGGTGGTTTGAGCTTATGAATCATTGTGGACCCCATAAGAAAACAAAGTTTTTGTGAAAAAATTTAGAGTATAGATAAAACTTGCAAAGGAATCCATGCTCAAATGTTTTCGTGAAGCATGATGGGGATGTTTCCTCGATGGTCATGAAGTCATATGGGTTAGTAATTTGGATAAATGTGATGATACAAATGCATTTTCAGTGCTACCATCAAGAAATCCTAGAATGCAAGACTAGTCATGAAGGAATAAGGGTATTCATGGTGATTTACATAATAATGTGAGTGTTTTTAGTCCTAAATAGGATGAAGGTATCCCATATGACCTAAGAGTACATGATTGATTTTTTTCATGATCTTTTTTCATGCATAAGTTTAAGTGATCCAAAACTACCATTTTGAGCTAGTGAAGAGGCTTGTTACTACACGTGAGTAGGGTAAGTGCACCAAGTTTGGGGGCCAAAAGGGGGTCTTAAGTGGACACATTTTTCTGAAAAATAAAAAACTTCAACTTGTCCGAGTTTTTTGAAATAGTTACACTTAAAATTGGAAGATGTTGTATAAACATGAATCATAGCATTTTGAGTCTAGTTTTTAAGCTACTAAATTTTATTGAAAAACAATAATCTTAAGTGGGTCAAATAACTAAAATACCAACAGGTACTCCTATTTTTATTAAAAAACATAATAGAGTGACTTTTGTGCCCCCACTATTTTTTGAGCACCATTTAGTATTTTTGAAAACCCTTTGGTAAAAAAATAGCTAGGAGCATCTAGTTTGGGATCCATTTTTTAAATATTTTTTTAGCGAGTATTTTTTCACTTATGATTTTTCTAGTACAAGAATTGTAAATTTAAAAACATAACGGAGATCTGACTGTGACCCCCTAATTACCTCAAAAAATATTGAAAATTAGATTTTTTTTGACTATGTATAGAATTAGGCCTAGTTTGGGCTAGTGTAGTTTTTTTTCAATTTCGATGAGCTAAAAAAAGATACACGAAAAAATATAGAATGTTTAAACTTCAAAAAATAGCTATAAAAAGACATAGTTAGAAAATAATAATATGGTAGCCTTATATTAGTAAGAAAATTTGAAAAATTATGTTTTTAGAAAGAAGAAATTCTACTCTACATCATGGTATAATTATTTTTAAACGAATCGATCGTTTAATGTTGAAATCAGGGCTGAGTAAGATTTCAGATGGTATGCAAAACTATAATTTGTCAATCAGAAATAGTAAGTTGGGGATCCAAACCGGATCCATGCCTTTAGGCATGACATGGAATAATTTTAAAGATAAATTCACAGGGGTGTGTAGTAATGTAGTTATCTTGCTTAGGAATCATGCATCATAGTATGAAGCATTATAGAGTGTTATTTGTACATAGTAAGTGTGTGATTTAATAACTACACATACTTAAAAGGAGGAAATTTAGAAACTTCAAATTTGGTAATTCACTCTTTAAAACTTACTAGATTTGAAAATGCACTTTATGTTAAGATATAAGAACATCAGGGTTACTCATCCCCGTTATAGCACTATTCTCGACAACTCCATTAGTCATGTTTATCATTGCACACTAGTATGCTGAAAAATATAATTTAGTCAGAAAAAATAGAAATTGCATATACTAGGTCACCTTGAGCATTTATACAAACTTCATTTAGAATGGTTTTCATCCTACAGTTGAGGCCATATACCCTATGGGCTTGAAATTTATATCTAAGGCCCCTAAACATATCTGTATGGTTTTACACTGACATACCCTCCATCTTTGGTTTCAATCCTCAAATTATTTTATGGGTCCTTTACCCCCTTAGCTCTAAACCTTTCTTCAATACCATCATCTTTGGAACCCTAAACTATAAGCAAGTATAAACACTAAACTTCATTTTATAACCATGAGCCCAAAATCCTATGGAACCCTACACCCTGATACACTCACTTCCAAAATCTTGCACAAGGCACCCAAAACTCCTTAAATACCACTAAACATTGTATCCTACAGCCCAAGGAAAATTTTGAGCTGGTCAAATCCTTAACACTAAACTCGCGAAACCTTGAACTTTTATGGACCTAAATCCTTAATTGGTGAAACCCTTAATTCTGATGACTTCACGGCCTAAACTATTAAACCTCAACCCTGAAACCAAAATATGTCGACCCTGTTCACTAAATCTTAAACCCTCAACCCTTAACCCTTAATTTTACACCCTATAACCTAAGAGCCTTAACCATGATGCCCTAATTTGCCACTAAACACTGAATCCATAGCACTGTGCATGTAATGCCAAAGTAAAAATAAATAGCCCCTGTAGTCGTTTGACCCTAAGCATTCAAGCCATAAACCCTAAACCCTAATCCCTTAACCCTAAACCATAAACCCTAAGCCTTAAACCCTAAACTCTGATCCCTAGGCCCTAAAACCTAAACCCTAAACATTAAACCCTAAGCCCTGAGCCCTAAACCCTAATCTATAGCCCTAATATCTAACCCCTAACCCTTAAAAACATAACTCTGAACCCCAAACACTGAGCTATAAAACCTGAACTATGCACCCTAAACCTTAAGCCCTAAAACCTATACCCTAAACCCTAAACCCTAATCCTTGAACCCTACATCCTAATCCTTGAGCCCTAAACCCTAATTCATGTACCCTAAGCTCTATACCATAAACCCTAAACGGTGAGTCCTAAACCATAAACCCTAAACCTTAAGCCCTAAATGCTAAATCCTAAACCCTAAAACCTAAACCATGAGCCCTAAATGATAAACCCTAAACCCTAAAAACCAAATCTTAAACCCTAACCCCTGAACCATAAACCCTAAACCCAAAACCCTAAACACTGAATGCTAGACCCTAAACCTTGAGCCGTAAACCCTAAACCCTAAATTGTAAACATTAAACCCTAAACCTTTAACACTAAATCCTGAACCCTAAACACTAAACCCCAAATCTTAAACCCTAAGCCTTAAACCTTGAACCCTAAACCCTAAACCCTAAACACTAAATCTAGATCCCTAAGCTCTAACCCCTAAGCGTTAAACCTATAACTCCGAACCCCAAACCTTGAACCATAAACCTTGAATCATGAACCCTAAACCTTAATCTATAATCCCTATACCCTAAGCCTTAAACCTTACATACTGATCCCTGAGCTCTAAAACCTAAACCCTAATCCTTAAACCGTGAGCCCTGAGTCCTAAAAAAATAAACCCTAAAACCAGAGGCTTGAGATCTAACCCCTAAACCTTAAATCCATAGCTCTGAACCCCAAAACCTGAGCCATAAACCCTAAACCATGCACCCTAAACCCTAAGACCTACACCCTAAACCCTAAGCCTTAAACCCTACACTTTGATCCCTTAGCCCTAAACCCTAAACCATGTACCCTAAGACCTAAACTCTAAACCCTGAGCCTTAAACCATAAAACCTAAACCTTAAGCCCTAAATGATAAATCCTAAACCCTAAATCCTAAACCATGGGCCCTAAATGCTAAACCCTAAACCCTAGAAACTAAATCATAAACCCTAAACAATGACCCCTAAACCCTAAACACTGAATCCTAAACCCTAAACCTTACACACTCAGCCCTAAACACTAAACTCTAAACCTTGAACTCTGCAACCTAAACCCTTGACCCTTAACTCTTAACCTTAAACTATAAACCATAAACCCTAAAACCAAAATAATAAACCCTAAACCATGAACACTAAATCCAGAATTCTAAACCCTAAACCCTAAACCCTAAGCCCTAAACCCTAAACCCTAAAACCTGAGCCCTAAACCCTAAACACTAAATCCAGAGCCCTAAGCTCTAACCCCTAAACCTCATATGTTTCCAGTAGGTCTCATGAGTGAGTTCATATTTTTGAATATCAATATTAGGACCATATTTCCTAGTCTTGTGCCTAGAACCATCATTGAGTTTGCTTATACAACTACCTTGTTTATGAGAGGTGCGACAAGAAATTAAATGTGTATGACATCTACCTTGTTCCTTACAAAGCATATTACACATCTCTGCCAAAACTATTTCTCCCCATATATACTTTCACTTTTGAATGTAAAATTCTTCACACTTTGATTTTTTTTTCACATTTCTCATATTTCCATGTATGGTATTATGCAAGCCAGGATGACCCATTGGAATCTGGAAAAAATAACCATCACAACACAAAAATTAATCAAAAAAATAATGGAAGAAACATAGAGAATATACCAATGTGAAGGTGTAGGATTAGAAATGAGTTGCTTGTAGTATCCTCTCCTCTAGAGAAAGAGAATGCTCTTGTACTACTGGAAGGGATAAAAAATTTGATGGAACTTCCTGAAGTGTTCAAATTAATAATAACAACTGGGGAACGAATAAGAACACAAAGGGGTTATCAATCACCTGGTAAATCTTTCTTGTTTAGTTCAGAATGGGCATCAGATGGCCTACAACTTAGTGACCTTCCATTCATTGATAATTCCTTCTATGATAAACCCATGGATGCTTTCAAAAGTTCCTTAAGAAAGATGGGGGTAGTCATCAAACCTAATGAAGGGTATGATGTGATTTCAAAACAACGTGAAATTCATACATATTTAGAGGTCATAACACAAATTTACAAATATCTCTATCATTATGACTGTAAGCCAAGTAATGATGTATCCCTATATCCAAGGATCAAGGACTAATGGGGTCTATGACAAGATTGGACATTTAGGAATCATTAAGTGTCTGAATCAGAATGTCGTTGGATATAGAGAATTTTTTTCAAACATTGGAGTAATGCATCTTGGAAAATAAACTTGAACCTTAGAAATCCTCTCAAATTTCCAGCTTACACAAGCACTGGACATATTAAGATTTGTTGTTCAAATGAAACCGTTTTTCCCAACAACTTGCAATTGAAAGAATTATTTAAAAGAGCGTCAAAAAATTTCTTTATACCAAATTGTTCTTGGATATCTAGTATTTCCATCCTTCAAAATATCAACAGATGAAAGACATCAAATTGCGATGAATATGTTTGAATGTTCTCCCTAAGAAGCGAATGAACCCTTTTCAATTGAATACTCTGTGTCAATACTAATAAGAATGGGTAAGAGAAAAAAAATTACAGTGAGTGAAATAGTTCCCATGCGATGGGAAAAAGATGATAGATGTATTAGGTAAAATTTATTTTTACCAAATTATTCTTGGATATTTTTAATTTCCCTCCAAAATATTAGTAGATGAAAGACATCAAATTGTGATTACTCTGTTTGAATGTTCTACCTACAAAGTAGATGAACCATTTTTAGTTGAATACTCCCATTCAATACTAATAAGAATGGATAAGACACAAGAAAATTACAACGAGTGAATGGGTGAGCCTAAATCCTAAGCCTTAAAACCTAAGCCCTAAACCCTAACCCCTAAACCATAAACCCTAAATACTGAGCCTTAAATCATAAACCATGTGCCCTAAACCCTGATCCTTGAACCTTAAACCTTAAACCATGACCCCTAAACCCTAAAGCTTAAAGCCTAAACCCTAAACCATAAAACCTAAACCCTAAACTCTAAACCTTAAACCTTGAGCCCTAAACCCTAAACCCTAAACCTTGAGCCCTAAACCCTAAATATATATGGCTTGAAAGGTTTAGGTCATTGCTGAAAATCTTAAAATGAGTAAGTACCGACTAGATTAGATTTTGAAAAACTATCTTCTAGATTATAATTGTCAAAGCTACGGGATCAATTCCATCAGGTGCAGAGTGACCCTAACTTCTTATATTTACTAAAATAAATTTAAATTATAAGATTATAATAAAAGTATAAATAAATAATAAAAGAAATCTTATGCTTTAAATTTATTTTAGTACATATGGCTCCTTTAGGCCCTCTTAAAATTTATATAGCTCAAAACGTGTACATGTTTTATAACAATAGAAACACATACGTGTACAATAGAAATACCCTACAACATAGTTAATGATTGCAAACTTGATATCTCAATTTTGTAGGGACTTTGTATCTCTGTTTTCTCTAAATTAGAACTTTGTAGATACCTCAAATACTTAGATTTTTTTTGGACTTTCAATATCACTATAATATCTTACACAAATCTCACTTCCCTTGATAACCCCATAATCATTCATGAAATGATTCATAAATTATTTAAACAACTTCTTACCTCAGTAACTTATTGTCATAGTTTCCTCCATATATGTGGAATCTTGAAGCTTCATAATTTTTTCACTCCTTCATATCCTTTATAATATTTTATATATCTGATTTACCTATAACACATTCACTAAGTCACATCTAAACAATATTCATTCACTAAATCATATACAATCATTAAGACAATCCATGTTTCTCAAAAAAGTCCTGTGGATTATCAATTTCATGAACATTACAAGGCTTCTTGAGCCCTTTAGTTCTGTAACAAAGTTTCTTACTTCCACTAACTCCCCTTCCTACTCACATTCTCCTTTATTAAAATGATTTTCATCTAATGAAGTGAAGAAAGGTAATTAGGGTTCTAACCAACTAACACAACTATGATTTATATTAACCATAGAGATTTAGAGTCATGCTAGGATCAAGTAAGTCATTTTATAATTTGATTCATGTTAGATGACCCCTTTTTACTCATTTATTAAATATAAACTATCTCCTAGACCTCATAATCACCTAAAGACAAATTCAAACATATTAAATGTAGTTTTGGAGGGAAAATTCCAAATACCACTTACATGACAAAATAGTCCAAATGGACTTGATACATGCCAAGACACTCAAATGGACCCTAATAATCCTAAACAAATATGAAAACCAAATATTGATTATTTACAAGTGATACTCCTTCTTTAGTGTTTGAGCATCTTATGTTTGAATGCATTCCAAAAGGAAATATTTAGGTCATGAAGGTGAATTTTGAAGTTAATAAGATCAAGGTGATAATATCCATGTTCTAACTCTAACATTGTATAAAAAAAGGATCACCATGGTTCCATATCAGTGCAAGTCTTGCAATAGTGTTTCTAAACATTCATCCAATTCCTTAGAGTGTGTCCACATCTCACAAGAGGAGGAATTTACAATCGTGGCCTTTAAGCTCAATAGAAGGTCAAAAACAAGATACTTCATTAATGGACCATTCACTTTAGATCCACTAGAAGAAGATTGTTCAACAACATAAGCTCCCCCATCTTCAATTTTTTACGTCTCTACCCCCTCCCCATCTCTCTAACATTCTATTTCTTTATTGGAAATGTAATTTTTCACTCTTTCATATTATTCACTTAAGTGAATTAATTTTGCATTGTAAAAGTCCCTTTTCAAAAATGAGAAAATGAATTAGGTTTATTCCCAAGGAATTTTAAAAGTCTCATGGTGGTGAGATGAAAAGTCACATGGGGGGAGATGAAGATACATTTTGTAACGCTATAAATTGGAATGGCTTGTCCATTTAAAATGGTTAACATTTTTTGATTGTTAGTAGTTGTTGGATTTTACTTCGACTACAAGAAATAAGCTACATTATTATATACCCCTTCCTTCCTTATGTTATTCCATAGTCATTACTTTCCAACTTTATAAGCAACTATATTCTTGTATGACCAAGAAATAAATTTGTGTCTTTGATTGATGAATTCATAGAACATTGTGTCTCTAATTTATTTATATTACCATTGCTTATATTTTTGTGTTCTTATAATTGAATGTGCACCTACTTTGGTTAATGTTGGTGAGAATATGCTATTTCCTACTCACAACATTAAACCTCTCTCCCTATTTCACCTACTCCCCTTTACATATCTCCAAGATAATTCCTCCTTTATATATTGTACAAGTAGTTTATCTTTTACAATATATAAAGAGTTTTATTGAATACATCAGTGTGAGTAATTCAATGAAGAGTTTTATTGAATGAATAAGCAAGCAGTAAATATGGAGGATGAAATGGAGATTATCTCTCAGTATATGAAATAATTACACATGGAAGTTCAAGATGTGTTGGCAATGATCCAAGTGTAATCAATTGAGGAAGCCTATAATATGCATTGAAGGTGAAAGAAAATTTTGTGCACATGAAGAAGAGTATTACCAATATAATGGGTAAACTTGCACAAACCCATGGAGAAGGTGACATTAGGGGAAGCTTTATGTATCATGAAGATGACGTGAGATTAACACTACACAATGAATGGCCACTTATGGGAGGATGGAATGCATATCGAGGAAGAGGATCATTTTTTTGTGGATTCAATGACACATGTTATAAGTGTGTAGAAATAGTTTTTTTAATGTTACTGCACACTAAGGGTGATGAGAAGAAGAGAAATGCAAGTGGGCACATTACACAATGTGATTAGTATGATGTATCAAGTTGTCGAGAGTATCTTGAGATGGAATAAAAGTTTATATTTAAGCACATGTTCTTGAAACCAAAGGAAGAGGAAGTTGATCTTGAGAAGAGAAAGAGTTTGGTTAGAACACCACACAGTTTGGGAGATAAGGTCTATAAATTGATTATGGATAGAACAAAAACCAATTCTTTGGTTACACAATATATGGTAAATAAGTTGGGGTTAAATATGATCAAACATCATACTCATTATAAGGTATCATGGTTACAAAAGGGAAATACACTGTTAGTGAATACAAAATGTATGATTTAGTTTTAGAAAGGAAGGTATGTGGAATAACTCATGTGTGATATAATTCCAATGGATGCATGTCATATACTATGTGGAAGGTCATGAAAGTTTGATTATAATGCACAACATAATAGATGCACAAAAACCTACGAGTTGGTGACTGTACGCACCCAAAATCGCATGGTACTACATTAAAGGACATGATAAAGTATTCAATGATGAAATATTTATTTTCTAGAACAATGATGAGATCAAGATCCTTTCCCTTTACCTTCAGCATATTTGTTTGACTTGTTTATCCTTGCTTCTAAGTATTTTATCTCTCCATGCCTTCGTAAATTACTTTTTTCTCCTTTTCTTCATCGTCTTGACCTTAAGTCATGCGACCACCATGTCAGTTACAAAACTTATAGTCTACCTAGACTAGCGGTTGTACAATGGTCACAACAATTACATAACTTCAAGTTTGTGCAGACCAACAATTATGTGTGCTTATATATGAGAATTCAAACTGCATGCATATTTCAAACTTGTGAGTTTTTATTTCACCTGTTTCTTGACTATTTCACTTGATTTTTGGCTTGTTGGATTCATATTGGAATCATCTTCTCATTTTACTATTATTAGAACTTTGTTTCCCTTTCTTAGATGATTTTAGACTTCTTAATTTCCATGTGTGTTAGACTTATTCTCTTCTATATTTCTATAAAAGACAAAATTTTACCCATACGATGGGTTGGAAATTTGTGATTTGAATTGTATTGTTATTCTGCCAAAATTGTGCTAAGAATTACATAAACGACACATTTATTTTCTCTGTTCCTTCTCAATCTTGAATTTGTGATCAATTTTCTTGTAACTAGCCAATTCCAATGTTTTCTTGATTTTTGTTAGTGTACATTATTATTTATCCTTTTATTTGTTTATTAGAATAATTTTTTAACTTATGTTAGCCCTACACTTGTTGGGTTAACTTGCTTAGGTGTACCAATTGTGTGGAGTTAGCTTGCTAGTCTTGTGGAATTAACTTAACTACTAATATTAGTTAGTGGGAGTTCTTCACCATTGATCTAGGTAGTAGTTAAAATTCCCTCATACTATATGTACATCCTTCTTATTGAGGAATGTGATTCAATGTGAAGTAATTATGAATTATAATGGATTTCCACATGATATTTTAGGTCTTCTATTTTACAAATCTAATGTGGTATGATATTATCATATGAGATCTTTACGGCTTGGAACAATATGTTTATCATTACTTTCATGGTATCAGAGATGTAGATGATGTAGACATCCATCTATTATTTTTTTGCAAGAAAGGGTTTACTTGTTTTCACATATTTTTGAATTTGTTAGCACTTTGTTACAGCTTCCATTTTTACACAAAACATAGGGTTTTGTTAGATTTGGAAGGCAACAAAACCCCATAAACAACTATAACTTGTTTATTGAAGGAGACTGTTTATTTTGGTTTTGTAGAGGTGGACACAGATACGTACAAATCCGTTTGGAAATGTGTCAGGGGAAGATTTTTGTGTCATGGAAATAAAAATCCCAGAAAAATGATTTCTGGTTTTTTCTAGGTTTATTGCATTCACTACTAGATTTTTTTCTTCCACTTTGCAAAGTTCCTGTTTGGCGAGGATCTTGAAATCTTAGAAATATCGCTAGGAAAGAAATCTATGTCGGGGAAGTAAAAAGTTGGGAAAAATAATTTCTAGATTTTTGCATTTAATACTGGTTTTTTTATTCCACTTTGAGAGTTCCTATTTGGTGAGGATATGGAAATCTTAGAAATCTTGCTGGAGAAGAAATCTGTGTCGGGGAAGTAAAAACTCCAAAAAATAGTATCTAGGTTTTTCTAGTTTTTTTTGCTTTCGGTAATGGGTATTTTTCTTCCTCTTTGCAGATTTCTTGTGTGTTGAGAATTTGAGAATCTTGTAGATCCGTGCTACCTTTGGGGATTTTGGAAATCCATGTCGATGAGGCAAAAAATTATGAAAACAGTTTAAGTGTTTTTTTAGGTTTTTCACGTTTGGTAATGAGATTTTTTATTCATCCATTTTGCAGATCTAGAATTGGAAAGCTTTATGCAAAGAAAATAAATCGAGAAAGAGCATTTTATTTATTTATAAATAAATATTAAAGAAAAAATTGAAAAGCTTGTATCTTTTGAGCGGTGACTCAGATTTGAGTGCCATTTTTTCAAAAGTGTTTTTTTTCATGTTTGTTCCATTGGAACTGTTTATTTTGAGAAACATAGAAAATTATAAAATATCATTATTATAACATGCACTCAATTATAAAGTGCCAAACATTTATGTATCTCTTATTTTTTGAGATATTTTAGATTTGTATTTTTGACACTTTTAGGCATGTTGACAGTCTCTCTTGCGGGGGAGCTATTCTGGAAAATCCAGTATTTGAGTAGTTGTTTTAAAAATTCATACAAATTTTTAGTGTCACTATACCCATTGAGAAGTATGGGATGGTATGGTTTTAATCCTTCTTCTTTAGGTTTTGTGTCCTTGCCTTGTTACCTTACCTTTTCATGGATCACAACACTTATATTTCTTTGGATCTTATGTCCTTGCATTATTGCCTTGGTTATTGTTCTTGGATCATGTCACACCTATTTGTAGTAGTTAATTGAATACGTTTTGTGTTTCTTTTTTCACTTTTGACATCACTACATTGAAAGTCTCCTTGTATATGGAGCTTTTCTGGTGAAGCTGAATGTTAGCTGTTTTTTATTTTTTTGATCGAGTAGCGGATTCAGACCACAGTGCACACCAAAATTCTTCAAAACTGTACTAATTTTTTGATACGAGCTTCTTGGGATGCCTTGCAATGGGTTTTATCTCTCTACTTTGTTATTACTAGTTTTGGGTACCATGTGGTGTCCCTTTTTCCCTATTGTTGTACGTGGGTACCTCATCAAGCCTTGTTGCTGGGAACCACCTTATTTTCTGCCCACCTAAGCTACACTTATGTGGGGTATTAGTGTATGTTTTTATTTATCCTTTTATTCATTTATTAGGATAGTAATTGCACTTATGTTAACCCTAAATGTACTGGGTTTGATTTATTATGTGTGCTAGCTATGTGGATTTAGCTTGTTAGTCTTGTGGAATTAACTTAACTATCAGTATTAGTTAGTGGGATTTATTCACCACTGATCTAGGTAGCAGTTGCACTTCCCTCCTCCTATATGTACATCTTTCTTATAGAGTAATGTAATTCAAAGTGAAGTAATTATGGATTATAATGGATTTCCATATATGATATTTTAAATCTTCTGTTTTGTAAATCTAATGTGGTGTGCTATTATCATATGAGATCTTCGCAGCTTGGAACAATTTGTTTATTGTTCCTTTCAATTTATTCCTGTAAGAAACCAAAATTACACATTGGATCATATGGATTTTCATCTCTGGAAAGGAAGATGAGGAGACAATAAAATCATCACCACATTTGGGAAGCTGTCGCAATAAAACAATAACCAGGTTGGGGGTGCATTTACATTTCTTTGAAGATTTCATTTTGAATATTGTCATTAATATTGAAAGAAGAAATACAATTATTTTAAATGGTATAATTATTTGTTTAATTGTTTCCAGTATGATGAATATTTCATTGATATATTCTTCCCCATTTGTCCCTATGGATCTTCACAAGAAAAAAGTTGGAGGAAGGTTATGTGCCTGCACTTCTTCATTTCTTTTTTGTAAAGTGCTAGTACATTTTATTTTCATTTATCGGGGAAGTTTTAGGTAAAATAAGAATTTTCATCTGAGAAGTTTTCTTCCTTTCCTGTGAATTTGAGGCAATTAGAAGAAATTATATTTGTTGAATAATAATTGTAGAGTATAATATTTTTTATATTACATTTAATTCCACAATCCCACAACAGTGGAATAGATACATCTGGTTATTCCTTGTTTAGTTTGTTTTCTTAGAAGTAATAGCATTTTTATTTCCTGTGTTTGTAACAGTAAATATATTTTGTGTTAATTGATTTAGAAAAGGTAAATGTCAGTATTCATTTAGTTAGTTTCCTTTAATTCATTTCTTTCTCATGCAAATAGAGTAGATATTTCATTTCATTTTATTTAATTAATTGAGAATGAATTTAGCTAATTACAAGATTAAACACATTTATCTTTCATATAATATGTATTTACTTTATTTATTTATATAAAATGAACTATCAACATAGTTTAGAATTCGAATAAAAAACAATCAAACAATAGGGAGCTTATGCAACTCATTCATAACATCTACTTATCTCTTTGAAAAATCACCTATTAGGAACTCATACTACATGTCCTTAGTCCCTAATTGTCATCTATCTTCCCATCAACATTCCCTCAATCCTACAAATTTCTGGCTATCCTGCAATGACCTCAGGAGGTCGATTGCATCTGAAATCACATTTTGACTTTCAGGCATATAAAATTGTTGAACCTGACGTAAAGGAATAATTCCTTCTTGTTTCCTCTTCCTCTTATTTCCATCAGTCCATCTTCCCCCTCTTCCCCTATTCAGAAGGTATTTTATACCTCCTCAATATGTCTGGTAGAGATTTTGGTGGGACATTTAGCTTTGATAAATATTATACCAATGTTCTACCATAACAACCCCCTTCCCTTTTAGGATGGGTTAACAATTAAAAAAAATGTGCAGACATCCCCTAGCTATCTCCAATCCTACTAGTAACATAAGAATAGAGGAGGTTGAGAAACCCTTAAACATGCAATACAGTCAATCTAATTCAAACAACATGACCTTCATGGGTGAACATGTCCTTATACTAGATTCTTGTCAAGACCTTACATTAGCATGTAATTGTCAGAGGATGAAATTTTTACGCAAATTGCTAATCCACTTCACAAAATAGTCGAGTCCTTAGAAAATAGGAAGAATTGTACCTTTGAGATGTTTAACAATAATGTATCAGACACAAATATTGAAACTCCTTGTAAGGAAAATAATAATGTCGACACTGAACAATTTATAACAGCGTATCACATGTCCTCCCAACCAAATCCTAGACAATAGGCACCCAAACAAGGGACTTAATCCTTGCCTAATGGTGTTATTTATACTTTAATAAAGAGGAGTAGAGAACTAGAGAGTTCCTAACCTTCACAACTGATTTATGCAATATGGTATAACATGGTGTATCCCATTGAAAACAAAGGATACACCCCTACCAGTGCATAGCCAATGTAACATCCTCTGCAACAAGTTTATCTAGTCCAATCAAATCTGGGTGATATAATCATGAGATATGACACACTGGGGATGGGTCCTCATCCATCTCATGCTTATCCTATACAAGGGTTGGCTAGAAGTGCATTCTCAAATGTTGTTCCTTCGAGCAATACAATGTTCCCTAGTTTTACGCCCATAAGCCCATATCCTAGAATTGTTCCTCTTTACTTGTGTATGTACAAAAAATCTCCCTAGATGGACACATATACTTTCCCTCCTCCTTATACAAAATAAAAATGAGCTCTGTACATTATTTAAAATGCTTACACTATAGTTTATCCAATTCCTCATCCTCCCCCTCATTAGGGATCTTCTATGATGGAATCTTACGTGATGGGAACTTACATTGAGTATTTGAAGGAACCCCTTTACTTCACCATATGGGGTGTCATGTTTCGGTGCCCATTTCTTTACCTGCCTAAATGTAAGGAGAAGGAGACCTAAATGCTCATATTAAGGCCTATGCTACTACCATTAAGGAATTACTTCCTTGGGATGCTGTAGTAGTTAAGATATTTCTGAAGAATCTTGATGGAATCACTTTAGATTGGTACTATTGGATTCCAAAAGCTTCCATACATTCCTTTTAACAACTTGTTTATGAATTGATAATAGATTTTGACATGAATAATTTACTACAAACAAGGATTAGGAAGTTCTTTACATATCAGGAAGGAACCAAACGAATCATTTGCCCATTTCATCCAGAGATGGAATCAATTTATTTAATCCTTTGCAAATGCACCCAATATGGAAAAAATTTAAATTTGTGACCTCTTCCTTCACTTACTTAACTGAGAGACCAAGGAGGAAGTCTAGAAGTTTCCCTTCCACAGTTATGAAAAAGTGTTGGAAGGTATGCTTCAAATCGACCAAACCGCTATCAACAACAGGAGTAGGATTTATAGTCTGAATGGGAAATTTTTGTCCCCTAAAAAACAAACAAACCATTAAAAAAATAGAGCCAACAAACGTGGACCTAATGTATTGAATCGTAATCACAACACTACCACGGATGGTGTCACCAATCAAGCAAAGAAAGAAAGTTTTACAAACAATAGTAACTCTAACAATAAAAATGACATGGGCAATCAAAGAGGACCTAATTCTATTTCCTCTATCAACATGGTTGATTTAAACTATACCTCTCATTGACAGGCTCAAACTGAAGACCTGAGCCAATAACAAAATACTGGCCAAGGGGAAGCGAATTACGGTTATAACAACCCGTTTCAAAACTACAACCAAGGTTATAATCAAGAAAAAAACTCGAATCAAAGGCCAAGAGATTATGATCCCAATATATATTACGGTTTTCACTATGTTGTTGTTCATGATGCTAGTTCATGTAGGGATTACAACAAGTTCATCCAAAGACTCCCCCCGAAAATCAAAGACAACTCTTTATCAACATGTTCCTAGAAAATCCTCAAGGGGAGTTCACAACCTGGTTATAAAGGACCCGTTGCACATCAGAATGCAAACCTAGGAATTTATTGGCACCCATTCCCTAAACATCATGAGTATGTTAAAATATGCCCACAAAAAATAAAAAATGTTATTCTTGTTGGGAAGAATTACCAGAAGCCTTAACTTCTTAAACTTTTGAGTTTCCCTTAACCTAGATTCAAACAACAAGACAACTTTTTTGGGACTAGTTGAGTTAGAGATCGAGTCAAATATTAACAAAACAACTTGATCAAGGGAGTAAACTTCACAACATCTTCCCACTCATTCTATTTTTCAGGATAATTCTCCTATAGTCTTAAAACCTATAGGATCTCATGTTTTGATTTCAGATTTAAACAAGACTTTCTATCACATTTATTTTCTAGATTTGTTAAAGAATTATCTCGTGCATCATTCTACGTTGTTAGATGCATTGGGTCTTCGTAATATAATCCATGTTATGCCTCCACCTAGGGCTCAAATCAATAATATTTACTTTGACATACATCCTCTAGGACAAAGTGAATGGGATACCAAGTTTGTGTTTGATATAAGCAAGATTCCATTTGACACCGAAATAGCCTAAAGAGGAGATCCTGCGTTATACCTGTAATTCTGGGTCTATAACATTACATCAAGAGAGATATGATCAATGTCGATGATGATGTGAATGTAAGTCCATTATATTTCTTACAAAATTTGGGATATGGGGAGACTAATTTCTTCTCTACTATAATTGCGTTATGAGGGTATGGACATCTTAAGGATACCTCAATTGAAACTATAGTTATCCATGTCTCCCTTGGGCTGAAAAATATTATAATTGAGTTTTACATCATCGACAAGGAAAAAAAATATAATATGATCCTTGGTAGACCATAGATTCACCAGATGAAGGCCATTCCTTCCACTTTGTTTCAATAAATTAGATTGCTCCATTTGGAAAAAGTGTTTTTCACTCAATGTGTTACTCAACCCTTCTATATACATCTAGAAAATATCATGAAGAAACCAGGGATTCATTCGGAGTATAAAATCCCTACGAACTAGCTAAACAAACCACTTCCCTTAGAGGAATTGATCACAACCACCCAGAGTGTTCCGAAGGTTGAGGTCTATGAAACAAAAAAAATCAAAGTGGTGGAAAAAAATTAGAGTAGAGTTGTATTTTTTGAAACCATGTCCAAACAATATAACGAAGATTGTAAAATTGTTAGAGGGTGATTTACCAATCATTCTCCCCTCTAAACAAAAAGTAGTTGGTAATTTCCTCGGTCTATCCTCTCTTCATACTGGTGATCTTGATTTAGACATACATTTGATAAGAGTATTGAAATAAAAATATGATTTTGAGAGTGAAACAATACTCACCAAATCCATCTCTAGGCATTTTTACATTTATAACCTTGGTCTAGATATAAACTTGTTAGAAATCAAGCTTATCGTGTCCACAAGAAGTGATCCCATTGTGTACCAAAATCCAAATGTGATCATTATTCCATATATAGGGAAGAAAGTTAAATAACATCATTATGTTCATATAAACATGATACGTCAAGATCACAATAAAGAGGTTTATGAATGCCTTGTTCAAATGGATGGTCATACGCGAAGATTAGATGTTCAAATGAATAATATAATGAGAAAGGGTTATGAGTTTAAACCTAAGGTATTGGGCCCATGTCAAGAAAATGAAAATTTCAAGAACCCTACTTATTAATTGTGTACCTTAGAAGGTGAGGATTTTTATGAAACCATCGAATCTCATCATCTGAGACATTTCTGTATATAGTCATTACATTTCCACACCATCCTTCATTGCATTCACATTGTCTTACCAATTGCATTATTATTTTGTTGAAATGGTAAAATGGAAACTTACCTTTCATGTAAGTTTTGAAATTTTGAATATTGGAAAATATCTCAATTATAGATCTTCTACATTCTTTTCACATACTCAAATTATAATCCTTATCATCACTTCGCTCCATGAGACAATTTTTTTACATTGGTGTCATAAGGACTTACATGCTTAGTCTTGTTCATTGTTTCTTCCAGTATGGGTGTTTCCTTCCCATAATTTTCTCTATAAGATTTTTGATGATAAATATTCCCTTAAAAATCTCTCTCCATGACAAAAACATTCTAAACATTTCACTCAACATCTTTTCTTACCTATCTCAAACTTTGGTGATGAGTCTTAACATCCTACTAGTTGTGTGGGGTTAAGATTAGGGGAAAACGTTACGACCTAAAGTACAATCCAAAGAAAAAAAAGTAAATAAAAATATTATTATTGCAAATAACTACACTTTTCATCCTTCTCAACCTTTTGTGATGATCCCATGCTTCTTACTGGTAACATGGGGCAAGTCATAGGGGGTCATATCAAAAACAAAAATTCTAAATAAGTTGAGAAATAAAAGTGCTAAAGTTTTAAACTCCCATGAAAATGAATTAGATGTGTATGTTAGGAGATAATCATTCGTTAAACTAGATCTTATATATTAATAGGCCATCTACGGATCTAATTCTAGTAAAAAATTGCAAGCAAAATTCATTTTAAACTAGTTAGTTAATCTTAATTAGGGCTGGGTTGTAAGTTTCTGAATGGATCTTTGTAAAATTTCTTGTCTCTAGATCATCATTATCATCCATATTATTTAAATCACATACCTTGCATCCTACTTGGTTGTCAGTGATGAGCCCTCACATCCTATTAGTTATGTGGAGCTAAGATTGGAGTGGGTTTATCTTCTTATCATACCATATTGAACACATTTTGCCAATGTAATGAAAATATTAAATATTAGTTGAAAAATATAGTCTCCTAATTACAGTTTGTTATCATATGCAAAATCATATATATATATATATAATTTTTTTTATCACATTGCATCATCATCCATAGCATACATTCAAAAACATACAAAACATCAAAAATTCCAAACCATCTAAGAACAGCCAAGTGAGATGAACCACAATGCAAAGGAATGATGAACCAAAAATAAGTCAATATGTTTATATGTGTCTATCAAGTGTCTTGTATATAATTTTGTCACATGGTAGGATAAGTGTGGTCAAAATGCTAAACTATGAGCTAAAAAAAAATAAAAATGATATATACATCAAAAAATGTCCCGAATAAATAAAGGCCCATGGCCTATCCATCCCTCCTAGATCCCTATGAAGGAGCAAGGAGAGGAATCCTACTCTGAATCATATGATGAGATTAACTAGGTATAGCGCGAGCCTCCGTGTGTCAATCAATGAGAATTTCCATGTGAATGACCGGTGGTAGTAGCTTCATTGTGTGAGCATACTTGTTGCCTCTCTTGGTCCTTGTGTATGAAAATGTTGTTGCTCAAATGATTAATCTCTACTGTAAAGTGCAAGGGTGGTGAAAATATGTTGATATGACAAATAACTCGTGCTGGGAGTCTAGGTTATATAAACAACTTCTCTCGAGTCATCCCAATGGGAATCACACATAAATCTAGGAGGGTGTCTTGAATAAGATCCTTCCATCCATAAGTTGATGAAAAGAGAAAATTATAATGGTAAGTTATAAAATGTAAAATAATAAAAAAGAGATCCTACTAACATCTAATCTAGGATGTAAGGGTAAGAGAAGTGTTTTTACACTCACTGGGGTCTCCAAGGACCCAACTCGAGTCTAGAATTGACACTGCTATAGGAGAAAATATGGCCTCCTCCTCCTTAGACCTCTCCTCATCCTACATCTCATATGGATGTATGGAATCTTCCTCTATCTCCTCAGGGTGAATTGAATCCTCATCCACCTCCGCCTTAGATTTGGAAACCACTGAGGTGTCTCCTATACCCCGCCACTCAGGGAATGAATCCTCCTCTAAGCTTGAGTATATCTTAGCCTCCTCCTCCTCCTCCTCGCTCTATTCTCGGCCTGCACCAATATGTAAAATCTACCTCGGTCTAGTTGTAGCACTAATATTTAGGTTTGGTCTAACCCATGATATATCAATTGGATCCCTAGGCACCATAAATATACAATGGATTCAAACCTTCCAGGTGGATCTTACCTCTTAGATCCCCCTATAAATAGTAAAAACTATTGGAAGATCATTTAAATAAGGTAACCCAAACTACTGGGGTATCCCAAGCACTAGATGAGTATCAAATCTACTACTCTGGTCAGTCAAGTGAACAATAGCGATCCAAGTATTCAACATGACTCCCTCCTCACCCCATCTACCTTCCATATCTTGATATGGTTGTGTGAGAATGTCCGTTGTGGTCAAGGTAGGCACTAAGTGTGCTGTGCCACTAAGTGGAGCCAAATCAACCCATTTGAATGACCTGATCTCTCTAATCTCCTTAATTTATCATTAATGTTTTTATTATATGGAAGGATTCGTTGTGGCTAACCTTGGTAGACTTCTCCAAATAAAAGATAAAGAGTAGGAAAAAAGGGTAGCCATTGCCTACCATGAGAATGGTGTTGCAAAGGTAACAAAACATGTAGTAGAGGTTCTTAAAAGAAGAAGAAGAAAAATAAATACAACTAGAAATTACACCTGAATGAAGCATCTCCCCATTCTTCTTCTTATTTTGCGTACAAAAAGCAAAACATCTACATAAGGTAGTAGTTTCATGTCAGACAAAATTGAACCCACTTTAGATACAGTTAAAGATCCAGAGCAATCAATTTTGTATATAGTAAAATGAGGAGATATTAGGGTTACATATTTATCTCCATGTGTAGGATTGATTTAACCCATTATGAGAGAACATAACCCTACTTTACCATTGTTAGTAAAAGTAGAGCTCTAACTTTTGCACTTGCTGTAACTATCCAATAACTACTAATTTTAAAATCTTAACTGGGGTTTCAATATGATTAATGAATTTGGATCTCAAATAAAGTTTTTTTTATTAATATGTAAGGAATATGACATGTCAGAAAGGACCTTTTAATTTGTGTTTGATAGGACTTTAGTCCCACATTGAAAGTATTCAGTGGGACAGTAATGTTTATATTTTGGTGTGAAAATTATCCATAAACAAGGGTAAATTTTTCTAACTACACACATATCACTATAGGAACTTGTAAATTACTCCAAAAATATTATCAACTTAAAGAAGGAAATTACAATGTAAATAAATGAACACACATGCTGCAACAAAGTTTGTAATGGAGTTAAGAAAATACCTACGTCTCTGGGTTCAAGTTGAACTGATCCATTACACTTTTGATTTGTAAAAAATTACAAAAATACAATGAAGTTATGAACAATAGAGGATACCAATGAATGTATATGAAATGATAACCAAAATGATAGTTTTAAATAGGGATTCTACCCATATGATAGTTTAATAAGGGAATCCACCCATATTATGATCACATACCTAGTAGATCCAACATGAATCCAAACCAAATAAATAAAGTGATCAAATATCTAGTACATTACCAATGAATTTGAACTAGAAAGATGAAGAAAAGAACTAATCCAAGTCCACTGAGGAATAAAACTCAACTTATAGTGACCATCGCATAAGAACAAGTCTCCAAAAGTATTCCTTTGATGAGAGGCTTTCTTGATGAAGGCTCCCGATGAACTCCAAGCATTGATATGACTTACAAAGGGTAGAATGGAGCCAAAATACCTCAAAATTAGGAAAATAGTACCACCATTAGGAGCATGTGGAAATTCTATGCACTTCACCTTTTTACTCCTAAGGCCAATTCCAAACCTAAGTGCTCCAAAATTGGCGATTTATCAAAACTGACCCTTATAGTCTATAAACTACCACAAAAGTACATGTATTACAATACTTCCAAGATCCCTTTTATGCTTGGCAAGCTATTATGGAAGAGCAAAGGGACATTTATTTTGGTAATGGTTGGTCAAGGGTCTAAACCCCCTTGACCACTGATTTACATTATAATCCAAATAACTATGGATATGACTTTGTACAATGGGTTTACAAATAACATTTCATAATTACCTTAACCAAACCCACTTTACACGCATCCTAGTCCATCCAATGGATATTGATTGGTTTGATTTATCACTACCACCATTTGTCAGATGGATATCCTACTTAGCGCTTAGGTAGGTGGGAGTAATAGTCCCACATACGTGGGTTTATAAATGGCTTAAGATTTTAAAAGGCCTTGACTGCTATAAGTTATACATGGCATGGGCCACATCGAACACCATTGATTTTGCAGCCCGCATATATAATTCTTAAGTTAGCATGGGCCACGTTGAGCTAAGACGTAACGCTTGATTTTAAGGTCTGACAGTGCTATTTGTGTGTATTACCACGTAGTGGCCTACTATAAATAGACTACTTGAACCATGTGGCTTGCCAAGCTACTTGATGAGCTCACCCAATGAAAATAACAACTCACCGAGTTGGCTCAACAGTTAAATCACCGAGTTAGTTGTGAGTAGACCCGAACCATACACTAAAATGAATAAGTCGCTGAGCTAATCGGTTAGCTCGCCCAAGCTATATGCAAAATTTAACTATTGAGCTGGTCATATCAAGTCGAGTTGGATCGATTTCAATGCACTATTCATCATGGTGGTAGGCCATGTGGTGACCTGAGGATCCACCACATGGCATAATAACGATGTGGCAGCAAAGTCACCCCTCTGTGAAAAGAGTGTGTCGAGCCTAGCTGAGTTCCCTTGACCAACAAAAAGTGGGTTCTACCCATTTGAATATGAGTGTTGAAGAGCAATGTCACAAAACCACAATTTTATATTGCTCATCCAAATGCACTCTACTTCTACCACATGTCACTGCCACATTGGTCAGTTGACCCTATAGAGTCTAAGAGTTAACCAAACTTTGACTGTTCATAACTTGAGCATACGGAGTCCGTATTCTACGTTCTAGGTACCGCCAGAAATATCATTAAATGCTCTACCACTCTGTCATGGTTTAGGGAGATTTATAGAACCCCTAAAGTCCCAAAATTTCCTCCAGATCACACCTCCCCAGTGAGAAGGATTTTTTCCACAAAAGCTTGTGAATCCTACACTTGGTGTTACTGAGAAGAGATCTACGTAATACACTGCTACTCCACAATCAGATAACTGATGGATTGATCTTGAGACATGTGGAAGCTATGCCACACTCCTGATATCTCCTGGTAATCTTCATCCTACTGTATGGACTATGCCTCTACACATAATGAAACTCTGAGCTAATGTCAAAAGCTCAACAATTTTCACAATCCTCTTTCAATGTACTAAGGATTAAAACTCCTGGAAAGGTGTCTAATCTAGGGTTGATTTTTTAATTGGTGGTGGAGTCACAACTTCATTTACCTTTTCCATAGGTTTGTATTCCATATTCTTCTTACCATTACTTCGATGGTGAGATGGATGAAGTTTCCAAAAAGTGTCCACCTAATTCCCATTTACATGATAATGAGAAAAATACTTCCTCATTACCTTATTTTGCAATGAGGAAATATGATTGTAATTTCTTACATCTAAACGACGATATTGATGTTTCCATTTTTCATTATTCCTGACGAATGAAAACAAAATTTTCAACAAAGTCCTTCTTTTCCAACAGCTCACGATAAAATGGGTATGTATCCCACAAAATGTACAAGGAAACACATGCCACATTTTGTGAATATCAAAGCCAAACTTCTCAAATTGAAAGACTAGACAAGAAGTTTTACAAAATTCATTGTGCTTATGATTATGGTAAGAACCTGGAGGAGAAATCTCGATACCTCTTCACTAGTTTTTCTTACCAAATCCATCCTTTGACAAAGATTCTCACTGGGGGAAGCTTTCTGTAAGACTAGTGGGGTATTTAATTTTTGTTCGGAAGCTTGTTTCCCATCAACATGCTTGGAGGAATATCCAATATCCTTTATCATACTAGTATAACCCTAACCTACAAAACGAGGATGATCCTCGACTTGTATTGGATTAGCATTTCATTGAATATATTTTCCAAGACCTCTTCCATCATAACCCATCTTATATAACAATTTGGATCTAATGCCTCTAGTATGGTTTTCAAATGAACCGAAGACGTCATTACCTAAATCCAAAACTGAATGAGAGGAAGAAGAATATTCCTGTGGTGAGAAACTTATAGTGCACTCTGTCATGGTCTCTACATATGAAGTAGAAGGTAAATATTTCTTATGATCACCACTCTGCAAACTGATCAAGAGATCATCCTTTAATGCTAGCTCCATTTTCAACTAATCAACTTACTCTTCTAGGGAATAGAGCTTGCATCACAAGAATGCATTTTCTTCCTGAATTTGTCAATTAATGCTCTTGAGATCTTCCAGTCTTTCCCTCTTTAATGCTTTCCCATGAATACCTACAAAACAACTATCTCACAAAATATTGCAAAATTACCAAATAGAAAGATCAAACCAAATAGTTGCACTGATGGAATTAGTGAAATCATATACTGGTAGCCAAATGCAATGGAAGTAGTCATAGAATAAACCAACTCTGATACAAACTTGATCCATAAACAGGGGTAAATTTTTCTAACTACCCACAAATCCCTATGAGCAGTTGTAAATTACTCCATAAGTATTATCAAATTAAAGAATATAATTGCAATGTAAATAAATGAACACACACATTGCAACAAATTTTGTAACGAAGTTTGGAAAATGCCCACATCTCTAGGTACAAGTTCAATTGATCCATTATACTTCTAATTTGTAAACAAGTATAAACATACAATGTAGCGATGAACCAATAGAGGGTACTAATGAATGTATATAAAATGATAAGCAAAATGATAGTTTTAAAAAGGGATTCCACTCATGTGATAGTTTAATAAGGGATTCCTCCCATATTATGATCACATACCTGGTAGATCAAACATGAATCTGAACTGGATAAAGAAGTTGATCAAAGATCTAGTAGATTACCAATGAATCTGAGTTAGAAAGCTGAAGACGAGAACTGATTGAAGTCCATTGAGGAATAAAATTCAACTTATAGTGACCATCACAAAAGAACAAGTCTCCAAAAGTCTTCCTTTGATGAGAGGCATGCCTAAAAAAGGCTCCCGATGAAATCCAACCATCAATATGACTTCTGCAGGGTATATGGGAGCCAAAATACCTCCAAATGAGGGGAAAGATACTACCATTGGGAGCGTGTGGAATTTTTGTGCACTTCGACTTTTAAATATAAAGGCTAATTCTAAGCCCAAGTGCTCCAAAATTGGTGATTCATCAAAACTTCCCCTTACAGTCCATAGGCTACCACAGAACTGCATGTCTTCAAATACTTCCAAGATCCTTTTTATATTTGGTGAGATATTATGGCAGAGCGGTGAGGAATTTATTTTGGTAATGGTTGGTAAAGGGTTTGACCCTCCTTGACCACCACTTTACATTATAATCCACATAACTATGGCTATGATTTTGTATAGTGGGTTTACAAATAACATTTGGCAATTACCTTAACTGCCCCCACTTTAAATGTGGCCTAGTCTATCTAATGGCCGTTGAATGGTTTGATTTAACACCACCACCATTTTCCACATGGATTTCCTCCTTAGTGCTTAGGTAGGTGGGAGTAATATTCCCACATATGTGGATTTATAAATATCTCAAGCCTTTAAAAGGCCTTAACAACCATAAGTTATAGGAGACATGCGCCACACTGACAACCATTAATTTTTCCACTTGCGTATAATGTTTGAGTTAGCACAGGACACAATGAGCGAAGATTTAATGCTCGAGTTTAAGGGCCAATGGTGGTGTTTGTGGTATTTGTGTGTATTTGTGTGTTTATCTCGACAGTTAACTCCCCGAGTTAGCTATGACTAGAGATGAACCATGCACTGAAATGAATAACTCACCAAGCTAATCAGTTATATCTTTTGAGATATATGCAAAATCTCCCAATCCATGTGGTGGTCTAAGGACCCATCAAGTGGCATGATAAAAATGTGGTGGAAAGGGCACCCCTCTATGAAAATATTATTCCAAAATTGGCCGAGGGCCCCCGACCAACAAAAAATGGGGTCCACCCATACAAATAAGAGTGTCAAAGACCGGAATTGTAAAACCACAATTTTCTTTTGCTCCTTCAAATACACTCTACTTCCACCACGCTTCGCTGACACATTGGTTATTTGACCTTGTAGAGTCTGTGCATTAAACAAACTTTGACTGGCCATAACTTGAGCATACAGAGTTCATTTTCCGTGTTCCAGGTACCAATACAAATATCACTGGATGCTCTACCACATTTTCCTAGTTTTAGGAGAGTTAGGGAACCCTAAAAGTCCCAAAATTTCCTCCAAATAAGAAAATGTGGTTTAATGTCACTGTAACCACACTTTTGATTACTTTTATATAGGAGCACATTGTCGAGCTCGTCCATGATCTCACCATGCAACTAAACTGTTAGGTTATGAGGTGAATCATCTTGTCTCGGTGGTGGTTGCATATGCCATGTGTTTGGTGATGGTTGTTGTTCCACAAGTAGGACACAATTTTGAACTCATTCATGAGATCACCTTAGATATTGAGCTTGGCCCACATAAAACCATTCGATGTTGATTAAATCACTTTAAGTTACCATATTAGCTTGATAGTAAGCTTAATACAAGTTTTTACTAGATATTGTTTTAAGATAGCTCCCATTTTTATATACCTATATATATTTTAATCATCTTATTAAACTATTTTTTAATGTTGTAGCTAATAGTAAAAATGGACAATGTATTTGTTTTTATGAAAAAAGAAATTATTTATGTATCTTTTACAAAATACAAGCTTATAATCCGTTTTTACGACGTCAAGTAAGTCATTTATTTCTTTAAAGACATAACAACTAAGTTTTTGTTTTTGTGTAAAACTAATAATTTTTTTCACTTACATTTAAATGAGTTAGCCTTATTGTAAAACTAATATATTGTATGTCTAGAGTACTTATTTGACAGGTGTTTTTTTGACGTGAATCCATCAAAATACCACTGACGTGATTTGAGCAATGACAGGCGGATTGTTTCTAAGTGTAGCCATATCAACCCATGTAGTTGAACTGATCTCCACAGGATCAACAATCCCAACACCCCTCTAGTAGTATATCACATGCTCATAAACCCACGACATAACCAATGTAGGGTGGCTGAGATATATAGCCTTGCATCTAATAATCTGATACAAGTTGTGGTAGATAGTTCCAAGGATGTCAAATACCCATGCATACACCCTACCATAGAGCTGAATGCTCTCAATGATAAGATCTAAGAAAAATAATAACCTATCGCCACCCTTATCCTTGATCAAACGTGAGGAAAATATACCAATGATAGCCTTCTTGAGAGTAGGGATAGGATCAGTATCCACTATAACAAGTCTGATCTCCTTCTTGGCACCCATACCAGGTGCCTTTGCATCAACAAGGTAAGTAGCTCACCTGCGAGCCTCAACTACTGAATTGGTTCTTTTTAGTGCTAACTACTTTCTAGTGACTGAAACTATGAGGATCTTATAAAAATACTCAAAATTGATCAACCACTCTCCTCTGACACTAGGAAAAGGAATACTCCTCCTCACCCCTCTCCTCCTCCATCTCCTGCAGATGTATGGACACATCCTCCATTTCCTCATGGTGAAATGACTCCTCCACCTCAACCTTTGCTTTGACAGCCATCGAGGCCTCTCCTATACCCCGCCACTCAGGTTTTGATTCCTCCTCCGAGCCAAAGACTGTATTTTCCTCCTCTTCCTCCTCCTCATTTATCTAAACCAGGAATTCACCAATCTATTATACCTTCCTCGGTCTAGCTGTAGTGCCATAAGATGGGTATTGTGTGGCCATTGGTATACTAATAGAATCTACAGGTACCAAACCTATCCACTAGAGTCAGACCATCCTAATGGATCTCACCTCCTTAATCCCCTATAAACGGTAACAACTACTATAAGAGATTTTAAATAAGGTAACCCAAACTACTGGTGTACTCAAAACACCAGATGAATCTCAAATTTACTACTCTGGTTAACCAACTAAACAATAGTGTTACAAGTAGTCAATATGACTCGCTCCTCACCCCATCTACCTGTCATATCTTGATATGGTTGTGTGATCATGTTTTCTCTTGTAAAGGTAGACACTAATTGCTCTAGACCTTTAAGTGGAGCCATATACACCCATCTAGTTGACTTGATCTTGGTAAGATTAGCAATCCCAACACCCCTCTACTAGTGGATCACTTTCTCATAAACCCAAAACATAACCAATGTAGATTGTATAAGAGATCCATCCCTGCATCTAACAATCCAATACATGTCGTGGTACGTAGTGCTAAGGATGTAAAATCCCCATGCATACACCTTGTCATAGAGTTTAATGCTCTTAACCATAAGAGTCCATCAAAATAAGAAAATTTCATCATCCTTATCCCCAATAAATCAAGAGGTAAATATACCAATGCTGGTCTTGCCTAGAGTGGGGATAGGATCAGTATTCATTGTAACATGTCTGATCCCTTTCTTGGTACCCCTCTTAGGTTCCTTGCCTCACCAAGGTAAATAGCCCATGTGCGAGCCTCAACTGCTGAACTTATGCTTTTTAGTTCCAACTTCTTTCCAGTGAAAGAAAGTCCAAGGATCCTATAAACATCCACTAAAGTGATTGACCACTCTCCTCTAACACTAAGAAACTAGAATGTGTTCTGGTTTGTGTCCGAATAATTGAAAAACTCACAGAGAAGGGGAATTATTGGGGAAATTGGTCGTATCTATGCTATCCTCCAAATTCTTGCCCTCTCTAACACCCCCTATCTACCTATATCAATAAATACAAAATCCAAGGTAGCTAGTCCTAATCTCAGGATATACTCCACCTTATGTAGCTCCCTTGCATCTAAAATAATGAAAAAGAGAAAGTTAGTAATGATAAGTTCATAACGAGCTAACAAAAAAAATACATATGCAAGTAAAAAGAAAAAAATAAATCATACTTAGCCTTTAAAGTACACAATGTCGTGATGGTTACGTAACTGCAACTCTTAGCATGGTTGTGGTTGTGTAACCATCACTCAGCTAGAGTGACATTTACATAACCACCATGACAGTTATGTAATGGCCTCTCTACGTAGAGAAGCGGTTGCATAACTATTGTGGCGGTCGTGCTTGAAAAAATAGGTCAGTGGCCTAAAACTTAAAAACTTGAAAAAACAAAAAAAACTAAAATCATCTAAAAAACAAAAAAACCTAAAAGAAGCCCCTCTTGCAGTCATTTTGACTACAAAATCATGAAAAATATCCCCTCTTATAGCTAGTTTCAAACAAGTGCTACATTTTAGGGAAAAAATAAACAAATGTATATAACTTACATGTTCGTGAAACTTTGTTGCCACCACTAGTTGCGCTGGCATCATGTTTGAGTAATCTTTGATTTGACTATATTTGTGAGAAAAATGGTCATCGGTAATCTAGAGCTCTAAATTTAGCTAAGAGGGTGTGTAAAAATGATTTCTAAAACTAGTAAAAAGTTATATATAAATAGCTCAAATTTGGTTTTCTAATATCGCTTTGAGTGGGTGTATGCAAGGACAATGCATTGGAGAAGGTATATTCCTCATCTCTACAGATATGGTAAGTAATCTTGTCATTTTATTTCAAAATATTTCATTAATCTTGTTGTATATCTGCACTTGATTCCCATTTCTCTTTTGCAAGTGGCGGGTGATTCAAAAATTGATCAAAATTGTTCCCTCGATCACAGACCCCTATAGGAATTAAATTATTTTCCAAACTTACCCCATTAAAATCAACTTAAAACAATGCAATAATTCAAGTACATTGCACACAGGTTGATAACGGAGTTCGATAGAATGCCTACGTCTCTGGGATCCTTAATAGAACCGATATATTATCAACTTCAAATGACTATAATAAATAATACAATTTAAGCATGATAATACTGAATACATAAGAACAAGAATCTTTATACCAAGTAGCGACCCTGCCTAATAGATTTGATCTAATATTCTCCTTTAGGCATGATGTCCTTTGGTTTGTCGATTGGTCTTCCAGATGGCTCCCCAGTCGATTCTCTAGGCTCTGCATTCGGAAGTGTGGCTCAAATGTGGCCTATTGGGTAGTTTTGTAATAATTCCCAGTTACAATTTTTCCTATTAAAATAGGTCTTATTTTCTCTCCATATTTCCTAAATTAAAATAGGTTGTACATATCTATAATGTCGCCATGATTGCCATCAAGCTTCACCAGTCATCCTTCTCGGCTCGAGCTTAGAGTATGTCTTCTCGGAGGGAATTCAGAGCTACAAAATAATATTTCACATATTAAAAATAATAATAATGCCTATAATGATAGGGCTTACATATTTACATGCCTATAATAATAGGCCTTAGCTCCAAATGTGCCTATAATAATATAGGACTTATTTTCTCACAAATGTGGGCCTTCACATTTTATTACGGCCACACATTATAACACCACCATATTTTCCTATTAAAATAATAATAATAGGAATTATAAATATTTATCCAAAATGTTCTCCCCCTACTTTTAGCTCCAAGAAAATATTTTAGAGTTGTGTGTGTTTACAATGTACGTGGGTCCCTTATTTATATTGATTAGGAGCCCAAAATATGAGGATATTTGATAATATCCATGGCTTATTTTTTTAAAAATCCCATAATAATCCTCAACAGATTAGGCTTAGCCAAATTCTCTGTGGCATAAGAATAATTTAGCCACCAAATATTTAATCCACTTCAAATAATAGCCTTAATAGGCTTTGAGCAGGTTATAAGGGATTAATTCTTTTTTAAGCTTTTAAATAAACTTAAGCCATTTTATTTTCAAAACTCAACACCATGATAATATCCACTCTTCACGTGGATGGAGCAGCTTTATGTGGGGAAACATCCCACATTATATGCAAGCCTTTTTAATGGGCTTTATCCACTAAACTCTATTCTCAAGTGGACTTTTTCTCTCTCTTTTTTATAAAAGATTATAAAACCTTTTATGTGGGTAAAAACCATAAACCCACCTTTAATACCACATGTATAAATAATAAATCCATATGGTTACATGTTGATTTTCCAAATGTAAAATGTATTTGTGTAGATATGCCACATGTCACCATGTCATTTGTCCATTTGGCGTATCCTTTGGTTGTTGACTACCAAGTAACTAAACTTTGAGCGATCATAACTTTCGCATACGGACTTAGATTTGGTCCATTCAAAATGCGTTGGAAAGGTCTTGGTGAAATCTAAAAAATGGTGCTAATATTAGATGATTTCAAAATCATCCCTTTTTCATTTACCAACGTTGACCAGTTGTTGACAAAACTTTGACTAGCTATTGGATGTGCATACGAACTTCATTTTCAACATTCAAATAGTCGATGAAAAGTTCTCGGAGTCATCTTCTACATCATAGAAATCATATGAGATTCAAGGAAATTATTTCCTATGTAATGTATTCAGAATCACACCTCTCTAATGGGAAATGCTTTTTGTTCCAAAAATCTTGTGAACTCCAAATCACGTTGCCGAGAAGAGATCATCGTAGTATTCTACCAACTCTACATTCAACAATGATGGCTTAAAGTATAGGACCTTTGGAACTTGGGCTCATTTCCTCATGCTATGAAACTTTTATATTCTAAGAATACCTCCATGCCTCCGTTATATGGTGCTAATTTTCCCAATGAAACCTCAACGCTCCCACTGTGCAGTGCTAAGCTTCTAGATATCTGACAACAATGATCCTCTTTTACTCTATAACAAAACTCCTTGCTTTGAGTTGATTCTATAGAATCCAAAATATTTTGAAGGAACTCCATGTTACTTAGAGCTATGATTGATCCTATTTCGATGATAGACAATGACTTTTCAGGTACCATCCTGCTATAGGGCCATAAGAGACTCTACACAGAATAAAGTCGCGAACTGATGTCACTTCTCTTTCCAGAATTCAATGCCTCTAATGCATGATGCTAAGCCTCTTTTAAGACCTCAAGCCTTCAATGCATAATGTTAATTATGATGATCAACTACCATTCAAATGTGCGGTTGCAATGCCTTGACACTAAATGACGTTCTGAGCTAATCTTTTGAGAGCTCCTTTTGTTGACAAACACTATCAAGTGTCGTTTTGCTAAATTCCCATGATGGAATCTACATAGAATGAAGTTCCAACCTGATGTCAATGCCAATGATGATTCGACTACCATTCTGTTGCATGGTCATAATGCCTCTACACAAAATGAAGTTCTGAGTTGATATCTGCGAAATCTACTATCTACACAAATGGCTGAAAAATTTCCAAACTCATAGATATGAGTATCCAGCTGTAATGGTCACTCAAACATTTGATTAGGAGATATACGTGCCCTTAAAAGGGTCTTTTATACAAATTTCAAAATACAAGTGTAAGGAAAATATATCCTAATACATCATGCAAAATTGGTTGTAAAAATGCTCCATTTTTGGAGTCTTGGTACAATAAGCTTAGCTACCAATTTTATAGGAAAATAATTTCACATGATAAACCTGTTGCAAACATTTCTCCTACTTGGTGGCTTATGTACTTGGTCTTCTCCACTACATCACAATTATGGTTTGACCTCATTTGTTTCTTCCCTATTGGAAAAATAACTCAACAAAGACCAAAACATACTGCATTTCCTCGTATTAAAAATAATTACCCTTGAAGGGGTCTTACTAATGCAAGTATAATAAAGTACAAACATTTACCAAGAATTGGGTATTTGATTATTGTGCCCCTGTTGATCGTCGAATGATCTATCATCTACACATAAGTTATAATGGAATAAACCAAAATATAAATGTGAAAAAATACTAAGGATGATAAACCTGTCCCTTAGTCTATCCCACCAATCTGGATTCAATAAGTAGAAGATGATGCCATCACTATCCACTAATCAAATTTCTCGGAGAATAACAAGTTTGTAAGTGCTGATACCTACTCTGATACCAACTTGATCCATAATTTGACCACAATTTTTCCCTCGATCATGAACCCCTATAGGCATTAAATTATTTTCCAAACTCACGCCATTAAAATCAACTTAAAACTATGCAATAATTCAAGTACACTACACATAGGTTGATAACGGAGTTCGGCAGAATACCTACGTCTCCGGGTTCCTTAATAGAACTGATATATTATCAACTTCAAATTACTATAATAAATAATAGAATCTAAGCATGATAATATTGAATACATAAGAAGAAGAATATTTATACCAAGTAGTGACCCTGGATGATAGATTCGATCCAATATTCTCCTTCAGGCATGATGTCCTTTGGTTTGTCGATTGGTCTTTCAGATGGCTCCCCAGTCGATTCTCCAGGATCTACATTCTGAAGTGTGCCTCAAATGTGGCATATTGGGTAGTTTTGTAATAACTCCCAATTACAATTTTGACTATTAAAATAGGTCTTATTTTCTCTCCATATTGCCTATATTAAAATAGGTTGTACATCTCCATAATGTTTCCATGATTTCCATCAAACTTCACGAGTTGTCCTTCTCGGCTCAAGATCAAATTATGTCTTCTCGGAGGGAATTCAGAGCTATGAAATAATATTTCACTAATTAAAAATAATAGGACTTAAAAATAACAATAATGCCTATAATGATAGGGCTTACATATTTACATGCCTATAATAATATGCCTTATCTCCAAACGTGCCTATAATAATATAGGACTTTTTTTTCTCACAAATGTGGGCCTTCACATTTTATTATGGCCACACATTATAACACCACCATATTTGCCTATTAAAATAATAATAATAGGAATTATAAATATTTCTCCAAAATATTCTCCCCCTCTTTTGAGATCCAAGAAAATAACTTAGATCTGTGTGTGTTTACAATGTACCCGGGTTCCCTATTTATATTGATTAGGAGCCCGAAATATAAGGATATTTGATAATATCCATGGCTTATTTTTTAAAAGATCCTGTAATAATCCTCAAAGGATTAGGATTAGCCAAGTTCTCTGTGGCATAAGAATAATTTAGCCACCAAATATTTAATCCACTTCAAATAATAGCCTTAATAGGCTTTGAGTGGGTTATAAGGGATTAATTCTTTTTTAGGCTTTTAAATAAACTTAAGCCATTTTTTAAGAAAAAACTCAACCCCATAATAATATCCACTCTTCACGTGGATGGAGCAGATTTATGTGGGAAAAAATTCCACATTATATGCAATCCTTTTTAATAGGCTTTATCCACCAAAATTTATTCTCATGTGGACTTCTCTCTTTGTTTTATAAAAGACTATAAAACCTTTTGTGGGTAAAAACCATAAACCCACCTTTAATGCCACATGTATAAATAATAAATCCACATGGTCACATGCTGATTTTACACATGTAAAATATAGTTATGTAGCTATGCCACATGTCACCATGTCAGTTGTCCATTTGGCGTATCCTTCAGTTGTTGACTACCAATTAAAAGAGCTTTGACCGATTATAACTTTCGCATACTGACTTAGATTTGGTCCGTTCAAAATGAGTTGGAAAGGTCTTGGATATATTTAAACAATGGTGCTAACATTAGATGAGTTCAAAATCATCCATTTTTTTGTTGACCAACGTTGACCAAACTTTGACTAGCCACCAAATGTGCATACAGACTCTGTTTTCAACGTTCAAATAGTCGATGGAAAGCTCTCGGAGTCATCTTCTGCACTATAGAAATCTTGAAAGATTTAGGAAACTTATATCCTCCATAATGTCCTCTAGATCAGCAGGAAATTCAGATTGGCATGGTTCCAACACATAAACGAACAAGGTAAAATTTCTAACTTTCCCATTTGGGAGTTCCATACTTGAAAAAACACGTTTTATGCATTTTCAGGGATAAAATGATCCTTTGAGGGGGAAATATGTCACAGTAAAAATTTTCGTGTTACATTGATGGACACGGTAAAGTATCTAATGATGATTTATTTATTTTCCAAAACAATGATGAGATATAGATCCTTTCCCTTTACCTTCATCATGTTTGTTTGACTTGTTTATTATTGCTTTTAAGTATTTTAGCTTTCAATTCCTTTGTAAATTGATTTTTTCTTCTTTTCTTCAATATTTTAAACTTATGTCATGTAACTTCCACGATGGTTGTGTAACTTCCTATCTGTGTAGACTGGCGGTTCCATACACTTTATCCTAGAATTCAAACTATGTGTTTTGAACGTGTGTTTCAAACTTTTGAGTGTTTATTTTACCCACTTCTTGATTATTTTGTCTTAATTTTGACTTGTTGGATTTGTATTGGAATCCTTTTCTCAGTTTACTATTATTAGAAGTTTGAATCCCCCTTTCTTAGATGATTTGGTACTTCTTGACTGTCATATGTGTTAGAATTATTATCTTCTATATTTCTATAAAAGAAATTTTTTTACCCATATGATGGGTTGTAAATTTATGATTTGAAATGCACTGTTACTTTGCCAAAATCTTGCTAAGAATTACATAGACAACACAATAAATTTCTCTATTCCTTCCCAGTCTTGAATTGGCTACTAGTTTTCTTACAACCAATGAACTCCAATGTTTTCTTGATTTATTCTTACAACCAGATAACATTACACCTTAGATCATTTGCATTTTCATCTCTCGAAAGGAAGCTGAGGAGAAAATAAAATCATCACCACATTTGGGAAGCTGTCATGGTACACTAGTAACTAGGTTGGGGGTGTATTTACATTTTTTTAAGCTTTCATTTTGAATATTTTTGTTAATATTGAAAGCAACAATACAATTATTTTAAGTGGTAGAATCCCTTGTTAATTCACTTCTAGTATAACGAATAGTCCATTGAAATATTCTTCCCTACTTATCCATGTGAATCTGCATGGGAAAGAATTTGAATGAAGGTTCTATGCCTACACTTCCTCATTTCTTTGTTGTAAAGTGCTAGTACATTCTATTTTCACTTACCAGGGAAGTTTTGGGTAAAAGAAGAAATTACATCTGAGATTATTTCTTCCTTTCTCGTGAATCTAAGGTAGTCCGAATAAATCATATTTGTTGAATAATAATTGTAGAGTATATTATTTTTTTAGATTAAATTTTAATTCCAAAATCCTATAAAAATGGAATAGCTACATCTGACTATTCCCTGTTTAGTTTGTTTTCTTAAAAGTAGTAGCATTGTAATTTCCCGTGTTTGTAGAAGTAGATTTTTTTAATTAATTTAGAAAAGGTAATTTTTAGTATTCATTTAGTTAGTTTACTTTAATTCATTTCTTTCTCAAGAAAATAGAGAAGATATTTCATATCGTTTTATTTAATTAATCAGGAATGAATTTAGATTATTAAAATATTAAACACATTTGTCTTTCATATATGTTGGATTTACTTTTCTTATTTATCTAAAAAAACTGTCAATGTAGTTTAACATTCAAATAAAAAAACAATCAAACAATAGGGAACTTATGCTACCCATTCATAGCCTCTACTTCCATCTTTGACAATTCAGCTATTAAGAACTCACACTATCTGTCCTTAGTCCCTGATTTTCCTATAGCTACCCACAAAATTCCCTTGATCCTACACATTCCAGTTGTCTTGGTACGACCTCAGGAGGTCGAGTGAATTATAAATCACGTGTTGAATTTCAAGCATACAATGACATATGGAAAGCAACACATTCTAAATCTAATGAATGGAAAAAATAAGGACCCAAGGTTCTATTGCTGTTAGTAAGTAATTCATGAGTGAGGTGAAGGAAAGGAGTGTATGTTTTACTCTGATAGTAAGTCCATCACAAAGAGAGAGTGTAGGGATAAAGTTGGAGAAGGTTTAACCAAATTCCCATGAAGTGATATATTTCTTGGGAGAGTTTGCAGAATCTATTTCTAGTGATTTTCCCATAGGGATACCGCATGTGATAAACATAAGGAACTACATGGATTTGATTCTAGAATATATTTTCATATACAATAAATCTTATTGGATGACATAGTAAGAGAATGTAAAAATATAAAGACACATGGAGGAGTTATTGGATATGTTCTGGATCAAAAGAGTTTGTAGTCTTATTTTCTATACTTAATTGCCTAGGCGCACTGACACTTTATTCAAAAAAATATGAATGCTCACTCGAAGTGCATGAATCCTACTAGGTTCCTCCTTCGTGCAGTCTTGTCAAGATGTTTAGCATGCATGTTCATATTAACCATTATTAAAGCATACATTCCATTACAAATATCAGATCCATGAGCTCAATTAAGAAATAATCATAAGAAGGAAACATAACATATCACATCATTACTAAGATCGATTGCACTATGTGGTCTTCATACTCAGATGAATTAATTACTAGAATCCATCCAAACTTATCCATTAATACTCACAAGATTACATAATAGAAGTTGAATACATAATAATAATCACAAGAGAGTCATGCGTGCCAGTATATTAGTGCAACATAACTCAATTCCATCACGCACACTCATCCTAATATATGGTGTCCAAAAATATGCAAATCAATACATATTTATCTGGGTGGGGACTTTCCCTTTACCGCCCATGCATATCAAAATAGATTGCATGCTAACAATAGTCATGTGTACATACAAAAGTAGCCATGAAGTATGCATGCTTTTACAAGAGGATAATAATAGATTAATCTATAAATAAAATCTACTTTAATCCTATTATTAGGACGGTATATGCATGATCTTTGATCTCCACTTTGATCCCAAAATAGCCCTTTCTTATCCACGAAGTCTTCTTGATTTAATCTTTCCTTGGGCAACACCCCAATTGATTTTCCTATTTTTAGCCCGCAACATGCAAAATTGGATAAGTCCTAGGATTTTCTCTTCTGGAACTTACCTCTTTAACTTTCCCTTGTGTGTGCTTATGTGCCCCACTTGTAAACCCCTAATCTCCACACAATCTTCAAATACTTAGTAAATTTTCATCAACGTAAAATTTTACACCACTCTAATTATATTTTCGGCCTCGACAATAGGGTTTCTCAGGTTATCTCTCTAACAGAATTAGAAGAATAAATAATGAATATGAAAGAATGAAAAAATAAGAGTGAAAGGAGTAGAAGCATAATCAACACACTTGTTCCATTGGAAACAAAATTTTGAGGTAATCCTGACTAGTATCAACTTCTAATTCATTCCATTCACCTATCCCCTTCTTCACCTTCTCAGGAATATCACCAAGTACTTTCTCCATCTCCTCTAGGGCCATGTCTTCACCCTTGTGCTTCAGTTCCCTTACCACTCTAGCTAATCTTGAAATCATGCCCTCCATGAAATCCATATTCCACACAACTAAATTCCCCATCTCCTTTATTACTTTGTCATGGGTTTCTATGGTCATCTTCAGTGTATCGTGCTTTTTTACTACTGCTACTAATTTCTCTTCTTAGCCCAAGGTTTCGTCCTTCTTAGCTGTATAACGACCTCATTCTCTTATTGTAGTGTATTTGTCCCCAGGATTTTTTCTGGCTCCTCATAGATTCCCAATGCCCATTCTACCTTTTTAAACTCATCCTTAAAAGTATCGAGTATGACATCATACTCTAAAATCTAACGCGTAATCAACATCTTATTTCTCTCTTTCTTTGCTGCAACACTCTCTTGTGTCTCTCCTATCATGTCTAGATTCTTCTCAAGAAAAAGATGAATAAAATATTGAAAAACGTTTAAGGATGAACTGTAAGTTTTATTCGGTTGTTCATCAAATTCTGGATGTGCCTCCACTATTTCACCCCTAATCTCAACAGAAAAGTCTAAAATCTATTGATTTCATTCCTTATCCTTCTTATGTGCCTCAAATAGTTACTGAAATATGTTCCTTCATATTTTTATTATCTTCGAGCAATGTCCCAAGCATGGCCGCCTTGTCTAAGTTATTCTATGCCAACTTAGCACCCATCATATTCAAGGCATTACTTACCTGTTTATCAGTGAATGATTTTGGATTTATTATCATATGCACTGCTTGGGATCCCTTTTTCGTCTTCCTTCTGATGCATGCTTCTTCCTTCACATCAAATTATAGATCATCCATATTGGTCTGCTAGATAAGATAGTTGCTTCCTTGTGCACATACTTTCACCTTAGGGATCTATTAACTCCCATCCATACAACTTCTCACGGGTGAGTGTGCTCTGAATTATGGCATGAATAATCTTCCATGGGTCATTAGCATACCCCAACCTAGGTGTCTTATACATTTCTTCTCCCTTCTTTCTTGTGGACCACCATCCCTTGGGAAAATGCACTTCTGCACATGAGACTGGGACTTCACCAACTGTACCCCCATGCTCTCCAACATGCTCACCAACACTCTTCTCTTTCTCTTCTTCTTCTCCTATGGGCATTTTCTCTTCATTGCGCAAACTATGCACCTCTATATCGTGCCAAGTCTCTTCCTTTTTAGGATCTTATCCTCCTTCTAAATCAATAATTGGTGTATCCCCCAAGGTGTACACAACCTCGTCAGAAATTTCTTCTTCACTTTCTTTCCTAGGAACATACTTGTGCCTTTTCTTCTTCTTCTTCTACGGGCTTCATTTGATAGGATACATCCTTAGCGATCTCTGTAGTGGTTGAGAAGGTCTCACACCAACACTCTATTTCTCCTCAAGACTCTTATGAAGCCTTGGTCTTCAACGTCACCTTCATATTTTTCTAACTCCTTAGCCTTTTTTTCAATCCTTATTTATTCTTCTTCATCTTGTCTCAGATGAGTTCTCTCACATGACCTCTTCACTCCTACAGTTGGCTTCCTCCTTAAGCCATGGTCTATCCTACCGATATCTTCTAACTCCTCTTCTTCTTCATGAATTTATTCCTCATCTGTATGACGAGGGGTGGGCTCTTCATCCTCCATAGTTCCAACTGTATGCTTCCCTTTTGGAATCTCATGGAGCTTAAATTCATTCTCAATATATTTTCCATAAAACAATTTGAGATTAAGTTAAAGACATATGTTATCCATGTCTAAATTTCCAACTGCCAAAGTCGTGGAAATTATACCAATTTCATCAAATATCAACTTTTAAATGTATGTAGACATACTCGGATAAACATACGTATACCAGAGTGTGTGATATCTAAATTAAAACTTTTCTACATTAAATCTCAGTTTACATGTGTTTGAAAATGTGCTCACAGAATATTGAAAGTAACACATGGTGAAAGCATAAGGAATCTTGCACAAAGGGATCAATTTTCCATTCTTCATCCCAAATATGCCAATTGAGTAATGTTGAAAAAATGCAAACTATGCCTACTTATCCAACATTGTAGGAAAATCCTTAGGAATGAGCCATTCATATTCAAAAGCTTTTTGCATTCATTTAAACCAAATCTCCTGTTTTTGATTGTATGCACCACTCATGGTTCCATCACATGTCTACTTAGCAAAATGGTCAGCCAGTGACTTCTTTTCCTCTAGATACTACCACACCTTATCCCCTGGGCCATCAGGAACCCAAATCTCTGGAAACACGATAGACAGAAGGATAACTCCCTAGCTTTTTTTTATCCCCCTTGTGAGCTTCCTCAATGATTCTCTCTACTATAAAGGCTGTAATATTGTACACATTACCTAGAGCCATCTTCATTGCAATATACAACCACTTCTTATTTACAACACCCCATCTCTCTTGACCATTATGTTTTATTGACAAATAAGTGGAAATTTTCACAACAGGGTTGGTTACCTTAGATATTGGCATTGTGATCCCCTCTTTCTACTATGCCAACTCCTCAGTAGTGGCCTATACATCCATGTCATCCTCCAGATCATTGGAAATCTCTGTGCCTAAGCTTCTTAATCGAGTAAGCCCCATAATGAAAGGTGCAATGATTCACACTCATCTACTAGTGAAGTAAAAGAATTCCTCATGGAATCTTGACATTATTGACTGGTAAAGCCCCTTTGGCTTTCCAAAATAAGGAAAATCATAAATTTGTAAAGCGTCAAAGTTATCCAAGATATTGCGCTTGACATCATTATAGATCAGTTTTTGTCCTCTATGGGAAAATCAATTTTATCCACCAACACCTTCTCAATTTCGTCTTTGTTTACATGGGTATGATGATTGTGATCACTTAATTTACTTTTTTGAACATGAGACCCCTAGTTTCACTCCATAATAACTCATTTGAGGTATTTCATTTCTACAAATCTTCATTTTGGTGCTTCTTCAACTTCTACCTCTACTTCGTTCTTTTTGTTTCCCTAAGTAGATATACCAGTTGATCTCTTCAGTACCGCTACGATTTTTACAATGCTTCCTTGCACTTCTTTAACCTCTAAAACTTGAAATCCACATGATGTAGTTGTAATTATATTCTCTTCAAACCCTAGCTCACGAACACCCCTTCCACACACCTTCTACTATCTCAAACACCCTTCCAATGGAGCTCTGTTATAGCTGTGTCCAAATATAAAATGGTTCACTACTTTATATAATTGCTCTTGCACTTTGCACTGATCGCACTTCATAACTCAAAAAATAGAAACATGTAAGGTAAGAATGAAGTCTCAAACACCCCTTTTATAAATTTTTCAAATTTTTTTGCATTAATTACTCCTCACCTACCACCATACTAAACTTTAAATATGTATTTTTGCTTTTTCTGCAATTTCCACTTCTTTTTCCTATGCCTCAGTCGTAACCTTCTGGTGCGCCCACTACTTCTAAGCCACATACCTCCTTACACGCACCTTCTATGCACTGAAGTACCTAACCCTATGTGCGGGTGATGGGATGGTGTTTTTTTTAGGTGCTTTTTGTTGAACTTTTGGAGGTTGTTGAGGAGTGTGGCATCCTGCTATGAATTATTCAATATGTTGTCATCCCTCGTTGGAAATGTTTTCTATTGTTGGAGGGGTAGTGTTATTGTTTTGGAGCATAACATCACCTTATCCTTGTAACCTATCAGAATATTGATTCATATTCTGGAAGCATTGTTCACTTCTCACATATCATGATAAGCACTCCTCATCTAGATGTGGGAGACGATTTGATTACATGCTAATGGGTTGTTGAAACAATACCCGAGGAGATGAACTTGTTTCCCCAGTGAAACTCATGTTGTTTGAACTTGATTTTTTGTGAGGATATGTATATGTTATTTGGTCAAGTTCCTAAATGCGCATAGAGGAACCAATATTGGTTCATTGAAAAAAAGGATTTTGATCATTATAGTGGTTATCTTCCCATGTTGAGAGTGAAGGTGATTATTTTGGTATACCTATTTGATAATTGTACATGTCATAACCCAGGATGGGTTGATCGTAGTCATCATATATTTACATATTCGAGGGTATAAGAATACCCGTAGAATAAAGTGTGGATGAAGAAAGTGGAAACACTTAAATACTAGCTCTTCACATTGGGTTCACCAATTTATACGAAAAAAAATAAAAACATAACCTTCTTTGCACCTGACTTTTTGAGGTCGTGCCAAGACATTTGGTGTAGAATAAAAATGGATGTGTATGTATGGTGATGATGGATAAGCTAATAAGGCAACCTTATATCTTGTACACGCAATAACAAGATCTGTGAATCTAAGGAAAAGAATGCTCTCCTAACCTAAAGTAGTGCAATGGATTGATATGATATGATAGCTTCTCAGAGAGTCCAGTTAATATCGAGTTCTATCAAGATTCTATTTATTGGTTGTTAAACATTCAGAAAGTGACAGGCAAGTGCCTCATATATATTTCCAGACAAGTTCATGGAAGTGATAATGAGAGGCATAGTGGAGCCATAGTGACTATGGGTGATTTTCCAGTCTAGTCCAGAAAGTCTTAGCCTGATCGGCTGCTATGTTCAATACAGAAAGCTTTGTAATGATATTAGGTGGAAGTGGTGATGATCTAAATACTGATGCATGCAAAAAAGTATCGATATCTAATTGGTTAGTAGACCCGTTGGGTTGTGGGACTTGAGGATCACAACTAAAAACTTGTGCAGGATGTGGTCCCATTATGGTCATGCGTGTAATCAAACCTTGCTATCAGGTGTAGTCCAATAGTTGTAAGCTTGATTAGCTGCGATTTTTAGTATGTTTAGTTGTTCTATTTTCTTAGAGAACGTAGAAGATGTGCATAAGACTGCCAAATGTAAACTTGTATCAATGTTTGTTATCAACTTCAGCCCATTGGGTTGTGGTACCAAAGGATCACAATCGTATGTATTTTCTTGTTGTGGGTCATTGATGGTCATGCAGAATGAATTGAAATGATCTTGATAAAACAAGCTAACTATAAAAAGAAATCTAATCTACGTTTTTGGTGTTTTTACAATATATTAAAGCAAAACAATTAAAGCAAACTAATCTAAAAAAAGTAAATATTTTTTTATCTTTTCTGGTTTTTAATGCGTTCTAATCTAATAAATAAACTAAAGAAAAGTAATCATCCAGATGTAGTTGGTTACTTGTGTGAATATATAAATATAATTCTAAAACAATAACCTATTTTAATCAAAACCCTTCAAACCCTACCTCATAGGTGAAGAAGAAATTATAACCCTAAAAGAGAAATTGTTCCCCACAACTTCACTGGTAATGTCAAAGAGAAAAATTTCTAATGATTTGATCTACTTATAATTGCCTAATCAAATGAAATGAACAATTCTTCTACTCTATTTGATATGTAATTGATACTAACAATTTTAAATTGATAACTTAACAAATGAAACAAACAAATAATAATTCCAACATGGGAAGTAAGAGCTTTGGATAATTTGGTTGTATCTGTATATGTCCCCTCAGTTTGTTCTTTTCTTTCTTTTTGTGTTCATATGATTCCAAGGGATTGGGAATGCAAACATAGCAGCAGAAGAAGACACTTGAACAATGGTAGCTTGAAGGCAGTCTCGTTGCAATGCAAGTAGAAGAGAGATAGCAAAAGAGATCGGAGCTTGGCTATGTAATTCCTAGTAGGATTGTGGTAGTAATACTATGTAAGATACACAAAAATTCTCAAGCCTTTTTCTTGAACACAAGCATGGAATATATAAGAATTGTGGTTTGGATGTGCCCTCATACACAAGGCAAGAAGAGGTAGTTCCAACTAACTAAATCACATGCAAAAATAGAAGAGGAAAGGAGAACCAAACAATCAAAACTATTTTTAGACAAATCGGTTCATGAACACATCCTAAAAGTGAAGTTAAGTGAATCATCGCATGTTAAAAACATGCACAAAGAAATCTAGAAAAATTGTTCAGGACCGCCGCCATGCTTTGGCCACATTTTTAGAACCGCCACCTAGATAGGGCAGTGGTCCTAGCATTGAAGGCTAAAACATGCACAAAATGAAGTGGGAAGCTGGAAAAAGCATGGATAATCTAAGTAAGGATGTCTAGGCTAAAAATATACACTACAGATGGCTTTTGGAGCTCAGACATCTTCTAAAAGGACATGAATAATCATTGTGGACTTTTGTAACTATTTTTTGAAAATGTAGCACATGTAATTTTGGGTGCGTATAGTCTCCAATCCACCCATTTATGTTTCTGCTCTTATTATTACAACTACCACATGTATCACCCACCTTGGTGCTTCTAATATGTAGGTTGGCTCTTCCTCGATCACTCGTCATTTAACATCTTTATATCAGGATTTGCTAAATCATATTGTCTAGCTCTAATTCGCTACTTCTTCAAGAACACCATATTTATATTTTACTCCATTTCTACATACCCCTTTCGCACTAGTTATCTCCACTTATTCATTTCCATCTAACTTCATCTCTCCCAAATTTCCCATTTTTAAAGGCCATTGTGATTCACAAAAACTTATTTGTCCTTTCCACGTAGCATGTCTCAATGATGTTGATGATCACACCATACTCGCCAATAGTTTTCCTCGTAGTTTACAAGACTATGTGATGTGTTGATTCTATGACCTACTTGTCCATTCGGTAGTCTATTTCATGCATCTGGATGATGCCTTTCTCACACATTTCTCTATAAACACTGGCTCTAAGATCTCATATTCTCAACTTGCACAACTCAAGCAAGGGTCCAATGAACACTTATCCAATTATGTATTATGATACAAAAACAATTTAGCTAAGTTGACTAACATACTTACAAATTCTGAGCTTCAGGAGTTATTTATTAAAACTCTATTTCCACCACTTTAGGAGAGTGTTCTCTTTGAGACCTCCTCCCCATTCAATCACCCCTATCAAACTCTCAATATTCATGAGACCAAACTCCTGACAATAGGAAAAATTAAATATTAGCAACAAACATCATCATCCACATGTTTTTAGAATAATTCAGTCTTTAAGCCTTCTACAAGAAAACCTATAGATGGAAAAACAACTATAAACACATTCTCTACTCCTAGGGAGTGTCCTGAAGGCCTACTCACATCTATCTGAGCATAATAAATTCTTTCTTTTATGCTGAAGGGAAGTGATGGGGTGCACAACTTAAGAAAATTCCTAAACAAATATCTTGTAGTATCCTACCAAACCCATAAAAATACGCACCTCAGTCACACTAGCGGGTGTTGGCCAATCCATAATGGCTTGAATCTTTGAAGGATCGACCATGATACCTTCCCCATAAATGATGTGACCCAAATACTACACCTTTAACTGAAAGAATGCACACTTCTCCAAGTTCTCGTAAAGTTGCTACTCACGAAAAAACTAAAGAACCTTACAAAGGTGCTCCTCATGCACATGTGAGTATATTAGAATTTCGTTAATAAAAACAAGCATGAAGTGATCCAGAAATGTCCTAAACACCCTATTCATCAAGCTCATGAACACTGTGGGGGCATTCATCAAACCAAAAGGCACAATTGTTAACTCATAGTGCCCATATCTCGTGTGAAAATTTGACTTGTGGATATTTTCCTCTACAATCCACAGTTGATGGTATCAAGACTTAAGATCAATCTTAGAATATATTATGGCCCCCTTCATCTGATCAAAAAAATCATCAATGTGAGGAAGGGGGTAACAATTCTTGATCATTACTTTGTTTAGCTATCTATATTCCACACACAACCATAAGGATCCATTCTTCTTCTTAAGAAAAATCACTGGTGCACCCCAAGGAGATACACTAGGACACATTAGGCCTTTCTCAAGAAGGCCCTCTAGCTGCAACTTGATCTCACAAAGTTTAGGTCTGGTCATCCTATAAGGAGCACATGAGATAGGTTATACTCCTTGAACCAAGTCAATGTGGAAGTCTATCTCACTTGGGCGAGGCATCCCAGGCAATTCACTATGAAACACATCAGAAAACTCTTGCAAAATGGGGTGGTCATCAAGTGAAGGTCCACTAACCCCATCCTCCAACCTATCACTAAGAGTAATATCATACAACTAACACCCATGTGGTGCACACCATTTAAGCTCCATAGTGGAAATAGTACGAATAGAAATGGGTCTCCTAACTCCATCTATCAATGGCTAAACTCCAAAATCATTTGTACATGATATAGTATTATGGTAACAATCCACTCTGGCTCTATGTGCCGATAACCAATCCATACCCAAGATGACTCCATATGAACCAAATGAAGGATACGAAGATCTGAGGTAGTGGTGAAGGGTCCCAAATCCACTACACACTCCTTAACTAAGGAGGCTACAAAGATTTTACCTCCAGAAGCCATCTCAATGCCCCAACTAAATCCCTATCTAAGTGCCACCAGCCTGCAATGCTCTATTAAAGATGGTGCAATAAAAGAATCAGACAACCCAGAATCAAATAGAATGGAGGTAGGAATACCACCAATGTTACCTGTAGTCTCTATCACAGTGCTCTAGTGCTTAGCCTAGTGGTTCTCAACCACTACATAGATCTAATGGCTACATCCCATGCCGCCAACTGTAGGCTTTGAAATCTGCACCTTACCCTTGTTACTAGGGTTTCGTGGGTACTCTTTCTAATGATGTCCAAGAACACCACATCCATAACAACTTCCTGGTCCTCTCCAATGAGATGTGGCTCTAGCTAGCACTCTAGTGGTTTATATCATGGATCTTGATGATCTGGCTATGGACTTTTGTGGTCACTACTGATGAGCTCCTATTGAATCAACCCTCAGTGCACCCTATTTCCTAATGGGACCCCTAGGGGGAGGCCCCATACTCCATCCCCTCTAAGTGTAAAATCTTTATGGAGGCATGAACGATGGATGAGTCTGTTGTTGTTATTGCTACTGAGGTGGCTGATGTGGTGGTCTGAATGAAGACTATGCAGAACCATGTCCGCCATGAGGAGGAGCTAACCCCCTCGACCTGATATCCTATATCTGTTGGATTCGTCTCCGTACTCTATCCCTAGCCTGCTGAGTCTTCCCCCTAGTCTCTTCCGCAATGGAGGACTTATCAATAGCCTTTGCTAAGTTCTGCGGGTAATAAATGTGCATCGCACCTCCCAAATCCAAATTCAGGCCCCTGATGAACTTGTGAATCCTGACCTGCTCATCCTGCATATAATTAATTCTAGAAATTAACTCTCATACTCTCCTTCTGTCATGGATGCCTCACGTAGGTCATGGAACTCATCTATCTGATGTTAGATAAACCTCTTGGATAAGTATTTACTCCTGAATCACTCCTCAAAGAGCTCCCAGGTAATTGTCTCTGAGTTTACATGGAGATTCTACTCTTCATTCCTCAACTGGACACATGCTCCATCCCTCAGAAGATGAATCGTAACATGACCTTTCATGTTTCTAGTACATGGGAAAATCTTGAAGCACCCGCTCAAGCTCACTAACCAAGCCTCTTCTAGAAAAGAACCTGTATCTTCAGAATAATGAGATGCGCATAGCTTCAGGATCTCCCTGATATGATCTACAGCTGATGATTGATAACTGCTGGGTCTCTCTACATGCTCCTCCCTCATCCTAGGGCTCCGTGATCTATCTCTGTGTCCTGAAATCTTATCTTCATGTCCCCTCTGAGGTTAATCTGCTCTAGCTGACTCCATGTGGTAGTTCTCTTCCCTATTTTCATCGCTGTGTCATGGAGATGCACGAGCCTCCACTACTAACTCTCTATCATGTCTGGCAGGTCATCCTCCTAAGGATCCTCTGAGTATAACGACATGAACGTCATGTACCATCTGTAATATCTAAGGTAAAATGTCAGTTACAACCTCATATAGAGGTGGCAAGTCTAGGACCGTGTAAGAACCCCTTGTCTTGTCTGTGCCTCCTGCACAGACCAAGGTGAGAGTTAGTTCATCATTCTAGGTGTTAGTTTAGTTTTCTAAGTTTTCTATATTATACCAAGATCATACAATGTTGTTTTCTAGGTTTAATGTTCATGTTTTGTGTTTTCAAGTGTGCCCAAGGGTCCAAGATTTTAACCCACGACTGTCATACCAAGTGTAATGCCCACAAATTTACCCACACGAAACCCAAGGAAACCTAGGTCAAACTAGAAAAGTTATGGAATAATTTATTTTTGTAAAAGCTACTTGTAACACTAGGCTAAAATTTACGGTTCACTTTCTCGTTTTAAATGACATTAAATTAATATTATTAATTTCCCCTTAGATCCCTTTTAAATAAAATAATAAAATCTCTCAATGCCATTTAGTAAATTAATTAGCCTAAGGTAAGGCTTAGGCTCCCCTACCATTTATTTTAATACAAATTAATTCACCCTTAATTAAACTTACTCAAATTAATTTCAAAAGTATTGGTCTAGTTATTTAAATAAGAAAGTTCTATTATACCCACAAAGGGGTCAAAGCTTGCATTAAAATGAAAATCTCTCTAATAAGACACTTGGGTTAGGAAATAATAACACCCCCTACACATACTAGAGTGGCCCCAAAATAAAGTCTACCAATGTAGTTTAAATTTGAAATTTCTCTTACCCACTTCCCACCTACTTTTTGTAGGGATGAATCTCGTCCATTGGATGGATTCATTTGGATCCCTTAGATTTAGGGATCCAACTAACCCTGAGCATGCTTATGAAAATCTCTTTTCTCTTTTGTTTTGACTTATTGTTTCTTCTTCTTGTTTTGAAGATTTGTGGAGAGGGAGGTGGAAGCCATGAGAGGCAAGCTCAAGCTAATGGAAGGATGCATCTTTTTCCTTTCATTTTTAGTTCTATTTACACCCTCTCCTAGGATTGTATGATTATTTTTTATCTTACTCTTTTTGTATTTGCCCAAATGCAAAAATAAGTATTTACCCTATTTTAGAGAAAGAGGTAGAATGGTGTTTGTATATAATTGGAATATGTATATATATATATATATATATATATATATATATATATATATATATATATATATATATATATCAAATTGATTGAGTATGTTAAAAGTGTGATTGACATGGTTTACACAGGTTGCGAAGGGGACTGACTGTGCACAGAGATAAAAAACCAGCGACCAGGGTTTTTACATGTTTTTGCGGCTGAAGTTATTTGGGTTGGGTTTTAATGTTTTGTGGGGGGGAGGTCTCCAACCCCACCACCCATCCCATAGTATATGGGGTGGGGGTAGGGTTGGCGACCTCCCCCCCCACCATTCCTTCTATCAAAATGTGCATAGGTTGTGCCCATAGTTTTATTCAAATGAAATATTTTTTATATTAAACTTTTGTTTTATTCAAATGATTGTATAAGTGTGGATACACATTTAGTCGTTATCTAAGTTGTAGCAGAATATTTTATGGGTTTATGAGGAATCCTAAATTTGGATATCTAAGTTTGAGCAAGATGAATTTAAAATTCTTACATCTTCATTCTAATGTAGCTTTGGGAAAACTTCTAAAATTTAATGTTCCTTACAATACAACTAATAAAGAGGTTGCATTCTTAATCCAAGACACTACAAAAAAGGACTATTTCCTTCCTTTCTACATTTCAAATAGGAAGAATAAAGTTTCAAACACATCAAATTACTCTTTTATTAAAGAAAGCACTATAACAATTTCCTTCATACTACCTCATCCATATCACTTAACAGAAATACAAGCAAGTGAAGATTTGGTTTAAATTTTGAAGGAAACACCATATATTTAACTTTATATCCTTTCCAATATTACAATAATGGTAAAAGACAATGTAATACTTTCTTTTGAACTTGGTTCTATTTAAAAATTTATAGTCTTACTTTCCAACAAGTAATGAAATGATTTTCAAACTTTTTCCTTCATTTACAATATCAACTAAGATTAAATTTTTGTAAATAAAACAACTAAAAACTTCACTTTAAATAATTACAAGTTTACAAGCCCTCCTTGTGCAACAGAGACAACTTGATAAAATATCACATGAGAGTTTTAATTCTTTCTCCCAATGCTACAAGAAACATGACTCCTCCTTTGAGCTTCACATTCTTCCAAAATCATACACAAAACCCCACATCACCAAGGTCAAACCCAAACCCCAAAGTATAATAAATCAGTGGTTGGGGAAAATACCACCCTCTTACACACTCAACCCAACCCACAGCCCTTAAGGACAAAATTAATTACCCATCTAAGAAAAATGCAATAAATTGCCCTTTTCCTTCATTAAAACACAAAATAGGACCTAAAATAAGTCCCTCACATCATAGGCTAGGTGGGTGGGTGACTTTAAAAGGTGCGGGACAAGCTTAGCTTGTCCCACAAGTCTCCAAAATAGCCTAGAAGGTCAAAATACGAATTTCACAAGGAAGATTGAGTACACACTACCCTAAAACAAATTAAAGTCATTCCAAGCCAACACACATTAAGGCTACTAACTCACATTCATTTCCCCCCCTTTTTTCACATTGTACTTAGCACTAGATAAACACTATGAAATTAACCTAAGAGAGGTGATAAACAACAAACTACAACAACAAACAACATATGAATACATGTGTTGCCATGGTAACCTGTTGCCAATACTCCATATTATCTCACTATTGGTCTCCTATCCCCCTTTGGTTTATTGTGTTGTGAACACCTGCAAAAGTCAAGACAATTCCTTTCTGACCTCATGGCCATATTAACAACATCTAATAAAATAAAAATAGATGCATATACATATAATCAATTATCACAACTTAAACCAAGACAAGTAATTTGCCATCGTTCACAATTCCAATTATTTCAATTTCATTACTTTATCAACTAGCAATAAGATCACGACATCAAATACATCATCTAGCATCATATAATTAATGAAATAAATGCATTAGTCCAATATAAGCTCAAAACCAACAATTTGGTATATCCAAATATGCATATAATCCATCTTCTAAATCATGTCATAGTCTAACATCCATACTATCTATAAACTTAACTAATCAAAATAACAATGTCCATCTGTCAATATCTAAACTGTGATAAAATGTCCAAAACTCTAATCTATAATAAGCAGGATCATAATCATATAATTTTCGAAGAGAAGTGGGCACTACAACAATTATTTGACCTTTAAACAATAAAGAAATAGTATTGTAAATAGGTAAATTGTAATTGTAATTATATGTATATATAAATTAAAAAATGAAAAATTATATTTTATTTAGTTAAGAAAAATGCATTGTTGCAAATAGTTTCTAGTGAAAACACAAGAAACATGTAAAGGGTTCTGAAGTTTAAACCTTATATTGTCTCCAACACTTTATATGCAATTAACGCAAAGCACGAGAGTAAAGTCGTGCTAGACATGTGTAATGACCCATTTACCTGCGCTAAAGGCCTAAGGGTCAAGCGAGTCCAAGCCATGGTCATATCCAAGGGGCTAGGGATGCTGGGGGCTACTGAGAAGGGGCCACATGGTACTAATAGTTGTGTTTGGAATTTGGGGGTGACTTTGGACCTTGGCAACTTAAACAAGAAAAAGTAAATTTAGTCACTTTTATTTTATCGACCCCTCCGTGGAATGAAACACGTCTTGGTCTATTGGGGCTCTTTTTCCTTGGAATGTATATAAGGAGCTGGGAGAGAAAGGAGAGGAAATTTTGATATACATTTTGTTGACCCCTTCTCATGTAGTTGTTGTTGTTGTGCATCTATAGCTTGTGGAGTCAAATACCACAGGGACCCTAGCTTTGGTGGTGAGAGACTCGCCCCTAGCTAGCAGGGCATTCTTCGGTAGTGAGAGATCTACCCTAGTCTGTCATTTTAGAGCCACTTTCAGGGCCGTGTGGCAGAGACATTAATAGAGGTTTCAGAGGAAGGATCTCGAGGGTCTTGGGGGCATTTGGGGATGATAAGTAGAGAGGCTCTAGATCAGATTTTCGGTAGCCATTTGGGATGGGCGTGGTAGCACGTTGAAGGTGCCTCCATATTTTTTTGACCCCTTTCCAAGTGAGGTGATTTACAACCTTTATTTGGGGGTTTTCTAGACGGCCATTTTCAGATCTGAAGGTGCAGCCTTTATTTGGAGGGTTTTCCTATTGGCCATTCCCAGATCTGAAGGTGGAAATATTATTTCCTTTATTTGTTAATGTTATTACCAAAGACCCTTAATTTTTTCTCTGGTATTTGGAGAGTTATGAGCCTCTAAAGTTTCCAGTTGTCTAGGGCATGATGTGCTTTTTTTGGTAGTATTTTAATTTATGTAAAACTCCAAAAACAATGTTATTATGTCCTTTATAATAATATCAAGCTCTCTTTAAATCTTCAAGTTATTTGAGTGGATATTTTGGGAGATATTGATTTTATTTATTTTTTGTCCTTACTGTAAAAATCTGCATAAATCAGTATTTTATTTGGCTACAAGTTTTCAATATTTTGTGCATTTTTAAGGGGTATCCCATAAGGGATATTTCAGTGGTATCAGAGCAATTGTTCCACCACCCTGTGTTGGTTAAACATGGTAGTTTGGAAAGATCTCAAAGGGGGTTTTATGAAGGAAATGCTCACCAAGATGGTGAAACAACATGAAGCCACTAACCTTTATTTGAGCCAGCTCACTCAGAATGTGAATTAAAACATATATAGGAACAATAAGGAACATGGTGAGAATAGTGATAAAGGGCGGCCAATAGATGTGTTTGATGAGGATTCTTGTTGGAGGAAATATCAATCTTTGAGTAAGGGTTTCAGAGATAATATGCCATTTCTAGATTATTGCATAATGAAGATTAGTAGCAAGCCCAAGCAAGATTGTCATATGTCGGTACCTGAGTTACAAAGGAACTCATTTGAAGAAGAAGAAGTGTTTAGAGAAAAAGGTATGATTTCCATTGAGAAATATAATCACATTAGTGAAAATTTTCTTTTTGGAGAAATTATTCTAGCTCAAGAGAAGGAATTTTTATATGCAAGCAAAGAGGATGTAATGGAAACTCTAAAATGGTGTGAGGAATGGAATAGCAGAGCTAGAGCTGCTAGATTGATAGCCACCCAAACAAGACAACACCAACAAGAGTTCAAGGAAAAGATGTGGGTAAATGATGAAAGGAAGCCTACACCCACGAAAGAAGACTCTATGGAGCAGCTGGCACATGAGGAGGAGCTTCACATGGACATTGGTGTAAAATTGTAGCCTGCTGTAATTTCCGAATCAACAACTTTTAATCAGCTTTCAGATACTTTCAGCAGGCACTCAGGCAACAATGTTGGGGGCAGCTAAACATATGTCTATCTTGAACACACGGAGTACATTGATGGCCTTGAAATGGAGTTTGTTGGACCATTGCTCCAACTATGTGCATATGAGCATCTTGTGGTTGATATATGGTGGCAAGTTGTAGCTCACTTAACAGATACAAGGGCTCATGGGAATTATAAGCTATGGGATCCTGGTAATATGTGGCAATTGTCCAAAACTATCAATTCTTATTTTGAAAACTTTGTGATGGATTTCATAAGAAAAAGAAGGAATTCAAATGTGTCTTGTGTTGGCAAGCACGATTCCTTCATTGGGGACTCTGGTTCAAGAAGGGAGAGTAACTCTCAAGGTATTAGCGTTGGTTTTCTGATTGCTAAAAAGGGTAAGAGAATATTTTAAATCATCTTTTGCCTACTAGAATGTGTATAATAGCATTCATAAAGAGAGGAGAAATTTTTTTATTAATAGAGCCCATGACTAATTTTTATACTAGCTACATGGTGGAACCCTTGGAAGGGTTAGTGGGGGCATTTGGTCCTCAAAGTGCTCAAAGAATCAAGGCGCACTTTTCTGTTAAAAAAAGAAGAGTTGAATTCAAGGTGCATTCATGACTTTAGCATCCTAAGGTATGAGAATGGTTACCATATTCCTAGCTTGTTGAGTTCTCCTATGTTGTTGTCATGTTTCTATTATTTGGGACAACATTTACATGCTTGGATGATTGAGGAAGACTATTTCATAATCACGTTTCAAGGTATGCTAGATGGAATAAACACATCTTCCATTCACATTGCTCTTGATTCAGCCAATAAAAATATGTTGGCAAAGAAAATAATGCAGAGGCCCATGATATTGAAAGGACATGAGGTATGTGGTGTATTTATTGTGTTTGAATTTGCTAGAGGTAAGGCTATTTTTGGGATGCAATGGTTGCATGATGTTAAGGAAAATGATGATGCATGGGTTGAAAAATCAAAGGAGAATGAAGATGTTGATCCTATATCAGAAATTTTGAGTTGCAAAGTTATGATGAGCAGCCCCAATTATGCTATTTCAGATGTGTTTCCTTCTCTCATGACGAGAATCCATGGGTACAAAAAAGGGTATGAAGTTCCTTATGATAAAGTTTATGGATGCATGAGTTGTAATATTGATTTCCCTTTCTCTTGCATTTACGGTGAAATGAAAATATGGAGAAAGACAATAAAGTATGATGAGGGAGCAGCCATATGTATTCCCAACATACAGGGAATTGATGAGTTATGTGCATGGAAAGATATGTCTTGCACAAAGAAGGTAACTCATTTCTTTATTGTCATTAAGAGATGTGAAGTAATTGAATGTGTTTGTACATTTGGGTTACTTGAAGTTGGAATAATTCATTGGACATATTGGCTTCCATCTTTTAGGAAATTTGCATTCATCCCTCATGTGGATAAACTAAAAATTTTCAAGGAAAACAAAGAAATCAGATTTTAGGGTATACAAGGGAAGATCGCAAAAGATGTGATTAGTGAAGAAAGATGCATTTCACTGCAGCGGTTGAATTATGAAGGAACACAACCTCTTGTGGGTCATGGTGACATCACAAGGTATGAGACAAGTGGGATATTTTATGACTCCTATTCTGATGGGTTGTTTGATGCAGAAATAGAGCACACCATGATGACTTATGATGAGAACAAGGGTGACAGAGGTGAGGAGATAGAGACTCGTGAGATGGATCATGGAGATGGGGTTACATTGGATAGTGATGATGCGGGGCAGGAGGAGGAGACTTTTCCTTGAGAGATTATAGCCACATTGTCTAGTACTCTGATGTACAAGGCATTTAGGATTAGAGGATTTATGTAGGGTCAACAAGTTGGGGTACTCATTGAGAGCGGAGCAAACCACAACTGTATTGATGCCTCATTGGTTGAAAGGAAAGGATTATAGACAAAGGTTTTTGAGGGCCTCAACGGGGTTATAGCCAATGGAGAGTCTATGAGGGGCACATGGTGGGTTCCCCAAGTGAGCATCATGATGGGTAACTATACAATTACTAATGATATCCACATTTTTGGTATGGGAGAGACCAACATAGTGCTGAGAGTGTAGTGGCTTCACTGTCTTGGTGAGTTTCAAACTAACTTTCACACGATGGAGCTAAAGTTTAAATCTGAGGGTAGATATGTGATTTTGAGGGGATTAACTACAGGAGCACCTAGGGTGGTTACAGCTGAGGGGATGTAGAGGACGTTCTAGCTTGGTGAGGAGTTTAATTATTTCAGATCGATGTGGAGAATGATGGATGTGGGTGTGACCAACAATGTTACACATGAGAAAGTTATAGAGATTGGGACTACATGTTTAGATCATATGAGTTTATCATTATGTTGGTCATCTGAAGTTTTGGTATATTGGAGATCTCATTTTCTTGTTGAGTACTCCAAGAACCGAGACTCTTGTGAGATTCTAGATGGCCACATACAGGATGACAGTTACAGATTGGAGGATGAGATGATCTTCTCTTGGGAAAGATGGAGCCTTGTGTTAGATTCATGGTGGAGGATGGAGATATTGCTACATGTGCATTGTTCTTCCGTGATTTGGCACTTGAGCTTCGATGAGACCTACAGGATCATGTCTGAGAGGTTCATATGGTAGAGGTTGAGGGAGGATCTCCTCAACTTTATACATGCATATACGGTTTGTCACTATGACAAGTCTGAGCTTACGGGACCATGTTTTTTTGAATCGACATGGAACAACACTCCTATGCTTTTTTCCACTTCTATGCCTGGTGAGCACCTCACCCACATGTTAATCAGTGGAGAGATGAAAGTGACCCATGCTTATTCAATAGGTTCACATTCAACACAGGAGGTGGACTATATGGAGCTGATATTTCCGATTGACTATCTGTTGGAGTCTTGGGACTTTTCCTCCATGGGACACATCGAGATACAGTATGAGGAGCTTGGCTCTCACACGAGTGTAGGTCAGGTAGGAGAGTTAGCACCATTTGTGCGTAAATAGGTTGTTTCATTGGCTATTACAGGGGATTCTATAGGATTCATAGTGGACTTTCATACCCAGGAGTTGGTTGGAGAGGGCGTGAGTGATCCTGTGATGACAACCTTGCATTAGCAGGGATTCAACCGATTGGAAATTTTGGTGCGGGTACCAGTGGAGAGATGGTTTGGGTATCATTCTATTTCACGGTTTTGTGGTTACCTCAGATTACACAGATCCTTGGTGGACGACAGGGTGAGGTGGAGAAACTTACGACGCAGTATTCAGTTGTTGCAGCAGGACAGGTTAATGCTTGGGGTCAAGAATTTCTCGGGAAGGGAGGACTGTAATGTCCCCTTTTCCTGCGCCAAAGGCCTAAGGGTCAAGCGAGTGCAAGATGTGGTCATATCAAAGGGGCTAGGGATGCTGGGGGCTACTGAAAAGCGGCCGCATGGTACTCATAGTCGTGTTTGGTGTTTGGGGATCACTTTGGACCTTGGCGACTTAAACAAGAAAAAGTAACTTTAGTTACTTTTATTTTATTTACCCCTCCATGGAATGAAACATGTCTTGGTCTATTAGGGCTATTTTTCCTTAGAATGTATGTAAGGAGATGGGAGAGAAAGGAGAGGAACTTTTGATATACATTTTATTGACCCCTTCTTGTGCAGTTGCTGTTGTTGCGCATCTACAACTTGTGGAGTCAAATCCCAAATGGACCCTAGCTTCGGTGGTGAGAGAATTGTCCCCAGTTAGCATGGAATTATTTGGTAGTGAGAGATCTACCCTATTCTTTCATTTTGGAGCCGCTTACAGGGTCGTATGGAAGAGACATTAACAGAGGTTTTAGAGGAAGGATCTCAAGGGTCTTAGGGACATTTGGGGAAGATAAGCAGAGGGGCTCCAGATCAGATTCTTGGCAGCCATTTTAGATGGGCGTGGCAGTATGTTGAAGGCACCTCCATCATTTTCCAACCCCATTCCAAGCGAGGTGACTTGCAGCCTTTATTTTTGGGTTTTCTAGACGACCGTTTTTAGATCTGAAGGTGCAGCCTTTATTTGGAGGATTTTCCCGTCAGCCATTCCCAGATCTGAAGGTGAAAATATTATTTCCTTTATCTATTAATGTTATTACCAAAGACCCTTAATTTATGCTTCGGTATTTGGAGAGTTACGAGTCTCTGAAGTTTCCAATTTTCTAGGGAACACTGTGCTTTTTCTGGAAGCAATTTAATTTATGTAAAACTCCAAAAACAATGTTATTATGTCCTTTATAATAATATCAATCTCTCTTTAAATCTTCAAGTGATTTGAGTGGATATCTTGGGAGATACTGATTTTATTTAGTTTGTTGTCCTTACTATAAAAATCTGCATAAATCAGTATTTTATTTGGCTACAAGTTTTCAATATTTTTTGCATTTTAAAGTGGTATCCCATAAGGGATATTTCAACATGTTTCATAGATTACCTCCATATATAAACTAGAAATTGCACATGAGTTGTAAGTTACGTCGGTGAGTGCTATATGTGTAATTCGTAGTAAAATATATTCTATGATCTATGATCTCTCTCACGACTCACACTCATATCCAATTAGAGTCACCCTAATGTTGTCAAAGAAATGTCAAAATATTCTCTCCGATATGTATGTGTCTCTGAAAAAAGAAATTGTCGAAAATTAGTAAACTTAATTGATTACTGGGTTTTTGTGAATAGGTAATGAAATGGAAAAGGTGAACAAATATTTGACATAACGAACATGATTTATGGCCAGGATTGCAAGGTCATGGAGCTAACGTGGTTATTAGATAAGAACAAAACAGTCTACATTGCCACTAGTGCAGAAGTTTTAGAAGAACTTAATGTACAATGGTCTTCTACCCCATGCAACCACATGCAAAGCTTAGCAACAAAAAATGCCCCTCCCTATGGATTTCTCCTAGTTAGACGTGTCTACAACAAGTTATAGCGAGAATATTTTTTCTTTTTAGCTTTACCACCACAGTCGTGGCATTATCGATCTCTCCTTCAAGGAACAAGTCATAGAAATAAGGCTATGTGAGGACAAGACCAACATCACCATGTTGAATGAGTTCGTTTTGAACAATGATGAGATTTGGGAATCATTTGCGAATGATGCCTCGATGATATGGATAACAATTTCTAGTGGTCAAATTTCTTTGATGTAGAGTACCATTACCCAGAAAATACCTAACATGCCCTTCGAAAAAACTAGGAGTGAAGAAAAGGGCAAAGCTGAAATATTTAGGCGTCTTGAAGGCAGAAAGTTCATAATGGTGTTGGATGGAGTATTGGATAACTAAAGCCATCACTTTTTGTTTGATATCAGAGTTTCGTTCATCAGTCAAAACATATAGATAAGATATTTGTGATCTCTCATAGTAGATTAGATCTCACAAAAATAAAGTGGATATGCCTTTGTTCTACATCGATCGTTTATTAGACACAAACAGTTGGAAGTTGTTTGAAAGATATGATTTTAGAAGCAGTGAATCACATATTCCACCAGAGGTATTGCATGAGACTCCAAAGTAGATAGCATGCAAATTCCATGTACACCCTTTGGATCTCAAGGCATGTTATGTTTGTGGAGCCTATTTTCATGTTAGAGTGTGGTACACCTTCTATGTGTTACACTCGGGTATTTTTACGGCGGTCCCACTCACCGGTGAACGGGTCAGGGGGGTTTGGGGGTGAAGCCCCCCCTGATTGAAGAAAGCAAATTTTCATGGGTGGTTTATTAACCCATGGGTAATGGGTAACTGTTATGGGCTATTTTTGGGCCCATGGTTTTTTCGGTACCCATTATTTTGTAAAACCGCCTCTTCGGCTACCCATAGGTTTATGGGACGGTTTTGTTTTTGCCCATTGTTTGATACCCATGGTTTTGTAAAACTGCTTAAGCAATTGTCTATTTATATGGTCTTATGCATATGATAGATATACAAGTAAATGTATTGCAGATGTGTTTTGAATTCGGGTGTGAATTCTGTAGAGTTTGTTGAGCATAGCTCCAAACGGATCTGGGTATTGTATTGAGAGAGTGGAGGCTTGTAATAAAATCTGAGCAAGTGATTCTTGGTGGACGTAGCCCAAATTGGGTGAACCACGTTAAATCTTGTCTCTCTGTGTTGTGTTATTTATTCTACACTTTTATTTGAGATCTGTAATATTTTATGCATATTAGTTTCTACTGTTGCGATTCTGTAAGGGATTATTCCACATATTTTATCTCTTATTTCCTAACAATTGGTATCAGAGCCTGGTTTGGTTTGCTAAAGTGTTGAATCACAGGGAAAGTTTTATCTTGAGTGGGAGCTATGGTAGATGATGGAAGATCTAGGGTTGATAAATTCAACGGGCAGAATTTCAGTCTTTGGAAGATGCAGATGGAAGATTACCTTTATCAGAAGGATCTTTATACTCTGTTGTCTGAGAAGGTGAACAAACCCTCGAGTATGACAGATGCGGAATGGGATTTGTTGGATCGGAAGGCACTTGGAACGATCTGGCTGTGTCTTGCATCTTCGGTATTATTTAATGTTTCAAAGGAAAAGACTACAAAAGATCTAATGGATGCATTAGGGAAGTTGTATGAAAAACCCTCTGCCTCTAACAAGATATTTTTAATGAAAAAGTTGTTTAATATGAAGATGTCTGAGAATAGTTCAGTAGCAGATCATTTAAATGATTTCAATACGGTTGTGAATATGCTAGCTTCGGTTACAATAGAATTTGATGAAGAAGTTAGGGCTTTATTAATTTTGTGCTCTTTACCTGAAAGTTGGAATAGCCTGGTAATGGTGGTAAGCAACTCGGTTCTAGCTAACTCGAAGTTGAAGTTTGAGGATGTTGTAGGGGTGATTCTAAGCGAGGAAATGCGAAGAAAAAGCTCTGGGGAATCTTCTACTTCAGGGAATGCTTTGATAGTGGAAACTAGAGGGAGATAGAAGAATAGAGGAAACTGTGGAAAATCGAAAGATCGGGCAAGGTCAAAATCCAAGAGCAAGATTGTATGTTGGAACTGTGGAAAGTCTGGGCATGCAAAGAAGGATTGTTGGGAGCTTCGGGACAAGAAGAAACAACAGGAAGAAAACAAAGAGGAAAATGTGGCATCAGGTAATGTATGTCAGGATGCTTTGATTCTTTCTTTGCATAATATTACTGAATCTTGGGTTTTAGATTCAGGGGTTTCTTTTCATGCTACTCCACATAGGCATTATTTTTTTGATTATGTTCAAGGGGATTTTGGGCATGTTTTTCTTGGTGATGATGAGCCTTGCAGTATAGTTGGAAAAGGTTCTGTTCAGGTTAAGATGCAGAATGGGAATACATGGCTATTGAAGGATGTCAGACATGTGCCTACATTAAGGAGAAATTTGATATCGGTGGGGCAATTGGGAAGTGATGGTTGTACTGTGATATTTACAGCTAACTCTTGGAAGGTTACCAAGGGTGCTCTTGTGGTGGCAAGAGGTAAGAAGGTTGGAACCTTGTATTTAACCACTAATAGTACTAATGATTGTAATCTTGTGGCTTCAGATGCAGATACAACATTATGGCACTATAGGCTTGGTCATATGAGCCATAAGGGCATGGACATCATAAAGAATAATTTTCCTGGATATACAGAAACATGTTTGGATTTCTGTGAGAACTGCATATATGGGAAACAAAAGTGAGTAAGGTTTCTCAAGGTTGGACCTACGAAGAAAGAGAGTAAGTTAGAGCTGGTACATTCTGATGTGTGGGGGCCGGATCAGGTATCATCTCTTGGGGGTTCAAGTTATTATGTTACTTTTATTGATGATGCAACAAGGAAAGTTTGGGTTTATTGTATTAGAAACAAATCTGATGTATTTGACACTTTTGTTAAATGGAAAGCCTTGGTAGAGAATGAAACAGGTCTTAAGCTAAAATGTCTCAGGTCAGATAATGGAGGGGAGTATTGCAACAATGAATTTAATGATTACTGTTCTAAGAATGGAATCCGCAGGTAAAAGACGGTTCCAGGAACTCCACAGCAGAATGGGGTATCAGAAAGGATGAACAGAACAATAATGGAACGTGCTAGGAGCATGAGGTTACATGCAGGACTGCCTCTTTCTTTTTGGGTAGAAGTGGTGAGCACAGCTGTGTACTTGATAAACAGAGGACCCTCAAGTGCCTTGGATGGAGGCATACCTGAGGAGGCATGGTATGGTAAGAAAGTTGATTATTCATTTCTTAGAGTCTTTGGATGTGAGGTGTTTGTTCATATAGACAAGGATGATAGGACCAAGCTAGAGGCTAAATCAGAAAAATGTACTTTCATTGGTTATGGTGGTGATGACTTTGGATTTAAATGTTGGAGTATTAAGGACAAGAAAATCATTCGGTCTAGGGATGTGGTCTTTAATGAGAAAGTCATGTATAAGCAACAGTTGCAGGAAAACAGGGAAGAATCCAAGAAAGAATATGCAGTGGTAGAGGATCTTCCGGATGGGAAAGTGACCCATGAATCAGTTCAGGAACCTACTCAACAGGAACCCCAAACTCCTATAGTGAGGAGGTCTTCTAGGGTAAGAAAAGAACCTGAACGTTTTTCTCCTTCTCTTTATTATTTATTACTCACTGATAGTGGAGAGCCAGAGAGCTTTGATGAAGCAATGCAGGTAGATGCCAGTAAGAAGTGGGAGCAAGCCATGGATGAGGAGCATAAGTCTCTCATAGAGAACCAGACTTGGGATTTGGTGAAGCTACCGGAAGGAAAAAGAGCATTGCATAACAAGTGGGTGTACAGAGTTAAATACGAAGAAGGAGGAAAGAAAAGATATAAGGCCCGGTTAGTGGTCAAGGGGTTTGCACAGAAACAAGGTATAGATTTTGATGAGATATTTTCTCCTGTAGTAAAAATGACTTCTATTAGAACTGTTCTTGGAATAGTGGCAGCAGAAGACTTGCACTTAGAACAGTTAGATGTAAAGACTGCATTTCTCCATGGTGATTTGGAGGAGGAACTATATATGCAGCAACCAGAGGGCTATGAGGTCAAAGGTAAAGAGGAGATGGTGTGTAAACTGAAGAAGAGCTTGTATGGCTTGAAACAAGCTCCACGTCAATGGTATAAGAAGTTTGATAGCTTCATGATGGAGCAAGGTTATATTAGATGTCATTCTGACCATTGCGTGTATACAAAGAAATTTGAGGATGGAAGTTATATTATCCTGTGTTTGTATGTTGATGACATGTTGGTTGCAGGTAAAAACATGCAGGAAATAAAAGTACTCAAGAAACAGCTAAGTGAATCCTTTGATATGAAGGATTTGGGGGCAGCCAGACAAATCCTTGGTATGAGGATAACTCGGGATAGGAAGGAACGGAAGTTGACTTTATCTCAGGAAGAGTACATTAAGAAGGTATTGGATAGGTTTAACATGCAGGATGCTAAACCGGTTGGGACTCCTTTGGCAGGCCATTTTAAGTTATCAAAGGAGCAGTGTCCCAAGATAGAGTAGGAAAGAAACTAGATGTCCAAGGTACCTTACTCATCAACAGTTGGCAGTTTGATGTATGCTATGGTGTGCACTAGGCCTGATATTGCCCATGCAGTGGGAGCTGTGAGTAGATTTATGAGTGATCCAGGTAAAGAGCATTGACAAGCAGTAAAGTGGATCCTTCGGTATTTGAGAGGGACCATGGGGACAGTTTTGTGCTACAGTGGATCAGACACCACTTTACATGGTTATGTAGATTCAGACATGGCTGGAGATGTAGACAGCAGGAGGAGCACGGCAGGTTATATTTACACTGTAGGTGGGACAACAGTGAGCTGGATTTCACGACTACAGAAGCTAGTGGCTTTGTCAACCACGGAGGCTGAGTATGTTGCTGCCACAGAGGCAAGCAAAGAGATGATTTGGTTACAACAATTGCTTGAGGAGTTGGGGCATAAGCAGGAGGAATGTAAGCTGCATAGTGATAGTCAGAGTGCTATACACCTAGCTAAGAACTCTGCTTTCCACTCCAGGATGAAGCATATACAGTGGAAATATCACTTCATCAGGACAACTTTGGAGGAAAATAAGTTGAAGTTGGAGAAGATTCATACCAGTTAGAATCCTACAGACATGATGACCAAGGTGGTCACAAGAGATAAAATAAAGCTATGTTCAGCTTTGGTTGGCCTTCATGCGATGACAGTGAATGGTTGAGAAGCTTTCTCAGTGGAAATCAGTCTCCAAGTGGGAGATTGTTATGTTTGTGGAGCCTATTTTCATGTTAGAGTGTGGTACACCTTTTATGTGTTACACTTGGGTATTTTTACGGTGGTCCTGCTCGTCGATGAGTGGGTCAGGGGGGTTTGGGGGCGAAGCCCCCGAAGAAAATTTTCATGGGTGGTTTATTAACCCATGGGTAATGGGTAACCGTTATGGGCTGTTTTTGGGCCCATGGTTTTTTCGGTACCCATTGTTTTGTAAAACCGCCTCTTCGGCTACCCATAGGTTTATGGGATGGTTTTTTTATCAAACTGCTTAAGAAATTGTCTATTTATATGGTCTTATGCATATGATACATATACAAGCAAATGCATTGCAGATGTGGTTTGAAATCGGGTGTGAATTCTGTAGAGTTTGTTGAGCATAGCTCCAAATGGATCTGGGTATTGTATTAAGAGAGTGGAGGCTTGTAATAAAATCTGAGCAAGTGATTCTTGGTGGACATAGCCCAAATTGGGTGAACCACGTTAAATCTTGTCTCTCTGTGTTGTGTTATTTATTCTGCACTTTTATTTGAGATCTGAATTATTTTCTGCATATTAGTTTCTACTGTTGCGATTCTGTAAGGGATTATTCCGCATATTTTATCTTTTATTTCCTAACAAGGCATATGGCGCGGCCTTGGCCGGGAAAAGATATCCTTGGCAATGGTAGCTAGCTTTGGAAGGGCCGAATAATGTTAGTTTCTTTAGCAATCATACTGATGCAAGAAGCTGAATTTTACAGTGTCACTGCTCCAGTTATGAATCTCTATCTCTAACACTCCGAAAAGTGTTTCTCTACTTTGCAACTTTTCCCAAAAATTATTTGGTGTGAACGATGAATTTGATTGATACGTGGACTCCAGAGAGGATAATTGAAGCTGAAATTCCTTCCAAACTTGATGGTTATGGCCGACTGTTGTTGGATACAATGATAAATCGGTGTGTAGTGGAGGGAGTGGAAGCCAATTCTCTGGGCAGAGTCCGAAAATGCAAGATGCATCCCATGTTTCGCCAACTGGCTATGCAAAATATGGAAAAAGAGGATGACAATGAGGAAAGGATGTTGTTCTGAGCTAGAGATAACTTGGTAGAATTTCTTTCCAACAAAATCAGTCAACGCAAACACCAACGAATCTCACTTTTGTACAACTGGATCAAATGTATGTCATGAACATTTGGACTTGCGACTATGGAACAACCTCCTCAATATCACCCATAACTCCCACCTCCCCCGCATAGATTTCACCCATGACAGTCTCAGGTCGGCCACTCCCAAAAGCAAGGGCATGAGAGAATGTCCACTTGCCTATTGCATAATATCATTTAAAGGATGTTGAGTCATAGATGAATATCTAGGATGGTAGAAATATATCTAAAAATCGACAACTTATAATTTGGAGGCGTCAGAATTTAACATTATCAGCAAGAACATCTTCAAAGGTAGATGTCTATCAGCAAACAAGCAAACATAAATATTTATGCATTGACCGATATAAAATTTATACATTCATATTTACGGTTATTTTGCTACCATGAGGTAAGCAAATAATGACGACCTTTATATAATAATGGAAATAGGTAACTAGTACTTATAAGGTAAGTTACAAATATAAATTTTATGCGTTGACCGATACCAAGTTTAGACATTCATAATTACACATGTTTTGCTACTATGAACTAAGCAAATTTTTGCGACCTATTTGAACAAATAAACAGTAATTATCAGTTCACCCCTGAAGTAAAGGCGACACCTGTAGCCGGAATCCATGAGCTTCCAGATATGAAATTCCCAACGCTGAACTTGGAAGCTTCACTCGCACTCGTTATCACATGATAACCACGCCAATTCACTCGTTTTGATGTTCCTGCGCCACCTCCGCTGTTCATGTATTCCCCATAATATAACGTATTCAGAGCAAAATTTCCGTCCCATTGTAACCAACCAGCAGGATCAATTACATCGTCAAGAATGGATTGCATGAAAACAGTACGAGAGTATTGTTTCCACGGCCTTCCCAGATATGTTTTGATCGACCCCTTCACAGGTGCGAGATCAGAGCCAGCACTGACTCTGCAATTGTGGATTGAAATTCCGGTGTTTTCGTTGGGATCAGTTCTTCCCTGGGCGGTAATGGTGTTCTGTTGGTTGCTCATGGGTCGTCTGGCGATGATATTGCTGTTCTGAATGACCACCGCTGCGTTGCCGAAGATGAAGTCGACTGTGCCGTAGATATCGACTTCGCGGTAGAATTGGCGGAGGGAATAGACATACAAAGTGTCTTGATACCCTTTGATGCTGCACCGGTAAACCACCGACTGGTCTGATCCCACTCGAAGTGCAACGGCTTGGTGTTTCTGCGCTCCTGCCGTGTTCTCGAACGTCATATCTCTTGCGATAAATCCGTTTCCAGAAACCGCTGCACACAGCAAACAATCTCATAAGTGAAATCTAATTTGTGCAATTTAATCACTCTATCGAAGATTTAGTTGTGGTTTTAAGTTCTTACCAACGGTAGCAGTTTTGAAGGTAGTTACGCCATCTTGCACGCTCTTGCTTCCAGTTACCACCGTTCTATCTTTGCCGTCGCCAACGAGCATCAAATTTATTATGTTTTTAGATATGTCGATATTCTCCTTGTAAGTTCCCGCCTTAATGTAGATGACATATCTTTTGCTGCTTTTCTGAGGCACGGCGTTAACTGCCTGAGTGATTGTCCGGTAATTACCAGAACCATCTTGGGCAACCACCACATTTGCTTGGCTGGCCGGACTCGACGACTGCAATAGCTTTCGGTCTCCAGCGGATATCCATTCTGGAAATCCATCTTCACTGACACGGCCATAGTTGGAATAGAAATTTCCACCTTGGTTGTCATATACCGATAACAGCCGACGGTTTTTCCCGGTGTTGGTTGGCAGGGTGCTCGTGGAGAGCTTGTACATGGAAAGCGAGTTACTCACTAACTCCGACAGATTCACAGCTCTTGAATACATGAGATCTCTGATTGAATTAGTGGCTGTGAGATTGAGATCACGAAATCCGTTGAGGCAGGTGTCCTGATTTGTCAGCGCAGCACTCAGCCAAAGCGGGGCCTTGTCTTTGTTGCTCAAGCAGACGTTGAGACGATCCATTGTATCTTCAAACAGCTCCAAACAATCTTGCCAAGCCGCGCGCTCTCTTTCAGTCATAACATTATTTTGGAGACTCGTGGCGAAGTCGCGAGCTTTTTGTGCCCGTTGCAGGCTGACTTGCAATGCGACGTTAGTAAGATTGTCAAAGTTGGCCGTGTGATAAGCAGGATAGGAAGCCATAGACGAAACACATCGTTCAGGATAACGAGTTTGGCTACACGCCGACTTTACGACCAGCTTGGAAACACTTTTCCAACCATGATCGGAAGCCTCGACTGCCACAAACAACAGAGCAGCCACAAGGGAAAAGTACGCCAGATTACTCATCATGCCAACTTTGATGGCAAAGAATGGGGAAAAACACCAAAGTATGCAAAACTCAACACAATTCTCAGATATGAATGATGAATGCTCCAAGGGCCACAATTTATAGGATGAGATTCCGTGACTTAGTTTGTGGTCGGTCGAAAATTAGGTGATCGATCTCTGTTAAACACTGTGAAATCGTAAGTTGAGTGTCTCCATGGAATTGTCGTTTCTTATAAACTCTTACGTTTCTGGTTAAATCGTTTTTTGTTTTCATTTTCACTTCGAACGTCGAATTCCCGAAGAATCTCACCCGGCTTGAGCATTCGACGATGATATTTGGCATGAAAAAGTTCACGAGAAACATGCACCGGTACGACCATTTACTTTAATCGTCATAATGCAAATTCTTCTTAATCTGATTAACTAAATTGAACCAAATCTGACTTCAAATTGTATATAATATGTGTTTCATTACAGATGAAAATATTTCCTGTTAAATAATGATTTATATAAATCCAACAATAAATCGCATTCAGCAACTCGACATGTACTCGAATGAAAACTTCAAACAACCTCATTACGATTAGTCATGTAAATAATCTGGAGCTGAACAAATGTTGCGAGTGTTTACTAAGGCTGGTCAAACATTGAACGCTTCCATATAAAAATATTGTATTCAATTTGATAGGCGTGACTTAGTAAAACTACGCGTGTACCAGCTTTTATAATCTCTTTTTCTCAACGATGCGTTTCATGTCGAGATAGCGATAACATGAAGGAAGATTCCCGGAAAGAACCCTCAGCTGTTTCGGATAATATTTAAAATTAATAGCATTAGCTATCATTTATTTCTTAAATTCGAATGCTTATTCGAGCAATTATGAAAGTAGAGCATTGGCGGGCCACATCTGTCTGAGTAGAGCAATAATGCAGATTATTTCCAATTATTGATGAGATAACACTAATTGACAACCTTCTTACCCACTACAAAATGGTATATATTATCTTGAATGTTTATATTTAGATGTACAATGCTTCACGCCTTTATTGATTCCGGAATGAAATCAGTTTACGTAATCTTGAGTTTTCCACCTACTCAAACCGAACAAAACTAATTAGAAATATGCCCACTGATTTTCCAAATATAATTAACTCTGTTTTCAAACTTCTCTAGCGTCCCCTTGGTTGTCATCCCTTGTAATTAGGAAAGCGAAATACATTCACCAATATGATAAAATTTATTCGCTTTCCTAATACATACACATTCCGTTGAAATTTTCTCCGTACATGATCCCACATAATCTTTTAAAAAATCTCTATACCGTTAAAAAGTTTACATGTGTTCATGTTCAATTAAACCACTACGTTTTTCACTTAGACAAATCACTTGAAACTAAGGGAGGGGTCCCATGGAGGGAGCTGCTGCTCCAAATTTCACTCCGCAGTTGGTCCTATAAATATTCTCAATTTTTTGGATTAAAGTGAATTTCCCCATGATAAATTGGAGCCCCGAATGTTTAGGCAGGACATAAAATAAATTTTGTTGGATGGCACTTGCCAGGACATCAAATAATTATTACAGGAATGTTTTTGGAGGCGGATTTATATTTTTTTTTGAGGGAGAACTGCTACAGGTTCTTAAAATAACTCATCAGATAATATTGAGAATTTTTAATAACAACATGGGACCATACATATGCTAAAGTATCCCTGAATTTCCTCAGTAGAACCAACTGAATTATTTTAGGAGAGGCAGTCCATGGGACCACTAGGTAAGGGAAGACCTTAAACATCACGCACTTTAGTGATAGTGTGGTCCAAAATTGAAACCACAACTTGCTACCTACAAGCCCATCTGCCTACCACTGCACCACACATATTTTTAACATTTATTTTCAAAAATTTAACTTTATCTCTGACCAACGAACATACCTGATACTTAGACACCACACTAGGTATGTGGTGATGGAACGACTTTTACTTATATTAATTATTTCCATTAGCACAAGGATTAATTGAAGAAATAGTGGGTATTTTAATAATAATAAAATAGTAAAATTACTCACAAAATGATTGAGGTATGGTAGAATGTTACGAACTAAACTAGTCGAGAGACATGTGAAATAAAATGAAACGAGCACACAAAAAACATACAAATAACAAAGTCTTATGATAAACCAAGAACATAAGAAATCAAGCAGCCACAAAAAAGAAGAAAGTGGAGGAGCTCTAATGTGTGTAACATTGAGTCTTTCGCCTCTAAATCCTTTAGATAGAGGCAAGACAAGTTGACATCTATGCAAAAAAAAAGGTTTGTGCATTTTCTATCATTTGTCATAAATGATTGGTCTAGTTAATGACCCAAAATCACGGGTGAGATTTGACGGGTGACCTTGCCTGTTAGTGATTTTTTTGAGACATGAATGTAATTTTAGTGACTATCCTTCACTAAAGTAAAATAATATAATTTATACAATTTAAAAAGTACTTTACATTTATAAACTAAATATGCAGATTTTTTATTTAAAAACAAGTCGAATTACTGTATTTGCTTAGGAGATTAGAAGGCATGCATGATTAACAATTATATTTATATATATATATATATATATATATATATATATATATATATATATATATATATATATATATATATATATATATATATATATATATATATATATTGACATTTTATACAAACAAACCCGTCAGTCAGTGATAGATATATATTTATACCAAACTTTAAATACATGTAAAAACGCTGAAAATGCCCAAGACAGGTGTCGAATCTCAGGCCTTTCTGAAACATTAGACTTCTTATTATTGGAACTGCGTATTATATATATGAAATACAAGAGTAGGAGCGACTAGAAAACTCACAGTCCCACAAAACGCCATGAGGGCACCAGAAAACGCCAAGAAGGAAAAAAAAAAGCTAGAATGGCTAAAAATAATGAATATCATTAAGAAGAGGTGTTGTACGGAAAGAAACCCAAAGAGAATGTGATCATTTGAGACATTAATTAGAGACAAAAATATATTTTTGTCTCTAATTAATACACCCCTCCTACTTTTGTCTCTAATATCCTTAATGTATTTTTTTTAATTAAAAAAACTCTTTATAATTTTGGGCGGCTTGCAAATCGGGGAAACTGCGGGAAAAACCCTAAATGTGAGGAAAATGGAGAACAAGCTTGGACGGGAGGGAAATTTATTTGCGCTGCATGCAGATGGTGTGGATTTCAGCAGAGGAGGAGGACGAGGTGCAGGTATCCACCGGCATTTTCCCCTGTTTTATTTTTTACCTGGTACGTCCATTTTATGGAGTATTTCTGAGATTTCTGCATAGCGAGGGTTTGGTTTTCGACTTCATGTCCCTTACAGGATTATGTGGTCAAATATTTGGTGTTATCAAAATTTGCTGGGCGCCTTGTATGCTCCGTGTTTTACATACTCTACATTTTATTCTAGTTAGACGTCAGAGTCTTGAACAGTGGCATGGGATATGATTTGTTGATTCTTTTCAGGTTGTAGTGGTATAATTTCCATTTAGTTGCAATATCCCACATGCTGAAAGATTCATATTAAATGGAGGAGGGGGAGCATGATGGGGTTTTTTATTCTTGTTAGGTTTAGCGATTTTTTTTTTTTTGGTACTTTAATGGCTTCTTGTGTGTTGATTGAAGCTCATTTTGAAAGCCTTCCACGAGGTAGTTCATGGAAAGATTTTCCATTTTGAAGTTCAAAAACCCTATTTATCATCCATACCTAAATGGATAAGGCAAAGCCTCTTGTTGGGGGTAAGAAAACATGAGGTCACTGGACTTTTACTATTTGCTTACCCCCAACAAGAGGCTTTGTCTTTTTCCTTTAGGTATGGATGATAAATACGGTTTGGATCTTTGTACCAGAGAATTGTCTCTAAAATCTTAGTGTTATTTTTAGCTAATTGCTCAAAGAAAAGGGTAGTGCTCGTGTTGGGGGTAAGCACACATGATGTCACTGGACTTTTACTGTTTGCAAGGCTTAGGTGATTCTTATATTTATAGACATGGTATAGCCAAAACAAAACAGTCTTTATTTGCAATGGGTTCTGTAGCAGTTGGAACAGTACTGCTAGGAAAGTTGTTGTTATTATTGGTTGTCTTGTGTTCTTCAGATGATTGGATTCTCAGTCATGTCCTGAAATCTGAGAGCTCGTGCATATTATTGTTGTTGTTTACTGAGCTCTGAGAAAGCTGGAGGTTGCAGTCTGAAAACGTGTTGTAGGCCTGATCCCCATTATCGTTGTATATGTCCTGCATTGCAGTCGAAGCATGAGCTTGGTCAGACTAATCCTGGGAGTGCTTAGATGAATCACTGGTTAAGTCTGAGGATCCATTGACATGCATATGATCTCCCACAATGCTGGTATTCATTGTTGAGCTGTGATCTAAATCTCTGTTTAATGCAGGTGCAGGTGCCTTGCCATAAATTTGATCCAGTTCTGATGTATGAATGTCATGAGTTTCTGCATCATCTGAAAACTGAACACCTACAAATGCTCCTCCCAAGAAATCTTCCAGCTTTCGGTGTTTCTGATCATTGTTGTTTGCATTCATAATTGCTTCAGATTTCATGACTTCTGACTAACTGCTCAAGCTCTTCTGATGCCATTCTGCAACAAAATTGTACATGAAAAAACAAATGTTAGGGCCCGTTCTGCAAAAATAACTGTGTATGACAAACTTAATGTTAGGGTCCATAGTTTACTGGGTATCACAATGTTTCTGTCAAATCAGTCCAATAAGTTATGTATCACCATAATCATGTTGGGAGTCATGTATGGAGATACCTGACCTGCACTGGTAATAAATAACCCACATACAAATTTGAAAGATTATGTGGCATGTACTGAGAAATAACAAAAAAAAAATGTATTTTACCATACTGCAATCATTTTCATTATCATCAAAATCTGAATGACATATAGAAGAGAGACTGTTATGGAATTTTTTTGTTTATGCTCTGGGGTCTCAAACCAAAATAGAAAATCAAGCTTCTTGTCTGTGGTTGTTCTATAACATGATTTCTATTAACAAGACGTGACATGAAAGAGTCTTAACAAATGCAAGCATGCAGCAGATCTAATCTAGCGAGAAGAACATCAATGGAGTACACTAACCCTAGGTAAAGATGCCCAAAAAAGTGGCTTCCTGCTTTGTTTAGGTAGTGAGAATAATCACATATAAGACCTCAATGAACCCATGTCCAAAGATGTGGTCGTTGTGTTTGAAGGAAGCTCAAAACCAGCAGCACTGCAGCTACCATAGGCATTAACATCAGCCTGAGAAAAGTTAGACATGATCATATTGCTTGTATCCACACCAGACTGATTATGACGTTGTTGTTGTTCCTGCATATCCAGATGAGGTTCCAAAGAAAATGCCAACCAATTATTAATAGATCCCATATCCCAAACACCCAAACAACCAAATTATCGATCTATAACAGTTATCTTTCTCTATATATCCTTCTTGGGACCTTCCTGATTGCAACAACTACAATGAATATATATCTCAATACCCAAAACTAAAACAGCCTCTGCAACACCAAACCTAATCCATATACTCACTGTATATATATATACTACTTCCCCATGAGAACATTCAAGCCCCACATAAAAGTCAACTCGTCGTCTTGGGGTGTTAAGAAGCCTCAGGCCCAGATAGAAGGGTCTTTGTATGATCAACTATTTCATACTCTTGCCTCTATGCTTTGCTCATAACAGTTCTAGACTTTTGGTGATGGACTTTGATGACCAACATTTGATTGGCACGGAGACTATATTATAATATGTCGTGAAGAAGGACACAGTGTCTATTTTTATAGCACCTTCATTGTCTCTTTGACCCAATGTTGCATAAGAGTCATGCTGATAGGAATTGTGTTGAGCTTTTGCTTAGATATGCTCCAAAGATCTAGTGTGCATTCAAATATTACTCTCACTACTTGTTGCACAATGGATCCTAGAAGGATATTTTATTAGGTCCTCCGATTGTTGAATGAATGAATGCAAAAGTTGGGGATGAATTAATGCAAAAGTTTCTTAGGAGTGTCCCATTTTGAGCTTGGGGTCACAAGAGTTCTAGCTTTCAGTGGATAGTATATTCTGTAGATGGAAAGGATAGAAGAGAATACAAGTGAACATGGATTGTTTTTATGCCAATTAGCAGGTTTTTACTCTTGTTTTCTGGACACGTCGTAGTAGTGGAGGTTGAAGTCATAGTGACAACCTCAAAGCATCTCCCGATCTTAACTGCTATGGATGTAGGTGAAGACCTGAACACGGACATGTTTCCTTGTTGGCATTGGATGAATGTATGAAGACTTTGGAGAGAATTTGGAATCTAGTTCCCGGTTGTATGGCAAAATGGGTTGGATCCTCTGGTGGGAAGTTGCCTCTCAATTCACTTGTAACCTCATGTGGGGTGGGGGTAGGATGGTAGCTAAATAACCCACATACAAATTTGAAAGATTATGTGGCATGTACTGAGAAATAACAAAACAAAAATGTATTTTACCATACTGCAATCATTTTCATTATCATCAAAATCTGAATGACATATAGAAGAGAGACTGTTATGGAATTTTTTTGTTTATGCTCTGGGGTCTCAAACCAAAATAGAAAATCAAGCTTCTTGTCTGTGGTTGTTCTATAACATGATTTCTATTAACAAGACGTGACATGAAAGAGTCTTAACAAATTCAAGCATGCAGCAGATCTGATCTAGCGAGAAGAACATCAATGGAGTACACTAACCCTAGGTAAAGATGCCAAAAAAAGTGGCTTCCTACTTTGTTTAGGTAGTGAGAATAATCACATATCAGACCTCAATGAACCCATGTCCAAAGATGTGGTCGTTATGTTTGAAGGGAGCTCAAAACCAGTAGCACTGCAGCTGCCATAGGCATTAACATCAGCCTGAGAAAAGTTAGACATGATCATATTGCTTGTATCCACACCAGACTGATTATGACGTTGTTGTTGTTCCTGCATATCCAGATGAGGTTCCAAAGAAAATGCCAACCAATTATTAATAGATCCCATATCCCAAACACCCAAACAACCAAATTATCGATCTATAACAGATATCTTTCTCTATATATCCTTCTTGGGACCTTCCTGATTGCAACAACTACAATGAATATATATCTCAATACCCAAAACTAAAACAGCCTCTGCAACACCAAACCTAATCCATATACTCACTGTATATATATATACTACTTCCCCATGAGAACATTCAAGCCCCACATAAAAGTCAACTCGTCGTCTTGGGGTGTTAAGAAGCCTCAGGCCCAGATAGAAGGGTCTTTGTATGATCAACTATTTCATACTCTTGCCTCTATGCTTTGCTCATAACAGTTCTAGACTTTTGGTGATGGACTTTGATGACCAACATTTGATTGGCACGGAGACTATATTATAATATGTCGTGAAGAAGGACAGAGTGTCTTTTTTTATAGCACCTTCATTGTCTCTTTGACCCAATGTTGCATAAGAGTCATGCTGATAGGAATTGTGTTGAGCTTTTGCTTAGATATGCTCCAAAGATCTAGTGTGCATTCAAATATTACTCTCACTACTTGTTGCACAATGGATCCTAGAAGGATATTTTATTAGGTCCTCCGATTTTGAATGAATGAATGCAAAAGTTGGGGATGAATTAATGCAAAAGTTTCTTAGGAGTGTCCCATTTTGAGCTTGGGGTCACAAGAGTTCTAGCTTTCAGTGGATAGTATATTCTGTAGATGGAAAGGATAGAAGAGAATACAAGTGAACCTGGATTGTTTTTATGCCAATTAGCAGGTTTTTACTCTTGTTTTCTGGACACGTCGTAGTAGTGGAGGTTGAAGTCATAGTGACACTGACAACCTCAAAGCATCTCCCGATCTTTACTGCTATGGATGTAGGTGAAGACCTGAACACGGACATGTTTCCTTGTTGGCATTGGATGAATGTATGAAGACTTTGGAGAGAATTTGGAATCTAGTTCCCAGTTGTATGGCAAAATGGGTTGGATCCTCTGGTGGGAAGTTGCCTCTCAATTCACGTGTAACCTCATGTGGGGTGGGGGTAGGATGGTAGCTAGAACCTAAAGAGGAAACAAAAAGAGAACGAAGAGCAATTTAGTTCAGCTCGCAAGGGATTTCAGATGGATTTCTTCAATACAGAAGATCAATAAAAAATTGGGTGATTTGGAGAGCCAACTTATGAGGTTTGAAGATTACAAGGCTAGATGAACCACAAAAAGGCCATAACCTCTCGGATAAAGGACGTGGATGCACTTTCTAATTACTTCCACTGGTAAAATGGAAAGGAAAGTTATGAATCAGACTGAATCCTAACACTCAGAAAATCCTTTGGTAATCTATTTGAGAAGGACGTTGAAATCATTTCTTTAGTGAACTTACCACAAAGTCCTTAGCATCTGTTGGACAAGAAATATGACCTTCGCTGGTTTGATAAAACTTATTCCCAAAGACTTCAAAGACATGATGGGAGGCTGGAGATCCGTCACCCTCCTCAATCATAGAAGTCCTTGTTGAAGGTGCTATAATTGCACGTGTCTTGTGACAAAGACTTGGAATGGTAGGCCATTGGATCCCAGGTAGAAGGACCAAATGATGCAGGGAAATAAGCAACACATCAGGATGCACAACAAAAAATGATGCTACTAACATTTTGGGAAAGGACCTATGAACAGACTTGATGCCAACATAGGTGAACCCCCTACAAAACAATTATGTAGACACCTAGGGGAAAAGGCAGCTGGTAAAAATGAGCCAAAATATGAGAAAGGATGGATTCAAAACTAGGCTCTAATACCAGCTGATATAACCACAATAGACATACAACAGAGAACACAGAATAAAGTACACACCAATATGTAAAACAAAAGCTAATTAGGAATTAGCTACCAAAACCAATGGTATACACTATTGATTAGCATATATTAAATAGATTTACAAGGATGTGGATGTGTCCTGGTTAGATAAATCCAAGCAAATACTAACTACCCAAAATCCTCCTCAATTATTCTTACAAGCAGCTAGTGAAGTTCCAAAGAACTGAAATTCACATCAATCAGTTTTACTTACATCCAGTCAGGGGAACTCCAGTGAACTAAACCAAGTGTGCATGTAAACATTTACAGTCATGTCGACAGTCACAAGAGGAATTAATTCTTATCAGTATTAGCAGTTTATAGAGAAAGAAATGGAAATAATGATAGAACCAAGAAGCTACTTAACAATTCTCTTTGCTTCCAAAGAAGACAGAGAATGGGTTTTCCACTGTGGGACATGGTTCATGATCTTTGAGTACAGGAACAGAATTTGCCTATAGTCACTCAAGTAAAAGTATTAATAGGTAAGGTTGTTAACAGCTCCAACTGAAAATTAAAATTTAACTCCTTGAGACTTATAGGAAATAGTCTGGGTGAGTTTGTGTATGCCTCTAACCTTGCAATTGATAGAACAATAGCCACTTATGCATGAATATCCATTTACCTAGATTAAGATTACATTGTGGTTAATGGGGCAAACTAAGGAAGATCCAATTGAATAAGTACGCATACCATGTACTATACAATCTACCATGAATAAGTGCCTCTGTTGACATGATGTCCATAAGCAAGTAACAAATCCTTAAACAATTAAACTCCCAATAGGGTCTCCATCAGAAAAATGCGTCAAGAAAATATGCAGAAACAAACAAACATGTCAGAGAATATAGAAGAGGTATAAAAGGTCAGTCTATCAACTGAAATGCATATACACAGCAGTAGTTAGATAAGATTATAAATAGAGCATTTAGCAGAATATATACTTCCTGATCCATTTCCAGTCCTTTCAGATACTCATGACGTAGAATACCCACTAGAGGGAAGAAAAGAAGAACCTCGATTGGAAGCCCAAGTGGAGGAAAATAAACCTACAAGTATATCACCTTTAATCAATATATACAGCTAGCAATCCACGAGTCAACACAAGAACGTGTGAAACATTCATTGCAATCTCCTACTGATACTTGAGAAAATACAAAATACACGAGAAACAAATCAATTCAGCATCCTACATACATAGTATGATAGGAAACTTTGAAGATCAAGAGAAATGATAGATGCCAAGGGCTAACAGAAAAAACAACGAACAAGTAGAAAAATAACATCAGGAAGTTGAACACTAGGAACCGAAACATATTGTCTAGCAGAAAATTCTCCTACGGAATTGAACCAAGCTTCCTGCAGAATTTACACAGATTTGGCATATTTTCAGAGTGGATTTTTGTTTTTATCTAGAAAAAAAGAAATACAAATATTTTTGCCAACTCTTCTATGGACATTTTTTTTTCTGCTTTCAACAAGGCTATGGTGAACTTTAATGTATTTATTCAGGTTCAACAAAGTGGCCCTGGAATACTTCTTTTTGCCAATGGCATTCTCCTCTCTCACTCTACCGATGGTTTACTATTGTGATTCCCACCTTACTTGTTATTATTCCGGTCTCTTTAGTTTTGAGCTTAAGAATGTTACCTTTCCTTTAAACCTTCATATAGCTTATGTGCTTGTAGTTCCCAATTGGTCTTCACTTGTCCTTCCTTACTCTCGAAAACACTCCTTTCCTCACTAACCACCTTAGCTCTTGGGCCTTTGACTCCTCTTAGTACTCTCTATCCATTCAAGCACTCAATATACTGTTAGAATAACAAAAAAAATGCATTCAACCATTTAGATACAAGCTCTTACCTTGTTAGAAGCTTATGTGACCTTGATGAGATTTAATGTAAATGACTAAATCCTTTTTGTTTTGATAAATTATATTATATTAAAATGGAAGAGGAATGTACTTACAGCCAACTTAAGAGAAACAAATGCCTAACCTGGAGTGAGTCAGATTACAAAGGATTTAGTCATTTACACTGTAACTTATTCTTGGGTTTGGAAAATTCTAAGATCAGAAATAAAGGCTATATTTGAAAAGATTAAGTGGAGTAACACAATAATAAAGTAGAATAATCTCTTGTCATTATAATATATAATCACAAGATACGTGCCTTGATAAGAGGCTTCTCTGCCCTCCTTTCGTTTGAGAAAGGAATTAAAATATTTCATGACTTGTACATTTGGGTAGAGAAGCCTCTTCTCAAGGCACATATTTGGTCATTAGATATTATAATGACAGAGTTTGTAGAGTATAAATTGGATTGATACTGGATACTAGACAATGAAAAGCAATCTACTTTATCTCTAATGAAAACAAAGACCTATGATAAGTTTCAAGATTCAAGTTTGCTTCCAATTTAATCTTGTAACTTATCGTAGGTCTTATTGCAGCATGGTTTTGAATATGTGGACCTTCTCATGCTATTTTGTTTTCATTTTTAATAGATTAGATTGCTTTTCCTTGTCTAATTTCTTCGTTTTTTCCTTTTTTCCAGGTTTCATTGTCTTCTCTTGCTCTAGTTGGTGTGGAGTGGCTTTAGTGAAAGAAGGTAAGATAAGATTACATTCTAGTCCTATATATAGTGGTAGATAGTTAGAACATGCAAATACTTTTATTCATTTTTAAAAAATATTTTTCTCTATTATTATCACGAGTTTTACCTTTTTTGTAGGACACTATTACCCAATTAGCCACTATACTTGGAAAAAATGGAAAGACAGGTACTTTCATTTTCTGCCACTTGTATTATTTCTTTAATGAATTGAATCTCAATGAAGATTAGTATTATTACAGTCATGAGTTTTTTTTATAATACTCAGATCTTAAATAACACTCATAAGGGACCCTCTTTTAGCTTACAAAAATGGATAAGTAAGGGCCAAATACCATAATTTTCATGAGTAGATGGAATATATAATGGCACAAATGACCTCATAGTTCAAACTACTGATGTTTTAGTTTATGGAAACATCATAACGGAAATACCCATTTCCAAACTATAAAAATATAAGTCTGAAGTTGAGAGGTAGATGCTTATTATTTAAAGTATATGATTTATGTAGGAAAATAGTATATCTTCATCTGAATGTTCAGATGAACATGTACCGAGACCTACTCCAGGGACAAATGAATATTTTAATGAAATGATATATTGTACTTGTGAAAAGTGCAAAAATAGAAAATTAAAGAAGCGTCGACTCGTTGGTATCCATAGGTTGAAGTATGAAGTTTATATAGAGGAGGTATACTATACTAAATTTTCAAAAATGCCTGTTATTAAAAAATATGAAAATTTTATATCACATTATTATTAACTATTTTAAATGATATTGTAATGTATAGCCAATCCAAGTTCTTAATAATGTTGATGAAAGGGCATATGACACTGATGATAGTGGCACTCACAATGAAGGAGAAGACACATATATGGGTGATACCACTTCTCAATTAAATGAGGATGGGGTGAACGAATTTTACAAGACTTCTACACATATGCTGAAGAAGTTGATGATTCGCCCCTAACTCAACTTGCTAGGACGCCTCTTTACCCAAATGCAAATTTGTCTGTATTGGCAACACTTATGTTATTTTTGAACTTGAAAGTTATGCATGGAATGACGAATACATGCTTCACTGATATCTTGAGGTATATTTTAAACTCCTCTAAACTATATCTCTCCATGTCATTCAAGTTTTGAATATTGTGTATAGTGAATAATATAAAGATCTTTTGTTGTTTTATGTAGACTTTTGGCAGATAAGATACTTCTAAAGGAAAATAAGATGCCTCGTTCACAAAAGGAAGTATCTTCAGCAATGAAAGACATTGGGATGGAGTACAAAACATATGATGCATGTCCAAATGACCATATCTTATACTATGGTGAAAATGAAAATTTACAGCAATGCCCAATATGTTTCACCAATAGATATCGTGAAGATCAAGTGTCCAAGAAAGTTCCTTATAAGGTTCTACGCCACATTCCAATAACACCAAGGTTTGAGAGGATGTTCAAATGTAAAGATTTGGCAAAATTTATGGACTATCATGCACTAAGAAGGAGCCAAGATGGTGTCATGCGTATGGTGGCTGATAGCAAAGATTGGAAGGAGCTTGAAGAAAAATGGCCTGATTTAAGAAATGAGTCAAGGAATGCAAGACTTTCATTGGCAATGGATGGTGTCAATCCTTTCGGAGATCTTAGAACAACATACTCTGTTTGGCCGGTTTTCCTTGTTAACAATAATCTTCCCCCTTGGATGGCAATGAAAAAAGAGCATGCAATGCTAACTCTAATAATACCAGGTATATGAACTTCTTAGTGTTATGTTCTCTTGAAGATGATGTACATTTACATGAATATATTTAAATTTTAATTCACATTTTATTCATAGGAAAACACCAGGTGAAAGATATGGACACATACATGGAGCCTCTCATTGATGAGTTATGTGAATTATGGAAGGGTGTCAACATGTATGATGTATCGAGACCTAGCAATGATAGGATCTTCCTTTTTCGTGCAATACTTATGTGGACAATTCACGATGCTCCGGGGCTCTCTGTGTGTTGTGGTAATCTATTTATCATATTAATTTGTAATCATTCTATTTATGTTGCTGCCCATTAATTAAATATGGTTTCCATACTAATTTTTCAGGCCTACAGACTAAAGGGAAACATGGTTGTCCATCATGTGGGCCAAACACTATATCTAGGCAATCAAAGGATCTTAAAAAAACCGTGTACGATGAATACAGACACTTCTTACCTCAAAACCATCGTTATCGCATGCATGAGAAAAATAAGTTCAATGGAAAGGAAGAGGAAAGGAGGCGACCAAAAAGGATGAACCCTTTAAGGTGGAAATCAACATATGAAAAAAAGGAAGGGAGAGCTTATCCATTGGGAATGAAAAGACTATCTAAGTTTTATAAGTTAGATTATTACGAGCATCTCCCAATAGCTCATCTATTTGATACAATGCATATTGGAAAAAATGTGGCAGAGTGCTTATGGAAACATCTAAAGGGAACCAATAATGAAGACCAAATAAAATTAAGGAAGGACCTCAAAACCGTCAATATGATGCCAAACATGTGGTTACATGAAAATAACACATATGATCCTGCGCCATGGGTTCTTACAGCAGAGGAGAAACAATATATGTTTGATACTATGCGTGCCATAAGATTTCCAACTGGTTTTGGTGCGACATTAAAAACTGTATTCACAAGAGATGGTTCAGAGTTTTCTGGAATGAAAACACATGATTGGCATAATTGGATAAAGGTAATTCATGATATCTTATATTTCTTGGTAGTATAATTGAAATTTTCAATATATTAGTAATGTAGAAGATAATATATAGTTTAAATGCTATTTTTCAATGTTGGTGTAGTATGTGCTTCCTACAGCAATACAAAGCACTTTCAACCATGACATCGCACAAACAATTTACAAATTGTCCAAATATTTGAGGTATTATAAACCATCATTTGTTATTCAATAATTAATTTTTTTCCTTCTATAAATATCATTTTCAATGTCTTTATAATTGTTTTAACATATATTTTGCAAATATTATAACTGGTGATATGTTAATGCTTGTTACTAAAATTTATAGGTGGGTATCATCTAAAGAGATACATCCAGATGAGTTGAACTATTGGAAGAGGAATGTTGCTCTTTTGATGTGTGACATTCAAATGTGTTTCCCTCCAAGTTTCTTCAATTCTCAAGAGCACTACCTTATACACCTGGTAGAAGAGATTGAACAATGTGGGCCCATCCATCTCAGGACAATGTGGCTTGTAGAGAGATATATGAAGGTCCTAAAACATTTTGTGAGGCAAAGAGCTCGACCTGAAGGTTCTATGGTTGAAGGGTACATGGTTTTTCAAACCATGGTTCATTTATCTGAGTACTTGCCTCAATTGCATCTGGAGGCTCCAAGATTATGCGGTGATCAACAACCTTAATCCATTGAAGATAGAAAACTAGAGGGTCAAGGAACTTCAAAATGGATAAAAGGTAATCTTAAATGTTAGTAGTAGTTTTTAAATCCTAAGTATTGTATGATGCATCCTGTAAAGAATGGTTAGATCAATGATTAGTTAAATACTTTTTGTTGTAGATGCTAAGGAGTGGGAGTCATTGCATTTGTATGTTGCATACAACTCTAAATTTATGTTAGAATGGATGGAGAAGTATGCTGAACAAAAGAAAATAGAAGATGAGAAGGCATGGGCTGATATATATAATAGACATGGTCAAAACTCTAATAGAGGACTTCCTGCATGCCATAAAAGAAAATGGCCAGATAGATGCTCATGGCATTGGTTAAAGACAAATGTTGAACATGAGGCAACCAAGGGAATGAAAGCAGTGACAAAAAAACAAGTAGATTTCGTTAAAGGATCTATAAATGGGGAGGTAATATACAAATAAAGTATTATGATGAATATTGTTTAATCTAAAGATTTTTTTATCATTGAAACTATTTAGTTAACCTTTTTTGTCCTTGAATCTAATTGGATAATATGTACATATGCATTTAGGTAACATATTACAAAGCAATGTGGATTAGCAGTCATCATTTTCGAATCAGGAAGATCGATGAGAAGTGAAAAACTTATGATAGTGGAATTTCAGCACCATTTGAAGTGGAGTGTCGTTCACATGCATATGACACAAACACAATCACGAGTACACTTCGGTATTATGGAGTGTTGGAGGATATAATAGAGCTTGATTTCACATCTTTTAAAAAAGTTATTTTTCGTGTTATATGGTATAGGCTCATTGAAGTGGGCCTTGACAAAACTATTTTGTTGCATGAGAATGGATTCAATATGATAAATACATCGAGGTTTGAATCTACTTCTGAACCTTATGTGTTTCCAAACCAATGCAGTCAAATATTTCTTGTTCCAAATTTAGAACACCCTGGTTGGTCCTTTGTGATAGATTATGATCCAAGAGGACGAAGAGTCACCTTTTCCGAAGATGTAGAAGGCCATGATGTAATTGAAGAGGTAGAAGATCCACTTGAAGACATAGATGACCAAGTTGAGGATGATGATAACATGACTATTGATGATGAATATGAACAATATGAAGTTCCAGAAGGACAAGAACAACATTTTGGTGATCAAATACATGAACATGATGAGTTTATTGATCATCATTTACCTATGGCTGAAGGGGATGAAGATCATGAGAACCATGGTATTAATTTATTTGTGGATCTGGGGCCCATTAATTATGGTGTATTCATGCCTCCAGATGAGGAAATTGTAATGTCAGATGAAGATGATTTTATTTAATCATAATGTAAACCTTAAAATCATTGTAAGGACATAACACAATTTGATATATTTTATGAGTGGATTGCTAATGTTTTTTTCTCTTGCATACATTGCACATGTTTCCTTGTTTCATTAAATGTTTCCTTATTGAAGATTATATGAAGATGCACACCTTTTGGTCCTTTTGAATATATATATTTTTTGATACATGAAATGAAATGGAAATTTAGTATTGCATATGTTATTATTCATTTGTTAGTGAAGTTGTTCAATGTTACATGCAACTTTGAAGTTTTTTTTGACTATTAATAATTTTTTTTTTATGATATTTTAAAGGATCGTGGTAGGCCCTCTACTTATGCACTAGAAAATCCTAACATGAGAGTCCGCCGAGAAGTAAATCCCGTACCATACTTTCTACATCCAACATTGAAACAGTTAGTATTCCAATTCCGTCAAGCATGCCAAAACATAGTATAGCACCAGAGTTAAGGAGTAACCCTTCATGTGTGGGTTCTCTCCGAATTCACCCTCCAACACCACAACATGCTTCCTTGACAAGTATCATAGAATCACAAGCCAAAATTTTAACGCTCCTACCAGATACTCCTGAATTTTATGAAGTTAGACAGGAAGTAATTAAGCAAATTCATGCATTGGAGTCTACATTGCTGGAAAGTACAGGTCTTGCTGCACCTGAACAGGTATGCTTATGATAATTAATTATGTATAAAATATTCCTAACAGTCCTAATTATCATTCATGTGCTATAAAACAGTCATAACATCAATTTTTCATATTGCATGGTTTACAATAGTCCTAACAAACATTCATGCTCTATACATATAGGAAGAAAATGGCATGCCCCCTGATGTACCTATAGGGGAAGCTACTGTGACCCTTACGACTACAACAATCTCCACAGTGAACACAAAAGGAAAGAAAGAGGTTACAATCTTGTTAACCTCGGATGGAAATGTCTTAAAAGATGAAATGGGGTCGAAATTTTTCCAATTTCTATTTCATCGCGCAGAATGCCTATTTGGAAATACCATACAAGTGGATTGGAGAAAACAAGCCAATTCTAAGAAAGATGAACTCTTTGAAGATGTCATAAAAGAGTTTGGAAATCCTGGTTTTAACAAGGATTTCATAATGGATTATGCACGGAAATTCATTCATTCTAAAAGAGACAAAATAAGATCAAAGCTAACAAATGACCTAAGATATCCCCGACCAGCTTGGATCACTAACCAAACAACATGGGATGAGCTTATCAAAGATGCCAAATTCAAGAGAAAGTCCTTCAAAAATCCAAACTACATGCCATCTGCACGAGAAGGAGGTAAAAGACGCCTTCGAGATACAACAAAAGGCTACCCAAGCTAGGATGTCAAGTATTGGGTCCCATAAATTGGGGTCGGGTGGGTATAATAGTATTCGTGGGAGCTTGGTAAGTGAATAATTTCATTTATATTTTTTATATTTTTTCGGTGACTTGAATGTATTGGATGACAAATGATACTTGATAAATTAAAATGTCTTTGTACACTTAGGTTCACCAATTTCGAAAGGAAGCTTCAGATGAAGATCTGAAATATGCTTTAATGCATGGTTCCCAAGGGCTCCGACAACATATGATAGATCGAGGGGAGAAATTGGTCATTGAGCACGAATCTAAGGTAAGTTTATTGTAGTATTTGATGACATAATAAAACATTTAAGTATCAATGTTGTGGTAATTTAATTAACTAAAGTATGTTGTTTAATAGGATGTGCAACAATCAAACTCCTTAAAGGGTGCAACTGACAGTGAACATGAAGATGCCACAGAAGGATGTGATGATTTTGTTGTTGGACAAAATGAATCGATTGACCTTCTTGTGACTCATCTGGAAAACAACCCAGAAATCCAACAGACAAGAGTTCAGGATGATTATCATGTTGCACCATCTATTATAGTTCCTCGTCAAAAGAGGACAAAAAAGAATAGAAATTTTTCCTATCCGGCTAAATAGATTTAAATTGACTGTTATTTTATGAATTATTGGCTATTTCATTACCAGTGAACTTATTGATTTGTTTTATGAACTTATTGAGAGTTTGATCAATCTATAAAACTATTCAAATGCATGTGAAACACAAATATTTATGTGATAGCCAGATTTATAGCATGTATCTGTACATTTTAAGATGGTATTTTTTGCCTCATAAGAACTTCTATAACCTTCTTTTTGATGAGATGGCTATAATATACTCAATAAAGGTTGATTGATCTTTAATTCTATTATGATCATTATCTTTTGGTTTGCAGCCCCCAGGTATAAATATTTTTTTTAATCATGTACGAGCAATTCATCCTTGCATCTAAATTTTGAAGAGTTGCAAACTGACATGAAGGGCTAGCTCTGGACTGGGATAAAGGGTAGCTGCTCTGAGCTACAGGACTGTAGATAATCCATTAATTTATCACCATCTAGGCAGTTAATTTACAATATTGATGTCTTTCTTTTTTATAGCATTTGCATATTTTATCTAAAAATTAGCCAGTTCTTTAGACTAGTTTTGTAATGTAAGTTTTGTGTTCCAATGCTTGAAATATGCTTTCTAAATCAATAGTCTTTATTTTTCTAGGTATGGGATGTTCTCAGCAATCTGGAAGTTGTAAATATTGTTTCGTCAGCATCCACTAGAGCTGTTGCAGCTAAAATGGTAGTTGAGTCTGCAGTCCGTGCATGGCGGCATAAATTCCCAACTTCTAAGACTGATGACTGTGCTGTATGTTTAAGACTTGTAGGAGTCCATATCATTTGGCATGATGATTTAAGAATTATGTTTCTTCTATGTTTAAGACTTGGATATGAGGTCCATATCATTTGGCATTTTTAATAAAGAATTGTTGTTTAAAGATTTGGCAAGATGGTTTATTAATTTTTGTGGGTGTATATCAGGTGATGGCTAACGATAGTAAAGAATTTAAGTGTCGGAGGTATAAAACTCGGCACAGGTTTTACGGTTATGCCTTGTGAGCTCTCTCTTTCCTGTGGTGTTTACCTTGTGATACTTTGCAAGTGTTTCATTAGTGTTGTCTACAAACAAAGTGGCATATCCCACATAACTTCAGGAGTCCATTCCACTATAATTCTCTCTATATTATTGTAGTTATTTTTGGCTTGCAGAGTTTTTCAATGATGGAAATTCAGCAGAGTTAGGAATAAATTAGTTTTATTGATGATTGACATTTTTTTCACCATTTACACCTCTCTTTCAGCAGCTTATCTTTGACATTGTGTTCTATCAGGGTAAGGACCTTGTGATTGCACAGGTTGGTGATTCTCGGGCTATTATGGGAACAATTTCTCCCAATGGCAGTTTATCAGCCATTCAGTTGACAATTGATATGAAGGCAAACTTGCCTGGTAGGCCTTCTATCTCTTTCAAACAAATTAATCAGACTTATTTATGTCTAATATATGTTTTATGGCATTCTGTTGCCTTAAATTTTCATCTACCTAACTATAAGAATGTCTAATATTTTTTTTTAGAATTAATATGTATCATTCTATTATCAAAATCATCTTGAGGATGTAGGTATAACAGTTGGGACAGTGATACTTGTTTTTGTTGCAGTGTCGTTGTTTATATAAACATAATATGTTCAGGGTATTGAAACAAGAATAGCAAACCCATAAGATAGAAAATTTGTTGCAAATGGGTAATGACTGAATAGAAATCATATGTTACTGATTGAATACGGAGCCTATGTTAATGTATAGCACATAATTGCACACCATAGTACATAAAATATACAATACATTTTTGCATTGCACCCATCTTAGTGTCCATCTTGTTAAATCCATATGCTACTCTAAGACAACATGGAAACTTGTATGTCGTATCTCTTGGTTTACATAACTATTGGAATCACTTGGGAATGGTAGTGTCAATTTGAAGCCTTTATAGCATGTCAAACATTGTGATATAGAATTGCTAACTACTCTACAATTTCTACTTTTCGGATATCATTCTAATTCCAGTCTTCTTTCTATTTCTGAGGATAATCCTTAACTTAGCTGCTTCAACACCAAAAATGAAAGTAGCATTGTTTTCTTCCTTAACTAGAGTTCTGTGAATTGATTTAATGTTTTGTAAACACCAATTATGTATACATGGACATCTGAGACAGTTTCTTTTATGCTAAAAATTCAGAGTATTTTTCAGAATTCTATATTACTAACATTCCTCCTGACCTGTTTTGTGCAAATTTTGCTTTAAATGTCACACTCAGTCAAATGTTCTTGACTTTAAATTCTAGTTGTTCCTATGTTACCTTGGTTCTTGGAGCAGTATCATATCTTCCTTTTGCTTCTGTATATGATGTGCAATATTGTTATTCTGTAAGGGGCTTGGCGTCCCCACATGTTCAATGCCAATTTTCTCAAGACAGGAAATTTCTTAAAGTGATACCCGTTATGATTACTTCTAGGTGTGTGTTTTTTTACTTCTTTACTAAAAAGGCTTGTTTAATAGCTGGTATTTTCTTCCGACTGTTACTTTTCCCTTTTTCCTCCAAATGTGGTTTAACACCAAGGTCCCAGGCTTTCCAGCCCTTACAACATTCATTCAGCTCATCTCCCCCTCGAATTTTATATTTTTTTGTTTGCCATTGATCTTCTTCAAATGATTCTTCCACTTTGGTGTCCTCAATATCAACTGATGTTGTTATTTCTTGAATACCTAGTTTTATATATTTTTTGCCATTTATTTAATTTTTTTGATTTGTAACAAAATTGAGGACTTGAAATGTTAATATGCACTTCAGAATTTAACAACCTTTTGATTGATAACCAGACTTCTGGTGAAAATTACCTTTTGTTCTTAAGACAAGAATCTCAGGATGTCTACAAATACTGATTAGCAATGATTTGTCTATTGTTATATCTGCAATGAGTTTGATTTTTGCTGTTTATATTCAGTAACGGCTTTCATTTCATTTTTCTGTGACAATAGGGGGTCCATAAATTTGTGGGTTCATCCTGCCATCTCTTTCCACCTCTTTGCTTGTTTGGATATGGAAATAATTTAACAAATGGTACCTTCTATCTCAAGCGCAAGGATATTGCAGCCTAGCAGACTTAAGCTATAGTGAATTTATTGAATTTAATATCCTAACAATCAATACACAGAATATATACCATATATATATATATATATATATGATGTGTACATGATCAGAGAGTTTGTCTACATTGCTGACTACCATGATTTGCAAGGGATTGCATGACTTCTACCTGAGTTCTGAGGGATATGATGTAGTCTACCGCTTCTTGTAATAGACATCAATATCAAGCTCCTTGCAAGTTCATATGGAGAAGGCTTCGTCTTCTTCATGAATGATCTTTTCATTGCTCTCCTCCTGCCAACCATGAGTTTCTGCATGTGGGTACCATAGCAGCACTCAACGTTTTTATTTGTTTTCAATTTCTGCCTGTATCTCGCCTTGTTCTTGCCTATAATCTTCTGCAAGAGGGACTTATCCTCGTTAATCTTAGAGATTTTTTATATCATGGCACGGCTCCAAAGGCTCCCATTGGATGTTAGGGCCAGTGATATGTCTGCTGCAAGCTTGATCCTCGTCCTCCTCTTCAGCAAATTCAAGTCCTTGCGGTTATCAATTGTATCAATGCTGCCAAGTGCCCTTAGCAGCCTTCTCAAGTATATCTGTCTAAAAGAACTTGGTGGGATATTCATCTGTAATGATGAAATCCTTCAGATATCTACAACTCTCAGCAGACTTCATGAAACCCATACAAGTGATGCTGCCACAGACACAAGAAATTGATGAAATATATTTGTATAGAGACCTCTGTGAATATATGGGTATGAGTACATGTACATATATCTTATATAACCTGATATTGCCCCTTTGCTTTAGCAGAATATGGATGTAAGGCCTACAAACATGGCCTGACATTCATGAATATGTCATCCCTAATGAAACACATTGGCGCAATGGCCAACAGGGATGAAAACCCCCGCTGCAGTTCTGTTTTGCTGCTCTCAACATGCACCGCCCTTCACACAAGTCGCATGCATGAAGGCACTTGTCTCAGCCATATGCACCTCCCTCTACCCGGCAACAGGAACAAATCCACGTCGCTGTTTTTAACAGGTCCAAATAAACTTTAACAAAATAGGCGCTATCTCCAGGAATATACCAGATTCTATTTGGCAATGAAGGCATTACTGAGGACCAATCGGAACCATTCAAAATTATTTTTTCATAAAAACCATAGCTCCAAATGATATATTTTTTGAAATAATTGGTTCGAACATTACAATTGTACTGGTATATGTGCAAACTAATTGCCGCTATTTCTTTTCCCTTTCCTGCTTTAGCTATGTGTAGTCAGGGAAATAGAGATAAAATCGGCCACAGATAATGAGATACAGAGAGAGGGTTTCTATCCACTGGTTGGTAAATAGGGCGTGTGACTGATTCTGACCCACATTAATGTTGTCATCATAACACGGTGTATACACAGGATATTGTTCAAATTAATCTGCCATGCCTGGGATTGGATTGTTGCTTTACATATTTTAACTTCTGCACACATTTGTACATAGGGTATTGCTTAACTTGATCTGTACAAATGTACTTTCATGAGTCCCAATATTCAGATACCAAACATCTATGTATTCTTTGAGCTACAAACAAAATTTTCTTCCTTCTTTTTACACGAATAATGATAACGTCAATGTGGATCCATAGCAATAATTTGCACAAGGTACACCAAAATTATTTCCTCCACCATGAACCTGCTTCTTTATCTGCACTTAGAAAGATAGCTTTGGTAACTCAGCCTAGCTGCCTACTCTCCCAAAGATGGATTTTTAGACCAGACCAAAGCATTCTCTTCTCTGATTGTAGCCAGGTGCCATTTCAATTTCTCCACATATGCTCCTCCCTGTTCACCTTCCACCTCCACTAATGTACAGTCCCTTGCAGATTCTTTTCCCGCTCAATTCTTCTCCTGCCATGGTCCGCTGTGCAATTACCACACTTTATGTTTGTTTCTAATGTGTAATCAATGGCACAAACTTCAAACTGCCCTGCCACAATAAATTCATATTGTGCATATCCTGCAAACATGGTATTCCATGAGCCCACATTCCTTTGAGGCATTTTGAGCATACATGCACACCTATATCCTTACCCTCCACTGTCTCCTGGCTGATAATTTTTTAATTTAATATTTTTCCCTCTTATTAAATTAAAAAAAAATCATTTATCTGACAATGACAATTAATGGTTATCTTCAAATAAACTTAAACACACATAAAATAACACAAAAAATAACAATCTAAGCCTATCATGACAAAAAAGGGGCGAAAAAAAATAGAAAAGCTTTATAAGAAACTTCCATGCTATTTCTGTTCAGCCACAGTGTAGGATTTATACCCTTTGTTGTCTTCTTTGTTGAGTATTTCTAGCTTGTAAGGATAACCATGTCTTCTGTATACTGTAATAATTGTATTCCATGAGAAACTGTCTTCTTCTTTTACTTGCTCAAACTCTTTACTGGCATCTATTAAAACTTTGTACTTGACATACATTTAAATCTGTTTTTTACGAAAAGTTCTGTCTAGCAAATGCCATTTAATCACGTGTGCCCAATGAAAGAGTGGAGTGTTTTTCCTTGTGAAACCATGGTCATGAAAATACAGCCCTGCAGTAATTGCAAATATGTAATCTTCATTTGAAAGAATGCCTGATGTAGTTGTAACTGCTCTAGTAGACATCTATACAAAATGTCAAAGCATACCTAATGCACATGTACTGTTTCAAAGAAAGCGTGAAAAAGATGTGGTATCAGGCATTGTCATAATTGCAATATATGCAGCAGATGGATTTCGCAGGGATGCTCCCACTCTTTGACATACTAAAAACAGTTTAGAACATGACCACACCATTTAAGCTTTATTTCTATTTTATGAGCATACAACTATGCAGATTTAGAGGATGAGGGCTATAGATACTTTTAAATTGAAAAGTGCATAAAAATACAGTTTCAATTTCGTGAACTATAATTTTAAATTTGTCATTTGACATAGGAATTGAAAACCTGGCCTAATACCATGATTTTGGTTTCTTGTTGATGTAGTTGCAAGTACCGTAGTAGATGTCTGTACAGAACATGGAAGCATATCTAATGCATATGAATTGTTTAGAGGATAGGCAAAAGGTTTTAAGAACTTGAAACTGTGTCTGTATATCTTCCTCCTCAACAGTCTTGGCTTCTTGATGAATCTGTTGAATTTTTCACATCCTAGGATGAAGACGCCACATGCTAGTTCAATGGAGTTTGCAGTGACCACCTGTATAAGTGCTGAGCAGGAAAATACTAACATGACATACCTATGTACTCAGCAGGCTAAGAATACACTCAATACAGAACCCTGTTTCTCTTCAAATGGAGTTCGAGCTCAGCGATAATTTAAAAAAAAAACATAACTTAAAAATATGTATGAAACAAGACTGCAAGAATATTATTGACAGTTTTTTTTTTCATAAAAAGTATACGAATGATTTTTAATAACTCCTCTGTTACAGATATTTAGAGGTCCTACTTGAACCAACCCTTAACAGTTGTGAACATGGACTACATCACAATGGATTTTAGTAATGAGTGCAGTTTCGTTTGAGATACTAAATGAAGAATAACAAAAATGTGCATTCTTTGCTTGGACTGTTACTATGGATAGATTGCAATGTGTTGATTACGTAGTTTGTGTCCTAAGAACTTCAGAGCTTTAATTTCACATACGTTTTCCTATGGTGTTTACCTTGTGATACTTTGCAAGTGTTTCATTAGTGTTGTCTACAAACAAAGTGGCATATCCCACATAACTTCAGGAGTCCATTCCACTATAATGCTCTCTATATTATTGTAGTTATTTTTGGCTTGCAGAGTTTTTCAATGATGGAAATTCAGCAGAGTTAGGAATGAATTAGTTTTATTGATGATTGACATTTTTTTCACCACCTACACCTCTCTTTCAGCAGCTTATCTTTGACATTGTGTTCTATCAGGGTAAGGACCTTGTGATTGCACACGTTGGTGATTCTCGGGCTATTATGGGAACAATTTCTCCCAATGGCAGTTTGTCAGCCATTCAGTTGACAATTGATATGAAGGCAAACTTGCCTGGTAGGCCTTCTATCTCTTTCAAACAAATTAATCAGACTTATTTATGTCTAATATATGTTTTATGGCATTCTGTTGCCTTAAATTTTCATCTACCTAACTATAAGAATGTCTAATATTTGTTTTTAGAATTAATATGTATCATTCTATTATCAAAATCATCTTGAGGATGTAGGTATGACAGTTGGGACAGTGATACTTGTTTTTGTTGCAGTGCCGTTGTTTATATAAACATAATATGTTCAGGGTATTGAAACAAGAATAGCAAACCCATAAGATAGAAAATTTGTTGCAAATGGGTAATGACTGAATAGAAATCATATGTTACTGATTGAATACACGGAGCCTATGTTAATGTATAGCACATAATTGCACACCATAGTACATAAAATATACAATACATTTTTGCATTGCACCCATCTTAGTGTCCATCTTGTTAAATCCATGCTACTCTAAGACAGCATGGAAACTTGTATGTCGTATCTCTTGGTTTACATAACTATTGGAATCACTTGGGAATGGTAGTGTCAATTTGAAGCCTTTATAGCATGTCAAACATTGTGATATAGAATTGCTAACTACTCTACAATTTCTACTTTTCGGATATCACTCTAATTCCAGTCTTCTTTCTATTTCTGAGGATAATCCCTAACTTAGCTGCTTCAACACCAAAAATGAAAGTAACATTGTTTTCTTCCTTAAGTAGAGGTTTGTGAATTGATTTAATGTTTTGTAAACACCAATTATGTATACATGGACATCTGAGACAGTTTCTTTTATGCTCCAAAATTCAGAGGATGCTGAAAGCATAAAGCAGTGTAAGGGTCGATTTGAAGCCTTTTTAGCATGTCAAATATTGTGATATAGAATTGCTAACCACTGTACAATTTCTACTTTTCGGATATCATTGTAATTCCAGTCTTCTGTCTATTTCTGAGGATAATCCCTAACTTAGTTGCTTCAACACCAAAAATGAAAGTGGCATTGTTTTCTTCCTTAACTAGAGGTCTGTGAACTGATTTAATGTTTCATAAACACCAATTATGTATGCATGGACATCTGAGACAAAGTTTCTTTTATGCTCCAAAATTCAGAGGAAGCTGAAAGGATAAAGCAATGTAAGGTTCGAGTGATTGCTTTACAAGATGAACCACATGTGCATAGAGTATGGTTACCAAATGAAAAGTCTCCTGGTCTTGCAATGACCCGAGCGTTCGGAGACTTTTGTTTGAAGGAATTTGGTGTTATTGCTATCCCTGAAGTAGCACACAGGCGGCTAACAAATAGAGATCAGTTTATTATGCTTGCAACCGACGAGGTAAATCTTCTACCTTGAAATACTTTATGATCTATGAAAGAGGAAGACTAGTTTTGTAATGTAAGTTTTGTGTTCCAATGCTTGAAATATGCTTTCTAAATCAATAGTCTTTATTGTTCTAGGTATGGGATGTTCTCAGCAATCTGGAAGTTGTAAATATTGTTGTGTTACTGCAGAGCCACTTTTGAACACGATCACACCGTCTAAAATGGTAGTCAAAGTCTGCAAGAAACTCTGAAACATGGCAGCGTAAATGCCCAACTTGGTCACCATTTACACCTTTTCTTTTGAAAATTGTGCCTAGCCTTGATCTTAGATCGGACAAGACTTTATCATTTGAAATGGATTCTTCTGTAGGTGCATAGCTCCAGCCCACTATCATTTAGCACTTTTAATCAAGAATTGTTGTTTAAAGCTTTGGCAAGATGGAACATCATGTAATTTCTTCTTAAGTGTCAAAATTCACAAGACACCCTGCTGGATCCTGACATAGAGAGTTGTCCTTCCCTCACAGCAGACTCCAAATTTTTATGAAGGATATTCACTTTCATGGCAACAGTGCTTCAAATCAACAGGGGTCCAGTCCTTGGTTGCTATCTGGGCAGTAACAAGCTTCAAATCTCTCAAGAAGGAACGTCCATTCTGATAGGTATGGTCTAAATCTTCTTCCATAGTTAAAGCCATTTCAGACAGACTTTCTTGATAATATTCTTTTCAAGTGAAAGAAGGCATTGTAGCAAGTTCAACCATTCCTCCATACATCTTTGTTAGAAAGTTTTCATGGGATTTTTTACGAATTTGTAACAGCTTTACAGGAAACTCATCTTTTAAGTCCTCTACATCAACTAGATCAACATCCTTGATTGCTATGAAGAATAGTCCCTTGAATAGGCCTTTTCATCACTCTTAACCAATTTTACCCCATTTTGAAAGTGTTGAAACACGTTTTCTGTCTCCTTGTCAAGATGAAAGTCCTGAGATGTAACATATCAGATTTCCAGTTAATCTCAAGTATCTACACTAGTTTAAAAGGTAACAAAGCCAAGTAAAACATGCAAATCAAAGCAGAAAATGAAGAGAAGATACATAATGACTTCCGTCCTACCTTTTTATTGAAGTTCGTTAGATTACTGATATGCTCAGGGTATTAAGGACAGAGAGAAGCATGTCCTCTTGCTCTGTCCTCTCAAAGCTCCCCAGTCCTTCAAAGTCCATAAGTACATAAAGGCATTTTGCATCCAATCGAATTGTCATCCATACCCCATCTGTACATATGCCCCCAGCTACATCAAGAAGAGATCCAGATAGATGATTTAATAGGTATGACTTACCATTACTTTGTAAATATGACTTCACATTAAGCTTAACAATGTTCTTGTACTGTTAAACAGATAATATACTTTGTGTCTTAAACTTCCTGTGATTTCCTATATGCATTACTATTGTATCATTAATTAGGTTCATGAAGAATATCTTGAAGCTGGTGCCGAAGTCTTAATAACAACATCGTACCAGGTCTGTGCTTATGATATGCATTATTCATACATTCTTATATGTTTGTTCACTTTTTTTGCCTTCATCTTGGCACCTCTTCATTCATGTGATATTTATGGGGATTTGATTGTTTACAGGTAACAATTCATGGGATTTGATTGCTGTCGATGGAGAGACAATTGCTCAAAAAGGAAGTTGCTCAAAATTGAAGTTAAGAAAAATAAATTCAAAGTAGCACTAGGGAATCATATGGATCACTTGAAGTTTGGTGGAGAGAAGGTGCTAATATTGTATATCAAGGGTTAACGGAATTCAGACACCCTTTTGTATCTTATCTTATTTGATATTAATAAAATATTTGTGGACCCATTATTGGGCACAATATTTAAATCAAATTGTTGTTAATTTATAATATTAATTACCAGACCACTTCGATATCATAGATGATATGTAACTTCGTTGATATTTGGTTATTATGTAGTTTTAAAATTCATATTTTTCATTCTTTAAATTCGTATCGTCTCTAGAGAGACAATAAAAATTGAAATTAGTATTGTCTCCAGAGAGACAAAATGTTAGTATTCGGTATTGTCTCTAAGGAGACAATAATGATATTGTCTCTAGAGAGACGAAAATGATATTGTCTCTCAAGAGACAAAATATGTATCAATCATTATTGTCTCTTGAGAGACAATAATTAGAGACAATATTAGAGACACCCGCTTTGAGACAATAATAGAGACGATATGCAACTTTTTTATTGTCTCTATTTGAGACAATTTAGTCAAATTTTGTCTCTATTAATGTCTCAAATGACCCCCCCTTGTAGTAGTGTTAATGAACCTACCAAGAATATCGCCAATGTAATTCCCTCATCTTTCAAACATAGAAAATCACACCTAGTGGTTGTTAAAAATTTGGGTAATTTTTTTTTTTAAAGTAAACAAATTCTATACTTCTCTGATTCCCTTCATTAATTAATTTATACCAATTCGGATTAACTGATTAATTAATTACCTGTCTATTTCAAATTTTAATTGTTTCACCAAGAACCTTTCCTGTGAGAACTTTAATAGTCTATCTCCCATCATGGTTACTCTACTAAATATTTTCTAGGGTCACATTAGAAAGTCTACACTACAAGAAATTAGATATCATATCTACAATATTTTCACAAAATTATTGTGGATACATAACTTAAAATTGTGAATCCAATTTTGTGGACTCCACCCACATTGTTTTGTAGAAATATTAAATTGTAGTAAATTTGTGGCAATTACCATAACTCAAAATATTTGGCAATCGCCACATATCAAAAAAGTTCTAGAAATTGCCACAATTTGATATTTGTGACAATGCCACAATTTCAACAGTTGTGACATGGCCACAATTTAAACTATTATTACATTGCCTCAATTTAAATTGTTATATTTTAAAAACCACAATCAAAATAATTATAATATAATCTTTATTATTTTTTATTCATAAAAAATTATTGTTGTAATCTCACAATATTAAAAAATAACAATTACCATAGTGTTTTTTAATCTAATAACCTATAAAAATAAGAATTTTTTAATAGACTTATACTGAAATATATTTTCTTGTTTAATAATTTATAATGTTTCTATTTTAAAATTTTATTATAAATTTATAAATTTAGAATGTAAATATTTTTGAAATTTAAAATATTCACAAAATTAATATAATATTTTTAAATATCAATAATAACAATAGTTTAGCTTGTGTTTAATTACTTTCATATATTTGTACTAACTATATTTATTACACACATAAATATATCCTCTCATTTGAATTTATAATTATAATCTATATTAGAAATGTTAATTGATTATGAAAATGACTAATCATAAGTATATAAATATGAAACTATTTGATTATATAAATAGGAAAAGAAATGAAAAGATAGCGAATGATGGAAAAGGGAGGAACCTATAATCTTTGCAGGAAAACATTCATCTATAGTCTCAAAGCTTGATTTGTAGAAAAAAATAACAAATCCATTGAATTTATGAATGAGATATGTAACAATTGAGACAGTTTGATGTGAACTCTATTGTACTTGCGGGAAAATAAAGGAAAAATAAGAAATATATCTCGATAAGTTTGGAATGTGATGAATAAAATGACTACATAAAAAATCAAAAAATAAACATATTCAATATTATATGTGAAATACGAATTTACTCCCCCTATAATTATTAATTACAATAATAATTTTTCATTGTTAATAAATAAACTCTAGTACTATTTCCAAATATTTATTTGTAAGCCATGATTTGTTTCCAAATTTGAAAATTAAAAACATTATATCACTCTTTTGGGTACACTTAATACAATGATGAAATAATCTTTAGCACATAAATTTCTAAAAACAAATAGACATCTCTTTAACATTAATACAAATTTTTTTAAAATAATAGGTTTTTTTAAAGGCTTAAAAAGAAGATCAACATTTTACCCAGAAAATGTTTTGTACTTCAAATTACTCAAATCTCCAACAAAACCTTAGAGAGAGTGATTTTCAAGGCATGCAAATTGAGCTTAAAAAAAATTCCCTTAAGTTAAATGTAATAAAAAAATAGTGAAAACAATTCTTGTTTCATATGATACATATGCAATCAAGAATGAATTAATGGAGATCTTAGATCCACATTTCAAGGGAGCTAATACATCTCCACCTTTCATTTTATTATCTTGCCGAAGGCTAGGATATTGCTTTCACCTTGGCAATTAGTTATTTGCCTTTTGTTCATTCAGATTTTGCCATTTGTATTTAAATGGGCTGAACTATAGTTTTATACTTTAATTTTTGTGTTGTGGCATGATGCTATTGGTGATCCCCTTTATTTGGCACTATAGAAGGGTAAAGTGGATGTCCTTGTGCCCATTGAATGCATTCACTGTTACTCATTTAATACATTTTTAATCTGGAATTTGGTGCGGCGAGATAACAAGTGCTAGTAGATGAATCCTCTCCAAATCTCGGTCTCCAAGGCTAACAGTGGCAATGGCTAGGTTCTATGTTTCCGTCCTACCTAGGTACTAACCTACAAGGCTACAACCCGGTTCTCACCAATCGCCATTATTCTTGGTGGTACTGGTGCGGAAAGAGACGAGACGAAAGCAGAGGTGAGGGATGCAGGCCTAGGTACCTAGTCCCTTAAATAAGTATTTGTGTTCAGATATGGCTTCAGCATCAAAACGAGGAGGCCGCAACCATGCCTTCATTATTCATTGACTTTAGATGTGACAAATTCATCTTTTCTTTGCTTTTTCTGTATTTAGTGACTGTGTACGCGCGCAACTCAGGGTTTAGGCCGGGTATGTATGAGTGTTGTGGATCCATATTTTAGGTTGCACGGCTCTAAACTTTACATCTTCGGTAGCCACTCTCCACAATTCCACGCCTCCAACAGTGGCGACTTCTTTCCACTCTGCATCAATTTCGTTTCTTCAAAGCTTTGCTATGGCTTTCAACAATGCAGGTTACCTTTTTAAGCTCGAATGAAGTTGTAAAAAAAACATCGTTGTATTTTAATACATTAAAACTCATACCTTAATGGCAAAGTAGCTTTTATGTATTTTTTAATTGATAAAGTCTTCATGCGATGGCTGTTGGAGGATGCTCGCTTAATGTCAGGTAAATTCTTGTCAAACCATAGGATACACATTTGTTTAACCAAAAGGAGCTGATAATAATTGTGAGACATCAAGATAGCCTTCCTTCGAAGGATTTTTCCAATCTGAAAGCATATTTGTTTGTATCCTCCTCCTCTCATGTACTAACATTGCTTTGAGTTGTTTGTGCTTTTAGCGGCTTACTAAGCTTGCTATGATAGATCTCTGTCACAATATGTTGTCAACGTTCTAGGCAGGCTGAAAAATTTGGTATGTTCAATAACCTCACGGGTCACCTTTCAGATACAGGTTTCATGAGAGCATTGTCACCTAGTGTCCTCATTTAGAGGACTCGGGAGTGAAGCTCGTCATAAGCATGCTCTTCAGTGTAACTGTGCTCATGTTGTTTTCTCCCACAAAGAAGATGAATCAAAACCAGAAATCGGCTGGCCATGGCAGATGACACTAGTTTGCTCCACAAGTTGAGTATAATAGATAATTTGGTGATCAGTTCAAAGATCATAGAAAAGGGCTGCTCCGGTGTCATGTACAAAGCGGAGATTTTATAGCAGTGAAAAAATTGTGGACGTCCATAAAAGAGACTTGTTCGCAGTGGAGGTGAAGAGTCCGGGTTCAATCTGGCATAGAAACATAGTGAGACTATTGGGCTATTACTCAAACCGAACAACTAAACTTCTCATGCCCAACGGAAGCTTGAGCGCATTGTTGTGCACCACGACTGCATCGCGACATTAAGCCCAATAACATACTCGTGGGTCCTCGTTACGAGCCTTAGATTGCAGACTTTTTAAAGTTGGAATGTTGATTCTGTCGTATACTCTCATAAAGGAGGTAAGATGTCCATTTAAGTTGCAGGTTCTCCAAATGCTTATGTCAAGCCTGATGTGTGTTTTCCACTTGTTGTAGCAGATCTTGTCCATCTTCCAAGAGACGTTGTTTTACCAATCACTCTTAAATCGTGAGGTTTCCAAGTTTTCATGGTGGTTCCTCTTAAGGTTAGTATGTTATCCTGCATTATTTAGTGTAATCTACCTCACTGTTTTGATTTAAAATAAACAGCAATACATAAATTCTTACACAATATTTCCGATGGGAAAGATTTTTTTTTATCTTGAAACAATATTGGTATTTTATTATCCTGCTGAAGGAAGGATACTGTCTTCACATTAACAATTGGTCAATTGCATCATTACCAATTACATTGTTCCATGTGTATTTAAACATGATAAAACTAAAGTTTCATGCTTTAATTTTTATATTTTGGAAAGATTCTATTGGTGAACCCCTTTATTTGTTATTGTTGAACAAAAAGCTGATGTCCTCGTGACATGCATTTAATACATTTACTGTGTATGATGCAACCTTTGTCGCCTTTGTGTGGCTCGAAGCTAGTGTGTTTATTGGTTTAAGAATGAAGTTCCCTTTTCCATTTTCGTTAAATAATGGAAAACCCTAGATTCAAGTGAAGCAGGTGCGATTCTATGGCCCTAAGTTCTGCACATAAATTTTTACAATTTTTTTGTTTACCCAAAAAATTGTCTACTTTCATTGAATTTTTTATAATGGGTTTTGTTTGTTTTCAGTGATTCTTCAACCTTTTTCTGCCTATTGGGCAGTGACAAAACAAAAGAAGGTGACTTTCCATGTCACAATCTAAAACATTAACAATCATTTTCTAAATAAATAGACCTTTGATGCCATGGGCTTCTGTGTAGGTAGCCAAGGTCGGCGAATTTTGCCAAACAACTCATGGTCCTCCTCTGGCACTTTGGCACGACAGGAACAATTTGACACTCTCCCGAGCCTAGCGCAAGCGTATTCACGAAGCATCCACAAAGACAAACCGGGCATAACCATGAAGCACAAACAAAAAATATTTCCAGATACATGGCAATGCATGCCACATCTATTCTTACACAAGTGACACCCTTCAAAGTATATTACACTTGGCTATACACTTGTAAAACAAACAAAAAAGATTGGGTTTTTTCTTCTTCTCTTGATTATATTTGTTTTTTTTTTCATTCTCTTACCTTAATATTTAATTTCCTTTGAAAAAAATTCATGATTCTAAATCATCCTCCTATTATATCCAAATAATGTTCTAAACTCCACAATAATCTTACAAAAATATAAAAACGCATAAATTTAAATATTATCATACACAACTGAAGAATTATAGAAACAATAAAAATTTTCTTACTCGTATTTGTAAATTGACTACAAAAAGGTGCCCCGTAAACCCTTCACTCATGCACTTTCAAACTGCATGTTACAAATATGTTTCAATAATCATCTGAACAACACAATGACCATTGCAATGTCAAATCCCATGTAAAGCAACCTGTCTTATGTTGTCCATGCCATAAACCTAAAGCTTCGGCAAGATTTGCCATATCATGGCCTTGTTCTCATACGAACGGCCTGAAGTTTTTTAATCTGTGATTCAAGTGCCCTGTACTTCACCCATTCTAACAAAACCACGTCTAAAATTGGTTTCAAGTTTCTAATTGCACACACAATAAATTTTATATTTCCGCAACAAAACAAACTTATATGATATTAAGCGCGGATCAGGCCCTCACATGCATGTTTAATTTTCCAGTAAATATAGGGTGGTAATTTGTATAAGTTGGGTTTTAATCTTTTTATGTTATCGTTTAAAATGGGCCAATGGTTTAAGATTATTTGTGGGATTCTTTTATTGCAATTAAATAGGAATGTACATTGTTATATATGAATATAATATTATCAATTGAAAAAATAATTGAAATCATCAAAATATATAACAGTTTGATAGAATTTAAAATTATAATATTCATTATAATAATAACCATGCAAAATATATTTATTACAAAAAAAAAAATATTAAATTAACAAAATAATTTTAAATTTAGGTAAAAGAAATATAAAATTCACAAAATTAAAAATTGAAGATAAGTTTGAGATATATTATTTATTATCCCTAAAAAAATTAAATACTTATTATTTATTATTAGATTTTGAATCTTAAATATAGATTGATAATTCTTAAAAATCTCGATTATTAACAAAATAAATTTTTGTAGTTTTTATTTATAATCCCAGATCTAATTTAATAAGGGTAGTGTGAGACACTTGAAATAATTTTTTAAAGTAATTTGGATAATTTATTAATGCAGTTATACATACATACATACATACATACATTCATTTAGATATGTATCGCTTTAAATGAATAGCATTTATGAATTTTCATAATTTTGTAATATTGTATTTAATATAAGTGATGTACATAATATTTTTTTATGGACTAACATTTTTTGGAGATGTAGATATTTTAACAATAAATTAATAGTTTTCTTGTTCTTTTAAAAATCATGTTTAATTGTAATAAAAAGCGTAAATTTTAGATTGTATTTTCCACAATATATATGAAAGAAAGGTATTAAACATTACAATTTAAATACAAATAATCAACATTTCATTTTCCTTACAAATGTAGATTTTTCACAATACAATGTAAATTATAAAAGTTGTATAACACTTGTAGATTTTTTCACATGTATATGCATAGTTTGAAGCTTACACATTATGTTGTTTGTTTAAACTTACATTATTACAATTTTGAAGGAAATATTGGTGTAGACTATAAAAATTTATTTTTTCCCATGATTTTTTATCAATTAGAGATAATGTTATGGGTGATTTACTTAGTCAAAAAAATATTTATAAGCCTAATAAAGTGTATAGGTGTTTATTCATGTAGATTTTCTACACTAAACTTTGTATTTTGTAGATCATTAAATTAAATTAACAAAACAATTTTAAATTTAGTTAAAATAAATGTAAAATTTACAAAATTAAAAATTGAAGATAAGTTTGAGATATATTATTTATTATCCCTAAAAAAATTAAATACCTATTATTTATTATTAGATTTTTAATCTTACATATAAATTGATAATTCTTAAAAATCTGGACTATTTGCAAAACAAATATTTGTAGTTTTTATTTATAATCCCAAATCTAATTTAATAAGGGTAGTGTGAGACACTTGAAATATATTTTTTAAAGTAATTTGGATCATTTATTAATGCAGTTATACATACATACATACATACATACATACATACATTTACATATGTATCCCTTTAAATGAATAGTATTTATGAATTTTCAGATTTTCGTAATATTGTATTTAATATAAGTGATGTACATAATATTTTTTTATGGAATAACATTTTTTGGAGATGTACATATTTCAACAATAAATTAATAGTTTTGTTGTTATTTTAAAAATCATGTTTACTTGTAATGAGAAGCCTAAATTTTAGATTGTATTTTCCACAATATATATGAAAGAAATGTATTAAACTTTACAATTTAATAGGTGATTTAGTAAGTCAAAAAAATATTTATAAGCCTAATAAAGTGTATAGGTGTTTATTCATGTAGATTTTCTACACTAAACTTTGTATTTTGTAGATCATTAAATTAAATTAACAAAACAAAAAATAACATTAAATTAACAAACAATTTTAAATTTAGTTAAAATAAATGTAAAATTTACAAAATTAAAAATTGAAGATAAGTTTGAGATATATTATTTATTATCCCTAAAAAAAATTAAATACCTATTATTTATTATTAGATTTTGAATCTTAAATATAAATTGATAATTCTTAAAAATCTGGACTATTCACAAAATGAATTTTTGTAGTTTTTATTTATAATCCCAAATCTAATTTAATGAGGTCGGTAGTGTGATACACTTGAAATATTTTTTTAAAGTAATTTACATACATACATTTACATATGTATCGCTTTAAATGAATAGTATTTATGAATATTCAGAATTTCATAATATGGTATTTAATATAAGTGATGTACATACTATTTTTTATGGACTAACATTTTTTGGAGATGTAGATATTTCAACAATAAATTAATAGTTTTCTTGTTCTTTTAAAAATCATGTTTAATTGTAATGAAAAGCGTAAATTTTAGATTGTATTTTCCACAATATTTATGAAAGAAAGGTATTAAACATTACAATTTAATATGAATAATCAACATTTCATTTTCCTTACAAATGTGGATTTTTCACAATACAATGTAAATTATAAAAGTTGTATAACAATTGTAGATTTTTTCACATGTATATGCATAGTTTGAAGCTTACACATTATGGTGTTTGTTTAAACTTATATTATTACAATTTTGAAGGAAATATTGGTGTAGTCTATAAAAATTATTTTTTCCCATTATTCTTTATCAATTAGAGATAATGTTATGGGTGATTTAGTTAGTCAAAAAATTATTTATAAGCGTAATAAAGTGTATAGGTGTTTATTCATGTAGATTTTTTACACTAAATTTTGCATTTTGTAGATCATTTCCAATTTATTATTTAATTATTATGATATTGTAAAATATTCACATTCAATTTTATTAAAACATATGATTATTGTGGGTATTCCACAAGTATTCCACAATATCTAATTTTTGTAGATACATTTGTTGGTAAAGACCTTTATTTCTAGTAGTGATCCTTGTTTATTCCCTTGAATATGTCCATAATACAAGAAAACGAAGTAGGCTGTGGAGTGATAAGTGATTGATTGGAATGTTTCATATAAGATTTCATTGCAAATAGGTTATTTGTATACAAACATGATAAAAAATATCTTAGCATGCACCATATTACTAATTTGGTCTACGATATCAAATCCCTTACAAGGAACACTAGGTTGTACAATAATTGTTATAGGTCGGGGTGAAAATAATATATTTCTCCGAACATGTCCCTCGATATGTTGGATTTTGACAACATTTACATTAGAAAACATAAGGGAAGAAGTGATATAGATAAATGTTGTCTCTTATGAGGAATATATTTAGCTCATACATCATTGCATGTAGGCTCTTCATTAGTCATGAAACAAGCATAACCATTATAGACGACCCCTTTTTCAAATTGGAAATGGGTATGGACCTTGTAACACCCACAATTTTCTATCTGCAAAATAAGAACTAATAAATTAATAGTTTAGATTACGGTAATAATTTATTTTTTGATTAAAAGTGTCAACAATGTTAGACATTTTCACACATAATAAATTTTTGGATTAGGGGTTTCTACACAAGCTTGGAGAATATAATTAAATTAATAATTAAATATTAGAATATAATTCCTAAGTTATATTTATATTTAAAAACAACTACTAAATCCCATTAGCTAATTTGAATATCCAACACCAAGGTTGTATTGTTTTCTAATTATAAGGTTTAATTATTTACCTAGCCACAAGTGGCCCCATTCACCCCATTACCCATGTTCTTTATTTTCTTTAAACTTAAAGTTACAATCCCACAAAATACCCTCTTACTTAAGTGATATAGTGTTTAATTTGGGCCATAGGATTGAATCTATCCTGGCCCTTTGATTAATGTTGCCCTAAATTTCCTTATAGTCTTATTTTTAATCCCTATTTTCCTCAAAATACTTCATTTGTTATTTTCTTATTTGCAATTGGATTTGTATGGTTCTCTCTAGTGAAATATGAAATTGTCTTCAATGTTGCAACTGGAATTGGATTCTGAGAATTGAGAGCAAGTGGGTTGCTACTAGTGAAGTTGACATAAAGATTTGGTTGTGTTATCCTGATTGGTCAGAGAACTATAGTTAATTGAATAAAAGGCCAACCGGGTGGAGTTGTTGATAAGATTATACTCAGTGGAGATGGATACCTTTGAGCTCTTCTTCCCCTTCTTACTCTATCTAGGGATAAGTGTAGATAGATAAATAGTCCCTCTTCTATTGTTCTTAACCTTGTTTGTATTATTCTCATGAATCTGTTGAGTTTGGACCTCTGAAACTAGTAGATTCTTCCCTTTCGGAGTTTCCATATGTGTTATTTAAAATATTCTTACAAGCTGGAATTTCACAATAAGATAACATCAAACTTGTTGTGACTAAAATGAAAACTTCTTCAGGTCTTACTGGGCGTGCCATAATTGTTATCACTGAATCACAAAACCCTTTGATTTGCAAAAGTGTGTGTGCTCAAGATCATGGTGTGACTGGATAACATGGGTACTATCTCCAAGTGTGGGACTTGCTACTTGAGATAGACCTCCAGAGGAAGTTCGTTCTTTCTCCTAAACTATCTGCCACAATCTACTCTAATGCAGGAAAAATTATCTTATCCTAATCTAAATTTCCAAGGGACCAGTGAGAGAGAGAGCGAATGAAAGTAAAGCCTACACTAACATTGGTGATACACATAAGAAGGAGGGTATGAGAATAGCTTTCAAATGTGTGAAAAATGGAAGCAAAATACATACTAGAGAGGGTGATAACAATCCTCCATAGTCTAGCAACTACATTCACAAAAATATTTCATACACACACAATGATAATGAATCCCTACAAGAGCATAAAATAGACACAATCTATTTTCAATGAGGTTGAAGAGGCAAAAAGAATGAAAATAAACACAACAAGGGAAGATACATGCACAAACTTGCATTTATTACTTCATTGATACACAATTCAATCTATTACAAAATAAAGGGCTTCATCACCATGCAAGGAGTCCACTACAAGGGAATGTAGTACATTAGCTTCACAAAACCAAAATGATAGAGTTTTTCTACTCCAACTATCCTCCCTTATAATGAGCCCAGTATGCTAATTTATGAGTTTGGAAGAGGGAATATTGAAATCCAGAAATCTACCTTTCAATAACTTGCAAGAGGTAATAAATGAAGTGTAATGATGGTATGTTACTTGAAAAAGGCTCCCCATGTTTTCCCATAACCTACCGTTGGAGAAAATGATGACCATGCCTCTTAATTGCACTCTAACTACCAATTAAAACATTGTTATGAATGTGGTCCGTTTTCCTCAAAATTATATATCAAATCCACATAAAATTCTATATTTATTAATTTATGTACATTGGGATTGGATCCATGATTTTAACGAGACCAATTTTTCATGATTTCTTTGAGAAATGCAAAAGATAGGGCACTCTGAGTGTGAGCAGCTATTTTAAGTTTGCCAAGGAATTCTTGCATTTTATGGGAATGATATTTTAATTGTTTGGAGTTGGAGATGTTTATTTTATTTTCACCCACCTACTCTAATTCAAAATAAGATGTTGTGTCCTTTCTAAAAATTCAAATTTTGTGAAAATTGGAGTTCTAAGTCAAAAGTTGTGTATTTTTGAAGTTTGGGGGTCGGGCGTTCCACTTTACCTTTGGGTTGCGGGCATTGCGGGTTTTCAGGGAACTCACGTCCCCATAGTACTTGGAACATGTGAGCCTCCTTTCTCTGCATCCCATGACTCAGGCTCTTCTATCCTCATGCATCAGTTGTTGACCAGGCCAGGTGGGCCGTTGACTGCCGACTTCTCTGCACCACTCGCCCGCGGGTATTTTGGCTATTTCAGGTCTTTGTGTCCCAATTGTCCCGAAATTTTTTTTTTCACCATCTTTGCACTCTATTAGCTGCGGTTAAATCAACTTTTCAAGAATTTTAGGTATTTTTGTCCCAACTATCCTGCAAACTGCGCAGGAAAAAATCTTTCACCTTTATCGCATTTCTCTAGCTGCGGCTATTTCAAGTTTTTGAGGCTTGCGTGTACTTTCATCCTAACCATCTCGAGGACCACTCGGGGTAATTTAATCCACTTTTGTTGTATTTTTTGTTGATTTTTCTAAGTATTTCCTCTTTCCTCTCCACAATGCCCCCTTCGATCACCCTGTTGTCTCTATTATTGTTTGGTGCACATTTGCTAGCATACCTGATTATCAATTTCACTAGGAGAGGGAAATTAGATAACAAGATCTTGAGTAACATTGAAAAATTTAAAAAAAACATGGCTTCCACAAATACATACATTCCAAAGCATTCAACACAACTAAAATGGACACACTCAACAAATCTTACAACTGTTTCCAAACAATACATAGGTTTTATATCAAACCAAATGGAACATGGACTATGAGAAACCACGTCCTTTTCCTCCCAAGGGAAGTGGGAGTTTCACCCTAAGCCTCTAAGTTCAAAAAACAAACAAAACAATATCCTTATCTCTCCCCTTGCAAGTATGCAAAATATCACCATGATTTCCTTTTCACTCACCATAGGTGAAACTCCCAATCACACTCCCTCCAATGCATGGCTCACAAAAATCCATTTTCCCTCCCCAATGGTCCCATAAATCCATCTCACACTCCCTTCTTAAGGCATACTAACCAACCACACAAAACAACATTCACAAAACTCATACAATATTAAACAAGCACCATTTTCACATTTACAACATAAATAATAAAAACACAAGGATGGAAATCCTAACTCTCCATCAAGCTTCCAAGAAAATTCACTCCACAAGTCTTTGACACCTCCAAGCCAAGAAAACTCCATAAGCAACTCCAACAAGGTCCCAATTCCAAAAATGCAAAAGGAATTAAATGAACAAATAACCCCAATTCCATCAATTTCCACCAATAAATAAAAATGGAATGTGAGGATGATGAAGTTGCTCCATGTAGGATGTCACTTCATCATTCCTCCATTCTCACACTCAAATCAAAACACCATGCCCAAGACAATAAATGAGCATATAAGACTATGAAAACCCAAAAGACACTTAAACTTGCACATCATCCTTCTAAGGACAAAATTAATTGATGTAAGAAGTAAAGTGCAATTATTTTCACTCATTTACACTCCAAAAAGGATAAATAAATCAAAATTTAACTCCCCAACCAATAGGGAGGGTTGTTGGGTGAATTTAAGAGGCATGGGACAAGCTTAGCTTATCCCACATGTCTCCAAAAAATCCCCCAAGTCCAAATCCGAATTTTGATGTTGGGGGAGACTAATGACCCAAAAACCAACACAAATCTCCATTACAACTACAAGATTTCAAGGACCACCCACCCTCATAAATAACCAATTTTCACATCCTTATTTTAATTAATAAACTAATTTAGATTATCTAATTAAGACATAATAATACTTGCTAATAAAGTGACAACAATTTCCAAAAATTAAATACATGAAAAAAATTAAAATACAGACAAAATTTTAAAGAAAGGGAAAACATTTCACCCCATGGCCACACATGTGAGGTCACCCCCCTTGGGAAACCTCCTAACTAGGCAAGAAAAAGTAACACAACATAACATTACATGATTTGTAAAATTTTGCCACGTTTCTCAGCACCCGACATCCTTCTGTGGTTGGTCCCCTATCCCCTTTCAATGTATGTGATAAAATGTCCTGCAACACAACAATATACCTATCTGGCCTCACGGCTGTATTAACAACATCAAGACAAATATACCTAAAATCAATACTCAACATCCAAAATTAAGTAATTCTATAATATATCAACATATCAAATAATTTGATTCTAACATCCATGAGATTATAATTCTACTCAGAATATCCAAAGTATAACGTTTCAGTACAAAATCCAAATAGTACAATCAACATATATCAAACTGTCAACCAATATCATTTAGTATAACATGATCAAAATATGAGTCACAACATATCAATAGTCCAAATATCCGCATAGTTTATCATCTACTGAATCAATGTATCAAAATAAAAATTTCTAAGTATCAGTCCCAAATTAATATCAACATAATGCAAATAGTGTCGAAGAGGAGTGATCACTATAGACCTCAAGAGAGGGATAGTAACCCATTACTGAATGAGGAAGTGAACCTTTTTCTTTGATTTGATGATCAAATAAGATTGAAGGAAGATGAATGATGACTTATAAAATATTGGTGCTCAGAAGAAAAAACTGTAGGACTATTACGGTTTTAGAAATGAATTCAATTAAAGATTTAGGGTCAAAACCTATCTACACCCTTATTATATTTATAATTAAAATAAAGTAAATAATGTATACATGTAGAATATTATAATCCAATTAACTTTGAACATCAATTATGCATGACTAAAATTATAAATTCCAACTTGAAATAAATTAAGAAGTTAGTAAATGACAAGTAAATTATTAAAACTACAAGAGGAAAGAGGGACTTAGCTTGTTGAGGAAGATTATGAAATGATCTATTTGTGTTCCATAATGAAATAAAATAATATGGAACTATGGATTATGAAAATTATATTCTAGAACTAAAAATCATGCATGTTCATGAATATATAAGATCTGTATGTTATGGGATGACGGTTGTATAGTCTTGGAAATCATGCATGTTCATGAATATATACTAATATTTAACAAAGTATAAACCATTAAAACCATCATAACACATTATTAAAGAATTAGACAACCAAAGGAGAAAAACATGTGTGTGTGTGTGTGTGTGTGTGTGTGTGTGTGTGTGTGTGTGTGTGTGTGTGTGTGTGTGTGTGTGTTTGGGATTTACCACCTCAGGTATTTAAGATCTGTATGTTATGGGATGACGGTTGTATAGTCTTGGACTAGGATATAGTTTAGATTTGAAATTTTTAAGGTAATTTACTTATTTACAAATTGTGTTGGCTATGATCTGTATGTTATGGGATGACGGTTGTATAGTCTTGGACTAGGATATAGTTTAGATTTGAAATTTTTAAGGTAATTTACTTATTTACAAATTGTGTTGGCTATGAAATTATAATTTCCACGTCCTATGAATGACCTATACTAATATTTAACAAAGTATAAACCATTAAAACCATCATAACACATTATTAAAGAATTAGACAACCAAAGGAGAAAAACATGTGTGTGTGTGTGTGTGTGTGTGTGTGTGTGTGTTTGGGATTTACCACCTCGGGTGGTTAAACTCTTGGATGTTGAACCAATCCAAGTTTTGGACTAAATATCCTCGATGTGATGTTAACCCCCATGTAGTTATCCGATGTTCTAGTGCAATTATGTGATGATTAGACCTCCCCTATGATTGACCTTGTGTCTCTTGACATCAAGATAGAAGGATGATTGTGTAATGCCCCATTCGGTGTTGAATTTTGTCTTTGCTTATTTGCCCCCGTTGCTTAACATCAAATTTTTATTTGAGTTCCATTTTGAGTGTTAAGTGATTGCGACCTTGTTGCAAAGTTAGTTTAGAGTTCTTTCTTTCTGTCGTACCTCCTAGTGCCTTCATGTGTTTTCTCATTATCGAGGACCTACCCATAACGTCTTTTACAAGCATCCTCATTTTAGGCTTATCGTATTTTAATTATATGGTTTTCTTGGTGGTGCTCTTTTTTAAAATCTCTAAAAGTATATTCAAATTTGTTTCCAAGGGCGATTTGGGCATATTTTTTAATGAGACCTATTATTTTAAGCTAAGTTTTGTTTTTTTTTCCAATCATCCACCTAAGGCTTATCCATGGGGCAAACCATGGTTAAAATCAATTTGAATAAGGATGGGTTTGTTTTAATTCATGGCACCAAGGTTTTGGAAGGGACTACTAAATTTAATGATAAATTTAAATGCTCCAACCGACCAGCTTCCCCCTTGTTAGCAAACTTATCACCACACCTGCTCCTTATTAATAAAATTACACGTGGTGTGGGGTTTTTGGTTACCTTGTGCTTGTTTTGCGGTTTTTTTTGTGAATGGTGAATTTAAATTCATGCACCCACAAAATTTTCACTCATATTTATTATCATTAATAAAGTTTATGCTTGTAATACATTTTGTGGGTTTTGTGGTGGGTTGGAAATGTCATTTTGATGCTGTCCATGTGGGTTTGGTGGGAATAATTGAGGACCCTTCCATTTCTACACTCTCCTTCTTGATTGGAAATCGTGCTAGGCGTATGATTTTTTGGTGTAAATTCCAAATGAGGAGTTGGCTGCCTGCAATTCAATTTTGACTATTAAAAGAATTTGTCCTATTTGTTTTTAGTGACCCGATCTTCCCAAAATTCATTGGGCACATGAGATTGGTGGGTAATAAACCCCTTGTGGAAGCTAGACACCTTTCTCTAGTAGATGGTCATGTGGGATACCCTGGGAGGCAAAATTTGTTAGTTTTGAGGAGTGTAGAGCCAAAGAAATTGTGGGCCGCATGGATTGCTTTGAGGAGGAGACTTGCCTAGTATGTGGCTATGGAAAAAGGATTTGAAAATTCCACAAATGATAAATACTACCATATGATTATTTTATGCTAGCTTTAACCATACTATGAAATGAATTTCTTTTATTTAAAGAAATGAAAGTTTTCTTGGAGTTTTTTTGTTGTTGTGTAGTCGATTTCATCTTACAGGCTATGCTTCTAGTTTTCCCCTATTTTAGTTGGTTCTAAATAATATTCCATGCAATATATGAATTATGTATGGACTAATATGTAATTACCGCTAAAACAACCCACTTGTGACCCAAGAACAACCTAGGATTAGGTAGAATTTTTTTGAGATAATTTGTTTTGATTAAAAGTGTCTGCTACCAGGTTACAAAACAACAGTTGTCACAAGCAAGATTTCGAGGCCAAATAAATAAAATATTAGCTCATTATTTTCCCATTACAAAAAGTAATAAATTTACAGGGTCAAAACTAAGGGTTAGAATAGTTATTAAGATTAAGAGGGTAATTTCTCACTCTCCCACCCCCTGACAGGATTAAGAGATTCAACCTAGTTTTTCTCAAAATTAATGCACTTGAAATATTATGGAAACATTCCCATTAGATAGGAAATTTTCTCACCTTTCCAGTGATATAAAGAAGTCCTTCTAACTCCCTATAAAACTCAAGTTATGGGCCAACGGGCCTTGGGAAAAAAAATTTCCCCAAAAGTGGGCCTGAAGAAGAAACTTTTCCCAAAAAGGGATTTGGGTTAGTGGGGCTGGGGAGGTAGTTTGGATTTTTTCACTTTTGGCAAAAATAGCAAAATTCACCCTTGCCCCCGCAATCCTGTGGCGGGACTTCGCGCTCCAAGAGGAAATTTAAGTTTGAGGTCCGCAAGGGACACGTGTCCAAATTTCTAGCCTAGGTGGAAAAGTGGGACGCCAAAGGAAAAATTGACTTTTTACCTTATATATTTTTTCTAAAAGGGTGAAAGGGTTCAAAATTACCCACTCCTCCTCCGCCATGTGTAGAGACGCCACATGTCAGTCCCAATTTTCCAACCGAGGAAGCGTGTCGGCGGAGCAAACTTAGAAAAATTGAATTTTTCTCGAAACGTGTTAAGGTTAAAAATCACCCGCGCCTTCGCCGATGCCCAAGGATGCCATGTGTCAATAAATCATTGGTTGCGGGCTAGCGGGTCAGTGGGGAAACTTAAAAATTTTACCCCAATTTTTTTATTGAAGCGTTAAGTGAGAAAGGGGATCCACTCCTCCACTGAAGCCTCGTGAAGCCACGTGGCAACATCTGATTGGCTGCAGGTGGCGGGGAGGTGGAGAAAATTAATAAATTTTTTCAAAAAAATATTTTTAAAGTGCTAAGGTTTAAAGTGAACTGTGCGTCTGACAACGCCTTGTTATGCCACATGGCAACACCTAATTGGCTGCGGGCCGACGGGGCCGCAGAGAAAAAATTTGGAAAATTTCCCAAATTTTAATTTTGCAAGCACTAAGGTTAGAAGGAATTCCACGCCTTCGACAGAGCCTTGTTAAGCCATGTGGCAGCACCCGATTGGTTGTGGGCCTATGGGAAAGCGGGGAAAACCTAACCAAAATTCCCAATTTTTTTCTTTTAAACTTAGCTTATTTTCACCAATCAGAAGGTTTGTGGGTTAGCAGAGTGGCGGTGAAATTCATGCCTTAAGCGCTTTTTGGAAAAAAGTGCAAAAGAAAATATTTTATTTAAATTTGACAGTTATATTTTGAAGCCAAGATGAAGTAGGCCATAACTTTCGACTGGGATTTCCATTTTTGGAAAACGAGGACTTTTTGGAAACCTCTCTAAGTCCTCTTTGCACAGGAAGCTTATGATTTTAATTTTGATAAAGTTTGAATGGTAATTTTTAAGAAAACGTTTTTCTGTCACTTAAAAAGTGAACTAGTCTTTTTAAACTTATAAATTTTGTTCAAGTTTGTCATTAACTCTTTCTCAACATGCCCAACAGGCATGGAGGATTTTACTTGGAAGATTTTAGGATGGATTGCAAGGTTCAAAAGGTTTGATTGATTATCAATTCCAAAATTACCAATTTTTATACAGCAAAAGTCTGAGTTTTTGTCTGAACCCGATTTGAAAGGTTCTATAAAATTTTCATAAGTATTTTAGTTTTTTTGGGCTCATTTTGATATTTCTTAGATTGTATTAGTGTTTCAATTGTTTTCCATAGTTTTACAGGGTTGTTATGTATCTTTTGATAAAAATTTGCAAAGTTTACAGTGAAATAAAAATGAAGTTTATACATTTCACAACCAGAGATTAATCTATTTCATTTTCCACTCTATACAAAATGTTGATTACATTTCATGCTAGTTTTAACTAGTTATCTTTCCTTCAATCAAAATGTAAAAACAAGAATGCAACTTATATTTTTCAAATCATGCATTTCAACAAAAACAGAGTAATATACCTTCTTCATACGTGTTCCTCTCTTTCAAACAAAATTCCTCAACATATTTCAACACAAATTTTACACAGCAGTAACTCCATTTGTGGAAAAGAATACAACTTCTATTTATATTTATCACATACAACTTTACAAATTACCACTCTTTCTTTTTTTCTTTCCTTCAAGTGCACTTTCACGTCTCTTTACACAAGTACAGATTTCAGTGCATATCTCTTTCTCATTTAAACATAGGATTTCATTTCCAAAACAGAATAACTATCCAATACAAATAATATTACAAGTAATCCACTTGAAGTGGGAAAAAGGCCTACAAAAAGAATTCTCACAAAGGACTACCAAACTCTGTCTTCTTTCTCAGTTCTAGAACAACAACATGGAGATCCTCCATGTTCTTTATTTCAATTTGATCACAACAGAACAAGGGGAAAGGAAATGCTCTCCACCCAACCAAGACATCCAATGACAAGGAGAAGTCATCCTTCTTCATTGGCCCCCGAGCCCCAACCACAATGCAATAGAAGATGTGTTTCAACTCATGGTAACAACAGGCTTCCATAAACACACATGCAGATTTTACATTAAAACATAGTCCAAAACATGAATGTAATTTGCAACCACATTAAAACATAGAAACAAAACTCATGCTCCATCATGCAAGCCAAAGGAGCAAGAAACTATGGGGGATGTTGCTTATGACTCCCAAAGGGGAATGGGTATCACCACCTGAACACCAAACCACCACCATATATATATATATATATTCTTTGTATTGATATTTTACATCCCTGACATGCCCTTATGCCTCCCCCAAGTACCCCTTATTCCTAACATTTCCTTATGCCTCCCCAACCTCTTATGGCACCCCATAACGAGTAAAGAAATGCAAGCTATTTCTTTTTAAGGTGGAACCCAGATCCCAACTCCCTCCACACTTATACCTCCCCAAAATACTTATGCCTCCCACAGAAATACCCCATAGTCTTCTCCTACACCATCCCTAGGCCATCTACCCAAAAAGCCCACACACATGCCAAAACATTCACAACAATAACATTGCACAAATAAAAGAAGAGAATTTCAAGAGCCAAGCTCTTACCTCTCCATAATGGAGTTTGTTCCAAGTTCCAACCAGCAAGCTTTCTAATGCAAAACAACCCAAGATCAATGAAACACATGGCCTATAAAAAGTCTACAAACTTTCTCCAAAAGCAAGGGCTCCAAACAGAAAAAGAATTCACCCCAAATGAAGTATGCAAAAGTGAAGCAACCAAAAGGGTGTAACCCCAAAATTATAATTTGAATTCGAATATATAGGAGGAGGAAGAGAGGAGGATGAGGTGGATCTTTGTAGGATGCCACAACACACATCCTCAACTCCAACTCACAAGTCAAATTCAATCTCCAAGACACAATAAATAAGTAGGTGAATAATATGACAGTTTTACTTACACACTCAAATCAAGCCCATACCCCAAAGGACTGAAAATTAATTTCAAGCAAGAAGTGTAATTGAAAAATTCAATCTAGACTTACAAAAATGCATAATGAAGGCTAGATTTAAACTCTCCAACCGTAGGTAAGGTTGGTATGCAAATTTAAGAGGTATGGGACAAGTTTAACTTGTCCCACAAACCTCCAAAAACAGTCTCCAAGGAAAATTTCGAAATTCCAAAGAAGATGAAGTGTTTCATACTCTAAATTTTACTTACATATCTCTTACACATCACTTACACATTTCTTACAACATTTAATACAAGAGTCAACCACTCCAATAATTACTTTCTTATGACCCAATTTGGTTAATTTATTTTAACAATATGATTACTCACATTATATACCACAATTTATTTAAATAAAAAAGGGGTAAACACATCACTTAATAAACACATACAAACATCAATAAAAATGAACCAAATAAATAAATACACATAACCCTTGGTCACATTTAAAGGTGATCCCCCCATGGGAATCCCTAACACAATCAAACACACAAATAAATAGAAGTTTCCATGGTGACCTTGTTGAATTTATCTAGAATTCCAATGTAGTTGGTCTTTAATCCCTCGATGTTTGTTGTGATATTTTAAACCTGCAAAATACAAATACCTCCTTCAGCCTCGTGGCCATATTAAAACACCCAAACGAATATAAACATCATTTCAAGATCATCCACGTATATGTGAATCACAACAAACATAAAGGAAATCAACAATATCACTTACAATTTCATCCACAACTATATCATCACCAATTTTAATTCAATTCTCATTTTCTAGGTCTACTCAAAATATCCAAATATCACAAGTTCGAACAACATCTATAATGTAACCATGTCAAACAATATATCAACATCAATATCTAAAATGTCTCTAATAATCATCATGCACCATATATGAATCAAATTCCATAATAAACCATGATCTAACATCTAACATCATGCTGAATTAAACTATAACAATGTTCATAATATAGTTAGTAGTATCATGATCAATATCACAAGGTATTGAAGGAAAGCGGGCGCTACAACCCCCTCCCCTTAGGCTCGAATTCCTCCTGGAAGTCACTGGAACAAATGTGGGAACTGAACTCATAACAAAGTAGCATCCTCCCATGTAGTTGTAGTCTCATCATATCTATCCCACTGCACCCGGACCTGATCAATCTCTCTGCCTTGAAGGCCTAGGGTCCTACGATCTATAATGTGAATTGGCTCCACCATCACCTACCCCTAATCCTGCACCTACATTGATGTCCAATCTAACACATGAGAAAGATATGCAACATATCTCCTAAGAACTGAAACATGAAACACATCATGTACACGAGACAAGATGGGTGGAAATGCTAGATGGTAGGCCAAAGGGCCGATATGCTCCAAGATCTCAAAAGGACCCACAAATCTAGGAGCTAACTTAGAACCTTTTCCATAATGGATAGGGATCTTGTGTGGCTTGACACGAAGGAACACCTTCATGCCCACATCAAAACTACGATTGGTCCTATGTTGGTCAACGTACTTCTTCTACCTGTCCTGTGCCTCCTGTAGTCTTTGCCTGATCATAACCACTTGCTGCTCCATGTCCTACAACAAAGCTAGTCCAAGAGAAACCCTGTCCTCTAACCTGTCCCGGCTAAGAGGTGTCCTGCACTCTCTGCCATATAAGGCCTCGAAAGGAGCCATGCCTATAGAACTCTAAAAACTATTATTGTAGGAAAACTCCACCAAGTACAAGTACTCCTCCCATCTTGCCTGATGATCCATCACATACATCCTAAGCATTTTCTCTAAAATTTGATTCACCTGCTCAGTTTGTCCATCTGTATCAGGGTGATATGTTGTGCTGAAGTTGTTTCTCATCCCGAGGGAATACTACACGGTGGTCCAAAAATGGGAAGTATACAAAGGATCACGGTCACAAATGATCTTCCACGGAATCCCATGCAACCTAACAATCTCATCAAGATATACCCGTGCCACTGCACTGGCTATATAAGTGGTCTTTACTAGAGAAAAATGAGCCACTTTTGTCAATTTATCCACCGTGACCATGATGGCATCGTGGTGGTATCTCGACATCGGTAGCCCAATAATGAAGTCCATGGAAATGGTATCCCATTTCCATTCCATTATAGCATGAGGATAGAGAAGGCCAACTGGATGTTGATGCTCAGCCTTTACTTTCTGGCACTCTAAACAACATGACATGAACTAAGCCATGTCTCTACAAAGTCCTCTCTAATGATACAATTGTCTCAAGGTGGTGTGCATCTTCTTCACCCTGGGATGGGCTGAATAGGGTGCATGATGTGCCTCTCCAAGATGTCCTACCTCAACCCTCCATCTCTGGGAACATAAATCCAGCCTCTGTGCCTAAAAAGACAATCTCCCTCTAAAGAAAAACCATCAAACTTCCCCTCGAGGGGTCTCTGAGACTTAATATTTTCTCTAGCTACAATGAAGAAGTTGTCATGAGGAAGTTGCTTTAGAATCTTTCTCCACAAATTTGTGCTCACTAAGGTGGCCATAACCACATGCCTCCTTCTGTTAAGAGTGTATAGAACCACATTCTCCTTCCCTTTCACATGCTCTATCTCCATATCATACTCACAAAGAAACTCCATCCAATGTCGCTGATGAGCATTGAGATTGGGCTGCGTGAAAGAGGTGGGGAAGACTCAAATGATCTATTCCTGAGTGTGAATATCTGACCAAGAATAAAATGCCTCCATCGAACCAAAGCGTGCACAACTGCTGGAAGCTCAAGATCATGAGTTGGATAATTAAGCTCATAATCCTTGAGTTTGCAAGACTCAAAAGCCACCACTCTGCCCTCCTGCATCAATACACCTCCAAGTCCTACCAAAGAAGCATCTGTGCATATGAAAAACTCACCCTGTGGATCCGACACTACAAGAATAGGTGTTGTGGTGAGACATTCCTTCAGTGTCCTGAAGGCCTTCTCACACTCATTCAACAAAAAAAATTCTACAATTTCCACTGAAGGGAAGTGATGGGGTGTGCAATCTGAGAGAAGTCCTAAAAAAATATCCTATAGTACCCTATTACTCCCATGAAGCTGCGCACCTCAGTCATAGTATTGGGTGTTGGCCAATCCATGATAGCTCTAATATTTGAAGGATCAACGGTATTACCTTCCCCAGAAATGATATGACCCAAATACTACACCTCCGTCTAAAAGAATGCACACTTCTCCAAGTTCCCTATAAAGTTGTCTGCTCCCGAAGACACTGAAGAACCTGGCGAAGGTGCCCCTCATGCTCCTCACGTGTACGTGAGTAAATAAAAAATGTCATCAAGGAAGATGAGCACACAAGTGATCTAAGAAGGTCCTAAATAACCCATTCATCAAACTTATAAACACTGCAGGGGAATTCGTCAAACCAAAAGGTACCACTGTGAACTCATAGTGGCCATATCTCGTACAGAAGGTGGTCTTATGAATGTCTGCCTCTAAAATCCTCAGCTGATGGTAGCTGACTTAAGGTCTATCTTAGAGAAATTTGTGGCTCCCTTCATCTGATCAAACAAATCATCAATGCGCGGAAGGGGATAAAAATTCTTTATCGTTACTTTGTTCAGCTGATGGTAATCAATACACAACCACAAGGATCCATCCTTCTTCTTTACAAAGATCACTGGTGCACCCCAAGGGGATACACTAGGAAAAATTAGGCCTTTCTCCAGAAGGCCCTCAAGCTGTAACTTGAGCTCGCAGAGCTCAGGGGTAGTCATCCGATAAGGTGCTCATGAGATAGGCTCTGCTCCCAGAACTAGATCTATATGAAAATCTATCTCCCATGGGGGCAGGTAACCCCGGTAGCTCCCCTAGAAAGACATTAGAAAAATCTCTCAAAATGGGATGGTCATCTAGCGATGGTCCACTAGACCTATCTTTTGATCGGTCACTAACTGTGATAGCAAACATCTGACAACCTCATCGCACACACCACTTAAGCTGCATAGCAGAGATGGTGCGAATAGAAACAGGTCTCCTGACCCCCACTATCACTACCTCAACTCCTAGATCATTTATACAAGATATGATCTTGTGGTAACAATCCACTCTGGCTCTGTGTGTAGATAACTAGTCCATGCCCAAGATGACTCCATAAGAGCCCAACAGAAGGATACGAAGATCCAAGGTAGTGGTGAAAGGTCCCAAATCCACTACACACTCCTTAACTAAGGAGTCTACAGAGATCTTGGCTCCAGAAGCCATCTCAACATCCCAACTATGACCTTGCCTAACTACCACCATCCTGCATCGCTCTTCTAAAGATGGTGCAATAAAAGAATCAGAAGAACCAGAATCAAATAAAATAGAGGTAGCAATACCACCAAGGTTACATGTAGTCTCAATAACTATACTCTGATGCTCAGCCTTGGTATTTCAACGACTATTGCATACATCCTATGACTACACCCCATGTCACCAACAGTAGGATTTAAGATCTATGTCATACCCTTGTTATTAGGTTTCTATGTGGTAGTCTCCCAAAAATGTCTACTAACACCACACCCAAAATTTTCCAATTTATCATCTCTCATGAGTAGCAGCTCTAGTCGGTTCCCCAGAGGGGTGTGTTATGGATCTTAATGACCTAGCTATGTGGACTGTTAAGGTCTCTAAATTAGTGAGCTCCTGATGACTGAGCTCTAGGTGCTCCCTATGTCCTAATGGGACCCCTAGGAGGAGGCCCCATAATCTGACCCCTATATAAATCAAATCTCTGTGGAGGTCTATATGGTGGGTAAGACTATTGTTGTATTGTTGTGCTCTAAAATATGACTGTGTTGAACCATATCCACCATGAGGAGGAGGTACTGACCACCTTGATCTTTTGTCTTGCATCTGTTGTATACTTCTCCAGACTCGGTCTATAGCCTGCTGGGTCTTTCCCCTAGTCTCCTCTACTATATAGACCTTCGCAATGGCCTCAGCCAATGTTTGTGGATAATGGATCCACACTGCACCTCCAATGTCCAGATTTAGGCCTGGATGAACCTAGTGTATCTGCACCCACTCATCCTACATGTAATCAACATAATGGAGTAGATCCAAGAAATCTACTCTCATACTCAGCCATTGTAAGAGATGCATAGTAGGAGGTCATTGAAACTCATCAATCCTCTATTTTATGAAAATTTGAAGATAAATATATGCTCCTAAAACACTGCTAAAAGAGATCCCAGGTAAGTTTCTCATAATCATCATGGAGCTTATGCTTCTCTTTCCTCCACCATATGCTTGATCCATCCCTTAGAAGATGGATCGCAACACGATCTTTCGTGTTTCTAGAGCAATGACAGATCTTGAAGCACCCACTCAAGCTCACTAACTAGGCCTCTTCCTGAAATCCACCTTTTTCAGCAGAATAATGAGATAGTCATAGCTTTAGGATCTCCTTGATATGATCTACCATTGTAGTTAGAACGTATCCCCTAGGACACTTTGTATGCTCATCTCTAATCCTAAGGCTCTAAGAGCTATCTTTGTGTCCTAAAACTCGGTCTCCCTATCCCCTTTGTGGTGTCTCTTATCTAACTGAATCCTCATGGGAGTTCTCTCCTCTATTCTCCTCGTTATGTTGAGGAGAGGCATGAGCCTCAATGGATGTCACCTTATCATGTCCAATTGAATGTGCTACTGCAGTCCATCCGCGTAGAGTGACATCAACATACTGAAGTGTTTGTAAAATCTGTGGTATGATAGGTGCTACAACATGATCTAGTGGTGGGAAGTCTAGGTCTTTGTGAAAATGCCACTTGTCTTATCTATGCCTCCTGCACAGACCGAGGTGAGATTTAGTTCTCTATTTCTAGGTTTTATTCAGTTTAGAAATAATTTCCCACAAGTTTCTCTCTATATTTAAAAAATGTTTTCTAGGTTAGATTGTACTAGGTTTAAATTTTCATGTCTCAAGTTTTCTAGTGTGCCCAAGGGTCCAAGATTTTTGAACCCACACTTTGATACCAAGTGTAATGCCTACTAAAGATAACGACTCGAGACCAAAGAACAACCTAGGTTACCAGTTAGAAAAATTATGGAATAACTTCTTTTTTGATTTAAAAGTGTCTGCTACCAAGTTATAAATCAACAGTTTTCGACAAGCAAGTTTTAGAGTCTAAATAAATAAATTAAATCTTAGCACATAGTTTTTCTATTACAACAAATATTAAATCTACACGGTCAAAACATAGGGTTAGAATAGTATCATTAAGATTAAGAGGGCAATATCTCACTCTCCCACCCCCTAACAGGCTTAAGATGATTCAATGTATTTTTTCTCAAAATTAATGCATTTCTTGAAATGCTTCTAGAAACGTTGATTACATTTCTATTGGTAGTTTTAAATTTTCTCACCTTTCGAGTGATAGAAATAAGTCCTTCTAACTACCTATAAAACTCAAGTTATGGGCCTACAGGCCTAGAGTAAGAATATCTTCGTCAAAAGCATGGTTTCTCGGCTTGAAGAAGAAAATTTTCCCAAAAAGGGATTTGGGTCAACTGGGGCTAGGGAGGTAGTTTTACACAACAATTTGCACTTTTGGAAAAAATAGCAAATTCACCCACCCCACTCCCCGCCCATTATCCGCATAGGGACTTCAATGCTACCAAGAGGAAATTTAATTTTGAGGTCCTTCAAGGGACACGTGTCCAAATTTCTAGCCTAGTCCGAAAAGTGCAGGATGCCGAAGGAAAAATTGACTTTTTGCCTTATATTTTTTTCTAAAAGGGCGAAAGGGTTCAAAATTACCCACTCCTCCACTATCGACGTAGAGATGCCACTATCTCAATACAATTTTCCAAGCAGGAAAGCGGGTTTGGAGCAAACATAGAAAATATGACTTTTTCCTGAAGTGTTAAAAAATCAACCAGCGCCTCCATTGAAAGATGCCCAAGGATGCCACGTGTCAATCAATCATTGGTTGCGGGCTTAGCGTGGTTTGGTGAGGAAACCATAAGAATTTTTACCTTCAAATTTTTTATTTTTTGAAGCATTAAGTAAGGGGAAAGGGATCCACTCCTCCGCCAAAGACATCCTCGTGAAACCACATGGATAATCCATCTTATTCATTGCAGGACTAGTGGGGAGGCGAAGAAACTTTAATTTTTTTTGCCAAAAATGATATTTTTAAAGCGCTAAGGTTTAAAGTCGAACCATGCATCCACAAGCACCATGGATTATGCCACGAGGGCAGCACCTGATTGGTTGTGCAACCTGTGGGGCCACGTAAAGAAAAAATTGGAAAATTTCTCAAATTTTAATTTTTCAAGCTCCAAGATTAGAAGGAATTCCGTGCATCCGATGGAGTCTCATTAAGCCATGGGGCAGCACCCGATTGGTTGTAGGCCTACGAGAAAGCGGGGAAAACCTAGGAAATATATATATATATATATATATATATATATATATATATTTATACTATATATATATTTTCAAACCCCTAATCATAAGCCTTTATGCCTCCCCCAGCGAACCCCTTATTGGGGGACATTTCCTTATGCCTCCCCAAGCACTCTTATGGGTACCCCATAACGAGTAAAGAAATGCAAGCTATTTATTTTTAAGGTGGAACCTAGATCCCAACTCCCTCCATGCTTATACCTCCCTAAAACACTTATGCCTCCCACAAAAATACCCCATAGTCTTCTCCTACACCATCCCTAGGACATCCATCCAAACAGCCCACACACATGCCAAAACATTCACAACAATAACATTTACACAATTAAAAGAAGAGCATTTCAAGAGCCAGGCTCTTACCTCTCCTTAATGGAGTTTGTTCCAAGTTCCAACTAGCAAGCTTTCGATTACAAAATAATCCAATATCAACGAAACACAGGCCTATAAAAAGTCTGCAAACTTTCTCCAAAAGAAAGAACTCCAAACAACAAAAAAAATTTCCCCAAATGAAGTATGCAAAAGTGAAGCAACCCCAAAAACAAGCTAAGGAATTCTAATATATAGATAGGGAGGAGAAGAGGATGAGGTGGATCCAAGTGGGATGCCACATCACACATCCTCAACTCCAACTCATGAGTCAACTTCAATCTCCAAAGCACAATGAATAAATAGGTGAATAATATGATAGTTTTACTTACACACTCAAATCAAGCCCATACCACAAATGACTAAAAATAATTTCAAGCAAGAAGTGCAATTAAAACATTCAGCTTCACTAAAAAAAAGAATAATGAAGGCTAGATTTAAACTCTCCAACCATAGGTAAGGTTGGTATGCAAATTTAAGAGGTATGGGACAAGTTTAACTTGTCCCACAAGCCTCCAAAATCAGTCTCCAATGACAATTTTGAAATCCAAAGAAGATGAAGTGTTTCATACTCCAAATTTTACTTACATATCTATTACACATCACTTACACATATCTTACAACATTTAATAAAAGAGTCAACCATTCCAATAATTACTTTCTTATGACCTAATTTAATTAATTTATTTCAACAATATGATTACTCACATTATATACCACAATTTATTTAAATAAAAGGGGTAAACACATCACTTAATAAACACATGAAAATATCAATAAAAAGGAACCAAATAAATAAATACACATAACCCTTGGTCACATTTAAAGGTGATCCCACCATGGGAATCCCAAACACAAACAAACACACACACAAATACAAGTTGCCATGGTGACCTTGTTGAATTCATGTAGAATTCTAATGTGGTTAGTTTTCAGTCCCCCGATGTTTGTTGTGATATTTTAAACCTGTAAAATACAAATACCTCCTTCGGCCTCGTGGCCATATTAGAATATCCAAATGAATATAAATATAATTTCAAGATTATCGACATATATGTGAATCACAACAAACATCAAGCCAATCAATAGTATCACTTACAATTTCATCCACAACTATATCATTACCAATTTTAATTCCATTCTCATTTTCTAGGTCTACTCAAAATATCCAAATATCACAAGTTCGAAAAAAATCTATAATGTAACCATGTCAAACAATATATCAACATAAATATCTAAAATGTCTCTAATAATCATCATGCACCATATATGAATCAAAGTCCACAATAAACCATGGTCTAACATCTAACATCATGCTAAATTAAACTATAACAATGTGCATAATATAGTTAGTAGTATCAGGATCAATATCACAAGGTATCAAAGGAAAGTAGGCACTACATAATACATGATATTTTAATTTATTCTTGTTGTTGTTTGTATACAATTAGTTGCCTGGAATCCTATGTTCTTGGAAATGGAAGATGCGGGATCTAAGTTTTTTTCCCTTGCAAAATAGTGATCTGGGTGATTGTTGTTTATAGATATAACATTGGCTCAAATAGGGTGCTTCCTGAATGTTGGATTAATGCTATTATTTGGCTGACTAAGGAAAATTATACCCTCTTCTGGGTACATGCATTTCATTATTATGTTTACCCATTTAAAATCATGGCTTCTATGCTGATTATACCTTGAGCTCCTAGTTTGAACCTAGTTTGATTTAGTTGTTAGTAAATCAATGAATTCTATTTACCATGTAACTGGTATGCATATGGTTTTACAAACTAAAATGGGAACTTCGTAGCTTCTTTGTTTAGTTACGATTATTTTTTAGTTTCATTTTTTGACCTTGAGGTGGATTGGAAGTTGGGGCTTAGCTTATGATTATTTTAAATAAAAATAAAAAACTCATATCCATTTGTATGATTCGGTCACTTTTAATGACTGGTTCATACTAAGTTATTCTTGTTTCGATAAAAGGGATTTTACAAAACTATTCTAAGATTTAGATCTAGAATGTAGTGGAGTGCAAAAAGGGGATATGTTTTATTGTTTGGTTCATTGAAAAAAATAGTATATTCTATTGTTCGGTTTTTCGTATAGTGGTGAGCAAGCTAGGATTAACTAGTTGGTATTTATAAATGTATATGTAAGAGTGACACTAAGTACGGTAATGTTGGTTACTTGAAAGAACTTGTTGGATAAGAAAATTTTGTTGGATGGTTGGAGTATTAGATTTCAATCATATAATCTATATGATTACATGATTGGAATCCTAATGTATCTGACAATCCATGTTGGACTTATAACACCAATGGCCCTACTTGAATTATTTTTAAAACTTTGTTGTTGGAGGCTCATTCTCTTGAACCTTCACCTCAAGTCAATTTCTTTGGGTTATTCTCTATGGGTTCGTCGACTTGGATGACTTTTTTAAATCCATACTCGACAGAATTAAAATAGAAAACCTTTTAACTTTGTGAGACATTTTATTGTTATCATGCTTGATTCCATGTTATATTCTATCTATTTGTGCTTCGGTAGGGATTGTGTTTTAAGTTGACTCATCATATCAACCGTAAAAGGGATACATTTGTGGTAATGTAGTAGTTGAAATTTCATGTCCTTTGTGTGCTTGATAGACAATTAATGAAATGGATATTAGATCTATGTTTTAGGGATATGGCTAAGTATTATTGTGGAATTTCTATCACCTTCTTTCCATGCCATTATGAAGTCATTAATGGTTTTGTAGTTTTATTTGAAATTTAGTTGGATTGTAGTTGACTCATATGGAACCTCATTGTTTAATATTAATATCATTTATAAGTTGTATTAAACTGAGTGAAACTTTATTGAAGACAAACTTGGTAGGACTGTGGCATTAGATTAAATTTAATTGTTTCATTTACTGAATATGGGTTATTTCTTTTATCATACATTATGACTGTTGTGCATGGCATGGCAAGATAATCATTTGTTTGAACTTGTTTTTTAGAACTTACTCCGTATGCACTTTGCAAGCAATAAAGTGTTGGAATGTTGTGGGGTTATTTTTGATAAGGATAAATAGTGGTTAAGTAAATGATATTGGAATTCTAATTTTAAATCTATTGGATCCTATGACTTATTTAAGGAAATGTGGAATGATGATTAGAGTATTAGATTTCAATCATATAATCTATGTGATATGATTGAAATCCCAATACGCTCGACACTATGTTTCAAACTTATCAGGTAATTGAACCCTACTAGAATGTTGATTAAACTTTTGTTGTCATTGAAACAATGTTCATAACGGGCTATTATGGCTTACTTCTTAATTTTGGCATTAATTTCTAGCGTGATTAGTGGTGTTATTAGCATCTTAGAGCTTGGCTCCTTTTTATTAAATAAAACATTCATTTTATGATATTGTTAATGATAGCATTCTATTCCAATGTGTAGTCCTTATCATGCTCAGTTCTTGCGAAGTAACTCAGGATAATAAATGTGCATATGGATTTTGTGAGTAGAAAAAGGAAAGACTTGAAGAAATTGCTTCGGTTTTTCTTATTAAGTTCCTTTGCAAGAATGCTTAATATATTGTAGATTTTGGAATTGTGTTTGTAGAGAAGTTGGAGGGCTTATTGCCTTGGGTTTTCTGTATTTTTGAAGTAAGGTGGAGTGACCAACAAAACAAAATTAATATTAATAAAATAAAATAAACAAACAAAGAGAAATGTTAGTTCAGTGGAGTGTGGTAGGGTTGGCGTGTGATAGGGTTGGAAGCAAGGGCATTCCTTGTAGGGCACGTGGGCCTCATACATTGGCAGCAAGACCTGTCATTTCCCTTGCATAATAATTTAAAAACTTATTTGGTTTGCCAATAACGTTAACCAAGCTAAAACCCAACTCCATGTTTCAAAAAAATTAGCAGTAATGGATAGTTGGAGTGAGAAAAGGGTATGAAATTGTTTGACTAATGAAATAATGGGACAGTCATTAGTTCTCAATGTAACAAACATGTCTCCAACCTCATCAATTCACATTTTCTGTATACTCCATTTCTGCGCCAAAGTGTGAACTCTAGAACAGGAATGGACGTCCAACAAGCATAAAACATAAAGGAATTTTTTCTAATGTTGCAGTTGAAAATGATCTAATAGATGTGTAACCAATGTGGAACCTTGCTCAAGGAAATGAATTGTTTGACAAAATGTGTTTAAAAAAATGTGGTTCATTGACATCATGGACTGTTGGATATGTACAAAATTGGGCTTTTTGAAAAGGCTTAGAAAATTTTAAGCAAATGCCTTTGACAGGTTAAAGCCAAATTTTCATAGCCTCTTCCAGCGTATCCACAACCTACACCATCTTTCTTCCTCCCTATCATGCTTCCAAACATGTACCCAATCAAGAGCTAGTTAAGGTAATTTTTCTTGTTATTGTTGACGTGGAGGATGTGAGCACTGGAAGAATTCTATGTAGAGCATGGGAGCATGGATGGGGCACATGAAATATTTTGCAAAATGCTCTGAAGAAATTATAGTTTTGTAGAATGCCTTTGTTGTTGGTTAAATAGAAAAAAATTTGTTGAAAATGACTTTCCTAACACCCATCCTAATTGAGCCAGATTGGGAGCTTTGTGATAGCTATGCGCATCCATCAAGCTTTAAAAAAAAGTATATTTGGGAGTTGTTTGGTCTCAATGTCCCTGGTGGTGAAATATGCAAGAATATGTTGAAGTTTTGATAAGGCAAGTCATAGGTGGAGTTGTGGACTACTGGACTTGTTTTTGTTATGGAAGTGGTTATAAAAACTGTCAAGCTAATGCAATTAGAAGTTAGTCTAAAGCTTGGTTCCACTCCCTGTGCCAACATACATCTCATGTTACATTTTCTTCCCCAAGGAATTTATTTCAATCCTTCTCAGATCTGCTATGTAGATGGATGTCATGTATTATTGTTGCAGCAGTTGTGATAAATATGTATGCAAAGTGAAGAGTATTCAGGTTGTGGAGCTTGGAAAATAAGAGGTCAATGCTTGATTCTAATAACAATATCTTGAAGAATACACTAATATACACAGCCTATAATTTTGTGAGTTCAGATTGAATATGTGAAGAAGGGAATGACATATATGCATTACATGAGGAAATGTGGCTTCAGACACCCGCCTAGCGCACCTCTTACTTAAGTGAGATGTTGAATTGAATCTCGCGGTTTTGAATGGCTTTGTTCCTCCAAATGTAGTTCATCTCTCCTTATCTTTCTTAATTCTCATACCTTAGTTTTTATTTTGCAAAGAAATATAATTTTAAAAACATAGGATTATCATAAGATTTAATTGTTTTATATTAACTTGTTGCAAAACAATAAAATGTTGTATCTTAACTCACGTAATGAAAATAAATTTTTTGTAGTAAACCATGAACTTCAACCCTCATTTTGAGGTGATTTAGAAAACTTTGTAACCAAACTAGATCACTATAATATTGTTTTATCGACAAGTTGAAGTTGAATTACCGGTAAATATGTTGACCATCTCTTGGTTTAAATAGATAAATTGTGACTTCTGGAGACTCTCAAAGTAACCTTCATACCTCCTTAAAGGGGAGAATAATTGTCCTTCATGTACCTTGTTATGTGAGGTGTCACTTTAATCTTTGTATCAACCCTGAATGAACAGTTGTGACCATTTTGACACCCTTATAGAAGTCATGTTACACTGTTTTGCAGTGGTAAGAAGCTGCTAGATCTAAAAATTTGGATTTCATTTTGAACCGCCATTTGAAACCTAGATAGCAAAATTTTTATCCGTCTTCGCAAACCTCTAGTGTTTTTACTAGAAAATTTCATGGAACCTTCATTTTAGGGAAAAAAACTTTTCTATATAGTTTGGAATATCAGTTTTTAGGCCTCGGGTCGTAGTTTGATTAGATTAAACTAGACCAATTAGGATTGGCAACTTTAGAAATCATGTCATCATTTGTAAACCGCGTTCAAATTTCAGTTCCGACGACTCTAATGAATTCTCCATATATGGTGGACCTCATAGAAAAATTATTGTGGCGCGTTCATCCATCAAATGTTAGTTTTGGACGTGGTTTTCTGACCCCTCGAGCTAACATTTGACCATTTACAACTAGGTCAATTATGAACGATGGCCTCGAAAAACTAGCCTCCAATCATAAACCATTCACTAGTTCTTAATTATGTTAATTCCTATTGAATCTTGGTGTATAAATGGAAACGTATTAATCTAACCATGGTGTGGTTTCTCATCGGAAGATAACATTTGAAAGTGGTTTCTTCACCTCCGAACCTTTATTGAACGTTTTGGTAACTAGTAGGAAAACGTAGAAAGAAAGTTGTAGGACCCTTGTTGGGTTGCCAAACCATCGTGGAAACTTTTTGACACTTGTAATTAATTTCTTGAAACTCTACTATGTGAATTTTTGTGTGAAATTGAACTTTTGGCAAAATAGTGTTTCTCTCTCTTCCCTGTTTCTTTCTCTTTCCTTGGTTACGAAATGAAATGAAATCAAAACATGTATTTAACCCTTTTCCTTTATAATGCAAATTATTCATGCTATTATGTAAATGGGAAACTAAGGACGTTAATTATGTTAGATTAGGGTGGATGCCATGCCAGCGATTTATCATTGATTTCATGCTCACATGTTTTTTGCAAGATGCAAGAAAGATGGCAAAAAGGCGATGTGTAAGTCATTATTTATTATTGTAATTTATATAGGTCATTGTAAAATGAATTAATGTATTATGTAATTGTGAACCCGACAGTTAGGAAAGACCTAGAAAAACTTTATCTGGAGTAAGTAGAAATAACACCTCCTTAGTATCCTAGTTGTCTACCAAGTCTTACAAAGTTAGATCTAGGAATTTTCTTCACCGTCGAATGAATTCCTTGTGGGACCTCCCCAGACGACATGAATGGAGAGGGTGAAATAGTTTTTCTATGACTTAAATTCTTGTTAATAAACTCTTTAGTTCCTCTCAGCTAGATGTGTTACCTTAGTTAATAACAACATAACACTTTGGTAATTCATGAAGGTTGTTTCTGATAAATATGTCCTCTCACCTTAAAATCATATATAGTTGAGACATATATCCTTAGGTTCTATTCGAATTAAACTAAACCTCAGTTGTTTAGGACGTTAACTTGGGGTTCTTGTGTAGTTATAATGCTTCTAATCTTATACTTCTTCAAGATGTTAGACAAGTACTTTCATAACTCTTTATGTTATAAAGTGACGCCAAAAGAGACCTAAGAAACAATGTAAATGAAATGAGAAACAAGAGTATATGTGATAATGGTTTAGGAACAAATGTTCACTTGAACTCCTTATGGTTGATTTAAGCATTGAATTTTTGTTAAGAATGGTTACAATTTTTTCTTGGTGGAAATAGGCATTTGAGCCAATATAGAGTCCACTAAAAATAAAATAAAATAAAATTATGTCATGTAAATGCTTAATTGAATCAAACTAAATTTAGAACTAAAACAACCATAGTACAAGAAAAAATGTGCTTCTTCTGGAAGAAAGTTTATAGGAAAGAGAAACTTGAACCTTCACCTCCTTTGAATCATATTATTTCTCCCTCGTAAACTTATGGTTGGTACCCTTGCATAATGAGGGTAAAATTAAACATCAACTAAACATATTTTAAGAAACAAAACCTTAGCATAAGAACAAGAGAATTAGGAACTTTGTATGCAATTTGAAATATGCAAAATAATAATTTAAGTTATGAATATTATCATAAGGGATAAAGAGAAAACTTAATTAATCGAACTGTAAGTTGAATGTGGAATGAACTAATGAATTTGTAGGTGGAAAAAAATGGTATAATTATCCTTACATAATAATTTTATTGGAATGTTAATCGTAACAAAGATGTAATCATGGTAATGATGTGTTGTGGGTTTGCCAATCCTTGAGTCCCTTTTCTTGTGGTTGAGTCATTACTAGTATTTTTTCATGGAGTAAAGTGTGGCATTGACATGTATATGGTGTTGTCAGGTGTCTATGTGATTCAATAACTTATGTAATTGTCGTATGCATTTTTTACTTTCTTTACTTGGAGTCCTTGTGGCATTGTATAGTGAGCAATGTAAGTCAAAAAATTTATTGTATTGTTTGTACTGTTGTATTTGTGTGTGTAAAATGTGGGCGTTACATTTGGTATAAGAGCAGAGGTTCATGCTCTCAAACCTCTGAGGCAGATTGGGGTTGTGATGGTGTTGCATGATGGTGATAAATATTAGAAGAGTAATATGACATAAGCGTGATGTGAACTATGTCGTGATTGTGAAATTGTGAATGCACATGTTGTGTATGTCGCTTAGTGCATATTTTTTTATCATCTTGATGTGCTTGCAGTGAGAGTATTCTCTCTCCTTTTCATGGATTATATGAAAAATTCATGTGTGATGTACCTCCTTATTGTGTGTGATAAAAGAATGTTATTGTGAATTGTAAATTGTTGGAGCATTTTGTCATTATATGATATGTAGGTGTATTTATGTATTGCATGACAAAATTGGTGTAAAATGAATTTGATTTTATCGTGATTTCATCAATGTATTGTGATGAATCGTGTGCATCACCATGTTGTATTGCAATTGACTATATGTTGTAAAGTTAGACATTGTGTTCCTCCTCCATATAATTCATGTAATATGTGATGGTTCATGTCGTGATTTAGGGGCATATGGTGAGCGTATTATCCCTATTGTACAATGATTACACATTGGGTGCAGAATGTGGTAATATGATGTATCGTAAAACCTATGTGATTTTGACTATTTTGATCCTTGTCAAAGTGGTGGCAAGATGATTCAGACATAGATGATGACAGTTGTATTATTGATATGATATTTTACAAGTTGAGGCTTGATGTATCCGAGTGCCAGCAACTCATTGAGTACCCCCTGGTGGCCGTATATAGCCACGTAGTTATTGTAATGTGTTATTTCTATACACGTATTTTATTCGTAAGCTGAAAACTTTCCCTTTTCTTGGTAGAACCAACAATTTTATTGATTGACATGTTCTTATATTTTGGGCATTTATTTGGTTGATGCACCAAAGAGGCAGATTTTTGCGCTGACTATGGCTATTTGGCCATTTTTTTTGCTTAGATTTAAATTTTTTTGTTTAAGTTTAAATTTTTTATAGCCTAGGCCAAGGGTTGGGATTTTTTCCACTTGGCATTTGATATGGATTGTTATGCTGGTTCTAATGTCGTAATGTGTTGGAATAGGGTCATGGGATTCACCATGGAGTGGTGGAACCTATGGACCCACTTCGTTGTATGGGGGTACACCCCAAGGAGTTACAGATAACTAGCGGGTTGTTGAACCACGAGTTATTATGTCACTTGGGTTAGAGGTATCTGGACTCTATGCGCCTAGGGCCATAGGGTGACCGGCCTCTTTTGGGGAGCGAAAAGGAAAATTTATCTTTATTTTATTGCTTGAGGGAGGCATAAGAGACTTGAGGGAGACATAAGAGACACTTGAGGGAGGCATAAGAGACTTGAGGGAGCCATAAAAGACTTAAGGGAGGCATAAGAGATTTGTGTGTGTGTGTGTGTGTCTGTGATTGATTCTTGGGAGGTATATGTACTTTTTGTGATGCTTCAGGAAGTATATGTAGTTATTTTGTAATGCTTGGGAGGTGTATGTGGTTTTTTTTATGATGCTTTGGGAGGTATATGGAGTTGTTTTGTGATGTTTTGAGAGGTGCGTGAAGTTGTTATTATGATTTATGTGTACTCTTGTGAGTCCGTTTGTGTTTTGTGATGTTGAGGATTGATGCTCCTCATTATTGGCATGATGTTGTTTCCATCTTGACACTAAGTAGCTACAATTATTGTCCCAAGTTATGTGAAACCTCTATATGTGTACCTGTTGGGAATTCCATGTTGTAGTATTTTGCGTATGTTATGGGTGCTACAGTGTTGGGTGCATGTGTGACAATTACTGTGTTGGGAGGGCTATGTATGTTCTTTTTGTGGGCCAGTTGAGTTCTTGTGTTGCGATATAGTCATGGAAGTATGTGAAGTTATGTCTTGAGGACCATTAGTGTTGTGTTTGGACTTGATGTAGTATTGTGATGTCAATTTTACTAAGCACCCATGAACATAAGAAAACTAAAATCTTAGACAATGGAATACTGAGAGTTGAGATTAATAAATACTTTAAAGGAAAATAATAAGTAATTAAAAAGAATAGAACTACCAATCTTCACAGAACATTAAAATTTAGGATAATTTAAAAAATTAGTTTGTTTCATTGTGGTCATGTTGTACTGACAAGTTGTTTTGTTAAAACGACATTTGTCATTATTGAATTTTTGTCTACGTATCCCCTTCGAGCTTCGGCGTTGTGTTGCATCGAGGATGATGCTCTTATAAGGGGAGGGAAATGCAGTACCCACGATAAAATAATACTTAAAAATATATGTATTTGTTTAATATTTTGAGAAGTGTGCGAATGGTGGGTGAGCCGAGTTTGGGTGGCGTGTGGCAGTTTTTGTCATAGGATTTGATTCTAGGTGGTTGGGAGGACCTGCAAGGGTATGGGCATCCCATAAAATCACATGGGATTCATAAATGCTCCTCAGACTTGTCATTTCCACTGGATAATAATGCAAACGCTTTATTTGATATTTGTAAGCAGTAACCAAGATGAAAACCAAACCAATGTTGTAAATTTAGTAGCAAATGGATAGTTGCAACAAAGGAAGTGTTGAGAGGATTGTGCTGAAGGGAGCTCTCATCCTTAGACATCCCAAAATCAGTCCCAATGTTGGATCTAAATCAGCCTGCGCATAGATAAATTTGAAACTCTAATTTCTCCTCATTCTACTTTATACAAATTGATATAACCAGATCTATATCTGTATAGAAGTGGGTAGGAAACACAAAACAAAATAGGAAATCTGGCTGTGTGGATACATTGGTGAAGGATTTGCAGATGTTGTGGAAGCTCTCGCACATGCATCACGTAAATATTGATTTAACTGGCTGCTATCAGATTGGAGGATTGGGGAGTAATGCATTAAAACTTATAGCAAATGCACTCTGCTGGTTAGAGATCTACTACCTTCCTATGTCAAAACGCAAGCCGTGGAACAAGTATGGACGCCCAAAAATCATAAAACATAAAGGAATTTTGTCTAATGTTGCAGTTGTAAATGCTCTAATAGACGTGTATCCAATGTGGAACCTTGCTCAGGGAAAGTGAACTGTTAGACAAAATGTGTTAAAAAAAAGTGGTTCGTGGACATCATGGACTGTTGGATATGTGCAAAAATGGGCTTTTTGAAAAGGCTTAGAAAATTAAAAAACAAATTCCTTTGATAGGTTAAAGCCATATTTCCATAGCCTCTTCCAACGTATCCATAACCTACGTCATATGTCTTCCTCCCTATCATGCTTCCAAACATGTACCCAATCGAGAGCTAGTGAAGGTAATTTTTCTTTTCATTGTTGATGAGGAAGATGTGAGCACTGGAAGACTTCTATGTAGAGCATGGGAGTATGGATGGGGTACATGAACTAGTTAGCAAAATTCCCTGAAGAAATTATGGTTTTGTAGAATGCCTTTGTTGTTGGTTGAATAGAAAACAAGTTGTTGAAAATGACTTTCCTAACACCCATCCTAATTGAGCCAAATTGGGAGCTTTGTAATAGCTATGCACATCCATCAAGCTTTAAAAAAATGTATATTTGGGAGTTGTGTGGTCTCAATGACCCTAGTGATCAAATATGCAAGAATATGTTGAAGTTTTGATAAGACAAGTCATAGGTGGAGCTGTGGACTACTGGGGTTGTTTTTGTTATGGAAGTAGCTGTAAAAACTGTCAAGCTAATGCAATTAGAAGTTATTCTAAAGCCTGGTTCCACACCCTATGCCAACATACAACTCATGTTACATTTTCTTCCCCAAGGAATTTATTTCAATCCTTCTCAGATCTGCTATGTAGGTGGGTGTCATGTATTACTGTTGCAACAGTTGTGATAGATATGTATGCAAAGTGAAGAATATTCAGGTTGTGGAGCTTGGAAAATAGGAGGTCAATGCTTGATACTACTCACAATATCTTGAAGAATACACTAATATACACAACCTATACTTATGTGAGTTCGGATTGAATATGTGAAGAAGAGAATGACATATAAGCATTACATGAGGAAATGTGGCTTCAGACACCCACCTGGAGCACCTCTTGCTTAAGTGAGATGCTGAACCAAATCCCATAGTTTCAACGGGCTTCATTCCTTCAGGCATGGTTCATCTCTCCTTATCTTTCTTAATTCTCGTACTTTATTTTTTCTTTTGCAATGAAATATAATTTTAAAAGCTTAGGATTATCATAAGATTTAATTGTTTTATATTAACTTGTTGCAAAATAATAAAATGTCGTATCTTAATTCACGCAATCAAAATAACAATTTTGTAGTAAACCATGAACTTTAACCCTCATTTTGAGGTGATTTAGAAAAATTCCTAACCAAACTAGATCACTATAGTATTGTTTTATCGACAAGTTGAAGTCGACTTCCCGGTAAATATGTTGACCATCTCCTGGTTTAAATAGATAAATTGTGACTTCTAGAGACTCACAAAGTAACCTTCATAAATCTGGAAAGGGGAGGATAAGCATCCTTCGTGTACCTTGTTATGTGAGGTGTCACTTCAATCTTTGTATCAACCCTGAATGAACTTTTGTGACCTTTCTGACGCCCTTATAGGAGCCCTGTTACACTGTTTTGCAGCGGTAAGAAGCTACTAAATCTAAAAAGTTGGCTTTCATTTTGAACCACCATTTGAAACCTGGATAGCGAAATTATTATCCGTCTTCACAAACCTCTAGTGTTTTTACTAGAAAATTTCATGGATCCTTCATTTTAGGGAAAAACACTTTTTTGTATAATTTGGAAAAGCTATTTTATAGTCCTCGGGTCGCAGTTTGACTAGGTTAAACTGGACCAATTAGGACCAGTGGCTTCAGAAATCATGTCGCCGTTTGTAAACCGTGTTCTACTTTCAGTTCTGACGACTCTGATGAATTCTCCATATATGGTGCAACTCATAGAAAACTTATTGTGGCGTGTTCATCCATTGAACGTTAGTTTTGGACATGGTTTTCTGAGACCTCGAGCTAACTTTTGACCATTTACAACTAGGTCAATTACGACCGATGGCCTCAGAAAACTAGACGCCAATCATAAACCGTTCACTAGTTCCGAATTATGTCAGTTCCTATGGAATATTGGTATATAAATGGACACGTATTAATTTAACCATGGTGTGTTTTCTCATCGGAAGATAACGTTTGAAAGTGGTTTCTTCACCTTCGAACCTTTATTGAACGTGTTTGCAACTAGTAGGAAAACTTAAAAAGAAAGTTGTAGGACCCCTGTCGGGTTGCCAAACCATCATGGAAACTTGTTAACACTTGTAATTAATTGCTTGAAACTCTACTATGTGAATTTTTGTGTGAAATTGAACTTTTGGCGAAATAATGTTTCTCTCTCTTCGCTATTTCTTTCTCTCTTCTTGGTTACAAAATGAAGTGAAATGAAATGAAATGAAATCAAAACATGTATTTAAACTTTTTCCTTTCTAATGAAAATTATTAATTTTGTTATGTAAATGGGAAACTAAAGACGTTAATTATGTTAGATTAGGGTGGATGCCATGCCAGCGATTTATCGCTGATTTCATGCTCACATGGTTTTTTGCAGGATGCAAGAAAGATGGCGAAAAGGCGATGTGTAATTCATTATTTATTATTGTAATTTATATAGGTCATTGTAAAATGAATTTATGTATAATGTAGTCTCATGTTATAGAAAAGTTATATTTGAGATTTGTTGATATGTATGAGATGCTAGTTTTAGGGATACCTTGGGAAATGTGCATTTAATCATAGGTGTAATTTTGATTCATAGTTACGTATGATAAAATTATTGATGTATATATGTGTTAAATGAATTTGGATTTAATATCTTGTAGTGCATTTTTAGTGTGCAATAGATGATTAAATAATTGGTGTTGTGTTACTTACTTTGAAAATGTAATAATAGGAATCTAACCACAACAATCAACCCTAGTATAAGATTCATGCATAACTTGTCTTCATGTGTGATCCTTCTTAGTGTAGAAGAAATTTGAAACCGTAAGACGAACTTAAACTTTTGTGCTCGATGGAACCTCCTAGTTTAGGTAAATAAGACCCCTAGTTTGTGTTACCATCATGGTCGGTATGTTTAGCATTATCGTCGTGAACTCGATGATTAGGAACGACCTGGAAATGATATTGGAGTAAGTAGAAAAGAATAACACCTCCTTAGTATCCTAGTCATCTACCAAGTCTTACAAAGTTAGATCTAGGAATTTTCTTCATCATCGAATGAATTATTTAATCTTGTGGGACCCCCCTAGATAAACTTAAATGGAGAGAGTGAAATAGTTGTTCTATGAATGAAATTATTGTTAATAAAAGATGTTGAGTTCCTTAAGAGATGTGTTACCTTGGTTAATAACAACATAAACCTTGGTTCCATAATCCTTTGTTATGCCTTTTATGACATTAGGAACTCATATAAGAAATTTCTCTTGCAGAATCGTGAAATGCGAAAACATAGGATCTTAATTTGAAAAGGTTAATCTTGTGGTTCATGTGTAGTTATAAAGCTTCCAATCATGTACTTCTTCAAGATGTTAGACAAATACTTGCATAAGTCCTATTTCAAAACAATGCTAATAATGAGACCATAATGCAATGTAAAAGTAAAGCATATAAGAATAAAAATGAGATTTGAGTTTAGGAATAATGCCACTCTTGGATTCTTTATAACTCATTTAAAATTTTTCATGTGTTACAAAGAATATACAGTTTCCCTTGGTGAGACTAAACTTCGAGAAAAATAATATAGAGTCCACTAAAAATATAATATAAATATATATATATATATATATATTAATTGAATCTAAATACAATTTCTTGTTGTGGGAATGTTTAATCATAGAAATAAAGATATCGTGATTGAAGAATGTTTATGGGGAAAAGGTATCTTGAATCTAAACCCCCTCCCCCCCCCCCCTTAAATCCTAATATTGATTTTTGGACATCAAGTCAGATTCACTGGAGTTGCAAGGGTAAAATGTAGACATTGAATAAATGTTTGAGAAGCAGATTCTTAACATAAGAACAAGATAATTAAGTACTTTATATGCAATTTGAATTATGCCAAATAAAAATGTAAGTTATGGAATTTTCCGTAAAGGATAAAAAGCCAACTTAAAATGGTCGAACTATAAATTAAATATGGAATGAACTTAAGAATCTGTAGGTGGAAAAAAGGAGAAAATTATCCTTGCACGATAATTTTCTTGGAATGTTAATCGTAACTAATATACAATTAAAGAAATGATGTGTTGTGGGTTTTCCAATCCTCGAGTCCTTTTCTTGTGGCTGGATCATTGCTAGGATCCATTCATTGGGAAAATGTGGCATCTAAATGTCTATGGTGTTGTCATGTCTCTATGTGAGTCGATGACTTATAAGTGTTATATGCGTCTTTGAGTTTTCTTTACATGGAGCCCTTGTGGCGTTGTGAAGTGAGCAATGTAAGTAAAAAAAAAAATTATCCTGGTATTTTTACTGTTGTTTTTGTGTGTGTAAAATGTGGGCATTACATAAGGTTTTCGTAACCAGCTATAACAAAACTTGTAAAATATTTTGTGAATGGTACAAATCAATCTTTTCTTTATTATGAGTAGTTTTATTGTATTATAGCAATCTTGAAAATAGTATAGCGATGCTTGACCAATTTTGTTTACTTTCCTATTACCAAGTCAAAGTTCAATAGAATATTTTTCCACCCTTGGGTTGTGTGTCATGTTGGATAGAAATGATGTAACCATGTGTATTTATCACAAAAAGGGTAATGGTAAAATTTTCTTTTGAGTTATAATTTTGTGTGGTAAACCCTTCTAGGTCATGGCTATAATGAAATTCTAGACATAATGAGATGGTAATCCTTATAAAATTTATCCAAAAATAAAATAAAATAATGAAGTTGTGATCTTCTAGATAAGATCAAGAGCCTTTGAGTGGAAGAAAAAAGAAGGGAACTATCTACTTGTGCAAAAATAATATAACTTCTACCCCTAAGATAAACTAATAAAATTTATACTTATTGTTGTGAGACATTAAATGATCTTACAAAGTAATCAATGTTTGGATTTTAGGAGAATATCTAGGTCTTAGTAAGTAGGGGTGGTTAAGAATCCATTAAATCTAACTCATTTGTTTTGAAACCTAATATGTATTCTTTTGTCAAACTTAATCAAGAGAAGCCCAAATGAAGCTTTTACCCAAACCAGATAAATTTTTAAGCCTCGATAAAATACTGGTTAATAACTAATGAGATCATGAAGATGAATTAATTTGACCTTCTTCCACTAACCTTTGTCAAGGTACATTGTAATCTTCTTTTAGTGTGATTAAATGTTGATCCTTGCACAAGGAGGTTATGGTTCTGAACCTAAACGGTACTCCACTTCAATTGGAGCTTACACTCGTCTCTTTGAGCAACAGAGGTATGAAATGAGTTTCAGTAGCGTGAGTTTGGATAGATAGCCTTGTGGAATTGAATACCTCCTTTATTAAATAAACAAATTAAACAAGTAATTGTCATATTAGAGATGATCCTAAGCTAATTACTCAATAGTATAAAAGGAAGAAATTAAGATTCATAAAAAAATTGTATGGATCATAACACGATTCTCCTAGAACGTAAGGTTAAAATTGAAAGACAATTTTAGTAAAACAAGTAACCTTAAAATATTTCACATTGAGGGATGCCCCCTAATTGTAAGTGTGTCATGTGGTTGGACTATTATATTGTGTCTTGAAGAAAAGGAAAGTGAAATGTTTGTGATGGGTGTCATATGTTCCCTTGTGCCTAGGTGGTCAATGATTGTGTCAAGCTTATTGAGAGTTGGTTGTAGTCCATTTTGATCACCTGTGGTGTCATATAAACTTCAAGATATTCAAAAAAAATTCTCGTTATTTTCGTGTTGTTGTGTGTGTGTCTCTATTGGGCTTTACAGGTTGTGTATTATATAATGTATTCAGTGAGTTAGTAGTGAGATGTTGTGTGACTCAACTATGTGACCTAACCCTTGTATTTGTTGAAACCCTTGTACAATGTTTGGAGTGACCTTTCTCTTATTTAGCACATGTTTCTATGATCTTTGCATGCTTAGATATGGGTGAAGCTAGAATCCCTAACAAACTTGAGTTCTTAAAATTACAATAGAGACTTACATACATGATGTGCAACTAATTTGAGAAGATCTAGGAACCCCTTGATTTATATTAGAATGATGTTTTCAATAGAAGCTTGCATATACTTAATATGAGTTATAATATTATAATGACCTACTTATATAGTCCTCTACAGGAAATATAATATGAAAAGGCTGACCAAGGAAGATAATATAACTTGAAGAATGATTTAACTTATTAAAAGTAGAGTTAGTGATTGACAAGGGCGAGGACCATACAATTTGGCCAGGACATGACCCCATATCCTTACCCTTCCATAAAATTTTACACATGAGATAGAAACTCCTAAATTTAAATCTACGTAATGAATATTTGATTTTTTATGCTTCTTTGATTGAATAATATTTCTAGATTTATCCACAACACATGGTGTAACGATAATAAATCTATAGAAGGAACATATAGATGATGAAATTGGATTCTTAATGTGAGAATTTAACTTGACTAGAATACAAGGTAAAACCTTGCATCAAAAGCAAAAGTTACCATATTTCAGTTTCTGCACGGGCACCACCTATATATTTCTTTAATTTTGTATAATAGAAATTGTTTGGGACATGATATGTAAGAATACGAGAAGAATAATATCAACATTAGATAATATTAATATGGATTATAAATCATAATAAATGTATCATTATGTAAATAATGCCTTGTTTTTGCTTCTTCTTTCTCTCTTTCTACATTGGTGCCATCTCCTCTTTTCCTTTTTTCCTACTCTTTATCTTCGCCTTATAGATGTCTTTTTCTAAGATGTGTAACAATTATAACAATTGTTTTTTCTCTTCTATTCAATTCATTCATATTCATATTCATTTAAGCAAAAATTCATCTTTATCTTTCCATCTTGATTAAACATCTAGTCATCTCTTATGTCGTCTAAACCTACTTTGATACTAGATGATGAATCTAAAGGTGTAACATTTCAAAAACAAACAATAAACTGTACAAAAATTGATAAGAATTTAGTTGATTTAATTCTTCATTATTCTCCCTAGAAATATAAAGGATTTTGTAGATAAATAACCACTTGAAGGTGGAGTTTCCATACACAACTAAAATAACCAATGAAAACAAACAAGCTATCCTAGAATTAAGTGAAAACAATATCTTAGAGTAAATTGAACTTGATAATTTTAGTAGCATTTTTATTAACTTTTGCATCCAATTTCATGTGGGCTCATGAAATGTCTTCTATCTATAATAATCCCAAGAGTGACTTGTAACACAAGTTCACAATCAAATAAGCAAATATATTAAATTTTTGAAAACACACAAATTAAAATCAAATTGAAAATTTTATCCTTGACAAGATTAATTGTGGCTTTGAAAATTTGTTCAAATTACTAGTAAAATGTTATTATAGCTTATGATGGCATGGAGCTCTTTGAGAACTTCATTTTAATAATAAATGGGCTCAATCAAGTCTCTAGATCAAATGTATAGATAATATTATACTTTCATATCTTACTTTTACGTCATTCCCATATAACAATATAAATTCTGTTATTTAAAGATTTCTCATATGAGCAATCTTACTGATGTGCCTACATTGATTATACCATTTATATGTGACATTTATATTTTTCCTTTCAACTTTAAAAATATGTATCTCAAAAATGTCGCATATATTCCACCTATTTTGTCCCACTCTCCATTTACCCATATGGACATTCAATACTATTTTTCTTCCTTATATGACACCAACTACATGGTGTTTTCAAGGACGTGCTCATTACATGATACTTGTTCCCATTATGAAATATATTTTAATAAATTTCCCAATTTTACACTTTTCATAGTATTATATGAATATTTGTTCGAGTTTGGTTTTAACGCTATAAATTTTAGTTAAAAAATACATATTCGATTCAACACAGACATAATTTTTTTAAGGCCATGCAAATAAACCAAGTGTTTCGAAATGAACTATCGTATATTACCATTACTTGTCTTCGATGTTGACAGATATTTTACTCTTGTAAGTAGCACAGGTTTCAGAAAACGTCATGCCATGTCAGCAAATGAGATCTCTTCGAAGTTCTACCGAACAATACCAACCATTTGCAAAGTGTCAAGACTAAGTTAGAGTTGTGCCCGTATGATGGTAAAGGACAAAAAGCTTCGATATTGACCTGATATAAATGATTTATATTCCTCACCAATACTTGCACGTACATTAATCCGTAACGGAAAAGCAATCCCTCCATAAGTCCATACTACCAGAAGAAACCTGTACTATTCTTGGTCGAAAACTTTCCTGTTATGAAAACCAATAAAGTCGAAAGCTTTCCGTGCTGGAATGTACCAAGCATATTTGATACGATGCAAAGAAAGCGCCAAAAAGTGTTGTTCGTAAGTGTCCACTGTTCTTTATATTTTTGTTAAATTGATTAGACTGATTGATTTGCCAATCTCGATTGCGTATGTAAATATGCGTTGTATAATTGTAAGTAAGGGGTTGTCATTGGAATTTAAAATTCTATGGCATACAAAACACAATATACAACTCAATACCACTCTATTTAGTCGATCCTTAACTGGAAATAAAATGCCCTGCAGATGGTGGGTGTCTTTCTAGGGCACACTTTTAATTGGCATTTTTTTTGTGTCATTTTGAATTGATTTTAACTGCTATCATTTATGTTAGTATTTTTGGCTGATAGGCATCTATCTTTGAAGTTGTCGTTGCTGTAAAGTGTCAAAATTTGACAATGTTTTCTGAGCAGATTTTTTCCGGTAATATTATTTTCTCGTATGCCAAAATAAATATATAAATATTTGAATTCTCTCCGACATAATTTGCAACTCTGTGTAATTGCTAGTTTAGGTTCTAACAAATTACTAAGTGAATGTCACATCTGACATTAATTTTCTCTTCAACATTTTTTCATCAAGTATTTTATCTTCCATCCAATGGTTGAGAATGATTGTTGTGTACACATTCATTTTTCAATCAACGAGGGCATGGCGGGAATTTAAAAGGTGGTGATTATCTCCCATGATGAGATCCTGTCTAAGCTTTAATGAGAAAAATCTAACGTTATTAAACAACGACGTGTAAGATATGACCAAGTGAGAACTCCTACTATTAATTTTACCATGGATAATATAAACACAAACGCTACTGAAATGGGCAGGTATGGGGATGATGTTAATCCCATCAACCCAACAATAGTAACCCGTCCGGGGATTACTATGCAAGATTATTACACAAGATTAATAATGGTGTGGTAGGGTATTCGTGTGAAAATATATTTTCTAGCATTTGGCTTTGTAAAACACTTGGTGGGGTGTTTATTTTTGAGGCGGTTCTCTTTCTGCCGTGATGTTGATTTTTTAATGTATGATAGGTATGGTTTCTTATTTCTTGCTTTTATTCCTAACCAGATTGCGTATATTTATGTTTTATCTGTTTTGAATTCCTCCAATTTTTATAGAGGTGCATTGTTTTTTTGACGTTGCTGGTTAGGTTTGTCCAAATTTTCCTTATGTGCATATTTCATTAATGGTGTCTTTTGTAATGTCCCGTTTGATGTCGAGTCCCATTTTCTGTTGTTTTTCCCTGTTGCTAAGCATTGTGTGTTTATTTATTTATTTTTGAGTTCCTGTCGGATTGCTAGGTTATTGTGACCCTTTCTAGGAAGTTGGTTTGAGTCCCCTCTTTCCATTGTACCACCTAGTGCCGTCGTGTGCTTGCTCATTGACAAGGGTGTCCAGTTGCGTTGATTTCATTCATCCTCTTTTGGCATGTTGAGCTCCCAATTAAGTGATTGGCGTATTATCACTATCGTTTTGAGTTCGAAAGGATTATTCAAATCCATTTTAGGTGATGGGGCACCTTATATATATATATATATATACCAATTATTATTTTAAAATGAAAATAATAATAATAATAATAATATGTTATTTTGAAATATATAACCCTATGCATGCCTCTACACATGTTTTTATAGCAAGATAGTGATGAATTTATTTATTTATTTTCTCCCGACCCCTGATCCTTACCATTAGTCTTTGTCAAGGGCTCATTGTTATTTTCTGGTGGTGTGTGGCACCACCTTGTGCACGCCTTGTTTATTGTTTTTCATCGTATTCTAATTAGCAGGTTGCTAGTATCGTATTGTTAAAGGTACTAAAGACAATTTTTAAATTTTACTTCTAGGGTATTTGGGCTAATTCTATAAAGGGACCTAAATTTTGTTTTTTTAGTTAAGTTTCTACCTTTCCCCTTGGTCAACCAAGCCTCCACGCAAGCTTTGTTTTAATAGCAAAAAATACTTTCTTTTGGTGAGTGTAAATTACTTATCCACCACCCCCTGCCATTCTTTATTAGATATAAATATGAACCTGCCTTTTCTTTATTTTCCTTTAGGGTAGATCTTTCTTGGCCTTACCTTATTGGTCATTGTTCCAAAATGGTTGTTGGCTGCTTACCTTGTAAGGATGGTTTTATTAATTGACTATAATGTAGTGTTACCTTTTGGATGGTCACTGAAATCCATTCCTTGCTTTATTTCTTGTGGGCTGTGTTTTCTTTGTGGTAGTTGGAACGCATTTTTGGAGGGCCGCATGGGATATGAGGAGAAATTTTATTTGTGCCTTTGCATATAATCTTGGAACTCCTAATGCAAACGTAGTTCACAGGTTTTTGGAACTCCTTCCTTACCGCATACCCATGTCTGTGCAAAAAACATGGCTATGAGAAGAAAGTAGACACCCAACAAGCTTGTTATCACGAGAATTTCACTTGTTGTGGCTGTTGCAGCCCCTACTCGACGTATGCGACTTAGGGAAAGTGTAGAACATGCATGTTAAGCTACCCATTTCCATAATGTGCTAAAATATGACAATCCTCCTAAAAAGAAACATTCTTTTTTAGAAATTGGTGTAAATATGTGTTTTTTTGTGTGGATTGTGTACAGTCTTTCAGCAAAAGTTGGTTACTTCTTGTTTTGCTTTTGTTTGTGGACTTTCACTAGTTATAGATGTTTTTATTAAAGTAGGAATCCTTCTTCATCCTGAAATGAGTTTCCCTCTTTCTTATAATTTAAATCTCTATATGATGTTATGAATCAATTTTTGCAATCCATGGTTGAGGTATTCTACGAGGCTGTGTGGATGGATTTAGTTTATCTTTGTGGCGTTAACAAGCTCCTTGAATGGTATATGGACTTAGGTTTATACTAGGATGGTTACACCAAAATGTTTTCCTTGTTTATTTGGAATAATACGCATTTTCAGGTGTCGTATGAAAATTGTTATTAAATCCTTTGTGAGTCTCTGCTAGTGGCCAAATACCCAAAAGGGAATATAAATATCTTAAACCCTGTAGTGCCCACTTTCCTTTGACATATTTTTGATACTGATCATGATACTGTTGATTATATTATGGACATGATTATGGAATTTATTATAGTATGATGTTATATGTTAGATCATGGATTATTGTTGACTTATTCAGTTATGATGTATGATGATTATTAGAGACATTTTGGATATTGATGTTGATATACTGTTTGACATGGTTATACTATGGATGTTGTTCGGACATGTGATATTTGGATATTGTGAGTAGACCTAGAAATGGAAATTATTTGATGATGATATAGTTGTTGAGTAAAATTGCAAATGATCTTGTTGGTTGCTTGGATGTTGTTGTGATCCATATATCTAGATTATTTTAGAATTTTATTTATATTATTTTTGATGTTTTGATATGGCCACGAGGCCGAAGGAGGTATTCATGTTTTGTAGGTTAAAATATCACAACAAACATTGGGGGATTGGAGACCAACCACATTGGAATTCTAGATGAATTCGACAAGGTCACCATGGCAACTTGTATTGTTTATGTGTGGTTGTTTTGTTAGGGATCCCCAGGGGGGGATCACCTTTAAATGTGACCAAGGGATTTTATGTATCTTCTTTTATTTGGACCCTTCGTTTATGTTTGCATGTGTTTATTTTGTGGTGCATTGACCCTTTCATTATTTGTTAAATGGTGTGTAAATACTATGAGAAATCATGTTGTTAAGTTAATTAATTAAAAGATATTATAAGCATGTAATTAATATGGTTGTTGGTTATGATTTAAAGTATTGTAAGAATGAGTTAGTAATGTGTAAGTAATAGGTAAGTGACGTGTAAGTTAACTTTTGAATGTGAAACACTCCACCTTCTTGGAAATTCAAATTTGTCCTTGGAGGCTAATTTTGGAGGCTTGTGGGACAAGTTACACTTGTCCCATACCTCTTAAATCTACCTACTAACCATACCTATGGTTTGGGGATTAAAATTAGACTTTTATAATACTTTTTGAAAAGACAAATTGTAAGCTTTAATTACACTTTTCTTACATGGTTTAATTTCAGTTCCTTGGGGTGTGGGTTAGATTTGAGTAAGTAAGATATAATATTTTTCACTTATTTATTTATTATGCATTGGAGAATGAAGTTGAATTTTGGGCTGGGGTTGAGGATGTGTGATGTGGCATCCTACATGGATCCACCTCATCCTCTTCTCTTCCCTCTTCTATAAAATTTTAATCGCTTTCCATGTTCTGGGTTGCTTCACTTTTGGGGAAACTCTTTGGGGGCGAATTCTTTTGCTATTTTGGAGCTCTTGCTTTGGAAGAATTTTCTTTGAAGATTTTTGCATGCTTGTGTTGGGCTGATTTGAATTTCTTGCATTGGGATAAAATCTTGTTGTTTCAGAACTTGGAACAACTCCACCATGGAGAGGTATGAGCTTGGCTCTTGTAATGCTTCTTTTCTATTTATGTAATTGATATTGTTGTAAATGTTTGGGCATATTTGTGGGATATTGGGTAGATGGCCTAGGAATGGTGTAGGAGAAGACTATGGGGTTCATTTTGTGGGAGGCACAAGTGTTGTAGGGAGGCATAAGTGTGGATGGAGTTGGGATTTGGGTTACACCTTATGAAGAAATAGCTTGCATTTCTTTACTCGTTATGGGGTGCCATAAGAGGTTGGGGAGGCATAAGGAAAGGTGAGGAATAAGGGGTACTTGGGGGAGGCATAAGGGCATGTCAAGGCTTTGATATAATATAATTTGGCAATTTGAAATTAGGTGGTGATACCCATTTCCCCTTTGGGAGGCATAAGTAACATCCCCCATAGTTTCTTGCTCCTTTGGCTTGCTTGATGAAGCCTCACTATTGTTTGTCATGTTTTAATGTAGTTGCAAACTACATTCTGTTTCAGACTATGTTTTAAATGTGAAAATGTTTCTTGTGTGTTGAGGAAGCCTTTGTTGCCATGAGTTGAAATACATCTCCTATTGCATTGTGGTTGGGGCTCAGGGGCCAATGAAGAAGGATGGCTTCTCCTTTTCATTGGATGTCTTGGTTGGGTGGAGAGCGTTTCCTTTCCCCTACCTTTGTTGTGATCAAATTGAAATAAAGAAAATGGAGGATACTTAGGTTGTTGTTTTGGAACTGAGAAAGGAGATAAAGTTTGGCAGTCCCTTGTGAAACTTATTTTGTAAACCTTTTTTCTTTCCCACTTCAAGTGGATGACAATGTAATATATTTGGTAGTGAAGAGTTATCCTGTTTGGGAAACAAAGTCCCACATTAATGTGAAAGAGATATGTTCTATATTTTGTATTGTAAAAGGGAATGTAAAGAGAAAGATCCATATCCTTGTAAATTGTATTTGATCATAGTGAAAGATAAGTTGTAAAAGAAATCATTCTAATTTGAATAGAAGTTGTTCTACCTTAGCCAAATGAAGTTATTATTTTTGGAATCGGCTTTGGAAATGTTGTGAAAATCTTTGTTTGAATGTGGTAAATGTAGCCAAACTTATTTCACCCCATGTGCTTTTGAAGAGTACGTGTTTGAAAAGGAATTGAAATTGCATTCTTATTTTACTTTTGATTGAAGGAAGATAAATACGTTAAATTAGTAGGGAATGAATTCAAAAGTTGTTATAAGAAGGGAAAATGAAAATAGGAAACACGTGTGTAGGAAATATATTTAAATCTTTGTTTAAAAGGAAGAAATGTGTGTGAAGAAAACACAAAGATCTGTCTTTTGAAATGTGTAAAATTTGAAATTAGAATTGCATTTTGGTTTTGAATAGTTTGATTTGAATCAAATAAATTTATTGGACTGGAATTGGAACGTATTCTTATACTTGGAAGTAGAAAATGGCAAATAGACCCTTTAAAATTTGATCTTTGTTTTGTATTTTTCAAACTGGGAATTATTCAACCCAAAACGCACCGACTGAACCTGCAATAATGAAATTAAAAAATGAAACATTAAGCTTGACATAATAATATCTAAACAAACTCATCTAGGCATTAACACTTCAGAAATTTCTTAGAAAACTTAGCAAACTCGGGCTCAAACTCTTTCATTGTCGTTTTTCTGTCAAAGTGGTAAATTTTTCAAATTGGAACTCAAGCAAACAAACTTACCTTCCAAATCCACTCTAAATCCACCTCATAACAATTCCCCATACCTAATTGACTTGTTGAGAAAGAAAGAAGATCAAATTGAGTAAAATTTTATAAGTCAATTTTTTTTAGTCTACCTTTTTAAAGCATGTAGGTCATTTTCATGAAATTGAACCCTTAAACATTATCAAAATGAAGGATTAATGATTCTTGTGCAAAGAGGACGTTGAGAGATTTCCAGAAAGTCCTAATTTTGCTAAAAAATGAGTTACCAATCAAAAGTTATGGCCTTCTCAAGTTTTCCTTCATTTGGCATTAAAAAAAATTCCACTGTCAGAAAAAAAATATTGGAAAATTTTCTAAGTTTTCTCCATGGCCCTGCCAGACTGCAACCAATCAGGTGCTGCCACATGGTTCTACAAGGCTCTGTCATAGGCGTAGAGTCCCTTTTTGCCTTGGCACTTGTGAAATAAAAATTTCAAAAAAAATTCAATTTTTCTCTGTGGCCCCACCAGCCCGCAGCTAATTAGGATCCACCACGTGGCATCATGAGGCATCGGCAAAGGTGTGGGTGATTTTTATCCTTTTTTCCTTCTAGGTGGTCAAATTCTTTTCTCCCTGCCACCCCGCTTCCCCGCATTGGTTTAAGAGGTGCCATGTGTCCCTTGCGGACTTACCGGTGTGCGGGCGCAATTGTGGCATTTCACCCCAAGCGGGAAAATATCCCATATGTCTCCTTCACTCGGTTAGCTTATGCCTTAGAAGAAATTTCCTCCCTAACCCCACCGACCAGACTCCTCCTCTGGGAAAATATTCTCCCCATAGCCCGCAAACCCACCCCTGGGGAATATTTTCTCCCCGTGGCCTGCAAACCCGCCCCTGGGGAAAATTTTCAACCTGCGGCCCGCAGACCCACTCTTGGGAAAATTTCCCTCCCAAGGTCCGCTAGCCCATAACTTGAGAAATATGAGGAGTTATGAGGACTTCTTTATATCACCAGAAAGGTGAGGAAATTTCCTATCTAATAGGAAATTTTTTGGGAAGTTTTGAGTGCATAAATTTTGAGAAAAATCAAGTTGAATATTTTAAGCCCGTTAGAGAGTGGTATAGTGAGAAATTACCCTCTTAACCTAACTAATTAATCTAACCCTAAGTTTGGACCTTGTGATCTTTTATAATTGTAGTATTAATAAAACTATAAGCTATTAATAATGTTCGGGATTGAAGCTTGCTTACGACAACTGTTGTTCGATAACTTGGTTGTAGACTCTTTTAAAAAAGAAATTATCTCATATTTTTTTTCTAACTAATCCTAGGTTGTTCTTGGGTCTTAAGTGGGTTGTTTTAGCTGGCATTGCAAACCCAAACTGAGAACTTTGGGGTCGATAAATTTTTGTTTAGACACTGTGTTTCGTTTATGTTGTGAGGTCCCGAATGGGATGAAAGCTTAGAATTTTAATATTGTTTTAAAGGGACATGATTTATTGAGAGAACCCCCATTTGATTATACTCCCCTTAAGAATAAAAATTTACCATGTTAATGGTCTTTATGGTGTTATGTTGTGGGATGATGATGATTCCATGTGCGGTCGATTTAATTAAGTACAGACATAATGCATTGATGGGGTTAAGGTAGTATGGCTGCGATTCATGAAAGTAAGGTATTTATCAACTTGATTAAGGTAACATGAAGTTCCCTAATATCGTCAAATTGCTTTTGTACTCCTCTTCTTGATGATTGACTTTTCTGTACAGATTTAAAAATGATTATGATGGAAGGTTATGGATATATTTGTTTTTTTAAAAAGGGAGGAGAAAATATGAAATAGTTTTTTTATGTATCAAACCTAATGATAGTAATTACATAGTTATAGAAGATCATTTGTGACAGGATATCTATCTTCAGTGGTGTATTATTTGCTTAATCACTGCATAGGTTGGCATAAGTTTAGTGATGAAATGTAAGCTAAGGATGGTTGCAAGACTCTTTTTTTTCTGGGACAACATTAGGATATTAGAAAGTGAGTTGACTTCGGAAAGTTAGACCAAGTCTAGATTCATGGTTATGTTCCTCAATAATGGGAGGGTTATAGATCTAAAGTGATATGAAACTTGGATGGATGTGTATAGAATTCTAGCTTGCTTAATGGACTTTGGTAGTCATGAGTCTTGTTGTTATTCTAGTCTTGGATATGTGCAATAGGTAGGCTGCTAGTAAATGCATGTTTTGGACTTTTATTGTCATCTTTCCACTCTTCCTTATTATCTATGAAGTAATTTATTAGATAAGAGATAATTCCTGTGAGTTTGAATAGCAATTTTCAACCATTTAACCTATATGTTTACATGATGGTACACTCTTATTACTCTTGTTGTTGGTTCTAACTCATTAGGCATATGGCCCTTCTGGAATGATTATTGAACTATTGGTATTTCAGTGACTAATATTGTGACTAACATATATATCATTTGACTTCACCTTGAAAATTTTGATTGATGGATTTAACTTTAGATTTCAATCACGTAATCAATAGGATTACATGATTGAAATCCTAATACTCTCAACTCTCTATTTTCTGATCTTATAAAGTCCTTAGTCCTGTGTATTTGGTTTTCAAATTGTTGTTGTTTTCGAGACATTGCTTTATAACTAAAACATATGGCTCCCTTCTTGGTTGGTATGGTGAAATGTCCCTTTTTTTGTTGGTTAGAGGTTAGAGCTTCAACCCATTTCTTGAAATAGATTGTTTCCTTTCATGATATTGTTAGATAGTAGCTTATCGTTATTATGTGTAGCCTTATCATGCTCAGTTCTCATGAACTGACTCAAGTTAATACTTGTGCAAATGGCTTGTGTGAGTAGATAAAGGAAATATTTGTAAAGGTTTCATCGGTTTGTTTTATGAATTTCCTTGTACGAATGTCTAATGTGTTGTAAATATTGGAATGGTACTCATAAAGGAGTTTGGAAGGCCTCTTGCCTCGGAATTTTGGTTTTTGTGAGATAAAGTTGTCTTATCGTTTTGTAGCTAAAAACGTAGTTATCTTTGTGAGGAATAAAACTCAACCATCACCGTGTTATATGTATTTTCTTTATGATATTATATCAATCACGAAAATTTTGTAGTGTGGCATGACCAATTTAGTTATCTTCTTGTCCTCAGCCAAATTTTAATCGAATCTTTTGACACCTTTGGTTTATGTGCCATGTTGAATAGAAATGTTATACCGTGTTTAGTTTCTTGGTAAGTAATGGAAATTTCTTCTTTCAGGTCATTAAAAATTCTTGTTTAGTAAAACTCCATGGTATTGGAATCAATGTTATTCTAGGCATATTTTAGTGGGTTGAAAATCCTTTTTCTAAAGATAATCAAAGATAAAATAAGACAAATACATAGATGAATAAATAAATAAGATAATAATGAAGTTGTACTTGGTTGATAAAATTAAGAGTCTTTAATTGAAAAGAAAGTGGTTATCTATCGATGTAAAAGAATCAACCCTTACTAACCTTAAGATACAAATTGAAATTTATTGTCTTGGTTGTGAAACGATAAGTATTCTAAGAAAAAGTAAAATCATTGTTGGTTTTGGGGTTATAGTTATGTCTTAGTTAGTAGGAGAGTTTGAACAAGAACATTTAAGTCTAATACTTCCATTTTGGGAACCCCTTGTGCATCCTTTAGTGAACTTAATAAATAGAATACTAAATGAAGTTTTTACCCAAATTCAGTTCAACCCTTAAGTCTCATTAAAAGACCGGTTAATAACTACAGAGATCATGATGATGAAATAAATTGACCTCCTCTCTCTAACTGCTTCCATAGTACTTTGTAGCCCTTTTCTTAAGTTATGATAAAATTTTAATTAGGGTTTTGAACCTAAACGATACTCCACTTCTTTTGAGCTACGCTTTCCTCCTTATGCAATGGAGGTATGAAACAAGTTTCAGTAGTGTGGGTTTGGATAGATAGCCTTGTGGACTTGATTACCTCCTTGTTTTGTAAACAAATTAAAAGAGTAAATGTCATATTAGAGATGATCTTAATATATTTACTCAATAGTATAAAAGAAAACAAACCTAGCCCTATAAGAATAATTGTATGAATCATAACATGAATCTTATAGATTGCGAAGTCAGGTCTTGAAATATTGTTTTAGTGAATACATAACCTTAAAGGATTTTTCTGTGGAGTGTCCTGAACTGTAACTAGGTATTATGGGTTGGTATTTTTGTGGTGTCTTGTCAACGAGAAAAGTGAACTATCCTTGATGTGTGTTGAGTGTTTCCTTGCTGCCTTTGTGGTCATCATTGTGTCAAGTTATTCAAGGAGCTAGTTGTAGCCATTGTGACTACCTGTTGTGACGTGTTATGTTTCAAACAAGTCAAAAAAAATTATCCTATATTTTGCTATGTTGTCTTATGTGTCATGAATAGTGGGTGTTACATCTTTTATTCATGAAATACCATATGTATAGGTAACATAAAACATGGGATTTTGAATACATTTGCAAGGTTTTGAATCTCTAAAAACTAAGTAGGGTTTATGTTGTAGAGGTGGTTATTGCTTCTTTTAGGAAGGCAAATGTTTTTTCTTAAATTTATGCTGTATATTTTTTTTCTAAAATCTTTCTTTTCCTTTTCATTTGTACATTTATGATCTATTCATTTTGGATTGCTTCGGTTTTATATAGGTGTGTACTCTTTTTTCATAGATCTAGATAGGTTAACCTTAGTTTCCCTCTTGTACATATTTCATTGATTGTGTTTGATTTATCATGGATTACTATATGTGTACATAAATGAGGACATGGATATTCAAATAAATTTACTAGGGTTTGGCTCTCTTAAAACTCTTGATATGATTTCTTTTGTTGAGGTTGTTGTTCTTCTATTAGGAAGAGAAATAAGTTTTTTGAAATGTAAAACACATTGATAGAAACTATTATTTCTAATTTTTTAATTCATTTAATTTTCCTTTTTACATTTATGTTTTATTCCTTTTGGATTCCTTATGTTTTATAGAAATTTATAGTTTTTCTCATGACATTGTATATGTTAGCCCTAATTTTCCATGTGTTCACATTTCATTCATCATATTTATGTTATCATCAAATTCCATATTTTCAGCCAATAGAATACATAAAAAAGATATAAACATCCTCACAAAGCATTGACGTTATTTAACCAAATGAAACCAACATGATAGATTATTCTTTTCTAGCATAGTCCTATCCTATGCCAAAACACGAGCTTTGAAATAAGGTATAGACATCAAACAACATATTATAGAGAAGAAATTTTTGTTACATGTTTAGTTTCAAGTGCCCTAGTAGATATGTATTCAAATTTAGGGAAAATACGAAAAGGAACATGAACTATTTTTCAATTTTTTTGAAATAAATATGGTCCCCTAGGCTGCAATGACTATGGGATATGCAAAAAATGGGTTTGATGGATGTATATTTTCATGGTGATTTTATAACACATAATATTATGGGGCTATAATTAAACATACCCCCACCACTATTATTGATGCTATCAAGACTGATACAAGAAAACTTTATGTGAGTGATGAAATTTTGTTCCATCATTTAAATAAAATGCAAATATTTAGTAGAAATTATGTTGGAAGCCTAATGGATTGAAAGGGTGGGTGAATCAGTCCTACAAAAACTTTACTTCATTTTGCATTCATCATTTGAAGCCTTCATTCAACATCCATAGACTATGCAAGATTATTAAGTGTGTACAAACATTTATAAGTCTATGAAATAAGAGAGAGAACACAAGATAATAGATATAAATAGGAAACCCTCAAATGGAAGAAATCCCACAGAAACCCTCTTCTTAAATTACACAAAATAAAGAACTTGCATAAATATTACACATCATGAAATATTTCTTTAGTGAGGCACCAACCCATAGTTTAGTAGGGAACCAACCCTATAAGGAGGCTATAACAATCTCTCTCCTAACTCACTCAATTCTTCTACTTCATGGGATGAATATATCAAGTTTCCTTGTACACTTTCTCTTCAATATCTCTCAGGTATTCACCACTCTTATAGGGATTACATTTAACCCCTATATACTCTTCTTCAACATTCTATAACTTTCTTAATCCCCATAGGCATAACAAGTCATACATAACCAAATATAGTAGCTTATATACATGACACTAGCTCAAATCACCCCTAGGTCATTCATGAAAATAAAAGTTGATCATCCCAACTCAAACATAGATCAAAACATCAAATAAAATAACTAAAAGGAACCAAGTAGGTTGGCATGGGTCAAGACATTAAGGAAAAACATCAAAACACCTCTAAAGACTAAAACAAGATCTTCAATCACCAACGAATGCACCAAAAAATCCAATGTCATCTACCATCTTTTGAAGGCCCCAAAAATATCATGCAACTCAAGAAAAACCTTCAAGAATCATAAAAAATCTCAGGAAGCACTGAAACATCCATTTCCACCATAAAACACATTAAATTGTAAACAAACACAATTAGGTCCTCAAGCACCCAAAATTCAGTCCCAAAAAATGAATGAGTTCACATAGAAAAACTCATAATCACGACTCAAGTAATATACCATTGGAAATTTATCTGAATATAATTTCTAGAACAACTAACCTCAGTATCCATATTATATTGCAAGAGGTCCAACCAAGTCATTCTTTGAGATTGCTCCAAATTGCCAAATAAGAGTCAAGAACCAATTTTGAGGAATAAAGCTCTAAACACATTAAAAGAAATATCAATCTCAACCAAAACATGGAAAACATCAAGGGAGACCTTAAGAACATCTTCACGCACTAAGAATCACATGTCATTAGGAGAAAAAACCAGGAACACCCTATTTCTTCAAGCCTTCTTGAGAATTTTCTAGTCCATTAGGTCTTTAACTGAAAAAAAAAACCATCATACCATTCTAAGAGTTCAAAAAAATCACACCATTTTTTAATGAACTATCCATGACAATCAAATGCAGCAATAACAAGTAAAATGATCAAACTCACTTCAAATCAAAACCTAGCTTTTAGCCCTTCTAGGCCAAAATCAGTAGTGCTACATTGAGGACCTGTATAATTCATTTTCTGCAGTGTACCTACCTTAATATTTTCATGGAAATTTATATCATATTCCAAGAATTCTATAATAGTTTACGCTTCATCCTGGAACCTTCATCGAAACACAGAAACAACAAATCTCCACAAAACTACCATTTTTCTCTCTCTTCTTAAAACAACTAGAACATGAAACCCATGCCAAAATAATCTCAAAAAAATTCTATACATACCTGAGTCATTAAAATATCTTTCTGAATCCATTTCAATCCTAAACAACTCACACTCTCTAGTCTCTTTGCTATGAGGGTTTTAGTTGGGGTTTTGACTAACTTAACTTCTTAGCAATTGTTCATGAAGATGGAACGTCCAAAATGATTCCTTATTTTTGGGAAATCTTCTATACTCCATGCAAAAAAAAAATCCACGAAAGCCTAAAATTCCCATGAAAAGTGTGTGAGTGGGTGAGAAAAAAATTTTCCATATTGAGTTGGCTTTGCTTTCTCTATAACTCGGTTTTGCCAAAAAATTCATAACTTGATAAAATCTCTTCATGCTGACCTAAAATTTGACTTGAAGCACCATAGATACCTCCTTTCTCAAATAATTCTTAATCTCTCCAGCCACTAAGACTTACCTATGCTTTCTTGACTAGTCTTCAACTTCTTTCTCTATATGGACCTCAAAACATCATCAAACCACTTCTTTCTATACATACTTGAGTCATTAAAATATCTTTCTGAATCCATTTCAATCCTAAACAACTCACACTCTCTAGTCTCTTTGCTATGAGGGTTTTAGTTGGGGTTTTGACTAACTTAACTTCTTAGCAATTGTTCATGAAGATGGAACGTCCAAAATGATTCCTTATTTTTGGGAAATCTTCTATACTCCATGCAAAAAAATCCACGAAAGCCTAAAATTCCCATGAAAAGTGTGTGAGTGGGTGAGAAAAAAAGTTTCCATATTGAGTTGGCTTTGCTTTCTCTATAACTCGGTTTTGCCAAAAAATTCATAACTTGAGAAAATCTTTTCATGCTGACCTAAAATTTGACTTGAAGCACCATAGATACCTCCTTTCTCAAATAATTCTTAATCTCTCAAGCCATTGAGACTTACCTATGCTTTCTTGACTAGTCTTCAACTTCTTTCTCTATATGGACCTTAAAACATCATCAAACCACTGAGGACTGATATGAAACTCCTCATACACATCATATGCAATGTGAAAACAATCCTACAATGATTTTAATTGACAAACTTGCTCTATATCTCATGCTTCCATACCATGTACCATGTACTAGATCTAGGAATAGACTGAAAATGACCTGACTCAACCTGTACAACACATTTAAAAAGCACAATAAGAAGTCCCACTCTTTTATATTTGTTGTACTTTCATAAACATGAATTTTCACTTTCATTGATATTTCAAAGCCAATAACCACAAAACCATACACATTCATGAAATTCCATGAAGTAACGAAATGTTGTGTTTAGAGTTTATAATACATGTAAATATTTTTATTTAAAATAAAAATAAAAATTGTTCTTTTTATTAATTATATTCATACGTTGTTTATTATTTTATAATAGAGGAAGGACCATCCGATGTGGCATTTTTACAAGAAAAACTAGTTTTTCACCATGAAATTTTATGTATATGTTCTAGATTCAAATATTGAGTTCTTGTCAAATTTTCATATTTTTTTATTTATATTTTTTTTGTTAATTATTTAGAGAAGAAGATACTTTCATATTAAGGGTGTACATATGTTTATGCCAATATATTTTAATGTTTATATCGAAATTGATTTTTTTTCATAGCTACAAAGAAGACTTCAACAAAAAACAAGTTTATTTTTTTCAAATTTTTTTGATATATTTTACTATTTTTCAAATTGTGATGAAAGTGTACTATTGATTATCGTAAAATACCATATGTTGGCAAAAATAAAATAAATAAATAGTGAAACATATTTTAAAAAATAAAAATTATAATTTTGGAAAGCTAATAAAAATATGTACTTGAGTGTAAAATTTTGTAATCTAAATAATTAATTTACCCTAAATACATGGCACCTATGTGTCACATTTTGGTCAATAATTACCTTCCAAGTGGATTCGGAGCCAAAATGTACCACATAGGTGCCACATAGGGGGGTTCACACGAAGGGGTACTCACGAGAACCCCCCTTTGCATGAACCCCCTCCAACCCCCAACCCGCCACTCGAGCGCCACCAGTGCAGACACTTTTTAAATTCATTGTTTTAATTTAGTTTTAGAAATTGTATTTTAGAACTATAGTTTTAAAGAAAACCCAACTCAATGTTTTAAATTTTAAATTATAATTTTTCATTATTTGTTTTTAATAAAAAATATATAATATTTTTTTATATTTTAGAAAATAAAAAATAAACAATAAACTTTTATTATTTATATATAATGAAATTAACTATAAAACATAGTTATTTTAATTAAAAATATATTACAAAATTAAATAATTGTCTATTAGATTTAATTTGTTTGAAAATTAGAAAAGTAATTTTAAGTTAGAAAAAAGTGAAATTAAAAATAACCTAATTTGTAACATAATTTCTATTGAGATTTACATATAATAAGAGTTACATGTGTATAGTTTTCTATTGAATTTACTATTAGAGTAAGATCTAGCTCAATTTGTGTGTGCAGGTGAAAATTATTGAAGTGGAGGAATTATGGGAAATGAGAAGAATAACAAACAAAATTATTGCAAATAAGAAAAATCACATCAAAATGCTAGAAGATTAGTTTGTAGGAAGGCACAAACAGAGAGAGAGAAGGCACAAATAGAGAGAGACAAGGCTACAAACACTGGTACATACATACTTCAAAACCTTGATAGATTGTAATTTTATTTTTCATTCTAGGGTAAATTTGATAATATGTTTTTCAGATTTGGTAAAGGTAAGGGTGTTGAAAGGATCCCATAACCTAGAACAATAGAAAAAAAATATGTGAACATAAAAGGCTCTAACAAAAATAACCTAAGAATAAACCATACCGAAAAAGGCTCCACACAGAAACATCATTCAACAAAACACTAATTATTGAAATATCAACAAAACATTAGCTAATCTCCCTAAATATAAAACATGGTAAAAAAGAATGAAACCACTTCGTAGTATTTGGATATTGATCTAGCCATCTACTTTGTTTTTTTATTTCTTGTTCCTTTAGCACATGACTGAATTGGTCTCTTTGTTAAATAAGGTTTCTAGTTAACATCAACTTCCATCCTTTAACATCCTCTCTCACCTCTTAAAGAGACTTTAATTTTGTACCTGCCAACACCTTTCTAACATAATCCTCATAATTGCGTCATTCCCAAAAAATAAGAACCTTCGTATTCCTCCCATCTATCTCTATATTCAGGGTTTGAGTTTCATTTTGTGTCTCTATAGAACGTCACTCCATGGGATAATGTTTTCCTCTCTATCATACTTCTTATCTTGATCTTGATCTTCCATGTCTTAGATCTCTACAACTCGATATTTATAATAGGGTCTTCCTCCTCCTCCCCAATATATCAAGACAGGGATATGTCTAGACCATTTTTGGTCTCCAAGTGTATTACTACTAAATGGGTATGCAATAGTCACCCTCACTATCTGGGTGGGTTGAAAACGAATCAAATAATCTCCCCTCACCTCACACTCATCCTCCTCAAAGTACAAACAATGGTTCCTTGAGCAGGTTCGATGAGATTTATAAACCTATACATGGGCCACAACCTGAACTCTCCAATTCTAACAACATGACATTCACCAAAAAGTTAGGCTCCAATCCTCAGGTTTTATTCAGACAACAAATCAATATGCAATATTATTTTCTCCAATTGTCAGATGAGGAATACCTAGTACGTTATGCCTAAAGCAAACAATGCTTCAATAAAATAAACCAATCCCATAACCAGATGTAATAATACATTGATGTTCTTCTCCAAAATGACTCTACTACCCCTCCTATAGGAAATATATCCAAAGTGTTGCAAATATATTGTGACATTATTAATAAATTATAATATTATTAATAATGAGTTAATAAAACTCATATTAGTAATATAGTTAGTAGTTGTGTGTGAGTGAAGTTGTTGAATAAACAACTCATGTAGCTATTTTTTAGTGTGATTGATCCTAGGGATGTTTGAGAGATTCATGGAGAGTGATAAGAGGGATTGAAGATGAAGTTTGACTCCACCTTTGTAGGATATCAAACATTATAAAATGTAACCTCTATCATTGTAATTGATATCCTAGATGAATTTAATTTGCATATTATATTATTTCGTGTTTATTTCTCATATTATATTGTAACTTCTAACAGAGGTGTGGCTTCCCAAAGATCAAGCTATAACATGAAATCACGTACGTTTTCCTCCAAACTAGGCTAAAAAATGCATCCAAGTTGAACACAGCAACATACATGGGTGATGTAATTTTAACATCAGTAAATATGGTTAAATAATTTGATCTTTCTTAGCCCTCTCAGGTTACATATTTTGCAGGGCAAGGAAGTTTTCCCCACGATGTGCAAAATTTTTTCCATATACCATCGGCACCGTACCCACCTCTGGTTTACATGGGCATTCCTAGTCCTGAAGGTATCTTCATTGGATCGGGAACATTAGGTATGCCCCCCACACCTCGTATGTATACCCTCAAAAGGAATCATTTGGATGTGTATTCTCGAATATTGTACCAAATGACAATGCAATGTTCCCTGGTTTTGTGCCTCCCACTCTGTACCAGAGTAATGTTCCCCTATATTTGCACATGTATTCCAAATTTCTATCGAGATACATGTTCTCTTTTCCTAGCTTAGATGCTAAGCTATAGAGGATTCCTTATGCCTCTACAAATGTTTATGCTGTACCATATCAACCTTCTGTGCCTACTTCACCTCCTCATCAAGGCTCATGCATAGTACAGTCCTAGGACGCATTGGGCACGTATTCTAAATATCATTAGGATCTCTTGGAATTTACTATATTAAGTATAATGTTTACATGTTTTCTTTTTGAATTTCTAAATTTTCAAGGGGAGGGGGATCTAAACGTGCATATTAAGGCATATGCAACTGCCATTAGAGAGCTACTCCCATGGATTGTGGTTGTACCTAAGATCTTTCCTAATACCCTTGAGGGGATTGATCTCAATTGGTATTACATGATATATGAAGCCTCCATACACTCATTTAAATAACTTATATCTGAATTCATAAAGGAGTTTGATATGAATAAATTGTTAGGAAAACAAATAAGTGAATTCCTTCATATAAAGCAAGATCATAACGAATCTACTACCCATTTAATTTAGAGATGATGGAAGGTCCTCTACTCTTCGGTGAGTGCTCCCAATATGAATTAGACAGAGCTTTGTGAACTATTTCTCTATTCCCTTAATAAATAAACAAAGGAAGAAGTCCAAAATTTCCCCTTTATGACCTACGAAGAGGTTCTTGAGGGTGCTCTCTAAATTGATCAAGTGGCAATAGATAGTGGTCGAAAGATTTACGGTTGAAATGGGACACTGATTTTTCCCTCTTAAGGTAATTCAAATTACCCTAGCAATTCCAACAAAAATCAATCACCCAAGGTCTTTAATAAGAACCGCGGTGTTACAACAGATGGCGTAACTTATTAAGCCAAAAATCTTAATGTTGTTAACACTTCAAGCACAAACAATGTCAATAACAATGCGAATGAAAAATAATCAAAGGAGTACAAATTTCAATACTTCCATCAACGTGGTGGATTTCAACCATCCTCCACCTCCACAACAACAATAGACCCAAGGGCCCAATCAATACCCAAATGAGTATCAAAATCAATATTAGAACCAAGGACAAAGGCCTCCAAAATTTAATAACAACAATTAAACAACAACCAGAACTTTGGACCGCGACATAATGTGAATCAATGACCTTGGGATTATGATCTTGACCTTTATTATGGTTTCCATAAGGTCTACGGGCATGATGAAAGAAATTTTCATGACTATAACAAGTTCATACAATGCCTACTAGAGGACCAAAGGTAACTCTTCATCGAGATATTTTTGGAAAATCCTATGATGCCAACACAGAATGCTAGCATGGGGTGTGTTTCCCCCCAAAACACTTCTTTTAGGAAATTTAACAACCCTCTTACTATGTGTTTTAAAAATGGTAAATTAAACCCCCACAGTAAAAAAAGGGAAACCCGGTGGGAAATAACAATCACGAAGCTTCCAATTCTTCAGACCCACTCGTAGCACATTCGTTGGATGGTCGGTAACAAACTAAGATTGTGGGTCTCATTTAATAAGACACCAAACCTCAAATTAACATATCTACAAGAACCCACGATTACTAAATGCAACCTTTTCCCATCTACCCATCTATGTTAGGTGACACTCCAATACTTCTGAGACTAGTGTGGGCATATGATCTAATTACAGATTTAACAAGACCTTTTCTCACATTTCCTTCTTAAATTTGTTGAAGAACTCTCCTGCTCATCAAGCCACTTTGTTAGAAGCATTGGGTCTTGGTCACTTGATTCATGTTACCCCTCCACTGGAGGCACAATTCAACCACATTGACTTTGACATCTATCCTTCTAGGAAGCCTGAAAAATATGTTGGATTTGTCTTTGAAATCAGTAAGTTGTTGATCGATGCTAGACAGACACATAGAGGTGACCCAACATTGTATTTATAGGTATGGATATGTGATAATAACATTAAACATGTAATGATTGACGATGGTGAAGCTATTATTATTGTCCCCTTTTCATTCTTCCAAAATTTAGGATACGACAAAACCAACTGTTCCTCAACTAGAAATATGCTAAGAGGCTATGACAGTCTCAAAGTAACATCTATAGGGGCCATAGTGCTCCTAGTTACTCTTGGACCCAAGACAGTTCTAACCAATTTTTATAATATAGATAGGAAAACCAACTATAATATGATTCTTTTCTGGGATTGGATCCATCAGATGAAGGAAATCCCTTCCATGATGTTTCAGGAAGTCATATTCCTGCATTTGAGGAAACTATTCATCTCTCAGGGTGACCAAAAGAATTTTGATATTCACCTCGCCAACTTAAAGAAGAAACCCGAAGTCCATACCGAGTTCAAACTCCCTGCCAATCAAGTAAAGAAACCTAAAGATACAACACCATAGTCTAAACTAATCCCCACGATGAAACTAGAAACCTCCATTTTAATTGAGGGGTTGTAGTAACTAAAAATGAAACTACTATTGTTGAGACAATTTATTAACAAAAACCATAGCTAATATTGTCAAGTTTTTGGAAAAATACTTTCCTATTATCCTCCCTTTAGACTCCTTGGGCATAGGACATGCTCTAGGACTCAACTCTCTTCCAGCTAAATAAATTTACATGGTTGAGGTCTTGGAAGTAGAGGAAGAATATCCTAGAGATAATCAAACATCGATATTCCCTATAAATTTTGGGATGCTTAACTATGATGGAGAAAAGTTTCATTTTGGTGTAGGGGAAGGCATGATCCTCACTTCCTCAAAAGGGAAGGTTACTCCATTTTTCCTTTAAGCTTAATTTTGAATGTATGAACAATGGTGCCAAGTATGAGGCCCTTCTTCTTGGTCTAATTTTAGCCAAAAGAATGGGTTTTTGAAATATTAGAGTTTTGAGTGATTCCCGACTAGTCGCCAACCAAATTTCAGAAGTTTATGGGACTAGAGTGGAAAACCTGCAGCTCTATAAGATTATCATACTTAACCTAAGAAAAGGTTACGACTTCATATCCATTGAAGCTATCCCAAGTGAATAAAACCTTTTATCTGATTCCATGGCTAGTTTCACTTCTCTCTTTTGTCTAAATGAACATTTGGAAGACACTGAAGTTGTTGTTTCAATACAAGTTGAACCCCTAGTTTAAAAAAGGCTCACCAATCCGATTCTAGCATACATTGAGACTATGAAGGAGCCTGCCATTTTAGATTATGTGGAGAATGATGAGGCTATACTAGGTTACCTTAATATGTACATTGACATTCATCTCACACATCATAAGAGGGTTTTTACGCTCATATCTCACTCTTCCTCCTATTTTAGAGATCATACGATGGGTCATTTCTCACCAGAAGGCCTTGAGATCTATGAACTGGAGGAGGAAGGACAAATATAACTACCTCCAACCCCACCTAAGTTTGAAGAAGGAAATTATTCTTTATTTGAAGGTACCATCGATATAAATATCAAGACGAAGGAAGACCCTAAGATGTTGAAACTTGGTTCTTCTTTAACTCTGGAAGAAGTGGAAATTCATACGAAGGTTCTCAAGAATCATTCAAAATACTTCACATTTAGCTACAAATATATGAAGGAAATTTCTTCCCATGTCACAGTTTCCAATATTATAGCCAAACTTGACACCAAGCCCATCAACTAAAAGTCAAGACCTATGAAGCCAAAAGTGGCTCTGATGGTCAAAGAAGAGGTTATGAAACTCCTATAGGTGGGATTCATCAAACATGTAGATTATTTAATGTGGGTATTAAACATAGTCCCCATCCTCAATAAGAATGGGAAAATTTGAATATGTATTGATTTTCAAGACATAAACAAGGCGTGTCCCAAGGATGATTTCCCGTTACCTTCTATCGTTGTTATTATGGATGCAATATTTGGATATGAGTTGTTATCACTCACGAATGGTTTCTCGGGTTACAGTTAGATTAGGATCTCTAAGGAGGATCATAAAAGATCAAATTCATTACTCCTTGGGGTACCTATTTCTATGTGATCATGTCGTTTGATCTTAAGAACATTGGTGCCACCTATCAAAGGGAAATGACCTATATATTCCATGATCTTATTCACAAGATTTTGGAATCAAACATTGACGATCTTATGGCTAATGGAAAAAAGTGTTGTGATCACCCCAAGGTGCTTCACATCATCCTATCTCACCACATTGAATACTATGTCATATTAAATCTAGAGAAGTGTGTATTTGAACTGATGGGAGGGAAGTTGCTTGTTACATCATCTCTTCACAAGGGGTTGATGTAGATATGGAAAAAATTTAGGTAGTCTAAGAGATGACTCCACCTGCAAATGAGTCAAGCATCAGGTTCTTTCTTGGAAAGATCAGAGAATTCTAAAGGTTCATACCCTAATTAAATTGCACCATTTATCTAATAAAAAAATTGTTAAAAAGGGATTGTTGTAACATCTGGACGACTGAGTGTCATGAGGCATTTGAATATGTTAATAGTTTCCTATTATCATCGCCTAAACTCATGCTGCCGAAAATGGGTCATCATCTGATCTTATATTCTCTAGCTACAGATGTCTCTCTAGTGTGCATGTTAGAACAAGAAGATGAAGATAAATGTAATGTGTAGTTTACTTCATTAGACTATGAGACATGTTATACGTAGGAAGAAAAGGAATGCCTTGCTATAGTGTTTACAATGAAATGGTTAAGTCACTACATGATTAACCAACAAATGCAGGTGATTGTCAAGATTGATCATCTTTGAACTTTTCTAACACAGGGTTCCTTTTATATGAATGTTGGATGATTCATGACACTAATGGGTGAATTTGAGTTAACCTTTCTAAATCAAAATTATGTCAAAGGAAATATCATTATAGATTAGTTGGAAAAAAACCCACTAGATGGTGGAGATCTAGTAGACTTGGATTTTCATTATGGACCATGGATACGCTGATGGAGAAACCACACAACAAATAATATGGTTACACGTCTTAGCCACAAAATATGTGGTTATAGAACAAGTACTCTATCACAGAGACTTTGATGGAATTTTGTTAAGGTGTGTTGATAAGGAAGAGTCAGAAAATATTCTCTTTAGAGCCCATAGGGGAGTTTGTTGGGGTCACTTCGGAGGGCATGCTACTGCTCATAAGATACATCAGATGGGTTATTTTTGGCCCACCTCAGATCACGACGTTGTGGAGTATGTGTGTAGGTGCCAAAAATGTCAAGAATTTTGTCATGAGATTCATATACCCTCCCATGCTCTACAACCAATTGAAGCACCCTGACCCTTCTCCACATGGGGTTTAGATTTGATAGGAAAGTTTTCTCCCTCATCAACGGATGGCCACAATTTCATAAATATGGCCACAAAATATTTCACAAAGTGGGTTAAGGCCATGCCTCTAACAAACGTTCCTAGGTCTATGATTACAAAGTTCATCTTCAATCAGATCATTTGTAGGTACGGGGTCCCATAGGTCATTATCTAAGATAATGACACCTTTTTTTAAGAATGAAGAGGTGTATGAGAAAAGTTCCATATAAACCACCACGCAACATTTTATACTATATTTAGGCCAATGGATAACTTGAGGCAACGAGTAATATGTTAAAGTCCTTTCTCCTAAAAAATTATTAAGGATAATAAACACGATTGGTATTTGAAGTTATTTGTGACCTCGTGGGTCAACAAAAGTTTGGGAAGAACACCTACATGGGCAATCCCATATTATTTAGTGTTTGGTTCTAAAGCAATTTTACCACTTGAAGTTGAGATAACTAGCCTATGAATATACTTGTAAGGCGTCTTAGGTGAATATGTATATCTTGAGGCATGATTCATTGAGATCGAAACCCTCGACGAAGCTCAACTCAAAGTTGAGCAATGACATAGTTTCTACATTGATCGAATGAGTCTCTAATACAAAAAAAGGTATACGAGCATGAAATATTAATAGGAGATCTGATATTGAGACTTGATAGCCAGATAGATAACATAACTAATGAAGGAAGGAATTTTAGGCCCAAGTGGTTGGGCCCATATCGAGTCATGGAGGACTACAAAAATGGTTCATATCACTTGTGCACATTTGAGGGTGAAGAATCTGGTGAATCTATCAACTCACTTCACTTAAAACATTACTATGCATGATCCATCTGCATTTCCACATGTACATTATTACATCTATACTAAATTTTCATCTGCCATATCATTTTACAAATTTGTAATCAAAGAACTTATCTTTCAAGCAAATTTAGAAAAAATCTAAAAGCATTGGCAAAACATTCAATCACATTTCTTAAAATATCCGCAATATTATCATCATCATTTTGAATCATTTCATTAGTTCAAAAAATTTAGACAAAATTTTAACACTAATCCTACCAAGCCCTGCATACTTGGTTCTACTCGTATTTTCCTTCCAACATAGGTGTATTTTCCCATTGTCTGGTCTAGAAGCTTCTTGGTGTCACATCTCTCCTAGAAAAACCTTTTTGGTAGCTAAAGAATTCTAAACATTTTACCCTAATCACTTTTTTTCCCTATCTCATCCTTTGGTGTTGAGCCCTCACAGATTACTGGTTGTGTGGGGTTGAGGCTAAGGGAAAGTTCCCCATCTCAAAAGCACAACTTAAAGTTTAAAAAATGATATAAGTCAAATAAACTAAATGCACAAATATTTCATTTAAAAATAAAACCACACTTCCTTGCCCCACCAGTCTTTGGTGATGAGTGCATATTTCTTATTGGTGACGTGATATTGGGAAAGGAGGGAAGTGCCCATACTCGCCTATGTCATGTCTTTGGTGGTGAGCCCATGCATCCTACTAATATAATGGGGCAAGGTATATGAGGTTTCTTCAAATAATTTAGTAATTTTAAGTAATTTATTAAATAAAAGTTCTTTGAAATCTTAAATCCTAAAAAAATTGAATTATATGTGTATGTTGCAAAAGAGTCAAAGCCTTAAAAACCATATTTTTGCATTCATGAGGGCATCTACAGATATAAGTCTAGATAAAATAGAAAACAAATTGCATTCTAATCTATATAGTAAATTCTGTGTAGAGTTAGGTTGTAGGTTCCTAATTGGATTTCTATCAAAATATTTTCTTTCTCTCATCACTTCCATTCATCAAAATCATACAAATCACATACCTTGTGGCTCTCACTATTGAGCCCTCGCATCTTACTAGTTGTTTGGGGTTAAAAGAGGAGAGGGTTAATTTCCTTATTTTATTATTGTTATCCATTTTACCCCAAGATGAAATGGACAATGGGGAGTACAAGACCAAACACCAGATAGGGCACCTAAGGGCGGAATTGTTTTTATAGGTGGAATTATGTTTATAACTGAAAAAAATGCTTTCAGGACCAATGTTGGTGATTTTAGGAGTGCTAAGATCAAATGAGGAATTTTTCCTCTTCTTGGTATTGAGAGGGCTCAATTTTTCTTAAGAACACAAAACGATCCCTAGTGGGCCCCTAGGGAGAGACGAGCTAAAAGAGAGCTCTTTGAGTAGCTCAGTGAGTTGTTTGAGTCATATTGACGAGATCAGTGTAGGTTGGTGAGTTAGAGCTGAGATCCCCAAACTTGGCCATGTGAAGGGGCATCAATGGGTGATACAAACCAGTGGACCCTGAGAGTGGATGAAATACGAGCTCAGAATCAAGCTATGTAGATGAAAAGGGTCGAGCTTGTTGAGCTTGCTAATGTGGTACAAGATAGATCCTGTTGAAGCATAGGAAATGCATTTCTTAGGAATGATCAAGGCCGAGCTAACTTCGCTATGAGCCAAGGGGTCAAGGAAAATGAATGATAGGATCTATTATGCCCACTAAAACAACCCACTTGAGACCCAAGAACAACCTAGGCTTAGTTAGGAAAATTATGGAATACTTTCTTTTGTTTAAAAGAGTCTACAACCAGATTACAAGACAACAGTTGTCGTAAGCAAGTTTCAAATCCCAATACTATTAACAACTTATAGTTTTATTAATATGACTATTATAAAAGATCACAAGGTCCAAACTTAGGGTTAGATTAATCAATTAGGTTAAGAGGGTAATTTCTCACTAAACCACCCTCTAATAGGATTAAAAGATTCAACTTGATTTTTCTCAAAATTAATGCACTCAAAACTTCCCAAGAACATTTCCATTAGATAGGAAATTTCCTCACCTTTCCGATGATATAAAAAAGTTCTCATAACTCCTCATATTTCTCAAGTTATGGGCCGACGGGTCTTGGGGTGAAAATTTTCCCAAGAATGGGCATGCAGGCCTAGGGAGGAAAATTTTCCAGAGGGTGTCCTACGAACCACGGGGAGAAATTTCACCTGAAGAAGGAATCACAGAGTGGTGGAGCGAAATTTTCCAAGGCATGGGCTGGTAGAACGGGGAAGGGATTTAGTGCTTTGGCCTTTTTGGGACAAAAGCACAATTTACCTCCATGGGCCCATGAACCTGAAAGAGGAAATGTGTCAGCATTTCCAAGTTCCAAGTGTCAATCCTCGATTCACATGGGGAAAATAGACTTACAGGGGAAACATACAAATTTTAAACTTTAAAATAAATAAGGATACAAAGGGTTAAAATGCTCCGCGCCTCCGCTGATGCCTAAGGCTTCCACATGTCAGCCAACAATTGGATGCGGATTGGCAGGACAACGGGAGAATTTAGGAAATCTTTCCTAAAATAAAATTTATGAAATGCTAAGAAAAAAGGGTATCCGCTCCTTCGTCGATGCCTTATGATGCCATGTAGTAACACCTGATTGGTTGCGGGCCGGCGGGGTAGTGAAGGGAACTTAGAAATTTTTCCCAAATTAATTTAAAGGTTAAGTTGCCTATTGCAAGTCTGCGCAGCCGTGAAAAAAAACCAAAGGGCAAAAGCGGGGCGGCGAATCCGTGGGGAAAATTTTTCCAAAATTTCTTTTTTGAACTTAGGTGATTTTTTACAAGAAAAAGGGCTTGCGGGTCAGTAGAGCAGCGAGGGAATTTGTGCCTTTGGCATTTTTGACCAAAAAGTGCTAAGGGAAAATTCAGGCCTGCAGGTCTGTTAAGGAAATTTTTCCCAATTTTTTTTTTTTGTTTTTTATAATTAGAATTATTTTTTACGCCAAATGAAGAAAAAATTCAGAAGGCCATAACTTTTGATTGGGAGATCATTTTTGGGAAAATGGGGAATTTTTGGAAAGATCTCGATGTCCTCTTACACAGGAGACATTAATTATTTTATTATTTTGAAGGTTAAGGGGCCAATTTTATGAAAATGATCTGGAGGATTTAAAAAGGTGGGCTTGTAATTTTTAACTTATGAAATTTTAATCAATTGATCTTCTTCCTCTCTCAACATTTCAACTAGACACGGAGAATTGTTCTTAGATGGATTTAGGATGGATTTTGAAGGTAAGTTCAGTTGATTAAATCCCAAATAAAAAAAATACAACTTTGACCGCAAAACGACAACAAAATGGTTTGAGACGGATTTCGCTAAGTTTTCTAAGAAATTCCTAATGTCTTTTTGACCCATTGAATTCATTTACGGCATACTACTTCAGTTTAATAATTTAATTTTCTATTTCATTATTGTAGGTTCGAACTGTGCATTTTGGTTAAGGTATTCACCAGTTTGAAAATACAAAACAGAGATCAAATTTTAAAGGATCTATTTTCCATTTTCATCTTCCAAGTATTAGAATTCATTCCAATTCTAATCTAATACATTTAATTGATTCAATCAAACTACTCAAAACCAAAATGCAATTTTGATTTCCATTTTTACACAATTCCAAAACATAGAGTTTTGCATTTTCCTCACACACATTTCTTCCTTTACATTTCAAAATTACAACTTTCATATTCAATACAACATATTTCCATTACAAAACATATACATAGTTCATCCACTTCAAGTGGGAAAGGTTACAATAAGATTTCATTTCAAGAAGGGACTGTCAAACTATTTTCTTTTTTTCTTCTTTGCTCCAGAACAACAACACGTAGATTTATCATTCTTCCAATTCTGATCACAACAAGAGTAGGGGAAAGGCAACGCTCTCCACCCAACCAAGACATCCAATGAAAAGGAGAAGCCATCCTTCTTCATTGGCCCCCGAGCCCCAACAATAATGCAATAGAATATGTGATTCAACTCATGACAACAAAGGCTTCCACAACATACAAGCAACATTTTCACATTTAAAATGCATTCCAAAATAGAATGTAATTTACAACTGCATTAAATCATGACAAATAACACTAAGGCTTCATCAAGTAAGCCAAAGGAGCAAAGGAACTATGGGGGATGCTACTTATGCCTCCCAAATAGGGAAATGAGCATCATCACATTGATTTCAAACTACATAAAATATAGTATATCAAAGCCCTGACATGCCCTTATGACTCCGTCAAGTACCTCTTATTCCTCACATTTTCTTTTTCCTCCCCAACCTCTTATGGAACCCCACAACAAGTAAATAAGTGCAAGCTATTTCTTTGTAAGGTGGAACCCAAATCCTAACTCCCTCCACACTTATACCTCCCCAAAATAACTTGTGCTTCCTACAAAATGAACCTCATAGTATTCTCCTACACCATTCCTAGGCCATCTACCCAACATCCCAAAAACATGCCAAAACATCCACAATAATAAAAATTTCATAAATAGTAAAAGAAGCATTACAAGAGCCAGGCTCCTACCTCTGTATGATGGAGTTGTTCCGAGTTCTAAAACAACAAAATTTATCCCAATGCAAGCAATCCAAAATAGCCAATTACAAGCATGCAATAATCTTCCAAAACCTCTCCAAGCAAGATCTCCAAAACAACAAAAGAATTTGACCAAAAAAGGAGTTTCCAAAAGTGAAGCAAAAAACCCCCAAAACGAGGCAAGCAATTTAAATCTTATAGAAGAGGGAAGAGAAGAGGATGAGGTGGATCCATGTAGGATTCCACATCACACATCCTCAACCCCAACCCAAAATTCAACTTCATTCTCCAATGCATAATAAATAGGTGGGTGAATAATATGACAGTTTACTTACATACTCAAATCAAGCCCATATCCCTACGGACTGAAATTAAACCATGTAAGAAAATTGCAATTAAAACTTACACTTTGTCTTCTCAAAATGCATTATAAAAGTCTAATTTCAACTCTCCAACCATAGGTATGGTTGGTAAATAAATTTAAGAGGTATGGGACAAGTTTAACTTGTCCCACAAGCCTCCAAAATCATCCTCTAAGGACAAATTCGAATTTCCAAGAAGGTGGAGTGTTTCACACTCAAAAGTTAACTTACACATCACTTACATATCTCTTACAACACTTAAACCAAGACCAACAACTCTATTGATTACATTCTCATGATATCTTTTAATTAATTAACTTAACAACATGATTACTCACAATATTAACACCACAATTTATTTAAATAAAAGGGATAAACACATCACTTAATAAACACATACAAACATCAATAAAAAGGAACCAAATAAATAAATACACATAACCCTTGGTCACGTTTAAAGGTGATCCCCCCATGGGAATCTCTAACACAATCAAACACACACAAACAATACAAGTTTCCATGGTGACCTTGTTGAATTCATCTAGAATTCCAATGTGGTTGGTCTCCAATCCCCCAATGTTTGTTGTGATATTTTAAACCTAAAAAATATGAATACCTCCTTCAGCCTCATGGCCATATCAGAACATCCAAAATAATATAAATAAAATTCCAAAATCATCTAGATATACGAATCACAACAACATCCAAGCAACCAACAAGATCATTTGCAATTTTACTCAACAACTATATCATCATCAATTAATTTCCATTTCTAGGTCTACTCACAATATCCAAATATCACATGTCCGAACAACATCCATAGTATAACCATGTCAAACAGTATATCATCATCAATATATAAAGTGTCTCTAATAATCATCATGCATCATATATGAATCAAAGTCAACCATAATCCATGATCTAATATCTAACATCACACTAAGCCAAAATTATAATAATGTCCATAATATAGTCAGTAGTATCATGATCAGTAACAAAAATGTCGAAGGGAAGTGGGCACTACATCCCCCCCCTTAGACTTGACTTCCTCCTGGAATTCATTGTAACAGATGTGGGAACTGAGCTTGTAACACAGTAGCATCTTCCCAAGTAGCTGCAGTCTCATCGTATCTATCCCATTATACTCACACCTGATCAATCTCTCTGCCTCGAAGGCCCAGGGTCCTGCAATCTATGATGTGAATGGGCTCCACCATCACCTGCCCCTGATCTTGTACCTATAATGAGGTATAATCCAGAACATGAGAAGGATCTGCAATATATATCCTAAGAATTGAAACATGAAACACATCATGTACGCGAGACAAGCTAGGTGGCAATGCTAGACGGTAAGCCAAAGGGCCGATACACTCAAAGATCTCAAAAGGACCCACAAATCTAGGAGCTAACTTAGAACCTTTTCCATAATGGATAGGGCTCTTATGTGGCCTAACACAAAGGAACACCTTCATGCCCACATCAAAACTACAGTCGGTCCTATGCTAATCTACGTACTTCTTCTGCCTGTCTTGTGCCTCCTGTAGTCTCTATCTGATCAAAACCACCTGCTACTCCATGTCCTGTAACAAATTTTGTCCAAGAGAAACCTTGTCCTCTAACCTGTCCCAACTAAGAGGTGTCCTGCACTCTCTGCCATATAAGGCCTAAAAAGGAGCCATGCCTATAGAACTCTGAAAACTATTATTGTAGGAAAACTCCACCAAGTACAGGTACTCCTCCCATCTCGCCTGATGATCCATCACATACATCCTAAGCATGTCCTCTAAAATCTGATTCACCCGCTCAGTCTGTCCATCATCTTGGGGTGATATGCTATACTGAAAATGATATTTGTTTCGAGGGCATACTACATGGTAGTCCAAAAATGGGAAGTGTAAAAAGGATTGCGGTCACTAATGATCCTCCATGGAATCCCATGCAACTTGACTATCTCATCAAGATATACCTGTGCCATTGCACTAGCTATATAAGTGGTCTTTACCAAAGAAAAGTGAGCCACTTTTGTCAATTTATCAACCGTGACCATGATGGCGTCATGGTGATATCTTGACATCAGTATCCCAGCAATAAAGTCCATCGAAATGGTGTCCCATTTTCACTCCGGTATAGCATGAGGAAAGCGAAGGCCAGCTGGATGCTGATGCTCGGCCTTCACTTTCTGGCACTCTAAACAGCGTGACACAAACTGAGCCACGTCTCTATGAAGTCCTCTCTAGTAATACAACTATCTCAAAGTAGCATGCATCTTCTTCACCCTAGGATGGGCTGAATAGGGTACACGATGTGCCTCTATCAATATGTCCTGCCTCAAGCCTCCATCTCTGAGAACATAAATCTAACATCTGTGCTAAATAAGGCCATCTTCCTCTAAAGAAAAACCATCAAACTTCCCCTCGATGGGTCTTTGAGACTCGGTGTCTGCTCAAACTGTAATGTAGAAGTTGTCAAGAGGAAGTTGTTGAATAATCCTGCTCCATAAATTTGTGCTCACTAAGGTGGCCATAGCCACATGTCTCCATCTTCTAAGAGCATCAGCAACCACATTCTCCTTTTCTTTCACAAGCTCTATCTCCATATCATACTCACAAAGCAGTTCCATCCAACACCGTTGGCGATCGTTGAAATTGGGCTGCGTGAAGAGATGGTGAAGACTTAGGTGATCTGTCCTGAGTGTGAATCTTTGACCAAGCAGAAAGTGCCTCCATTAAACCAAATTGTGAACAACTGTCGTAAGCTCAAGATCATGAGTTAGATAATTAATCTCATAATATTTTAGTTTGCGAGAATCAAAAGCCACTACTCTACCCTGGACTGCATCAACACACCTCCAAGCCATGCTAAAAAATCATCCGTGCAAATGAAAAACTCACCCTGTGGATCTGGCACTGCAAGGATAGGTGTTGTAGTGAGACATGCCTTCAATGTCCTGAAGCCCTTCTAACACCGGTCCGACCAAACAAACTTCTTCCCTTTTCATTAAAGGGAAGTGATGGGGTGCGCAATCTGAGAGAATTCCTAAAAAAATCTCCTATAGTAACCTGCTAATCCCATGAAGTTGCGCACCTTAGTCACTGTAGTGGGTGTTGGCCAATCCATGATAGCTCTAATCTTGGAAGGATTGATGTTGATACCTTCCCCAGAAATGATATGACCCAAATATTGCACCTCTGTCTAAAAGAATGCACACTTCTATAAGTTCTGGTAAAGCTATTACTCCCAAAGATACTGAAGAACCTGGTGAAGGTGTCCCTCATTCTCCTCATGTGTACGTGAGTAAATCAAAATGTCATCAAGGAAGATGAGCACAAATTGATCTAAGAAAGTCCTGAATACCCCATTCATCAAACTCATTAATATTGTGGGGTCATTAGTCAAACCAAAAGGTACCACTATGAGCTCATAGTGGCCATATCTCATAAGGAAGGTAGTTTTATGAATGTATGCCTTCGAAATCCTCGGATGATGGTAGCCTAAATTAAGGTCTATTTTAGAGAAAGTTGTGGCTCCCTTCATCTAATTAAACAAATCATCAATGCACGGAAGGGGATAACGATTCTTGATCATTAACTTATTCAGCTGGCGGTAATCAATACACAACTACAAGGATTTTTCCTTCTTTACAAAGATCATTGGTGCACCCCAAGGGGATACACTAGGATGAATTAGGCCTTTCTCCATAAGGCCCTTAAGGTGCAAGTTGAGCTCGCAGAGCTCAGTGGTAGTCATCCAATAAGGCGCTCATAAGATAAGATTCACTTTTGGAACTAGATATATATGAAAATATATCTCACGTGGAGGCAGTAACCCCAGTAGCTCCCCTAGAAAGACATCAAAAAAATCTCTCAAGATGGGATGTTCATCTAGTGATGGTCCACTAGACCCATCCTTTAATCAATCACTAATTGTGACAACAAACATCTGACAACCCTATCACACACACCTCTTAAGCTACATAGTAGAGATGGTGTGAAAAGAAACAGGTCTCCTAACCCCCGCTATCACTGCCTCAAATCCTATATCATCTGTACAAAATATGATCTTGTGGTAATAATCCACTCTGGCTATGTGTGCAGATAACTAGTCCATGCCCAAGATAACTCCATAAGAGCCCAACGGAAGGATACGAAGATTTGAGGTAGTGGTGAAAGGTCCCAAATCTACTACACACTCCTTAACTAAGGAGTCTACAAAGATCATGGCTCCAGAAGCCATCTCAACATCCCAACTATGACCCTACCTAATTGCCACAGCCTACATCGCTCTACTAAATATGGTGTAATAAAATAATCAGAAGAACCATAATCAAACAAAATGGAGGTAAAATTACCACCAATGTTACGTGTAGTATTAATAACTGTAATCTAATGCTCTGCCTGGTGATTCTTAACCGCTGTGTACATCTTATGACTGTGCCCTATGTCACCAACAGTAGGCTCTGATATTTTTTCCTTACCCTTGTTATTAAGGTTTTGTGGGAAGTCTCTCCAAAAATTTCCAATAATACCACACCCAAAACAACCGCCTGATCCTCTCCCTTGTGTATCAAGTCTGACCGATACTCTACAGGTCTGTGGTGTAGATCCTGATGATCCGGTTACATTCTACTAAGGTCTCTACTAGCAAGCTCCTGCTGAGTGAGCTCTCTAGGCACCCTTTGTCCTGATGGGACCCTTAGTAGGAGGCCTCATACTCTGACCTCTTAGTGCATTAAACCTCGCGGAGGTCTATAAGGTGGGTGGGGTTATTGCTACTACTGTTGTGGTCTAAAAGATGACTGTACTGAACCCTGTCCACCATGAGGAAGAGGTACTCACCCCCTCGATATTTTTTCCTACATCTACTTTATGTGGCTTCGGACTCATTCTCTAGCGTGCTGGGTCTTCCCCTGAGCCTCCTCTACTATATAGGCCTTCTCGATAGCCTTAGCTAATGTCTATAGACAATGGATCCGTATTGCACCTCCAATGTCTAGATTTAGGCCGTGGATGAATATGTGGATCTACACCTGCTCATCCTGCATGTAATCAACATACTGGAGTAGATCCAGAAGTTGAATCTCATATTAAGCCACTGTACGAGATGCCTGTCAGAGACCATGAAACTCATTGATCCTCTGCTGTATGAATCTCTGTGACAAATATTTTCTCTTGAATCACTCCTTAAATAGCTCCCAGGTAACCATCTCATAATCAACATAGAGCTTATGCTCCTCTGTCCTCCACCAAACACCAGCTCCATCCCTCAGTAGATGGATCGCAACATGAGCTTTCATGTTGCTAGATCAAAGAAAAAGCCTTAAACATTTGCTCAAGATCACCAACCAGGCCTCTACCTAAAATCCACCTGTGTCACTAGAATAATGAGCTGGTCTTAGCTTCAAAATCTCCCTGATATGGTCTGTAGTGGTGTTTTGAAGGCCTCTAGGCCTCTTTGTATGCTCATCCCTAAGCCTAGGTCTCCGAGACCTCTCTCTATGCCCTAAAACCTAGTCTCACTGTCCCTTCTGTGGTAACTCTTCTCCAGCTGACTCCACATGGGATGTCTCTACTCTTTGTCCATCTTTGTGTTGAGAAGGTTCCCGAGCCTCGTCTAATGGCTCTCTATCATGTTTAGTGGCACATGCTCCCACGGACCCTCCGCATAAGGTGGCATTAATGTCTTGAAGTGTCTATAAAATTTATGGTAGGATGTATGCTGCAACATGATTCGGTGGTGGCAAGCCTAAGTCTATGTGAAAATACCCCTCATCCCATTTGTGCCTCCTGCACAGACCAAGGCGAGACTTAGTTCTTCTTTCTAATTTTAATTCAGTTTCCCATGTTTACTAAGTATGTATTTTTAATAAGGTTGTTCTCTAGATTCGAAGTGTGCTAGGTTTCAAGTTCATGTCTCAAGTTTTCTAGTTTGCACAATGGCCCAAAATTTAAAACCCACGGATCTAATACCAAGTGTGATGCCCACTAAAACAACCCACTTGAGACCCAAGAACAACTAGGATTAGTTAGGAAAATTATGAAATAATTTTTTTTGTTTAAAAGAGTCTACAACCAGATTACAAGACAACAGTTGTTGTAAGCAAGTTTTAAAGCCTAATACTATTAATAGCTTATATTTTTATTAATATGACTATTATAAAAGATCAAAAGGTCCAAACTTAGGGTTAGATTAATCAATTAGGTTAAGAGGTTAATTTCTCACTAAACCACCCTCTAACAGGATTAAAATATTCAACTTGATTTTTCTTAAAATTAATGCACTCAAAACTTCCAAATAACATTTCCATTAGATAGGAAATTTCCTCACCTTTCCGGTGATATAAAGAAGTCCTCCTAACTCCTCATAGTTATCAAGTTATGGGTCAGCGGGGCTTGGGGTGAAAATTTTCCCAAGAATGGGCATGCGGGCCTAGGGAGGAAAATTTTCCCGAGGACGGTTCTGCGGAATACGGGAATAAATTTCATTTGGAGAAGGAATCACAGAGTGAAATTTTCTCGAGGGTGGTCCTGCGGAATATAGGGATAAATTTTGTCTGGAGCGGGGAAGGGATTTAGTGCTTTCTCCTTTTTGGGACAAAATCACAATTTACCTCCACATGCCCATGAACCTGAAAGAGGAAACATGTTAGCATTTCCAAGTGCCATGTGTCGATCCTCGATTCGCGAGGGGAAAACGGACTTATGGGGGAAACATACAAATTTTAGAGTTCAAAAGAAACAAGGATACAAAGGGTTAAAATGATTCATGCCTCTGCTGACATCTAAGGTTGCCACGTGTCAGCCAACTGTTAGATGCAGATCGGCAAACCGGCGGGAGAATTTAAGAAATCTTTCCCAAAAAAAAAAATTCTAAAACGGTAAGCAAAAAGGGGATAGGCTCCTCCATCAACGCCTTGTGACACCATGTGGCAACACATGATTGGCTGTGGGCCGGTGGGGTGATAGAGGGAACTTAGAAAATTTTATCAAATTAATTTGAAGGTTAAGTTGACTGTTGCAGGCCTGTGTAGCTGCGAAAAACAACCAAAAGGCAAAAGCGGGGTGGCGGGTCCGTGGGGAAAGTTTTTCCAAAATTTCTTTTTTGAACTTAGGTGATTTTTTTACAAGAAGAAGGGCTTGCGGGTCAGCAGAGCAGCAAAGGAATTCATGCCTTTGGTGTTTTTGACCAAAAAGTGATAAGGGAAAATTCGGGCCCACAGGTCTGCCAAGGAAATTTTTCCCATTTTTTTTTTATAGTTAGAATTATTTTTGATGCCAAATGAAGAAAAACTTCAAAAGGCCATAAATTTTGATTGGGAGATCATTTTTGGGAAAACGAGAACTTTTTGGAAAGATCTCGATGTCCTCTTGCACAAGAAATATTAATTTTTTATTTTGTTAATGTTTAAGGGGTCAATTTTAAGAAAACAATCTGCAAGCTTTAAAAAGGCGGGTTGGTAATTTTTAACTTATGAAATTTTAATCAATTGATCTTCATCCTCTCTTAACATTTCAATTACACATGGAGAATTGTTCTTAGATGGATTTAGGATGGATTTGGAAGGTAAGTTCAGTTGATTAAATCCCAAATAAAAAAATAAAACTTTGACCGCAAAACAACAACAAAACGGTTTGAGCCAGATTTTGCTAAGTTTTCTAAGAAATTCCTTGTGTTTTTGACCCATTGAATTCATTAAGGGCATACTACTTTAGTTTAATAATTTAATTTTCTATTTCATTATTGTAGGTTCGAACTATGCATTTTGGTTAAGGTATTTGCCAGTTTGAAAATACAAAACAAAGATCAAATTTTAAATGATCTATTTTCCATTTTCATCTTCCAAGTATTAGAATTCATTCCAATTCTAATCTAATACATTTAATTGATTCAAATCAAACTATTCAAAACCAAAATGCAATTTTGATTTCCATTTTTACACATTTCCAAAAGACAGAGTTTTGTATTTTCCTCACACACATTTCTTCCTTTACATTTCAAAATTACAACTTTCATATTCAATACAACATATTTCCATTACAAAACATATACGAGTTCATCCACTTCAAGTGGGAAAGGTTACAATAAGATTTCATTTCAAGAAGGGACTGTCAAACTATTTTCTTTTTTTCTTCTTTGCTCCAGAACAACAACATGTAGATTTATCATTCTTCCAATTTTGATCACAACAAGAGCAAGAGAAAGGAAAAGATCTCCACCCAACAAAGACATTCAATGACAAGGAGAAGCCATATTTATTCATTGGCCCCTGAGCCCCAACCATAATGCAATATAAGATGTCATTCAACTCATGGCAACAAAGGCTTCCACAACACACAAGTAACATTTTCAAATTTTAAACGTTGTCCAAAACATAATGTAGTTTACAATTACATTAAAGCATGACAAACAACATTGAGGCTTCATCAAGCAAGCCAAAGGAGCAAAGAACTATGGGGGATGCTACTTATACCTCCCAAAGGGGAAATGGGTATCACCGTCTGATTTCAAACTGCCAAAATATAGTATATCAAAGCCCTTACATACCCTTATGCCTCCCCCAAGTACCCCTTATTCCTCACATTTCCTTATGCCTCCCCAGCCTCTTATGGCACCCCATAATGAGTAAAGAAATGCAAACTATTTATTTCTAAGGTGGAACCCAAATCCCAACTCCCTCCACACTTATACCTCCCCAAAACACTTGTGCCTCCCACAAAATGGACCCCATAGTCTTCTCCTACACAATTCCTAGGCCATCTACCCAACATCCCACAAACATGCCGAAACATCCACAAGAATAACAATTTCATAAACAAAAAAGAATAATTATAAGAGCCAATATCCTACCTCTCCATGATGGAGTTGTTCCAAGTTCCAACACAACAAGCTTTATCTCAATGAAAGTAATCCAAAATAGCCAAGTACAAGCATGCAACAATCTTTCAAAAACTTCTCCAAGCGAGAGCTCGAAAATAGGAAAAGAATTCACCCCAAAAAGGAGTTTCCAAAAGTGAAGCAACTGCTAAAATGAGGTATGAAATCTGAATCTTATAGAAGAGGGAAGAGAAGAGGATGAGGTGGATCCATGTAGGATGCCACATCACACATCCTCAACCCCAACCCAAAATTCAACTTCATTCTCCAATGCATAATAAATAGGTGGATGAATAATATGACAATTTACTTACATACTCAAATCAAGCTCATATCCCAATGGACTGAAATTAAACCATGTAAGAAAAGTGCAATTAAAAATTACACTTTGTCTTCTTAAAATGCATTATAAAATTCTAATTTCAACTCTCCAACCATGTGTATGGTTGGTAAATAAATTTAAGAGGTAAGGGACAAGTTTAACATGTCCCACAAGCCTCCAAAATCAGCCTCCAAGGACAAATTCGAATTTCCAAGAAGGTGGAGTGTTTCACACTCAAAAGTTAACTTACACATCACTTACATATCTCTTACAACACTTAAACCAAGACCAACAACTCTATTGATTACATTATCATGATATCTTTTAATTAATTAACTTAACAACATGATTACTCATAATATTAACACCACAATTTATTTAAATAAAAGGGATAAACACCTCACTTAATAAACACATACAAACATCAATAAAAAAGGAGCCAAATAAATAAATACACATAACCCAAGGTCACTTTTAAAGGTGATCACCCCCATGGGAATCTATTACACAATCAAACACACACAAACAATACAAGTTGCCATGGTGACATTGTTGAATTTATCTAGAATTCCAATGTGGTTGGTCTCCAATCCCCTAATGTTTGTTGTGATATTTTAAACCTACAAAATATGAATACCTCCTTCGCCTTTGTGGCCATATCAGAACATCCAAAATAATATAAATAAAATTCTAAAATCATCTAGATATACGAATCACAACAACATCCAAGCAACCAACAAGATCATTTGCAATTTTACTCAACAACTATATCATCATCAATTAATTTCCATTTCTAGGTCTACTCACAATAATATCACAAATATCACATGTCCGAACAACATCCATAGTATAACCATGTCAAACAGTATATCATCATCAATATATAAAGTGTCTCTAATAATCATCATGCATCATATATGAATCAAAGTCAACCATAATCCATGATCTAATATCTAACATCACACTAAGCCAAAATTATAATAATGTCCATAATATAGTTAGCAGTATCATGATCTCAGCAAGCTCTCCTAGCTTGCTAAGTTGGGAAAAATCCACACAGTGAGCTCCATCGAATCAGACAATGCGCAAGCCACATGGGAGCTCACCAAGCATTGAGAATCTTGTAGGAAGGCTAGCTTGACCGAGCTCAAACAAATAAACTCGGTCAAGAAGGGTGGGACGAGTCATCCAACCTGGTGACCAAGTAACAGGTTCACAATGGTGAGAGATAGGATTGAAGTCAAACCATTTTTATAAAAGGCACCACATAGGGAGATTAACTCGGCATTGGGAAAGAGAGGAAAAACATGGAGATCAATGCATCCTAGGAAAATTGAGGGAATAATATTTTTAGGTCAAAGCCTGAAGCTCAGAGTTTGAATGCAGATCACCATAGGGGGTAATTATTAAACAATGAGCCAAAAGAAGAGGCCAACTCAGCCAAGTTGAGCTCACAGGATGAGTTCAATACGTCAAACAAATGTAACAATGATGCATTGGAAAAGGAAGCTATGAGATTAGCTAGTAAGCGGTCAATGTATGGATCTAATACAACTGGAAGCCACATAAATGATGGGCTTAATGGGAAACTTGGCGGTGCAATGAGTTAAGAAATAGAATAAGATGGGCTCTTTCGGCCATGCAGAGCAGTGACATTGAGGTAGTGGAGCCCAAACTCGAAGACCATCATTTGACATGAAAGGTGAAGGCTAAGCTTCCAGTCATTTGGAATGAGATGATGACAAGGTGGTCCTAAACTATGTGTCACTTGAAAGGGATAGGCTTGCATCAGGGAAGGCCCAAGCTTTGGGATTTTCAGAGAAAGCTTAGAGAAAAGTGAGGTAGTGAGCTCAACTCACAAGTAGAGGCGGACCGTAGTTCAATGCTCTGGACGACATCGTCATATCAATGGCTCAAATTAGTTGGAGCTCATAGTCAAATAGGTGGCTCTAGGTGGATGAGACTGAAACTTGACGTGTAAGAAAGGATCTTGGCACCCAATAACTTGGAAAGTATCTCATAGAAAGCTCGCATGGCAGGGTGATGAGGAATTCACGACAATAAGAAGGAGAGTTAAGCCCGAGACTTGTGGGAAAGTATTTCAGAGGAGAATTTTCAGAGACTCAACCCATCATTGGCATTGAATTAGCAAGAGAAAGCCAGAAGTCTGAAATCCAAATTTCAAAGTTTGAAACTTTGGTAGATCGGAGATCCATGGTGAACAGGTGAACAATGCGAGATGAAAGTAGTTGAAGGTCAAAACCCCAAAGTCCAAAATTAGGACATTAGGGATTCAGAAATTCAGAGATTTTGGGCCGACTAGCCAGTGAACATTGTTCATGCATCTGAAATAAAAATTCCTGAATCCCCAAAATTTAGCAATGTCTGAAATGACTCAGTGTAAGTGGCCAACATGAATATTGGGCTCGGTCTTCGAGCTATACATGTGAAGGAATTGCGTGTGAATTCATTGGTAAGGAAAATGTAAACATGCCACATGGGAATAATAGGAGATTGCCAAGTGTAAAGGGGGTTCATTGGAGAAAGAGTCTATCCTGATGGCCAAGGTGAAATGAAGGAGTCAGCAAATGAATGGAAAGGGGCTCGCAGGTGTAACCAAGATGATGTAGAAGACATAAACGCTTAGGGGGAGAAAAATGGAGGCTCAGCTGTAAAAAAAAATTGACTGGGCTAATTTTAGGTGGGGGTCGGCCACAACATGGCAAGGGAAGCCCAAAAGTAGGGAAAAATTATCTTGGGGAGGGAGTTTTTTGAAACAATGGTTTTAAGGGTTTAAACTAAAAGCTTGCTTGACCACAAGTATAACTCAGCACCCATTATGCAATGGGGAGATCATTTGTACCAGTAGATAATACAAAGAATCAAATGAATGACACAAGAAAATTTCTTGTTAGAGTCTGACGTAATAAACAATGTAACAAAAAGGGGCTCGATCCTCAGCTAGTCGAGTAGCTCGGTGAGCTAACTCGCCCATGCAACATTGTAGTGCAAAAAATGGACAAATAAACCACTTCCCACTCAAGTGACTATATCCAAAGCAAAAGATGTCTATTTCTTGAAAGATTTTAGTCAATGGAGATATAAGGGGAATCCTGTCATAATAAAGACATAAAAACGAAATTTTCGGAGGTTTTCAAAACCTCTAAGTTGTTGAGGACGTAGAACTCTGAAATTACATATCTTTTTCTCTCGATGTTTGTTTCACACAAAATGCTAGTCATTGGAATCGTGAGGAGATAATATACATTACGAAAACATCAAATTCGAGATTTCAGTAGTTCTACACTTTCAAATTTTGGGAACCATCTATAGTGCCCATGGGTATATGAGATGCATTAATGGAGGTATGGGCTTCATTTCTTCCACAACAAGGAAATATTAATGAAGGTATGGGATCTGCTGGCTTGGCCATCATTCTTACAGAGGTAATGATGAATTTTAGAGGATGATGCAACAAGGAATGGGTATCCATAATCATTGAAATGTGGATTTATTCCCTCTCTCTCTCTGTAACATCCCCATTTTAAAACACCAGAACAAGGGAAATTTTTTTTTTTATATATATATAACGTTCTCTGTTATGAATTATAAAATTCAAACACACGTTCAAGTTTTAATAATTGTTCTCTGCCCAAACAACACAGTTTGGATCATACAATTTCTTTTTAAAACGAATGTTCCCTGTTCACATATTTACAATATGGAACACACATTCAATGCCATTCAATCTTATAACAGATTCTATATGCTGCTGTAAATGACTCGATGAACTGCCGATCTTCCATTTTCATGGCTCGGAGTTTCAACGATCCTTCATTTCATGACTCGGCAACAACCGATCCTTCATGTACATGACTCGGCAACAACCGATCCTTCATGTTTGTTTATGCATAGTATATTTTTATATACTTGTTCTCATAACCTTCCCCGGTTATCGAAGTGATCCATTTAAGAAGCCTATCTGAATATCTGTTACTGATATTCATCTGACATCTTGCATCTTAAATTAAGTGATAAGGACAACGCAACCAGCAATTGCGATACTTTGGCCAAAGATTTTCACATGCTTTGCATGATCATATTCCTGAATGTGATACACATCTACAGAATACGTCCTTCACTTCACTTCACCTGTTATCTAGAATGGTCTTTCCTGGTTCCTACCAGTCCTCAACGTTTAAGTTCAGTTTTAAACTTTCAGTTCCAGTTAGTAATATGAACGGGTATAGGAAGGCACTCCTGGTAACTAAAGATACGCAAACATACGGTGTCGTTAACCCACGACTCTGTGTGTCTGATTATCTTTAGTATTCCGGAGTCACTCCGTATACCACATCATACCCTATCCCCACCCCAGCTAAGATCTACACATTCAGCCTATGTATTCTAAATGTTTTAATTCGGGAGGGCATTGCTATATGTCAGCTGCAACATTGTGTCATCATGAAGACCCCGTCTTCATGAAGACACCTTGCTGTAGCTGGCGTATGCCAATGTCCTGTAGAATCCACCCATCGAGAATACACATCCTGCTCAAGTGACTTAGCCACGAGTAAATAGTTAAAGCAATTTTCAGCATCCACGCTGATCCCTTGATCCTCGTTTCCGTTGCAGTTGTATATAACTAAGAGGGACTAAACTATCCATTAGTTTGCTATGTATCGTCTCCTTCGTATCGAAGGGCTACATTTCCTTACTTGGTTTATTTCTTAATCATTGGATTAAGCAGTCAGTACCAACGGACGTGATAAGTTTAACCTATTAAACTTAGCCAAGATTTTTCCAACTGCAACTAATTTCAGAATATTAACTTATTAGACGTCATCCAAACGAGGTCTAATCTTCGAGAAATGAATTCATTTGTTCCCCTTAACGTTATATAGTTAAGGATCATTAGTTATGGATATATTTATTCTATATCCTTTATTCTGAATTTTATCAAACGGTATCATTAATGGGGTTCGAATACTCCCAATTTAAATTGATATTCCTTAGCTCCTAAGCTAATCCTGAATACCTTCTGATTATGAAATCATATTCTTCTTACTCCTTTTAATGTCAATTAAAAATTCATCTTTACCCAAGTATGAACTAATTGCATTGTTCAACTTAAAAGTTGTATTTAAGTAAGAATAGATATCAGTTTCAATTCAACATCCATCCGAGGATAATGAAACAATTCCAAATCAGGAAATAACATCATATTTCCAATTTAAACAACAATATCAACTGATACAAATATTGAAAATATCACACTTGTAACTGTATTCAATATTGTAAGTCATAATTTGTACATTTGCCAATCCAGCTGATTGGGTATAGTTTATACAAAGCATCCATACAACTCATGGTCAGAAGAATATATTTTCTTCTTTCAAAAATCCTCAAAGAGGAATAAAAGGAACAGTTACAATATAATTTACATCTAATCAAGAGGCATCAGAAGATAGCCAAGTCTTCATTCTAATCAAATTCCATCTGCAAAATGAATTGCACGGGTCAGTTCAATGAACTGAGCACATTAAGCACTTATCCTTAAAATAAGATGCTTCAACAAATTGTTTCAATAAAAGAACCCTGCTTTTATGAAACAACAGCAAAACATCAATCTCGAAAGGCACAAAAGAAAGATCAGCATAACCACTGAACTATCAAAAATATCATCACAATCAGCCAAGGGACTGTTGTCCCGTTTCCACATAATCAATGCAAATATCAATTTACAATATTTGTCAAGTTAGGAATACAAGTAGTTTGCTGCCTATATAGCATACAGTTATCCTTTCCACGCCTTTCATTAATAACAAATGCAAAGGATGAAACTAACTGAATATAAATCCATTACTTTCCTTTCCATTCATGAAGCATGTTAAATTTAAAGCATTCAAGTACAACAAGAAAGCGAACAGCAATGCATATAGTAGCTCCCATCTAAGCACTATAAAATTCATCATTCACGAATTCCAGATTTCCAACTGAATGAAAGAAGAAAGATCATTTTTCTAAAACATTCATTCATATCTCTATTTCCTTCCACATGACTGTCCTAACAGTGGAATCCAAACGAAAATCAATTCAAGATAGCAGTTCAGAGTGAAACTTACAAAATCCACTCGGTATTCACTTTCCGGCAGCAAGAATCATTTCATTTTATTCCAGTTCATATGAATACCAAACAGGTTAGTAAGACATTATATTCATCGTTGAGCAAGCCATATCAATATGCATGCTAGGTGTTTGCTATACTAGAAGATTCCCTACTTCTTACACTGTATAGCTAACCAACAACAATTATGCAACCACGCAAGTATATATTCATATGATCTTTTATACCTCTGAACGCATGTAGTCCTTAATAACAAATGGTACATTGTTGTTACCTACAACAAGATCGAGTCATATGCACTATAATTCCAATGTCACTTTCAGAGTCCCAAATAGCAAAAAGAGAAGAATTCATTCTCTATGATTTCATTAAGAAACAATCATTGTATTCAGAATGAAGTAAAAACATTCAAATCATGTTTTTCTTAGCATGACAACTCAACTTAGAAAGATAACAGAATAAACGTTCTCATTGATAAGCATCTCACATAGCCAGTACAGCTGCAATCCAACGAGCTACAGCAATGAACATTCCAGCCAAGTTCGCATTCACAAGATAGTAAAAAAAAATATCAGAAGGTCAAACCACGACTGCTAAACGCAATGGGGTCAACCTTCATTACAGCAAGAAGAAATTGTAATCATTCATTGCACAGAATACAAAACCAGTTTGTAATTGCGTCTACAGCCCGAACAGGAAGACCGAACAGCATCTATGAAACACAATAAAACCGTCTTATCCTCACAGCAAGGGAAACACAGTCCAATCATAACCTCTGAAGGAAAAACAGTTAACTTTCCTCTATTTTCATGGTTGCTAAAACGTATTCGCTCATTTCCTAAATAAGAAAAGGGCACAACAATGAAAGTATTGCTATTACTTCATTCAATTCGAGTTCAAATACTCAAGAAAACCCAAATGCCATTTCCATTAAAATCCCAAAACTGGAGAAGGAAAAGGATCCATTTCCTTAAAAGTATCAACAAGGACAACTTTATCCAGCTATTACTTCTTTCATTCAAATTCATCAGCAAAAGAACTGATAGTTTCAAAAGAGAAACAACTCAATTAACACGTACAGACCCGTGATACATATGACAATTTTTCCCAATACTGTTAAACAACCAGCACAACAGGAAAGCATTTCATTCAAGAAATACAAGGACAACTGAACTCAGCGACCAATAACAGTATTTTGTATTGTTTCCAAAATGACAGCAAGATTCAACAGAACCCAAATTACAGCAATATATGCGACTGTATTTCCATTTCCTCTTTTCTTGCAAAGACAATTCCACATACACAGTAAAGAAACGATTGCACTTAAAGGGAAATCATTTACACCATAAGGAACGATTACACAACCTGTTCCACTTCCAAACAACACGAACAGTGAAAGAATTATATCTATTTCAAACCACGTACAATCAATCACCCGATACAGTAAATCATTTTCCAAATCGATTCAAGCAACAACATATCAAGGCCGAGCAACCAGAAGCAGTTAAGCTTATCATTTTCCAAAGAAAGAAGCAAGAACCAACAAAATCCATTTCAAATCAACTCAACAGCAATCATTCAATCCCAACCCAAGAGCAGGGTTGTTTTAATGAAACACTTAATCAAAGCAAAGATTTTTAAAGAGAAGGGCTTAACATGCCTGTATTCTCTCTTCCAGAACTCGAAGAAAACGTTGTTTGCCGCATTTTTTTCCTTCCACAGCGACAGCACAATCTCTCCAACACTTCCTTCCTTCTTCAGGCTTAACAACAGCCTCTAAATCTCCAAAAAATGTCAAATTCCAAGAGCTGGTTCGACCGAACCAGGTCAGAAAAACCAAATGCAGAGCAACTTTTCAAAAGGCTCGAACCACAAAAATGAAAATCAATTTTTTCCTCATGTTGTTTCCAAGGCGAGCTAGTCGCGAGGACCAAAAACCATTAATGCAATAAAGGCTTGGCCTTTTTCCTTATTTTCCACGCCACCGCCACTTGGGTTGGCGAGTTTTAAATTTCAAAATTTCCATGCAAACTGAATTTAGCCATAACTCCAAATAGATACCTCTATTTCCTACCCGCCCCGCCAAAACTGGCGCCGTCCACGAAGGGACAGTTCATTTAACTCCAATGAATGCCTCCTTCCCATCCTTATCCCTTTCTTCCCAAGGGTCTGCGTACCCCTTAGTTTAGGATTAGTTTAGGTTACATAACTCATTCGACCTAGATCTTAGTTCAACCTTAGGTTTTAGAACTTAGGTTTATTTCCCTTTTTTTTTTTTTTTTGTAATTTAAAAATCCACTTAGGATAGTAGTGTAGGATGTATGTTAGGCCTTAGGGTTAGTTTAGGTATAATTCACACTAACCACTAACACTAACAACTTCCTTCCAGCCCCTTACTAACATTCACGTTAACGCAGAGCAGGACGTTCCGCCCTTCAGATTACATGCCAAGGCCACCTGTGTCCAGGCGTTTCTCACCCCACGAGGTCCCAAATTCGACAGTACAGGGTTCAAAAATCGAACCCCTGTCGTTGGCATTTTCATGCTAGCTATTCACACTTGTAATCAGGCGCTGCATGCTCATAATAATCCTAGTCCAGTTCAAGTGTGAATTAACATAGAAAACACAAGAGGACCCCAGCATACTTGAATCAATAGAATTGATTCAGGGTATGCTGTCAATCAGCAATAAGAGCAAGCAAGTATACGATAATCTGTCGTCACATCAGCAAACACACAAGTACAATATTTGCTGTCCCATGCAATAAATCACAGTATGCAAGAATCCAAATTAGCAACACATTCTCTTAAGATCAAAACATATCTTAACATGTTTGCTTTCATTCCAAGAGCTATAATAGTATGTAAAACATTCACCAAGTTAACATACAAAATCAGAGTGTTACATTCTTCCCTCCTTAAAGAATCATCGTCCCGATGATCAGATTTACAAATCAAGGAGTTCATAGGACAAAATTCAGTTATTGTCCTTTCATTCATAAGTTCATACCAAAAACAGATTCTCTCTTAAAAATAACGTTTTAAGACAACTGTACAATAGACTAGTAATTGTCTAAATTTGGTAGAATTTTTCAGTTCTATGAATTTCATATTCAGTTGAACAGGTGTGGAAAAGTAGATCTCATTTCTTCGAGATTCTCCCAAGTTGCACTTTCTTCGCTGAACTGGTCCCACTGGACCTTACATTGGTTCACTTCGCGATTTCTCAAGTACAACTGGTGAGTTCCCAACACTCGAATGGGCTTAACCACGATTATTCCTGGGTCTTGGACCTGCAAGGAATTCCAATTTAGCACATGGGATAAATCTGTCACGTATTTCTTAAGCAAAGAAATATGAAAAACATCATGCATTTGAGACAAAGCAGGAGGTAATGCTAGACGATAAGCTACAGGGTTGATTATTTCAATAATTTCAAAAGGTCCCACGTAACGTGGCGACAACTTGGCAGCCTTGCCAAAAGTTATGGAGCTCTTTTTTGTCTTCACCCGAAGAAAGACCTTCTCTCCAAGTTTATAATGCCTGTCAACCCGCTTCAAGTCTACATAGCTCTTCTGCCTATTGGCAGCCTCCTTTAGATGTTCCCGAATCATTTTGATTTGCTGTTCCATTTCCATAAGGATTTCTGGCCCAATTACCTCTCTGTCCTCAACGCTGTCCCAGCTGACAGGGGTTCTGCATTTTCTTCCATACAATGCTTCAAAGGGCGCCATTTTTAAAGAGGCATGATAGGTGTTATTGTAAGCAAATTCTACCAGCGGAAGGTATTCCTCCCATTTATATTGCTGGTCCATGCAATACATCCTTAGCATGTCCTCTAAAACTTGATTAACTCTCTCAGTCTGTCCATCCGTTTCTGGATGATATGCAGAACTGAAGTTTAATTTAGTTCCCAAGGCTGCATTAAGCATTTGCCAAAACCTTGATGTCATCCTCGGATCTCTGTCCGATATGATTAATTCCGGTATTCCATACAACCTGAAGATTTCATGCACGAATCTTCTTGCTAAAACTGGTGCATCGTCCTTCAAATTACCAACAATGAAGTGTGCCACTTTGGTCAATTTGTCGACTACAACCAGGATAATGTCATGTTTATTTCTTGACATAGGCAATCCTTGAACGAAATCCATCATTATCACTTGCCACTTGTACTGCGGAATGCTGTGGGGATACAATAATCCAGAAGGGTGCATATGTTCCGCTTTAACATGCTGACATTCCAAGCAGTGTGTTACAAACTCTACCACATCCTTTTTCATTCCCTTCCAAAAATATTGTTGCTTAAGATCAGCAAGCATTTTTGTAATGCCAGGGTGCCCAGAAAAAGGTGAATTATGGAATTCAGTTAGCAATTTCCCTCTTAAGTCATTTGCCACAGGTACATATACCCTGTTTTCGAACCTCAGAACTCCTTCGTTATCAAAACGAAATCCTTTGTACCTGCTGTCCTGCGGGTCTGCAGCAAGTGCTGATTTGACTTGCTGAAAATAAGGATCTGATTCCAAGGCATCTTTTACCTCATCCTTAAACTGAGTTCTTAACGTTATAAGAGCAGAGATATGCTTCCTTCCAAAAATTATGTGGAGAACACTTATTTACAGGAGAAATTTCAAGAAATTGAGACCAAAATGGTGTAGTCAAGGGCTCCTTGTCCATGGGAGGGTTGTTTTCCAAGATATTACAGCCCACAGTAGAAACTCTACTTCATAACTGAGATGTTTCCAAGGCTCACAGAGTGGATCATGGAGATGGAAGCTTTTGTAAAAAATATTAGCCAATATTTTCAATGGAAAAATCTAGCATTACCATCTCATGATCCTCTCACCACTCACCAATTTGTATCCTCTTAATGGGATCCTCAGTTTCCAAGTTTCTTGCATGCTTCCCCAAATGTTGAATTCCCTTCTCCATCTCCTAATATCCCATCACACCTCATCTTTTCTACCCTTTTCCCTTCAAAATATAAGTCCCCTCCATGAGAGACTAAACTTCTTCTCCCACCACCAACAAAGAAAAAATCAATGGAGACCCCACCCACCACTCCTCTTGCATTCTCGAGTCTATGTCAAGAGAGATCAAGAAAAACTAGTCAAGAAGAGCAATGAAAGGAGGAGCCTAATAGGGAAGAAATGATTTAATTTTTGAAGAGTTAGATTGTTAGGCTCAAAATTGATAAAATTCCTCTACTGGTCAATACTTTGAAGGAGGCTAAGGTTGGAGAAGAAAAGGTGGTGAAGACTAATTATGTTGCAGTAGTTACAGAGCAAGAATAGTTTGAAGATTATCAACAATCAGAGATCTCAAAATGTAGTGTTCATGAGGGAATTTTGTTTTCAAAATATTTTGATCAAACGCAAGTTGTAAAACTAGTAGGGAAAGAGGGAATAACTACTCCAAATCTCAAAGAAGATGAGTTCCATGCCATAAAGGAAGATCAAATAAATTTGGAGTATTCAAACACAATGAAGGGTATACAAGAGACCACAATTTTTCCTCCCACTTCACCCCCTCCAAGTTCTAATGATGAAGATAAGTTTGAATTCTCAAACATCATGTTTGAGGATAAGGAGAACCATACGGAGTAAGTTAAAGATCCAGAGAACAATGTGGAGGAGATTGAGATGACATGATAGGATAATGAGGAGGTAGATTATCTGTCAAACTTGGAGGATTGCTTCAACGAAGAAGAACCTGTAGAAATCATCACATTTTTCCTCCATCATCCACATTTTCAAGCATAAGAGCCTATTGCTGAGAAGGAGCACATACAAGGGCAACCTACCTCAAATAAGAATTCTTTTGGACCTAGATTGAAGGAATTGAATCTTCCTAAATTCACAACAGGAAAGGAAGGAAAAGAGCACAATGAGTTCATCTCTCTCATACCATCTACTCAAAGGGGACATCAATTGTTTGTAGATGTGAAAAGAGAACATAATTCAATTACAGACAGGCACCTTTTCTAGCAGAGTCTGTATGAAGACTTTCTTACTATAACTCATAATAGTGGGAAAATATGGCAGTTTAGGATATGCCCCATTAGGTATATAGCTTTATTAGAGATAAAAACAAAGTTACCACAACCATTCATGTTCATCTCCAAACATGAGGATGAATCTCGTATTATTGAGCATTAGCTGCATCAGTTAAAACATCTCCAAGTGCCTCATGCGGATCATTCTGAAAGGGTAACTGTTCTACCTTCAGTCGATCCCTTGATGAGATGGGTGAAGTACTAGTACCTTATTAGTTTTTCACTCATTCAGACAACTATTTCTATTGTCAAATCATCTGCATAGCTGCCTATTGTAAGAAAAATGAGCTACTTTTCCCTACCAGTCTCGTGGTTTGTTTGAAATCTTCTCTGCTTCCGATTAGTGTAGGGTAGATGCATGATTTTTCTTTCAGCATCACAAGTTCTTACACACACTCTCAATGTCCACTTAGGCATGTATGATCTTCTACTTTTTATATAGTGTTTTGTTTTTTATTTCTCCAACACAATACATGATGTTTCAATAGGCCTCCTGCATGCAGAAGAAGTTCATACTTGTGGGAAATGTTTGCAGGTTTCAAAAGAACAAACGTAGAGAAACTAAAATCAAGATTGAGGACATGTTCTACTAAGTTTTCATTTTTTGAGTCCTCCAGGATCAATCCCAGGTAAAATTCTAAGCACCTTCACCAAATCAGAGAGCAACTTTCAGCAGCGGACCAGAATTCAATGATGACTTAACCCCAATAATTTCTTATTTAAAACTCTACAATGTGTAATACATGCTAAGAAATCATTAATTTTTTGTGCTTCACACTTGGCAGAATCACATTTAGAGATAGATTCAAAAGTACATTTCAGTCTCGTAGAGCAAGGTTGTAGAGAGGAAGAGGTGATAATTATGAGTTAAGACAATTTTCTACTCTCAAAAAAAATATTTTGAGAACTTCTTATGAGAGTTAGAATGTGAGTAGTGGAACAGGTTCAAGTTCAGTGATGTACTAGTGGTCTCTAGGTTTCAATTCAATAGGTTTAGGATCAATTTGTAGGTATACAGTGACTCCATGCCTAATGGACAAGTAAGGCTATTGGTCAATGAACATCTAGCAAGTAGATGCCCCCTGTGAGTCAGCAAATTGTTATCCATTTTTCCCCTAGGAAAAAATAGAAAATGAAGAGTACAAAACCAAGCACCATATAAGGAACCTGAGGGCGGAATTGAGATTATAAGTGAAAACAAGGATTTTGGGACCAATATTGGTGATTTCGAGAGTGCTAAGATCAAACAAGGAATTTTTCTGCTTCTTGGTCTTGAGAGGGCTCATAATTTTCTTAAGAACACAAAACAAGCCTTAGTGGGCCCCTAGGGAGCGCTGAGCTAAAAGAGAGCTTGCCGAGTAGCTCGACAAGCTACTTGGTGAGCTGGTTGAGTCGTATTGGCGAGTTCAGTGTAGGTCGACGAGTTAGAGCTGAAATCCATGAACTCGCCATGAGAAGGAGCATCGGTGGGTGATGCAAACCAAGAAACCTCAGGTGTGGATGAAGATTGATCTCAGAATCGTGCTATGCAGATGCAAAGGGTCAAGATCATTGAGCTTGTCGATGTAGTACAATATAGAGCCCCGCCAAGTTATAGGAAATGTATGGCTCGAGAATGATCAAGGCTTAGCTTACTTTGCTATGATCCAAGGGGGCCCAGAAAATGAATGATAGGAGATCGAAAAGCTCTCCTAGCTCACGGAGTTAGAAAAAATCCACATAGTGAGCTCCATTGAATCACACAACATGCAAGCCACATGGGAGCTCACCAAGCATTAAGATGCCCGTAGGAAGACTAGCTCAAAAAATCTTAAATAAATCAACTCGCTCAAGAAGGGTGAGATGAGTCATATAGCTTGGTGACCAAGTAGCACATTCACAATGGTGAGAGATAGGCTCGAAGTCGAACCATATTTGGAGAAGGCCCCACATAGGGAGAGTAACTTTGCATTGGGAAAGAGAGGTGGTGTGAGGAGATCAATGCAGCCCAGGGAAATTGAGGGAGTGAGATTTGTAGGGCCGAGCTCGAGGCACAAATTTTGAACGCAGATCAACATGGGTGGGCTTGGTAATACACAACGAGCCAAAGGAAGAGGCCAACTCAGCCAAGTTGAGCTCACAGACCGAGTTCAATAATTCAAACATGTGTAATGATGACGCATTGGCAAAGGAAGCTACAAGATTAGCCAGCAAGGGACTCAGCTCGTGGTTTGTTTGAAATCTTCTCTGCTTCTGGTTAGTGTATGGTAGATGCAGGATTTTTTGTTTAGCATCACAAGTGCTTAGGCACACTCTGCATGTCCACTTAGGCATGTATGATCTTCTATTTTTTATATAGTTTATTTGTTTTGTATTTCTCCAACACAGTACATGATGTTTCAATAGGTCTCCTGCATGCAAAAGAAGTTCATACTTGTGGGAAATGTTTGCAGATTTCAAAAAAACAAATGCAGAGAAACTAAAATCAAGATTGAGGATACGTTTTACTAAGTTTTCATTCTTTGAGTCCTCCAGGATCAATCCCAAGTAAACTTCTAAGCAGCTTCATCAAATCAGAGACCAACTTTTAGTAGTGGACTAGAATGGAACTTTTAGAAGAAAAAGAAAGATTTAAATTTAATAGAGTTCCATGATAACTTAACCCCAATAATTTCTTATTTAAAACTCTGCAACATGTAATACATGTTAAGAAATCATTAATTTTTTGTGCTTCACACTTGGCAGGATCACGTTTCGAGACAGATTCAAAAGTACATTTCAGTCTCGTAGAGCAAGGTTGTAGAGAGGAAGATGTGATAATTATGAGTTAAGACAATTTTCTATGCTCAATTTTTTTTTTTTGAGAACTTCTTATGAGAGTTGGAATGCGAGCAGTGGAACATGTTCAAGTTCAACGATGTGCAAGTGGTCTCTAGGTTTTAATTCAATAGGTTTAGGATTAGTTTGTAGGTATACATTGACTTCATGCCTAATGGACAAGTCAAGGCTACTGGTCTATGAGCATCTAGCAGGTAGATGCCCCCTGTGAGTCACCAAATTGTTATCCATTTTCCCCCTAGGACAAAATGAACAACAAAGAGTACAAAACCAAGCACCATATAGGGAACCTGAGGGCGGAATTGGGATTATAAGCGAAAACAAGGATTTTGGGACCAATATTGGTGATTTCGGGAGTGCTAAGATCAAACGAGGAATTTTTCTACTTCCTGGTCTTGAGAGGGCTCATAATTTTCTTAAGAACACAAAATGAGCCCCGGTGGGCCCCTGAGCTAAAAGAGAGCTTGCTGAGTAGCTCGGCAAGCTACTCGGTGAGCTGGTTGAGTCGCATTGGCGAGATCAGTGTAGGTTGGCGAGTTAGAGCCGAGCTCCACGAGCTCAGCCATGAGGAGGAGCATTGGTGGGCATGTAAACTAAGAAACCTCGGGCGTGTATGAAGATCGAGCTTAGAATCGTGCTATGCAGATGCAAAGGGTCGAGATCGTTGAGCTTGTCGATGTAGTACAAGATAGAGCCCCATCGAGTCATAAGAAATGTGTGGCTCGGGAATGATCAAGGCTTAGCTTACTTTGCTATGATCCAAGAAGGCCAGGAAAATGAATGATAGGAGATCGACAATCTCTCCTAGCTCGCGGAGTTGGAAAAAAGCCACACAGTGAGCTCCATCGAATCACACAACATGCAAGCCACATGAGAGCTCACCAAGCATTGAGATGCCCGTAGGAAGAGTATCTCAAAAAAACTTAAATAAATCAACTCGGTCAAGAAGGGTGAGATGAGTCATATAGCTTGGCGGCCAAGTAGCACATTCACAAAGGTGAGAGATAGGCTCGAAGTCGAACCATTTTTGAGAAGGCCCCACATAGGGAGAGTAACTCGGCATTGGGAAAGAGAGGCGGTGTGAGGAGATCGATGCAGCCCAGGGAAATTGAGGGAGTGAGCTTTGTAGGGCCGAGCTCGAGGCACAAATTTTGAACGCAGATCAACGTGGGTGGGCTTGGTAATACACAACGAGCCAAAGGAAGAGGCCAACTCAGCCAAGTCGAGCTCACAGACCGAGCTCAATAAGTCAAACATGTGTAACGATGACGCATTGGCAAAGGAAGCTACAAGATTAGCCAGCAAGGGACTCAGCTTGCGTTCAACACAGGGATTCAATGCAACTTGGAGGCTGCGGCAACTGGAAGCCATGGAAATGGTGGGCTCCATGGGAAACTTGGGGATGCACGGAGATTAGAAATTGAATAAGAGGGGCTCGTTAGGCCATGCAGAGCAGTGAAATTGAGGCCGAGGAGCCCGAGCTCGAAGATCATCGGTTGAGATGAAAGGTGAAGGCTGAGCTTGCAGTCGTTTGGAGCAAGATGACGGCGAGGTGTTCCTGAGTTCCGCGTGGCATGAAACAGATAGGCCTGCATCGGGGAAGGCCCACGTTTTGGGCTCGTCACAGAGAGCTTAAATAGCGACGAGGTAGCGAGCTCATCTCACAAGTTGAGGCAGGTCGTAATTCAATGCTCTGGACAGCAAGCTCATATCAATGGCTCGGCTAAGTTGGAGCTCATAGTCAAAAAGGTGGCTCGAGGTGGATGAGACTGAACCGATGTACAAACAAGGAGCTTGGAAACCAACAACTTAGAAAATAGCTTTCAGAAAGCTCGCATGGCGGCGAGATCAGGAATTCACAACAATAAGAAGGAGAGCTCGGCCAGAGACTCGTGGTCATGTATTTCGGAGGAGCATTTTCGGAGACTCGACCAAAAAACGAGCAATGTCCAAAATGGCTCGTCGTAAGTTGTCAACGTGGAGATTGCGCTCAGTCTTCGAGCTATACATGCGTAGGAATTCCGTGTGAATACGTTGGCATGGAAAATGTAAACATGCCGCGTGGGAAAAACAGGAGTTCGCCAAGTGTAGGGGGGTCCGTTGGAGAAAGAGTCGACCCTGATGGCCAAGGTGAAATCAATTAGTCAATGGATGAGTGGAAAGGGGCTCGCCAGGGGTAAATGATATGACGTAGAAGCCATAAATGTGTAGGGGGTAGAACAATGGAGGCTCAGTGGTAAAAAAAAACTTGACCGAGCTAATGCCAGGTGGGGGTCAACTTTGATGTGGCAAGGGAAGCCTGAAAGCAGTAACAAGTAGCTTGGGGAGGGAGTTTTGTACAACAATGGTTTCAGGGTTGAAACTAAAAGTTCACCCGACCAAAAATATAACTCGGTGCCCATTACGCAATGAGGAGCTCATTTGAGCCAACAGAGAATACATAGAATTCAACAAATGACTTGGAAAAGTCACTTGTTAGAGTCTAATGGTATAAAAAAATGCAACGGGAAGGGATTCAATCCTCAGCTCACTGAGTAGTTCGACGACCTAACTCGCCCATGCAATATTGTAGTGAACAAAATGGACACTAAAACCCCTTCCCACTCAAGTGACCATATCCAGAGCATTAGACGTCTGTTTCTCGCAAACTTGTAGTCAATGGAGAGGTAAGGGGAAGACCGTCATAATGAAGATATAAAAAATGAGATTTTTTTGGAGGTTTTCAAAACCCCGAAATTGTAAAGGATCCAAAACTCTGAAATTACATATCTTTTGCTCCCAATGTTTGTTTCGCACAAAAGACCAGTCATTGGAATAATGAGGAGACAATAAATAGTATGGCAACCCAAAATTTGGGATTTCAGAGGTTCTGCACTACTAAAATTTGGGAACAATCTATAGTGCCCTTGGGTAGGTGAGATGCATTAATGGAGGTATGGGCTTCATTTCTTCCACAAGAAGGCAAAATTATTGAAGATATGGGCTCTGCTAGCTTGCCCATCACTCTTGTAGAGGTAATGATGAATTTTGGAGGATGATGCAAGGAGGAATGGGTCTTCATTATCATTGAAATATTGATTTCTTCCCTCTCTCTCTAGTAAGTCTTCAATAAATATTGTATGGGATTGCATTGTGAAAAAGGTTGGAAAATTTCTCCTCCATGCACCCCCTCTTCTCCTTCTTGCAAGGTAGTAGGGATTCAAACCTTCTCCCTAAAGATCTGTAATTGCTTCATGCCTTCTTCCTATCAAGAATGTACTGTGCAAAATCTGAGAGCAATAAAATTATGTCTTGTGATAATAGTGTCTAGCCTTGTATGATTTTCATTGTTCTTCTTGCCTCTCATTTTTATCCATGAATGTTGTGTATATTTTATGGTTATTGTAGGTTTTAGGTGATGTTGTGTTTATTTGAAGGTGATTTCGAATGTAGTTGTGATCTGTGATGCTAGACCATCCTCCTCACACTCATTTTCCTCTATCTTCATGCATTGTGGATTGTCCAACACTCATTTTCTGGTGTATCACCGCTCGTAGTGTAGGTTTATTTGACGCATTCTTCTATCCCTATCCCCTTCGAAGCTTTAGATTAGGATTAGATAGTAGTTTTACCTACATTATGAGTAGTTTGTGCCAGGTACATTTAGGAGTAGGAACTGACCTTCTTCAGAGAGCTATCCTGTTTTGCAATGTTTGACACTCAGGATAACTCAATGTTATCCAATCACGCCGAATAGCCCATATTAAACCAGGCTATTTGGGGGGTGTTATGATTTTTCATTAACAAAATTTACATTCATCACATTTTTTCAATAAAACAAAAAGTATCAAATATTGCTTAAAAAACCGAAGTTTCGACATTACATTGTGTTTGCATTGGCATCATATAAAACAAAACTAAAAAAATAATCATTTTGTTAGCATATCATCATCCATAGCATGCATCCAACAATCATATAAAAGCATTATAAATTGTAAGCATCTAATAATACACAAGCGAAATAAACCATCAATGACTCAACTCTTAAGCAATAATGAATGAAAAAAGAGAGTATTTGTATATGTATCCATAATAAGTCAAGTCTGTATACAATGTCGTCACACTCTAGGTATGGTCAAAACCCTCACAATGAGCACGGAATCAAAAAAATCATATATATGTCTCATAAAATGACATCAAAGTAATAAAAGTCCTGTCATCACCAATCTGACACTATGATAATTCTTCACCGGGAACTCCTCGTGCTATGATTATTTACTAATGCATAGCTTTTAGTTTGGTGGATGTAATCTGGAAACACAACAACAAACATAACACAAGAATTCCATAGACTATGATAAGAAGGAATGATGATAAATCTGAAATATAAGTGTAAATTATAATATCAACATAAAATTATTACAATCTCACCCATGAGGTACTTCAAGTGTTACTGACTTCACTTGCCTTCCATCCATAACTATGAGAGAAACTTCACAATTACACCTCTTAATGCTTCTTTAACACACCTTCAAAATGATGGCTTCCTTTACACACTTGCTCATACAATATTTCTCACTACTTCCTTCTATGCTAAATGAGGGGGGTGGCCTCTCTATTTATAGAATTTCCAGGGTTATCCATCTTATCTCTAAGATAGGATAAGAAATCTACTCTGATGAATCATATTCCATACCTTAACTCTTATCTGTACATCTAAGCTTATCTTTCAAGATAAGATAAACCTTATCATTTCACATGTGTTCCATATTTTTAGACCTTTTACAAATAAAATAGACAAAATATTTATGACCTCACTCCTTATCCTTATTACCAATATAATATTTTTAATTCCTAATCATGTAGACCCTACTTCTCTACTTACCCTAACATTGACATTTTAACATTACCGGACCACTTACGACAAATATTTACTTTTTATCACAACATTCCTATTGTACTTTTGACTATTACCATACTATATATTGTTGGCGGCGTCGTACCTGCAGTGTCGTTATCTTCTATCGGACACTACTACTAATTATACTTAACAACATCCTATTCCTAATACATACATTAATGAAATAGAAATTATGGAGGAAAATTTTAGTGTCGACATCTTCCCCCTTCCTAGCTTCTACTCCGTCCTCGGAGTAGACTATTTTGGTGCTTGGAAAATCTTTAACTTGTCGTGGTTGACCCATTTCGTAATGGGAGTGCCATCCAATTCCTCCAGTTGGTATGTACCATTTTCATGCATAGCTGCTATTTTGTAGGGCCCCATCCATTTTGGAAGAAATTTTCTCTGTCTTCTATTTTTGTATCTAGAATCATATACTAGAACCAAGTTATTCACATGAAATGGAGACCCAATAGATCTTTTGATCAAGGTATTCCTTTTGCTTCATTTTCTTCTTATAGCTTGTATCCTTTGCTATTTCCCTAATTTCCACTAGCAAATGAATATGTACCAACCTTTCTTTTACTAAATCACTTTCATCCATCCTTTCATTTTTCATAACTCTCACAGTGGGAATATCAAACTCAATAGGAATAACTGGATCAATGTCATAAGCCAACTAAAATGGGGAGTATCATGTTGCTGACTTTGATGTTGCCCTATATGCCCACAATGCTTCATGAATCTTTTCATCCCACTTATGTACCTACAAGGCTGCATCTTTTACTAGAATTTGACACAACACAAAATTTATTCGTTCCACCTGTCCTTTTGTGCTTAGCTTGTATGTTGTTTCTTTCCTGTGCTTAATACAAAACTTATTGACTAGGGCTTCTACCACCTCATTAATGAAGTGGCTTATTTGATCTGTTACAATTTCTAATGGACAACCAAATCTGGTGACAATGCATTCATATATGAACCTTGCCACTTCATCCATGGAAGCTATTTTCAATGGCCTAGCTTCAACCCACTTGGTTAAATAATCTGTGGCAACTACAATATACTTATTTTGGCATGGGGTAGTTGAAAGTGGACCTACAATTTTTATTCCCCACTTTTCAAAGGGACTAAGTGGAAGAATAGGGCATAATGGAGCTGATGAAGTCTTACAGTTACTATGTGTTTGACAAATATCACATGTCTTACAATAATTATAACAATCTCTAAAAAGAGTGGGCCAGTGATAACCTGCGTCCAAGATCCTTCTTGCTGTAAGCTGTCTAGAGAAGTGTCCTCTACATGTACCATTGTGGAATTCTTCTATCAGCTCCTTCCCTTGATCACGTCCAACTGCCCTCTTGTATTGTCCATCAGGTCCTATGGGAAATAATACTCCATGCAGAATAGAATATGGACGACTGGCTTGAGTAATCTTCCTCTTAGTCTTTGCATCGACACCATCAGAAAACTTGAATTCATTCAGATAATTCTAAATATCTATGTATTCACTATAGATTGTGTCAAGGGATAACAATGTTGTATCTGGGAATTCATCATCATCACAAGATGAATCTAAACCATCATAGGCTCGAGAGAGTGCATCTGCATTGACATGCTTCTTTCTTGGCCTTTCTATAATATCAAATTCAAATTTTTGTAGCAAAATTATCCATCTTGCTATCCTCCCTGATGGGTTAGGTTTATTTACAATAAATTTTAGAGCCTGATGATCTATTACAACTATAAATTTATATCCTAGCAAGTAATTTCTAAACTTCTTTACAACAAAAATGATAGCTAAAGCCTCTTTTTCAATTATAGTATAATTTACCTCAGAACTGCTCATTTGTCTACTCCCAAAGTAAATTGGATGATCATTCCCATTCTCATCTTTTTGGCTCAGAGTACTTCCTAGTGCTATATCTAAGTCATCAATATACACAATGAATGGCTTGCTCCAATCTGGATTCTTTAAAACATGTGAAGACACCAGGGCTTCCTTCAGTTGTTCAAGAGCTTCATGCGCCTTATTTCCTGGTTCATAAGTAACATCCTTCTTCAAGAATTAGGTTAGTGGCTATGCAATCTTTGAGAAATTCTTGATGAACCTTCTATAGTAACCCACATGGCCTAAAAAGGATCTCAACTTACTTCTATTAATAGGAAATGGTAACTCTTTGATTTTTGAAACTTTATCAGGATCAGTACCAATACCATCTTTGGATACAACATGCCCTAACAAAATGCCTTTAGAACATCCAAAGACACACTTTGTAGGGTTTAGTGAGGCTTGTGCTTCATCTAACCTTTGAAATGCTATCTCCATCTAGTGCATGTGGTCCATCTTGCTCCCATAGATGTAAAAATCATCCAGAAATATTCTGATGAAGTTTCCAATGTAGGGTTCAAACACTCTATTCATTAAATGTTGGAACATTAACGGAGCATTACACAACCCAAAAGACATAACTCTATAAGCAAACGTTCCCCAAGGAGTGGTGAACGTGGTCTTCAGGTGATCTTTCTCTGCTATACGAACTTGGTTGTATCTGTTATATCCATTAGCAAAACTATAGCACTCCTGGCTAGCTACTTCATCCAAGATCTGATCTGAGAATGGAAGAGGGTAATGATCCTTCTTTGTTGCCTTATTGAGCTTCCTATAATCAATACAAATGCGTAGCTTCCCATTATTTTTTTATTGAGGTCACAATGGGAGAAACCCATTCCAAATTCTCCATAGCAAATATGAATCCTGCATCAAACAACTTATCTATTTCTTCTTTTATAATCTTAGAGAAATTAGGATTCATTCTATATGGCATTTACTTTATGGACTTAGCAACATCTACCAGCTCAATAGAAAGTTCTACCCAACTTACTTGGTAGAGTTCCTTGTAATCAAAAGTGAATAAGTGCATTTACCTTCGAAAGAGATGGAGGTATGATTCATTCTCACTCTCCATCAAAATATCACCAATCTTTATTTGTTGGAGACGATCATCAATTTATTCTTCAGATAATTTTATGGGTTCATGAGTTGGTGTGACTGGAAGGATATCCATGACCGAAACATCAACCTCACTTTCTTCATCTTTTGTGTCCACTTCACTGGTACTAGAGTAATAAGAGGATGTCAAATCATCAGTTTCATCACTTGAATCCACAAGTTCTGCCTTATAATACTGAGGGATCACATTTATCTTCAACCTCTCTCTACCACGTTCAAGTGTCACGAAGCCTTCATTCCCGTAGTTTCTTGCATGAACTCTCCTTAGTCATGGCCTTCCCAACAACATTGGGTGCACAACATTACCATTCTTTATCACTTGGAAGTCTACCACACATACAATACCCAAGATAGATATTACCACATTTGAAACAACACCTTCTAGTTTAGTTTTCCCTTATTTAATGACCTTAACATAAGTGTTAAGGGGTGATCAATTTTTAAACCCAACATATTCATTACAGACTCAGTCATTACATTAATTGCAGCACCTCCATCAACTAAGACATCATGAATTGAAATACCATTACATAATACCTCAACTTGTGGAGCGTAGAGATCCATCTCTGCCTCTAAAATAGGGACCTCAACCTCCTTCCTTCGTTGAGCATTGAGTCCACTTCGCAGCTCCCGCATCTTCTCAGAAGACATAGCCAAGAGTTGACCATATGTAATATTTGTAGGCCTTTTGGACATATCTTCTAAGATGGAGTATGGTCCTTATCCCTGTGAAATCAGAAAAATTTTCACACCCAACTTTCTTCTCCTATGTTTCTTACTAGTTTCTTCTTTCATCTTCTTAGGATCATTTCCATCTTGGTTATCTTTTTCTTTCTTTCTTTTTGTTACAAACACATCTACTTCATTATTTATGCTCTTATCTACTACATCAAAAGAATTCACAGGTGCTTTTCCTTTATATTATCTCTTGTACCAGATGTAGAAGCTCTATCTGGACAATTATACTTATAATGACCATTTTTATGACAACCATAACATACAACTTCAGAAATATTTCTTGTTGGACCTCTATCTCCTCCCTGAGAACTAAATTCTCTTCCTTGAAGAAGATTAATAGTTAACTGGCCCATCTTCTTGAGTAGATCTTCATACTCAGTAGATGTATTAGGAGAAATATTTGTGCTTACCGAGAGTGGTTGTGGATTCTTGACCAAAGGTGCTGGTGTAGGCTCTACTTTAGCAACAATTTCTTTAGGCTCCTCTTCTATGCTTTCTTCTTGCCTTCTTGCAATCTCCTTTTCTTGTTCAATGGTAGCTGGGTGGTCATACTTCACTCATTGTCTGATCTCTGGCTTCCACCCAAAAATTAAGTGCTTACAGAGGAGATTATCCACACCATTCATCAACCCATCCGCTAATCCTTCCTTCTGGATCTGGGCATTGAGCTTCCTCCTTAGCTCTAGAACATGAGCATGATAATCCCTTATCTTCTCCTTCTCTCCTTGGGATATCTTTGTGATATCGATCATGAGATCTATATATTTCTGTTGTTCACCAAATTCTTCAAGAAAACTTTCAGTTAATAAATCCCACGAGTTTTTCACATTATCACCTAGTGTTTCAAACCACCTACGGGATGAACCATCTAAAAAGGTAGGAAAAAATTCAGTTCATTGTTCCCTTCTTATAAGGTCATTACAAATACATGATCGTTTAAACTCTTGAATGAAAGAGGAAGCATCTTCATTAGATTGGGCTAAAAAAATAGGAATCTTCCCTATTTTCAAAAGTAACCATAGTGAAATACCAACCCACAAGTACACTCAACAAGACTTATGTGCACAAATAATTAGAATCACTATAACAGAAAATAGAAATGACCATGGTAAACTGTGGTAAAACTTGACTTACTGTGGTAAAAACTAACTTTACTGTGGTAAACACTATTCATAGTAAAAAGTGAAGTTACTGCGGTAAATACTATTCATGGTAAAAAGTGACTTTATTGCAGTAAATACTATTCATGGCAAAAAGTGACTTTACCATGGTAACTACTATGCACAGTAAAAACAAGGTTACCCTCCAAATGTTTCCTGACTAAGTGGGAATATCTCTCCAAAAAATCCACCAACGAGGAATGGTCACAGTAATAGAACCAAAATGTCATCACCAATCCGGCACTATGATAATTCTTCACCGGGAACTCATCGTGCTATGATTATTTACTAATGCACAACTTTTAGTTTGGTGGATGTAATCTAGAAACACAACAAACATAACATAAAAATACCATAGACTATGATAAGAAGGAATGATGATAAATCTGAAATATAAGTGTAAATTATAATATCGACATGAAATTGTTATAATCTCACTCATGAGGTACTTCAAGTGTTATTGACTTCACTTGCCTTCCAACCATAACTATGAGAGAAACTTCACAATTACACCTCTTAATGGCTTCTTTAACACACCTTCAAAATGATGGCTTCATTTACACACTTACTCATACAATATTTCTCACTACTTCCTTCTATGCTAAATGAGGGGGGTGGCCTCTCTATTTATAGAACTTCCAGGGTTATCCATCTTATCTCTAAGATAGGAGAAGAAATCTACTCTGATGAATCATATTTCATACCTTAACTCTTATCTATACATGTAAGGTTATCTTTTGAGATAAGATAAACCTTATCATTTCACATGGGTTCCACATTTTTAAACTTTTTACAAATAAAATACACAAAATATTTATGACCTCACTCCTTGTCCTTATTACCAATATAATATTTCTAATTCCTAATCATGTAAACCCTACTTCTCTACTTACCCTATATTGACATTTTAACATTACCGGACCACTTATGACAAATATTTACTTTTTACCACAACATTCCTATTGTACTTTTGATTATTATCGTACTATACATTATTGGCAGCATCATACCGACAACACCGTTATCTTCTATAGGATGCTACTACTAATTATACTTAACAACATCCTATTCCTAATACATACATTAATGAAATAGAAATTACGGAGGAAAATTTTACTGTCGACAGTCCTATGTCCTATCCCTCCTTATAGGATCCCTTAGAAAGTGTGCAGCTAGGACTTTTCCTATAACTCCTATAGCATGAATGTGAGCCTTTGTGCACTGAGTGATGAGAGCGACCATGTGATCTACCTCTAGTCACTACCTCACCGCAAGATTGGATCCACCTTTCCATCCTCTGAGCTAGCTAGAATGCATTAATTTGGTCTTTATCTCTTAAAGAATCTCTGCAGCTCACCAATGTGGTGCCAAAATGTCTATGTGATAGCTAACCTACATCGGTTGCCCAATTGTTTTTGAGTAATTTCTCTCGACTCTTCCTTGTGGGGATGAGTAGTGTATCAACCAAGATTTGGTGAATAAGGTCTCTCCATTCGTCAGCAGTGATTGTAAAACACAAGTGAAAGAAAATAATGGTGAGTTAAAAAACATTCAAAATTTAAAAAAAGCATGTTTATTTCACTAAAAATTCTAGCTAACAAGGTTGAGAGAAGAGTATCTACATAATTGGATCTCTTGGTATCTATGAAGGGTCGACTGGTGTATCTGGTGGTGGTGGAGACGATGCAGGAACTTACTAAGCCTCACCCTCTCATGAGGTGATGTGTTGGCCAATCACAGACTGCTCATCACCACCTCCCTTGTGAGAAAGTGGATCCTCAGAAAAAAGAGTATCCTTTACTACCTCCTCCTTTGCTCTCCCTACAATGAATTTGTCCTTTGTAACCCACCACTCTATATCACCATCCTCATCATCATGCTCCTCCCCTTTAGTCTCCTCACCCATCTCCTCGCTAGTCTTGCCCTCAGGCTCTGTCTTTGAAGTCGTATGGGCCTCCTCCTCCTCCTCTCTACTGTAAGCATGTGTGGCCTCAATATGGAGGAGGGTTGCTGGTACTCTAGGAACTAGGATAACCTTCGTAGTGATAGGTATCATGGGTGTAATAACTCTCCAACCATATAGGCCTTTAGGGTCTCCACGAGCCTCTCTAATGCCATAGTAAATAATAGGAGCAGAAGGAAGTGTATCATCATAAGGTATCCCAAACTATTGAACTCTGCCTATCAGGAGTGCCTTAACCCTAGTTCGTATCCACTAATTGAGTCACTGCGCTGCAAGAAATCAGTATAGTCCTGTCAACACCCCATAACAAGATCATATCCTAGTATGGATTCGAAATGAAGTCATTTGTATTAAATTTGACAACAAGCTAATGTGCCCCTCTAAGAGGGGCCATAACTATCCACCTAGTTGCTCTGATAGCCCCTAGATTTGATATGCCAACTCCCCTCTAGTAGGGGATGATCCTCTTGTAGACCTTAGACATAACCAAAGTAGGGTGGCTCAAGGACTTCCCATGTAGCTCCAAATATATCTACTCCCTAACCATAAATCCTCCCATACTACTCAATATCCTGAGTGATGGGAGCCTAACAGTACAAGAGCTTGTCCCTACCCTTGTCTCCCACCAAACATGAAGCCAAAATACTAATTATGGCCTTGCGTAGATTGGGGATAGGTGTGGAAGAAATTGAAAGTAATTGCATGCCATGCTTGAGACTCATATTTGGTGCTCGATCATCTCCCATGTATTCTTCACAACTCCTAGATAAGGGAGTCAACCATCCTGCACTATCTAATATCAACCATCTGCTGATCGCAAGAACACCAGAGCTCCTATGAACATCCTCGAGAGTGATGGTCCACTTTCCCCTAACACCAGGAAATAGGAAAGTGTTCCAGTCGGCATCCCAGTAGCTAAATAATTCACATAATAAATGACTGGGTGGTGCTATTAACATGGTCTTTGTAATCCTCCATATGCCAGCTCGGTATAACAAGTCTATCTCCCCCTATGTCAACTGGCTAATAATCCCCAGAAGCCACACACACTCTTGGGCCCTGCTCCAATGAACATATAAATCCTTCTTCATTCACCAAAACAAGAAAAAGGGCAAGTAAGTAACATATTTCAATACATAACTGTACGTACCCAAAATTGTAAGGTATTGTACTGCCGGAACAGTGTAACAAGTGCCCCAATGATGATACAGGTCTCCTCGCAAGGTGTTTGGGATCCGGAAAAATCTCTCCGAGTGTGCGTTAACATCCCGCATGCCCCGCTTAGCCCCCGCGTCCTTTGTTTTTCCTTTTTCCTCTCTTTTCTTGGTCGTTTGGCTCTTCAGTTACAAAACCGCCGCCCTGCATGGGCGGTCTCGTGACCGCCACCCTGATCAGGGCGGCGGTCCTGTAACTGCCGCCCTGCTCAGAGCGGTAGTCCTTTACGCGTTTTCCAGAAAGTGTTTTAACGTGACTCACGTAAAAATCAACGTTTTCACCAGCTTTCCTTGCCGAATTAGGCTTGTATTTATGTTTTTGGTCCCTTGGAATAGTGTTTAGCCATTTTTTATTGTTTTAGAGTTCAGTTTGGTTTTGATCTTTGGGTGAATGAAAAGCTATAAATAAATGGTTTGTGCACAAGCAAATGGTCTGCCCCTCATTCACTTTCATGCTCTGATTTTCATAGTTCAGTCTTTTATTCTGTTTAGAAGCCATAGTTTTAATTCCTTACATGCTTAGTTAGCATTGTTCAGCTGTTGGTAAGCCACATACCCATCTTGTGCAGGCAGTACTGTTATTTCACCCAATCCATTGGAGTAGAATAGCTTAGGAAGCCATTAAAGTTGCAGGTTTTTCTCTTCAAACAGGATAGTTTCAGGTTCTGGACGCTTTATGTTGCATGACTCGCAGTAAATCCCACTAGGAATTGCATAAGCCAAGCTCTGTACTCTTGCGCTATCCCTCTCCTACTCGCATTATATTCAGTCTGCATTCTGAGCTGCCTTTGTCCCAATATCTACTTCTGTTGATGCTAGCATTACACGCTTTTCTGGATTCACGTGAATACGAAAGAACGAGGAGATCACACTGAGGGGACAAGATCACACACACCATCGGATTCGCCACTGTTCTGCGGAATCCAGGTTCTAGCTTTCAAAGTTCTAGTTAGAATCATATCAAATAGAGTAGATAATTGCTTCATTTCAGTAAATTCTATTCTCGATATTGCCAGGGAAGCTGTGAGGATTGATAGTTTCTGAGAAACTATGATTCACTCCTCACTTCTGAGGTAGGATCGAGAATCTTGCAGATAGATTAGATGAGCTATTTTATTTGTTTAGAATAAATCTACAAATTGCACAGGAAAATAACTACACTCGGTTATCTTGTTTGTTTTAAATTGTTATTTAGTTGTTATTTCTAGATACGTTTAAATAGCTGCTTTTCTTAAATTCTTAGAAAGTCTCATAGAGAAATAGAAGTTATATATGTTTTAGATTTATTCCACATAGTTAGAATTTTCTTTACTACAGTTAGATTTACATTTTGTTTTGTATGACAATCACGGGACCTAGGGAGCCCAGGGAATACGTATTTGAGCCAATCGTGCCTCAGCCCAACCTCGTCACAGCAATAGTTGACATAGACCAGAACCTTAGAATACAAGTCTTCCAAACAACAACAGATTTACGACTGATCAGCTCTCAGTTGAGAGGATTAAATATAGAAGACGACCAAGCACACACGTTTTGGTCAAATCAACCGAACTACAGATTACCCTAGGCAAACATTCACATGACTGTAGAAGGGTTCGAAAGAGAACAAACCTTTGGTTGTGATCCTTTGGTCCCACAGCCAGATGCAGGAGACACTCTCACAGACATAGATACTAGTTTAAGAATCCAGGTTGCACGAACACCTGTGAGGTATTCCGAGAAAATCACGCAGTTATTAAGTCTAAACATAGAAGCTGAGAAAGCGTATGATTACTGGATACTAGGGATTAGGACTTGATTTCGTACATGACCATAGCAGGACCGCAACAACCAAGAGTCTACGGTTGTGATCCACAAATCCTGCAACCTAACGAATCCATAAGTCAATCAGATATAGACACTGGCCTACGCACACTAGTATTCCAGTCCACTCCACTTCCACCCATCATCATCGAACAATTGTCCTTACTAGATATAGTGGCTAACAAAGCTAGAGAATTCTGGACTAGGCCAGAGAATCGTCCGTAGAGTCGATTGTATTCATTACCCACCATATGACCTTATCTGGAGATATACACGAAACTATCCCAGGTCATTTTCCACGTATTCCAAAACCCATAGATCGAATCACGCCAGAACTCGATATTGATTGGAGCCTTCGAGCAGTCATCCTTGCTGATCGATCTATCACACCAGTCCAAGTTAGAAGGGCCTTCTTTGCCTTAGATTCACAAATTCCATTAGTGCGTGTCGAAGACATTAGATTGCCTAACTAGTTCATTTGCATCCCACGCATATTCCATCCCCACCGGCTGTCTCGGCACGACCTCGGGAGGTCGGGTACGTGGAAGAGTTACCTGTAGATTCCCATGCTCGCTTGTCACTTTTCCGGCGTACAAAATTGGTGAACCTGACGTGAACAAACAAAATTAGTGAAGCTGACATAAACTTCCTACTTTCTAATTTGGAGTCATAGTATCACGTGTTCTTCCAAGTTTTTTTTACTTTTCATCTTCTCCGCCTCATTAGCCTTTCACAAATCACCTTCGCTCCTTCCCATTATTCTGCGGGTATTCATATACCCCCCGAATATGTCGGGATTCGATGCATATGGCAGACCCCTCTTGGGTCTTGAGGCATACTACGCCCAGCAAAATAGGCAATCATCACCCTCACTCTCGGTATGGGGGGACAACTACTCAACTAATCAGTTGTCAACACAAACTCCAAGAATCAGATATAATTCATCTTTTCAAACTGAGGAGTTAGATCAAACCCCTCGAACGCAACAAACAGAGCCTTCAGGCTCGAATAATATGACGTTTACCGGAGAATCTGGTTCATCTCCTCAGGTATGCTACTTAGACCACAAATTAGTAGGCAATCAGACCCATACCTGGTCTTAGATGATGAACAGTCAATACGTTATCCTAGGAGTGAACAACGCTCCTGGGGTATCTACCCACCTATAGGAGGTTTACAAATACAACCCGAGGTCTCTTTTCAAGAAAATACCTCTATGCCACTACATATAGGAAATACTCTCGGAGAAACTTGGCAAGATAGCGATCAGTTCATAGCAGGATATCACATGCCTATACAACACCAGGGTATACAACAAACGCCGCTAAGGCAAAGCACCATGACTTCACCAAATGAAGTCATTTCAACGTTAGTAGAAAAAGTGAGAGGGTTAGAACTTGCTCAAGCAAGTCAAAATTCTCAGTTCATGCAAGCAGGAAGTTCCAATCCTCCATACCACCCTGGCCAAGTAGATCTCCTCACAGGAGTAGGCACGTTAGGCATGCCTCCTCAGTATCCACAACAAATGCCAACAAGGCCCATCATCTCTAACACCTTTCCTCCCGGTCTAGTATCAAACAATCCATTACTAGACAATACCCCGTCATACTTAAACATGTACTCCAAATCACCACAAGGAGATATGTTCTCCTCTCCCGGCATGTTTTCTCAAACGCAGGGACTTCCCTATGCCCCTGCCAATGCATACGCTGCGCCGTATCAACAACCCATCCCACCACCACTCCCTCAGCAACCACCATCAATGGTCGAAACCTATGCGATAGGGACTTATTCAGAATATTTGAAAGAGCCCTTAGACTTCACCATACGAAGCGTCATGCTTCCAAGACCTCTTCCCGATTTACCCAAGTACAAAGGCGAGGGAGATCCAAATGCGCATATCAAAGCTTACGCTACAGCCATACGCGAACTACTCCCTTGGGATGGGGTTGTTGCTAAAATATTCCCCAAAACCTTGGAAGGCATCGCTCTTGATTGGTATTATAGAATACCTGAGGCTTCCATCCATTCATTTAAACAACTCGTATCAGAGTTCATTAAGGCATTCGACATGAACAAGCTGTTAAGAACAGGAATCAGGGAGTTCTTACACATCAAACAAGAACACAACGAATCTGTCGCCCATTTCATCCAAAGGTGGCGTACAGTCCTTTATTCCTCAGCAAGTGCTCCAAATATGGATCAGATGGAACTATGTGATTTATTCCTTCATTCTCTCAGCAAAGAGGTGAAGGAAGAAGTCCAGAAGTTCCCACTAAAAACTTACGATGAAGTACTCGAGAGCGCTCTTCGAATAGATCAAGCAGCGATAGATAGTGGCCGTAAAACATATGGAGCAAACGGGAGGTTAATCACCCCCAATCAGAACACTACAAATTATCCCACTACCACAAACGTCAATCAGGGACCTAAAATCCTTAACAAAAATCGGGGTGTAACAACGGATGGAGTAACCGACCAGCCCAAGAAGGTAAATGTTGTCAATACTCCATCACAAACAAACAACCAACGAAACAACAACTTCACCCCGACAATCAATACAGTGGATTTTAACCATCCACAACAACAACAACAACGGCGAAATCCCATACAAGGGCCAAGCCAAAACTCATTTGGTTATCAAAACCAAAAACAACAAATGCAAAACTTTAATCCTAATAGGCAACAGTTTGATCAGAATTTTAGGCCACAATATACACCAAACCAACAAAACAGGAATTACAATCCCAATTCATATTGTGGATTCCACAAGATTCGAGGTCACGATACTAGAACGTGCCGTGACTACAACAAATTCATGCAACGTTTGCCAGAAGAACAAAGACAGTTCTTCACAGATTTGTTTTTGGCAGATCCCGTGTCACCACCACCAAACACGCTCGCAGGGGCAGTTTCCCCTCAGAATGCTCCCCTCAAGATCTTTAACGATCCACTCCCAAATCATGATAGCAACAGGCTGAATCTAACTGGGACGAACAAGGGTGCAATGACGGGAAACAATGATCATGAAGCCTCGACTTCACTAAATCCATCAGTTGCGCCACAATTAGGAAATCAACCGAGACCCAAGATAGTCGGTTTGGTAGAACTAGACGCTGAACTACCTATCGAAGCTATAACAAGAACACGAGAGTATTTCTCTCAACCAAGCCCAAGTCATCTGCCAGAAACAGATAAGAGTCAACAAATAGTAGAAAAACCCGTAGGTGCCTATGATTTAATTAATGACCTAACAAAAACCTTCTCACACATTTCATTTTTGGACTTACTAAAGAACTCTCCTACTCACAGAGCTGCTCTTTTAGAAGCATTAGGTTTAGGTCATCTAATTAACATCACTCCACCTCCTGAAACACAAGTAAATCACGTAGATTTTGATATCCACCCTCCGGGGCAGCCAGACAAGGATGTCGAATTTATATTCGAAATAAGTAAAATGCCTACAGATGCTGAGATTGCACGCCGAGGTGATCCAGCCTTACACTTACAAGTATGGGTTTATAATAACTATGTAAAACGGGCAATGGTTGACGATGGGGCCACAGTTAACATAGTCCCCTTCTCTTTCCTCCAAAAACTAGGATATGGGGAAACAAACTGTTCCACCACTCGAAATACATTGAGAGGCTATGATAGCCTTAAAGCCACTTCGATAGGAACTATAATACTACCGGTCACCTTAGGACCCAAAAAAATCCTGACTGAGTTTTATATTATAGATCGGGAAACTAATTATAATATGATCCTCGGCCGACCATGGATACACCGAATGAAGGCAATCCCTTCTACTTTATTCCAAGAAGTAAGATTCCTGCATCTAGGAAAGGTATTTGTAGCCAAAGGTGATCCAAAACCTTTCGATATACACCTAGCTGACTTAAAGAAAAGACCAGGTGTGCACTCGGAATTTGAACTTCCAACAAACCAACTTAATAAACCCACTGACCCAAAACCAGAGGAGAAGTTGGTACCTACAACGGATCTTGAAACTATCAGCATAGCCAAAACAACCCCAACCCCCAAAGATAAGGCTAAAGAAACGGTATCATTAGGGACTACTGCAAAAATCATTGAGTTAATAGAACAAGATTTACCAATGTTCTTACCATTTGATTCAGTAGGCATAGGATATTCACTAGGTGTTGGTTCCCTTCCATCAGAGGATCTCTGCATGGTAGAAGTGGAGTGCGCAAACGCAGCAGATACCCCAACATCTATACTCCCAGCTAAGTATTGGACTCTCCATTTCGATGGAGCTAAATGCCGTTATGGAGTGGGGGCAGGTATAATTCTTACTTCGCCCGAAGAGAAAGTCCTCCCATTTGCCTTTAAGTTAAATTTTGAATGCACAAACAACGGCGCTGAGTACGAAGCCCTCCTCCTTGGCCTCACCTTAGCCAAAAGAATTGGTATTGATAACATCAGAGTCTTAGGAGACTCGCAATTAGTGACAAACCAGGTTTCTGAAGTATACGAAACCAAAGCCGAACACTTGCAGCTTTACAAAGAAGCCGTATTAGATTTAAGCAAGGCGTTTAACTTCATATCCATTGAAGCAATCCCGCGAGAGAAAAATCTTCTCGCCGATTCAATAGCAACTTCAGCATCGCGTTTTACTCCAAGCAATGAGTTAGAAGATACTCATTTCACGGTGTCCATTCGTGATGAATCATTGATAAAAACAATGACAAATCCCCTTTCAAGCGGAAGTGAATCTACCATCCTAGACCATGTTGATAGTGACATGGCCACTTTGGATTACTTAAACACCTATGCAGCACTACATCTCTCCTATCATATGCTAGATTTGTCCTTGATTCCACATTCGTCTTCCTATTTCGGAAATCCCATGTTGGATCTCCCCTCACAAATGGAACCTAGCATATACGCAGTAGAAAATGGGGATGATTTGGATTTGCCTCCAGCACCACCTGAGTTTGAAGAGGGTAACGCCTCTTTAATTGAGGAAACAATCGATGTCAACATCGGGACAGATGACGAACCAAAAATCTTGAAATTAGGATCATCCTTAACCCCAGAAGAAGTAGAGATACACACTCGGATCCTCAAAGAACATCAAAAGGTGTTTGCATTTAATTATAAGGAGATGACAGGAGTCGCACCCCACATTGCGGTGCACAATCTCGTCACTAAATCAGATGCAAAGCCAGTTAAACAAAAATCAAGACCCATGAAGCCCAAGGTAGCTCTCATGGTAAAGGAGGAAGTAATAAAACTCCTCCAAGTAGGATTTATCAAGCCAGTCGACTACTCCCAATGGGTATCGAACATCGTTCCCGTTCTCAAGAAGAATGGAAAGATACGCATCTGCATAGATTTCCGAGACATCAACAAAGCATGTCCTAAGGACGACTTCCCGTTACCATCTATCGATGTCATTGTTGATGCAACAGCTGGATTTGAACTTTTGTCTCTCATGGATGGATTCTTGGGATACAATCAAATCAAAATATCTGAGCAAGATCAAGCTAAAACTACATTTATAACTCCTTGGGGAACCTATTGCTACGTTGTTATGCCATTCAGTCTCAAGAACGCTGGTGCTACATACCAGCGGGCTATGACATATATATTCCACGATTTAATTCATAAAATCATGGAATCCTACGTAGATGACTTGTTGGCTAAGGCCAAGAAGCGTTGTGACCATCCAGAAGTACTCCGCGTCATTCTTTCACGCCTAATAGAATACGGAGTCACACTAAATCCAGAAAAATGCGTCTTTGGCGTAACAGGAGGAAAGCTCCTAGGTTACATCATATCGTCATGAGGGATAGATGTTGATCCAACCAAAATTCGGGCTGTCCTCGAAATGGTCCCACCTTCGAATGAATCTGGAATCAGGTCATTTCTCGGAAAGTTGGGTGCAATACGAAGATTCACCCCAGACTTGAGCTTCGCATTCATCCAATCAACAATTTACTCAAGAAAGACTATAGCATTGATTGGACCAAAGACTGCAATGAAGCCTTTGATGCAGTTAAGCATTTCCTATTGTCACCACCTACGCTAATGCCACCTAAGCTAGATCACCCGTTAATTCTATATTCACGAGCTACCAATGTCTCATTAGCTTGTATGTTGGCCCAAGAGGACGATGACAAAAGAGAACGTGTGATTTATTTCATTAGTCGAACGTTACTTGACTATGAAACACGTTATACACAGGCAGAATGAGAATGCCTTGCCATAGTCTTTGCTACTAAATGCTTAAGACACTATATGCTGAATCAAGAAACGAGGGTCATGGTAAAAACGGACCACTTACGAACTTTCCTCACACAAGGGTCATTGTCTAAAAAGGCTGGACGTTTTATAACCTTAATGGGAGAATTCAAATTAACGTTTGTAAATCAGAAGTCAGTTAAGGGACAAATCATTGCGGATTGGTTAGCTGATAACCCATTAGATGGAGGTGATCTAGTAGATTTAGATTTTCCAGATGAGTGCGTATACTACATCGAAACCCGACCTTCTATCTCTGAGTGTCCCTGGTACACTGATATCATTAATTATATCATGGACCATACATACCCAGAAGGAGCTACACCGCAACAAAGAAGGCGGTTACGTATTATCATAGCCAAGTACGTCATTATAGAGCAAGTGCTCTATCGAAAAGCATTCGATGGAATGCTCCTAAGATGTGTCGACACAGAAGAATCCAAGAAGATTCTCCATGAATCCCACAGTGGAATATGTGGAGGCCACTTCGGTGGCCATGCCACCGCTTGAAAAATACATCGAATGGGCTATTTCTGGCCCACTCTAGAACATGACGCAATAGAGTTTGTACGCAGGTGTCATAAGTGCCAAGAATTCTCCCATGAGATTCATATGCCGGCACAAGCTCTGCAACCAATCGCTACTCCATGGCCCTTTTCTACATGGGGCCTGGATTTGATAGGGAAATTCTCTCCCTCATCTACAGATGGCCACAATTTTATAATCACGGCCACTGAATATTTCACCAAATGGGTAGAGGCTATGCCTCTTACTACTGTACCTGGTTCTGTAATCGCCAAGTTCATTTTGAACCAAATCATTTGCAGGTACGGTATCCCGCAAATCATTATCTCCGATAATGGAACTTCTTTTAAGAATGAAGAGGTTCGCGAACTATGCAACAAATTTAAGATAAGCCATCATACGGCTTCCTTGTATTACCCTCAAGCCAACGGACAGGCTGAAGCGACAAACAAGACACTGAAAGCCATTCTTCTTAAAACTGTGAAAGAAAACAAACGAGATTGGCATTTGAAGTTATATCCGGCCTTGTGGGCCCACCGAACCTCAATAAGAACACCCACGGGAGCAACGCCTTTTTCACTAGTATTCGGGGCAGAGGCAGTTCTCCCACTCGAGGTTGAAATACCCAGTCTCCGCATTTCATTACAAGGGATTCTGGATGAAGACGCTTACAGAGAAGCACGTCTTTCTCAACTAGAAAGCCTAGATGAAACTAGGTTAGATGCTGAACAGTGACATAGAATCTATGCTGACCGGATGTGCCGGCAGTACAACAAGAAGGTCTATGAACGCGACATATACGAAGGGGATCTAGTTCTAAGACTAGACAGCCGGATCGACAAGAAGACCGGCGAAGGAAGGAAATTCCGGCCCAAATGGTTGGGCCCATACCGAGTCATGAAGGACTACGGAAATGGTGCATACCTCTTATGTACGCTAGAAGGTGAGGAATTTGGCGAAACAGTCAATTCCCTTCACCTCAAGCGGTTCTACGCATAAGCAGCTAGCACTACTTATATATATTTACATTGCATCTTCATATAGATTAAGATCATTTTGTCCACCTGTTTCTTACATAAATGGTGATCAAGGAATCTATTCTCAAAGCAATTCATAGCAAACTCATGTGTTGTTGGCATAAACTCTTTAATCACACCTCTCTATTTTCATGGTATCATCAAATTATCTCATAATCTTTTATCAAATAAAGTTAGAAATGACAAAGTCTTAACGGTAACCATACCAAGATCTGCAAGTTTATTCTCGCTTTGATTTCTTCTTAGGGCAGGTGTCTTACCTATGGTCTGTTCTAGAAGCTTCATGGTGTCACATCTATCCCATATGTATATCTCTTTGGAAATAAACGCATACTGACATTTTACTCAAATAAACAAGTCAAAAAGTGATTAAACAGAAAATTTTAATTTTACACATTTCCTTGCCCCACCAACCTTCGGTGATGAGCTTGCGTCTCTTACTAGTGACGTAGGGTTGGGAAGGGATGGAAATGCCCTTACTCGCCTATACCTTGCCCATGGTGATAAACCCACGCTTCTTACTAGTAGCATGGGGCAAAGTGTAGGGGGTCCTCTTGACAAATAAATGCAAATGATCATATGAAAACAATTCAAAACTTTGAAACTTTGAGTCAAAAACAAATGAATCAGATGTTCAAAATTCCAAGAGAGTTAAAATCCTAAAAAACCAGATTTTGTCTACTATGTGGCCATCTACGGATCTAAGTCTAGATAAACCGCAAAGTAAGTTGCATTCTAAACTATGAAGTCACTCAGGTAGAGTAAGCTTGTAGCTTCCAATTTGGTTCCACTAAAGCTTTGTCTGTCTTTCATCACTATCATTTCAGCTACACCTCATAACTTGTGCCCTTTCTAGCTCTCGGTGATGAGCCCTCGCATCTTACTAGTTGCGTGGAGTTAGGAGTGGGGCAAGTTAATCTGTTCATCATACTGGTTATATTCATCACTTTGCAAAACAAACATGAGATATCAAAAATTGCTTACGGAAGCTAAGATTCAAAATCACATTATATCTACATATATCAGCATCATGAAATACACAAAAGGAAACAAACATTTGCATCATTTGTTCTCCATTGCATACATTCTAAAAAGCATATAAACATACATCGTAGTATACACAAAGAAACTGGAAATAGAAAGGAAACCATGAGTGCCAAGATTTTGATCCAAAACGAATGCATATATATAAATGATCAACGTTTATATACAATGCCATCATGCACTAAGCATGGTCAAAACGCTCAAAGAGCCCGTGATATACAAAGAAATATATAATACAAAATACACGAGAGCCAAGTGGCCTCTCAATCCCTACGCGACCCCTCCGAAGGTGCACGCCCACGCCTAGGACTCCGGCTACGCCGGCGCTCTGAATGTACGGAGGGCTCAGGATCCCGAGGAGCAGCCGCAGTCTCACCGCGAGAACGGCTCCTCATAAGATGCTCAGCCGTCCTATAGCCCGCTAGCTCGGTGCGAAGGGTCGATACCATCCTGGCCACATGCCAGACTGGAGCAAAAACGTCGGTATGCCTACCGGCTGCTGAAGGCTCCCCAGCATCTACGGACAGCTCTGCACGCGTCCTATCCATGGGGATCATCAGGGAATCGGTACATACCCTGCGGATCAAATCCCGCCACTCATCAACAGTCTCTGCAAACAAAGGAGAAAACAAGTTAGAAACTAAGCAAGAGGCTAAAAGATACAAAATAGCAACTAAGGAGAGCCTACAAATAAACATTAAAAGGGAGAAAGGGTAACTTACTCGGATCACCAGGCCTCCAGGATGGGTCGCTGGGGCCGGCACCTGCCACGGATGCCGCTGCTGACTAAGGGGCTGCTCCTGTGGTAGGAGCAATGTGTCACCCTGCAACAGACTCATCCTCTCCACCATGGCCCTGGGAGAGGGGCTCCTCTGAAACTAGAGTATCCCTCTCTGCGCTCTACTCAGCCCTCTCTGCCTGCATAATGTCCTGAGTGTCATGCCACTCAGGATCGCTGTCCTCGGTCTCCTCCTCTGTCCCTCCCTCTGTGAACTCCTCAGACTCGGAGTCGATATCAATAGGGTCATCGCTGCTATGAGCAGGACCCGCAGCAATCTGAAGCAAAGGTGCCCGAGGCGCACCGGCTCTCCCTCTAGCACGAACTATCCTCCTGGCTGCAATAGGAACGCCAGGAGTAATCACTGTCCAACCTCGGCCTCTAGGCCCCCCTCTGGCCTCGCGAACTGATCTGTAAACTGGCACCACTGGGGGAAGCATACCCATGTATGGTAGGCCAAACTGCTGAGGAACTCGGCCAAAGGGGTGCACCTCCACTCGTCCCACTCGATCGATAAGCTGCCCTGTGGTGGAGCAGGAGATCAAGGTAAGAGTCTCCTCGCCCCATATGCCCGCCATGGTCTGATACGGTGTCACCTCCATGTCGGCAGTAGTCAGGGAGGCAACTGGCTGATGAGGTGCTCTAAGCACCAACATGTCTGTCCATCTGGCTGCCCTAACAGCTCCAGGATCTGCCACCTCCACACCCCTGCCATAAGGGATGAAATGCTCATAAACCCAACTCATGACTAGAGTCGGGTGGCTCAATGACTGTCCCTGTAAATGGACCACCCTGTATAGATCATGGTAGGTGGTCCCAAGAATGTCTACTCCCCAAGCGTATATCCGGCCGTGCCCCTCTATCTGTGCAATAATGGGGGCCCAGCAGTATAACAATGTGTCCCCTCCCTTGTCCCCGATCAATCTCGAGGCAAGGATCCCCATGATGGCCTGTCGAAATATGGGGATGGGCAAAGAAGGAATGGATCGAACTCTCACCCCCTTCTTCGACCCCGTGGAGATGGCTGCATCTCCCATATAAGTCGCCCACTGTGCAATCTGTGCCCGTGAGCCTGCTGTCTCCAAAGTGAGTCGCCTCCCGATGATCGGGACCCCCAGAATGCGGTAGACGTCCTCCAATGTAATGGTCCACTCACCACAGACCCCTGGCAATCGGAAGGTGTTCCGATCTGCATCCCAGTAAGAAAATAAGTCACAAAGGATGTGACTAGATGGTGCAACATGGGGCACGCGCGATATGCGCAGTATACCAGCCCTCTGAAGTGTGTCCTCCTCGTCCTGTGAGAGGGCATCTAGTACCCCTGAGAGCCAATCACACTCTCTCTCTCTGCTCCATCGGATGTACTCCTCTCTCGCCTGCATACACCCAAAAACACACAAAACAAAGTAAGTTAGCATCCAGGCAATGCTGAGAAAGTCATAAAAACATGTAGAAATGCTAAAAATACAAACACAATCTCAAAAACAAGTTCTTTTTGCATTCTGTGCAAAACCTCCGCCCTGAGCAGGGAGGCAGTTTTGTAACCGCCGCCTTAAAGGCGGTGGTCGGTCCGCCGCCCTGTAACCATGTAACCGCCGCCCTGGCCAGGGCGGCGGTCGTGGTCCGAAAACCCACGCGGGTTTTTAACCTAAAAAGGCCTAAAAAGTGCAAAAAACGGCCATTTAACTTAAAAATAGAACCTACCCAGTAGGCGCCCCCCCTAGGTGGACCTGTTAACACTAGCATTTTCAAAAATACCCCCCCCCATTGCAAAGAATTTAGCATTTCAAATTTAAGGGGGGAAAGACAATAAACTGAAGAAAACTAACCTGTGATCGCTGAGGTCGATGTTCCGCACGTGGAGGCATGATCACGATCTCGCTGCGAACGTTTCGACTCTACTCACGCAAGAAACCGTCACCGTGGGTCCCAGAGCTCAAAATCAATCAAATCGACTCACGCAAATGAATAGGAAAATGGGCCCACTTTCATATATATAGCACTCTGTTTCGTTTTAAAAATGACTTTTTCACAGGTTTGGAGCGCTGATGGAGGTAAGTTCCTATCCCCGCACAAATGGTACGTTCTCATTCCCTGTTATTCTTAGTGTTTATTTTTCGAACTATTGTATCTATCTGCACTTGAGTTCTCTTTTCATTTTGCAGGTAGCGGGAATTTTGGATGGCGTCATTTCAACACACGGACGTGTCAGGTATAACTTCTAACTTCCCATTTCGGGACTGCCATACTCGGACCCACCATTTTACACCTCTTCATGGCTAAAACGCTTCTCCGAGGGGGCAATATGTACGTACCCAAAATTGTAAGGTACTGTACTGCCGGAACAGTGTAACAAGTGCCCCAATGATGATACAGGTCTCCTCGCAAGGTGTTCGGGATCCGGAAAAAGCTCTCCGAGTGTGCGTTAACATCCCGCATGCCCCGCTTAGCCCCCGCGTCCTTTGTTTTTCCTTTTTCCTCTCTTTTCTTGGCCTTTTTCTCTTCAGTGACGAAACCACCGCCCTGCATGGGCGGTGGTCTCGTGACCGCCGCCCTGATCAGGGCGGCGGTCCTGTAACCGCCGCCCTGCTCAGAGCGGCGGTCCTTTACGCATTTTCCAGAAAGCATTTTAACGCGACTCACGTAAAAATCAACGTTTCACCAGCTTTCCTTGCCGACTTAGGCTTGCATTTATGTTTTTGGTCCCCTGGAATAGTGTTTGGCCATTGTTTATTGTTTTAGAGTTCAGTTTGGTTTTGATCTTTGGGTGAATGAAAAGCTATAAATAAATGGTTTGTGCACAAGCAAATGGTCTGCCCCTCATTCACTTTCATGCTCTGATTTTCATAGTTCAGTCTTTTATTCTGTTTAGAAGCCATAGTTTTAATTCCTTGCATGCTTAGTTAGCATTGTTCAGCTGTTGGTAAGCCACATACCCATCTTGTGCAGGCAGTACTGTTATTTCACCCAATCCATTGGAGTAGAATAGCTTAGGAAGCCATTAAAGTTGCAGGTTTTGCTCTTCAAACAGGATAGTTTCAGGTTCTGGACGCTTTATGTTGCATGACTCGCAGTAAATCCCGCTAGGAATTGCATAAGCCAAGCTCTGTACTCTTGCGCTATCCCTCTCCTACTCGTGTTATATTCAGTCTGCATTCTGAGCTGCCTTTGTCCCAATATCTACTTCTGTTGATGCTAGCATTACACGCTTTTCTGGATTCACGTGAATACGAAAGAACGAGGAGATCACACTAAGGGGACAAGATCACACACACCATCGGATTCGCCACTGTTCTGCGGAATCCAGGTTCTAGCTTTCAAAGTTCTAGTTAGAATCATATCAAATAGAGTAGATAATTACTTCATTTCAGTAAATTCTATTCTCGATATTGCCAGGGAAGCTGTGAGGATTGATAGTTTCTGAGAAACTATGATTCACTCCTCACTTCTGAGGTAGGATCGAGAATCTTGCAGATAGATTAGATGAGCTATTTTATTTGTTTAGAATAAATCTACAAATTGCACAGGCAAATAACTACACTCGGTTATCTTGTTTGTTTTAAATTGTTATTTAGTTGTTATTTCTAGATACGTTTAAATAGCTGCTTTTCTTAAATTCTTAGAAAGTCTCATAGAGAAATAGAAGTTATATATGTTTTAGATTTATTCCACGTAGTTTAGAATTTACTTTGTTACAGTTAGATTTACATTTTGTTTTGTATGACAATCACGGGACCTAGGGAGCCCAGGGAATACGTATTTGAGCCAATCGTGCCTCAACCCAACCTCGTCACAGCAATAGTTGACATAGACCAGAACCTTAGAATACAAGTCTTCCAAACAACAACATATTTACAACTGATCAGCTCTCAGTTGAGAGGGTTAAATATAGAAGACGACCAAGCACACACGTTTTGGTCAAATCAACCGAACTACAGATTACCCTAGGCAAACATTCACATGACTGTAGAAGGGTTCGAAAGAGAACAAACCTTTGGTTGTGATCCTTTGGTCCCACAGCCAGATGCAGGAGACACTCTCACAGACATAGATACTAGTTTAAGAATCCAGGTTGCACGAACACCTGTGAGGTATTCCGAGAAAATCACACAGTTATTAAGTCTAAACATAGAAGCTGAGAAAGCGTATGATTACTGGATACTAGGGATTAGGACTTGATTTCGTACATGACCATAGCAGGACCGCAACAACCAAGAGTCTACGGTTGTGATCCACAAATCCCGCAACCTAATGAATCCACAAGTCAGTCAGATATAGACACTGGCCTACGCACACTAGTATTCCAGTCCACTCCACTTCCACCCATCATCATCGAACAACTATCCTTACTAGATATAGCGGCTAACAAAGCTAGAGAATTCTGGACTAGGCCAGAGAATCATCCGTAGAGTCGATTGTATTCATTACCCACCATATGACCTTATCTGGAGATATACACGAAACTATCCCAGGTCATTTTCCATGTATTCCACAACCCATAGATCGAATCACGCCAGAACTTGATATTGATTGGAGCCTTCGAGCAGTCATCCTTGCTGATCGATCTATCACACCAGTCCAAGTTAGAAGGGCCTTCTTTGCCTTAGATTCACAAATTCCATTAGTGCGTGTCGAAGACATTAGATTGCCTAACTAGTTCGTTTGCATCCCACGCATATTCCATCCCCACCGGCTGTCTCGGCACGACCTCGGGAGGTCGGGTATGCGGAAGAGTTACCTGTAGATTCCCACGCTCGCTTTTCACTTTTCCGGCGTACATTGACAATTATGAAACCACCACGCTATGCAGGGTGGCAATTATGTAATTTTCACGGCAGCTACATAAGCAATGCCCTGTGTAGAGAAGTGGTTGCATAACCGCCACCCTGTGGAGGGTAACTGTCATGTCCAGAATGGATAAGCCATCCCCCATGACCCACAAACTCAAAACAATGCAAAAAATGATCATTTTAGACAAAATGAAAGACAGACCCACTTAGGTGACTGTGTAGGGAACATTTTAAGTCAATAATTTGTGAAAATAACCCCCCCTATGTGTAGATTTTTAAAAAAAAATTCCATTCCTCTAAGGCAGAATAAAGGATTCACATCCACAATTACATTTTGGAAAAGTTCATTTTTTTAGGATAGATTAAATATATTATTGCACAGATAAGTAGTTACATTCGACTATTTATTTGTATAGGATTTTTTAATTATAATTAGAGGCAATTAATTTCTTCATTTCCTCTGCTAATTCCAGAAAACTCAGAAAATACAAAAAAAAAATTAGTCAGATTAGATTGTTTATATTTCTTCACTTCTTCTATATTGGAAAATACAAAAACATAGCTATTAATTATTTATTTACATTAGCCTATTATTTTCTTTCGTAGATTAAATTTCACAAATGCACACATGAACATTTCCAAACCAAAACAAGAGAGATTTTACGGTTATGATCCTAGGGTCCCCATCCTGAATGGGCCAAAAGAAATCACAGATTTAGATATCAGATTATGTGCCTTAGTCTTTAGAGCATCCCCACGTCGACCAAATATTTTCAGATAGATTAACATCCTAAACAAAGACGCTTAGAGATTTTACATTTTGGATAGAACCAGTGCATCATGTATAGGTCTTGCAGAACCACACCTCTTTCTTGTTTGTTTCATGACCTTGTCTATACATCATCACAAGGTTCTCGCTGATCATTTTCCACGGATCCTGCAACCTATTGAGAGAGTTTCCCACACAAAAATTGGCTCTCTTTTACGTATGTGCATTCTTCTTGACCACTCCATTACAATTACTTAGGTTAGAGAGGCTTTCATTGCACTTTACGATAAGATTCCATTAGTTCTTGTTAGTGCAGAATCACAACACCCCCAAATGTCATAGGATGTAAGTGGGGCATTCGGTGTTATTGCACAACATTGGACCATCTCTTACATTGTAGGACCTGCAGACCTGAGATGGACCTCCAGAGAAGGTTGGTTCCTACTTCCTAATCTACCAACCACAAGCTACTCGAGTGCAGGCAGAAACTGAATAATCCTAATCTAACCTTTCCAAGGAGAAAAGGAGAGTGGGAGAGGGAAAGTGAGCCTAAACTAAGTGGTGATACAGTAGAAAAGGAAGTGGCCAATCATAGATTCAAACTACTTGAAGTAGAGAGAGGTGAGCAGAGGAGAGGTTGGAAAATATGCACCATGGACCATAGATACATTCACATGGAGCACCACTTCAAATCCCATTAAACACAACTCTTAGAACCTGCAACAAATATCAGAGTATGAACATTATACCTTGCAATGACGAGAGGTAAGAAGGGACAAAAAAATAAGCACGGATGGACAGAAGCATCACGAAACATATTTTATTAGTCCAAAATTTGCTTGGTACATCATCAGTGGGCAAGGGGCAAGAAAATTCCATTACAGGACCATGAGAAGAGGCTTAGACTCCGCATTCTACCCTCTGGAAGAAAGAGAGATGGGGGTATAAGAGAAACAATGACTAACCATTTGAATATGCCCCTCCTTTACAATATATAGAAGAAAGAGAGGAAGAGAAAGGGAAAATCTGAATCCTACTTCAACCACCTTAAGATATGCATTAAATTCTACCTACTCCATTCAATCTAGAAGTATTGATATCCACCTGCCATAATGAAAATTTTACTGCAACACCCATGCCTCCATCATTGTCCCTAATTGGGCAAGAAAGAGGCTCATTATTCATCATGGCGGTAAGGTGGGAGACTTGACATCCCCAAAAATTAATGGGTTGAAACATTAATGGAGGTAGGTGAGAATCTGACACCAAGATCTTTCCAAAAACCCCTCTCCCACCCAAATATGAGTTTCCAGTCGAAAGATATGGATATCTAAAGATCAAGGTTGCAGGCACGCAATATTTAAAAGAGTCTATCCATACCAGGTCCACATGGTAGCCTCATGCATCTTGAAGATTTGGATCCTTCCTTTTGCTCTTAAAATTGCACTGGACTGACACATGGTGGCTCCCACTAGCTCCTCAGGCTTCTTTGTATTTTTCTTGAGCCCCTCCTATTGGTGGAGATAATGTGCTTGACCTAAGAAACGTGGAGCCTTCACGCTTGTTTGGAAAATGCCCCTAGTTTTTACCTTTGAAGTTGTGCTGTTGAAACACGTGGAGGCTTTTGCAATATTTTGGACTTTTTAATGGCTAAGCTTAACTTTTTGGACTCTGACCATGTGGCGAGTTAGTGCTCATTTGGGGATTGCGCTTTGGTCGTGTGTTTAAAATTACGCTGATGAGACATGTGGCACCTTCTGCAGGCCTTCCCTATTTCTTTGTGTTTTTATTAAGTCTCTTTTTCTTGGGGGGGGAGGGGGGGAATTTGTCTGACCTTGGACACGTGGAGGCCTAGCACACATTTGGGAACCTACTTTGAATTCTACTTTTAACATTGCATCGTGCCGACATGTGGCTCCTTCCACTAGCCTTCCTCTGCTTGGAATTTTTAATGACCACTTTTTCCTTTTCAGGGTCTGGACAGGTGGAGGGCTAATGCTTGTTTGAGTCTCCACTTTGGGCTACACCTTTGAATTTTCACTGATGAGACACGTGGCATCATCCGCTGGTCCTCTATACTTAGCTGATTTGGGATTTCTACCCATTTGATTTCTATCTGACCCTATACACGTGGAGATTTGGCACTCATTTGAGTCTCTTCTTTGGGCCTCACTTCTGAAATTATGTTGATAAGACATGTGGAGGCTTCGACTGACACTCTTATACCTATTCGATTTAAATGATTGACTCTATCCCCTTTTTAGACCTAGGACACACAGAAGCTTGGCACCTATTGAGGGTCTCCCTCTTGGATTCTATCCTTGGAGTTGTGCTGATGATACACGTGGCACCCTCTGTGGGTCTGTGACTTTTCAACAGCTGATGAGACCTCACGGGCTCGTGGGCCTGTACTTGAAATCACACCATTTTACAAAAAGGTGTAAAATTTCCAAAGTCTCCCACAGACCCACCGGCCCACATTTACATTTGGAAAAAATTTCCCCCACAGTCTTATAGACCCGTTCTTGACAAAAGTCATGTCTAGGCCCGCCGAACCACATTTTACACTTTTCATGAGAAATCCTTTTCAAGCTCGTGGTCCCGTAACTATACTTATGCCTTTTATGTGAAAAGTGTAAAAAAGTCAAAATGTCTTCCACTGCCTTGCCGGTCCACAATTTCCATGGGAAAAAGGTCTTCCCTAGGACTGTCAACCCGCATTTGGCAAAAAATCCTTCCAAGGCCTGTCGGCTCGTAACTTGTGAAATCTGAGGAGTTAGAAGGACTTCTTTATATCTCTAGAAAGGGGAAGAAATTTCCTATCTAATGGAAAAGCTTCTAGGGGGCCTTAAGTGATTAATATATATAAAAATTTAGATTGAAGCACAAATTGGAAAAATGGTGTCAGTTGTCCCAAAATAAGTGAGAGCTTATTTTGGTCAACAATTTGGCAACTCATGGGGATCACCTTCCTGCTAGGTGAAATGATCGGTGGCCTTGAAGCATACATTGGACATGGAGTCTACCTGGTAAACAAAAATCTGATCTGAACTTTGAAAATATGATCCCTAAGCCACAAGGAAACTACTGGAACTAGAGCTAACCTCACCAAAAGCTATGTCCAATGCACTGTGCATGAGAAAAAAAACACCACAACACACTATATACAAAATAGGAAAATCATACATGCTCCAAGTGGAATATGCAGAGTGTGTAGAAGCACTTGTTCTACTGAAAAAAAATATAAACCTACTCTTACACTAACTAGAGAGAAAAAGGGACTCAAACAAATCCTACAAATGACAGGGAGAAGTTTCTTCCCTTTCTCAAAAAGGGCAATTGTGTAAATTATTTGACACTCAATATGGCTACTTACATGAGTGAAAAACTAACAATAAGCCCATCCTCCACCCACATCATCAAGGTATCAACATTAACCAAAAATACCTCCTCAAGTTGATTGGCATTAGACTCATGGAGGTGTTGATGGTGACCCTTGGTACTTTGGAGCTCATCCTCATGCCCTGAAGTGGGCATGACTAGTTTTGGCTTCTCCCTTGGTTCTAATGAAGCCAAGTAATTGATTGGGCACAGTCTAATCTGATGGATTTTCCCATTTCTCTAAAACTCAACTCCAAGAATGAAGTCTTCTTGCTGACCTTCTTGGGTGGATGGTGTGAGAGGGATGGTGACATCCTCTTGCTCTTTTCCTTCCATCTCTTATGAAGAACATTCATATCTTCAAACCTTGGTTCTAGAAGGCTGTTATGAAGTGTAGGCTATTGTACTTGAATGCTCTCCTTCATGGTATCAGACTCATTTTCTTGGAAGTTGGATGATGGAGGAGAAAATAATGTGATCTCCTCGAGCTCATCTCCATCAAAGAAATCTTCCAAGTCTGACAGATAGTTTTCCTCCTTGCTGTCTTGCTACATGCCCTCTACCTCCTCCATGGTGTCCTTCTGATCTATAGCTTGCTCACCATGTTTCCCTTCATCCTCAAACATGAATTTTGAAATTCTTAAACATTATATCTTGAAGGGGATGAAGTGGGAGGAAGAACTGAAGGTTCTTCTATGGCCTTCTTTGCACTTGGAGCCTCTAAAACTATATGGTCCTCCTCCTTCATGGGTTCATCAATCAAATCAAGCCCTTGAAATGAAAACAACATATCTTCAATAATGCTTTCTTCACTAAGTGGCCTCAACTCTGATTTGATCTCTCCCAAATTCTCCTCTTCAATGGGACTTGGAGCTTGTTGTTCTTCCTCCTTAATTGGTTGTGCAGCTTGGATCAGATCATCATCCTCTTTAGATAAAGTGCCATCAAGGACACTGCATTCAGAGAAAACAGATTTATAATCTTCTCCTTCTCCTTTTTGTTCTTATTCTTCTACAAACTCAGCCTCAGCCACCACTGGCTCTTTAACCTTGACCTCCTCTTTTGGCTTAACCATCAAGGGAATCTTTGTAAACCCAAATCTGGCATCCCAACCCTTCATTTTTTCTGTCATTTCTTCTCTATTGCGTCCCTCTTCTTGTTGTTCTCCTTGACTGGTCTTTGAAATATCTCGTCAACATGAACTTAGGAAAGCAAGAGGAGTAGAAGGTTTGGGTTCAACAAGATTTGTAAATGTTTGTGGTGGAGAGAGGAGTGGAAATTCTTTTTTTTTTTAGGGAATGACTATTTGGGAACGGAAAGGGTAGAAGAATTGAGGTGGGAGGAAGATTAGGAGATGGAGAAGGGAAATCAACACTTGGGGCAGCAAGTGAGGGGATTGAATCTTGGCACTGCTGTCATGATATTGACTTAGGAAGAGGACAAGAAAATCTAGGAGGCGGTGGACTTACCCATTGACAAGGTTGTCTTATGTCCAACTCATAAGCCTCAATATCCTCAATCCACTTTACATGTTGAGGAAACATTTTAGTCATGAAGTCAGCCTTCTCTAAGGGTTTTAATCGTTTAGCACATGGTCAGTCCATAGACAAGGTGCCCTATAACCAATTCTCAATGATTTCATCTGTGTTGTAGCCCTAGATTGTACCATGCTAGCCTCCATTCTTTTGATCTTTTCCAACAAACCAACATTCTCCATGTATCTGTCACCATTTAACACACACACCTACTCTTGATAAGCCCCTTGGCCAAATTGGTATTAACACTTCTCATATGGGTAAGCATAATTGCTTTGGATATGATCATAATGTTGATCTTGAAGAGTTGGGAAATACATTTGAGGTAGATTGCGCTACTGTTGCAAGTGTGAGTTCCAAGATGGGAATGAAGTTATGATTTCAAAACTTCATGGAATGGGAGAAAATGAAAGATATGGAAAGAAAAGGTGGGTGAAGATGGGTGGAAAAAAGGTCTGCAACTTCATATATGGGTTGTTGACCAGATGGAGTTGCCAAATGTGTTTTTCATGTGCCTCAAAATGCCGAATCTTAATAGGAGCACACCAACCCACTAAGATGAAGTGGTAAGGTGCTTCATACCTATCCCATTTGGCATGCCAAAAATGTTAGTGTAGAATCACATCACCCCCGAATGGCCTTGGGTCTTAGGTGGGAATTTGGTGTGATTGCACAAAATTGGATCATCTCTCAAGCTACGGGATTTGCGGACTTGAGATGGCCCTCCAGAGAAGGCTGGTTCCTGTTTCTTAATCTACCTGCCACAAGCTACTCAAGTGTAGGCAAAAATTGACTAATCCTAATATAACCTTTCCAAGGAGATAGGGAGAGAGAGAGAGGGAATGAGAGCCTACACTAAGCAGTGATACACCAGAAAAGGAAGTGGCCGATCACAGATCCAAACTGCCTGAAGTGGAGAGAGGTGATAAGAGGAGAGGGTGGACAAGATGTACCATGGACCAGAGATAGATTCACACAGAAAACCACTTCAAAACCCATTAAACACTTCTCCCAGAACCTACACAAAACACCAGTGTACAAAGTATACCCTACAATGATGAGAGACAAGATGTACCATGGACCAGAGATAGATTCACACAGAAAACCACTTCAAAACCCATTAAACACTTCTCCCAGAACCTACACAAAACACCAGTGTACAAAGTATACCCTACAATGACGAGAGGCAAGAAGAGACAAAAAAAAGAAAGGATGGACAAAAGCATCATGAAACAAATTTTATTGCTCCAAAATTTGCACGATACATCATCAGTGGGAAAGGAGCAATAAAATGCCATTACAGATATGTGAGAGGAGGCTTAGACTCCACATTCTACCTTAAGGAAGAAAGAGAGATGAGGGGAAGAAGAGAAACAACGACAAACCATTTGAATATGCCCCTCCTTTACAATATATAAAAGAAAGAGAGGAAGAGAGAGGGAAAATCCAAATATTTCTTTAACCACCTTAAGATATGCATTAAATTCCGCCTACTCCAGCCACTCTAGAAAGCATTGAAATCCACTTTCCAAAATGAAAAATCTTACTATAACACCCATTCCTCCATCACTATCCCTCACTGGGAAAGAAAGAGGCCCGTTCTTCATCATGGTGGAAGGTGGGAGACTTGAAAACCCCCAAAATTAGTAGGCTGAAACATTAATGGAGGCAGGTGAGAAGCCGATGCCAAGATCTTTCCAAAAAATCCTCTCCAGCCAAAATCTGAGTTTCCAGTCGAACAATATGGATGTCTAAAGATCAGGGTCATGGGCACACAATATTTAAAAAAGTATGTCTGTACCGGGTTGATGTGGAATCCTTGCGCATCTTGATGATTGGGCTCCTTCCTTTCACTCTTGAAATCACACCGAACTGACACATGGTGGCTTCCATGGGCTCCTTGGGCTCCTTTGTATTTTTCCTGAGTCCCTCTTGTTAGTGGAGATAATGTGCCTGACCCGAGACATGTGGAGGCTTCATGCTTATTTGGAAAATTTCCTGAGTTTTTACCTTTGAAGTTGTGTGGTTGAGACACGTGGAGGGTTTTGTAGGCTTTTGGAATTTTCAATGGCCGACCTTAACTTTTCAGACTCTGACCAAGTGGCAAGTTAGCGCTTATTTGGGGATTTCCTTTTGGGTTATGCCTATTAAATTGCATTAAGGAGACATGTGGCACCTTCTGCGGCCTTGCCATATTTCTTTGTGTTTTCGTTAAGTCTCTTTTTCTTTGCGGGGGCATATCTCTGACCCTGAACATGTGGAGGTCTAGTGCACATTTGGGAATGTGCTCTAAATTTTACATTTGAAGTTACGCCATGTTGACACGTGGATCCTTCCACTAGCCTACCTCTACTTGGACTTAGCTTCAATTGACTACTTTTTACCTTTTTGGGCTTTGGACACGTGGAGGGCCAGCGCTCGTTTAAGTCTCCATGCTTTAGGACTGCACCTTTGAATTTACGCTGATGAGACACGTGGCGTTGTCCATCTGGCCCTCTATATTTAGCTGATTTTGCCATGTTTCCCATTTGATCCCCTTTTCAAACCCTAGGACACATGGAAGATTTAACACTCATTTGAGGACTCCACTTTGGGCCTCACCTTCTGAAATTGCGCCGAGTTGATAAGACATGTGGAGGCTTCCGTCGGTTCTAACACTCTTATACTTAGTCAATTTAAACGGCCGAGCTCTGTCTCCCTTTTTGGACACTGGGACATGTGGAAGCTTGGCACCTGTTTAGGGTCTCCATTTTGGATTTCTATCCTTGGAGTTGCACTGATGAGACATATGACACCCTCTGCGGGTATGTGACTTTTCAATGGCCGATGAGACCCCGCGGGCTTGCGGGCCTGCACTTGAAAATCGTGCACCATTTTGTGAAAAGGTGTAAAATGTTCCAAATTCTCCCTTACAGACCCGCCAACACACATTTACACTTGGGAAAATATTTCCCCCATGGCCTCGTAGACCTTCGGTTTTGGCAAAAAGTCATCCTTGGGCCCAGCTGGCCTATATTTTCCCATTTTTGGGAAAAAAGACATATCTGGGCCCACCGACCCGCATTTTACACTTTTCATGAGAAGTATTCCTTCTTCAGGCTCGCGTAGGCCCATCAACTATCCTTGTGCCTTTTTTGTGAAAAGTGAAAAAAAGTCAAAATGTCTCCCTCTGCCCCTTTTCGGTCCACAATTTCCATTCACAAAAGGTCGTCCCTAGGCCCGTCGGCCCAGCATTTGGCAAAAAATCCTTCCAAGGCCCATTGCCGACCCGTAACTTGTGAAAAATACGAAGAGTTAGAAGGACTTATTTATATCTCTGGAAAGGGGAAGAAATTTCCTATCTGATGGAAATGATTTTAGGGGGCCTTAATTGTTTAAAATATGTAAAAATTTAGATTGAAGCACATAAGGGGAAAAATGGTGTTAGTTGACCCAAAATAAGTGTGAGCTTATTTTGGTCAGCAGTGCCCCTAGAGGGTATTATATTTATTCGATAACTTTTTTGACCATTACCATCATGTTTCGTTACACATAACCATCCTTTCTTTCCACATCATTTATCCCAACACGACCTCAGGAGCTCAAGTGTGTCTGGAGGTCACATGTTGATTTTTAGTCTTACAGTTACCTCTACTGCTATGGTATTGGATGTTTCTATAAAGAAAATTAATAGGGATGCAAAGAGGAGGAAGAAATTGGATGATTCTACTGTGGAAGAAAATTTGGCACTAATCTATAGAAATCCACATTCTAATAAAATTGAGGATAATGTTTTGAAGATAGTTTTTAATTTCTATACTAAGAGGACCCGTCCTTCTCCAAATGTGAGTGATGTTTTAAAGCACATCATAGCTCACAATAACTATGATGAACATATAAATAATTTGATTGAAATAAATCAACATGAGATGTACATTAGACATTAAGATTGGAAAATGAATGTTTGAGAATTTGAAGCCTTGGTATGTGTGAGAAGATAAAGTCCTTGAAACATGTTTTTTCCGCTGTCACATTGAGTTTGATTATCACTATCAGGTACACAAAAAATTATATTACATATATTGATGCGTGCTTTCATTTATAGGCTTATTAGAAATTTGATTAAATTTTGTTTTATGGGATGTGATTTAAATTATGTATTTCAAAATCTATGTTTTTGCAGGTGTATAGAAAATTATGAGAAGCATTAAATGGTCTACAAAATATCCCACAGACACGTGTGAGTGAATTCATAGCTTCTAATCTTTGCACAATATCCGATGATCATGTGGATGGTCCTATGGATTGCATCAAAGGTGTTTCTGACAAGTGTGGGGAATTGAAATTATTTTTAGAAACAAATGAAGACTTGGACACAATTCAAATGTTGACTTACAAGAGGTGATTATTAATTAAATAAAATATAATTATTTTAAATTTGGATGTACATTTTTTTATGTTTATTGCAAATGAATATAACAAATTTTCCATTATGTATTGATTTTGTAGGTTGAAATAGTGCAACTAGGTTAGACTTAGTAGAAGAGGAAATCCCCATTGCTGAATTCATCCAAAGTTTCCAAAGTTTGATTAGTCCATACATCAAGCATTCTCACTATGAAAATTGGGAGTCTACACAATTCAAGACCAATAGAGACACATTCCCTATTGGTTTGATATTGTCCGTGGTTGATTTTGTTCAGAATTACTCATTTTCTTATCAAAAAGAGATTCAAACACAATATTATCATATTGACCAGGTTACCATCATGGTTCAAGTATTTTATAGGCATGCACAATTGGATTTGGATGGGGTTGAAAGTTCAAATGTCAAGCGAGTGATTAAAAAGGAGTATCGCTTATATATAAGTGATGACAAGGAACATGACACCCACTTTGTACATCATTTATTTGGTTTATTTTTTCAATATCTTCACCAACGAGGAGTACAAATAGATCAACATTGTTTTTGGTCAGATGGGTGTGCATCACAATTAAAATCATCTTGCCCTTTCTTTGCACTCAGTTGTTATCTTCGTCATCAAAAAATACCTCATTTATGGATTTTTTTGAGTGTGGTCATGGGAAGGGAGAACACGATGGTGCGGGTGCATGCATCAAATGCTATCTAAAGAAAAAAAATATTTAATTATGAGGGAGATCAATTTATTGATTCCCACACCTTTTTTGAATGGTGTAAGAAATTTTTTTAAGTTCATGCTTCAACCTCATAGAATTCAACCTCATAGGCTTTAACCCCACACCGATTACTTTGGGAGATAACATGTATGTGCATTTAAAACATATGTATCTTGATGTGAAATTGAGTACAAGTTACACATAAAATTTTACGTACATGTACAAATATTTTGTTTTTATTTTGATGTTTATTAAACTTTATTGATGTTGTACATGATTAATAAGGTATGGATTGAAGGAAAAAATATGAATGTGAAAGGATTCCTAATTCTAGGTCTTTACAATCTGTGATGACTATGGATAGTAATGACTAGATAATCTGTACAAGAGATTATTATTGTTTTTGTTATGAATGCATGCAAAAATCATATTCAGAGTGTAATAGTAAAACATATGGGTATGGAGGTGAGTGGAAGCAAGTTCCTTTACTTGTGCATGACTCATATGGATCAAATTATGATAATAGTTTTCAAGAGTGCCCTTGATTTCATCTGATTATGGCCACATATTTGTACTTGTTAAACAAGGTATTTTTTGTTTAAAAGGATTATATTTGATCATTATATATATATATATATATATATATATATATATATATATATATACAGATCATTGAATATTTCTTTGCATTTAATTCTAACACAAAAAAATTTTTGTACAATGATTTTGTTGTAGGTGATGTATTTGCAATCATTGCAGAAGAAGAAAATATTGAGAAAGTGCAATACTACTTGTTGCATTGCACATAAGAGAGAAAAAATCTAACATGTGAAATAACAAGTCAGGAGACACCATTTTATACTGGCTTGATTATAGTGTAGGGAACAAATTTTGAGCAAGTTAAAGCCGTCCAAAGTGGGATTCACTTTGTTGATTATAAATCGGAAAAGAAGGTATATCATTACACCCATCACATAGTTGCTACCGGGTTACAATTACATTAGGTGAATAATACACATGGTCCACACACAAAATGGAGACTATATGTAGAAGATCATGAAAAAAATTTACAGGTCATTGAACAAGGAGCTGATCTACTTGGTATTATATAGAAAGACCTATAATATTATATATTGATGTCTTCTAAATGGAATATTCTCTCTATTTTATTTGTCACATTGGCATAAATATTTGACAAATTTCTTTCTATGAATTAAAATTTATATCCTCCTCCTATATAAGTTATCGATTATTTTTTTTCTATGAATTTAAGCTTATACTATGGGGTTATGATTATTTACATTTCATGATTCTTATTTTCTTGGACATTATATGAATGAAGGAACTCGTGTCTCTCCCAATTCTCTTTAATGATGATTAGTAAATTTTATTAGCACACTTCCACTCCTATTACACATGATTCTACATATGTTTATATTCTTCCTCTGAAATGAAAATATAAAGACATTGATTATAACATCTATATTTTAATTATGGATGATTCTAGTTACGTTTCCCTTATTCCATTGAATTTGAAAGAACTTATATTTCTATACCATTATAGGGAATTAAATTGGTATAAAACACTTATATATTAGGCTCCAAAAAGACATAATGTGTCCAATGAATAGTTATTTTAAAGTCACCCAACACAAATTTGGTATAAATTGACCTATAAGACTAAACATGTTATTTTTAGAAAACATTAACTAGAATTATTTATATTAAAAATAAATAAAGTGAAGTGCCCACTTCCCTTCGACACTATTTCCTTATGATATTATTGCTATAAGATGGATACTTTGACATTTTAATAATTATATCTTGATCAACAGATGATAGACTATACAGATGTTTGGACTATTGATATCTTGTGATTCACATTTTGATTATGATAAACTAGATGACACTTGTAGACAGTTCGATATATGTTGATTTGCATTATTTAGATTTTAGACTGACACATTATACTCTGGATGTTCTAAGTAGAATTATGATCTCACGGATTATTAAAACAGAAGTATTTGATATGTTGATAGATGATAGAATTACCTAATTTTGTATGACGATTATTTATTTCCATGTATATGTTATTTCTTGATGTTGTTGATGCGGCCGTCTGGCCAGAGAGGTATTTTGTTTGTGTTTGCAACAACATTATATCATATACATCAAAAAGGGATAGGGGACCAACCACAGAAGAATGTTTGGTGTTTTGTGACATGGCCAAATGTGATAACTTGTGTCTAACATTTATGGTGTGTAATTTCATGTTTAGTTACGAGGTTTCCCATGGGGGTGACCTCACATGTGTGGCCATGGGGTGTAATTTTCCTTTTTTTTAAAATTTTGTGTGTTTTAAATTTTTGTGCATGTATTGAATTGTTGGGAAAATTTAGTCACTTTATTAGAAATTATTAATGTGTATTCATTAGCTAATTTAACTTAAATTTTAAACTAATAAGGAAGAGGTGATGTGTGGGTAATAAATAGAGTAGATAGCCCTATTGTTGCAGAATCACAACACCCATGAAATTAGTAACTTGATGGGTTAAGATCCTCAGTGTGACTGCAGAACATGGAGCATATCTCAAAGTGTGGGACTTTACAAGTCGAGAGAGCTATTTGAATGAATGAACGGCTATTACTATTCCTCTAGGTTCAGGTGTACACATTCATATTGCCCTAGAGGGTCTATTCTAAATCCTATTCTAAATTTCCAAGGATACAAAGTTAAGGAGATGTAAGAATTAAAAACTAATCTAACAGAGGTGATGCACCAAAGGAATGCTGAACATTTGCATTGCCTTTAAAAAAAACCATTAAAATGTGAAACAATATCCATGCATAGATGACCAAGATTGTAATGAGGGATCAGGAAGAAGAAATAAAACATAAGAGAGGGTTGAAATCATCCACGGAATTATTCTATTGCTTGAAGAATTGATACAGTATATTATGACAGCCAAGAGGTAGAAATTTCATTACAATTTGGATGGAGGGGTTCAAGGCTCCATGAATTTTCCTGCAGAGTAGAGAACAAGGGAGGGCGCAAAGAAAGAATGTCCAACCCCTTGAAAATTTCCCTCTTGTACAATATATAGGAAGAATGAGAGAGAGAAAGGAGGGAAAATCCAACCCTATTCTAACCACCCCTGAAGGGGAATTGAAGTCCCCTACCACAATGATGAGTTCCGCTGAAACACCCATGCCCCCATCATTGTTCCTTTTTGAGAAAGAGAGGAACTCACTCTTCATCATGGTGGCAGGTGGGAGACTTGACGGCTTCAGAAATGGCGGGTCGAGACATTAATGGTGGCAGGTGGGTAGCAGGTGCCGAGATCTCTCTAAAACATCCCCTCCCGCTCAATTCTGAGATTTTGATCAAAATATATGGCTACTTGAAGGTACTTTGGGTCTGGAGTTTGTTCGTGCATATCCATGTGGAGGCCCCACACATCTCAAGGTTTCACCCCCTCCTCTACACTCTTGAAGTTACATCAAAGAGACACATGGTGGCTTTCATGTGCCTTCTCTATTTCCTTTGTATTATTCCCAAGCCCCCTGTTGGTGGAGACACTGTACTTGACCTGAGACACGTGGAGAGCCGACACATGTTTGGGGACTACTTTTGGATGCTGCCTCTAGATTTTGATTTTGAAGTTGTGCAGATGTGACACGTGGATTTTCCCGAGATTGGAATTTTCAATGTCTGGTGTTCCTTTTTTCAGGCTTAGGACACGTGGTGAGCATGCGCTTGTTTGGGGCTGGCATTTTGGCCACACGTTTTGAATTTGTACCTTTGAGGCACGTGACACCTTCTGTTGGATCTTCCCTATTTAGACTTTTCAACAACCGATTTTGCCTTTTTGGGCTCTAGACACGTGGCGAGATTGTGCTCATTTGGGGGCTGGCTCCGGACGTTCTTTTTTGAAATTATGCCAATGAGGCACGTGGAGGCCTTCGCTTACCTTTTGTACTTAGCAGATTCGAGCCTACTTCCTGACCATGTGGTGAGCAGGTGCATGTTTAAGACCTACCCCAGAATTTTTATTTTGAAGGAGCGTTGATTGGATGTGTGGAGGCTTCCACAGACTCTGTTCTATTTGGCTGATTCAATAGATGGTCCCGCCTGCTCTGCCTTAACTTCTGGCCACGTGGCGATCTAGCGCTCATTGGGAACCCTATTTTAGACTCCACTCTTGGTGAAAAGATCCTCGTGGGCTCACAGGCCCGCACCTGAGAATTGCACCATTGTATGAAAAGTTGTAAAAGTTTCATAATGCCCTGCAGACCTACCGACCCACATTTACACTTGGGCACAGTTTCCTCCGCGGCCCCACAAACCTGCTTAGCAAAAGAAATCATCCCCGGGCCCGCCGGACTGCATTTTCCACTTGTGCCTTTTGCGAAAAGTGAAAATTTGTAAAAGTATCTCTCGCTTCCCCGTCGGTCCATAATTTTCCCATTGGCAAAAAATCTTCCCCAGGCCCACCGGCCCACTTTTGGCAAAAAATCCTTCCCAGGCTCGCCGACCCGTAACTTGAAAAATATGAAGAGTTAGAAGGACTTCTTTACATTTTCGGAAAGGGGAAGAAATTTCCTATCTGATGAAGATATCTTTAGGAAACCTTAAGTGCTTAAAATATATAAAAAATAGATTGAAGCAAAAAAAGGGGGAAAAGGGGGGTTAGTTGACCAAAAATAATAGTGAGCTTATTTTAGACAACAATGTGGCAACTCATAGGGAAGCATCTTCCTGCAAGATGAGATGACCCATGGCCTTGAAGTATCCATTGGGCATGGAGTATACCTGGTAATTTCGAATCTGATCTGGAACTGCTTTCCATTGCATGCACTCTTATCTTTACAAGAAAATCTTGGATTCAAGATTTGTGAGAGTAGAGAGTTGTCTGAAACTTGGAAACTTCTCCCTTATTTGATTTTCTACAAACCTGATTTGTTGGAGTACAATGAAAACTTCCAAACCTAATCCACTATGGATACTCTACAGATTTAATTCTTGTGGCCATAAGCATCCTCCATGAGTGATATGAACTGTATACAAGCATACACCAGAAGTAATAGAGCATGTGCACCAACACTTAGATAAATTGAAACCTAAACTATAACAAGAAAATGTGCATACGCACTTGGAGAAATTGAAAACCTAGGCTAATATTTAAAAGGGTGAGAAACTCTCCTTTTAGTAGCAGTGTTTGAGGTAGATCCCATTGACTGGAATCTGTAATTCTTTTCCATCCAACTTAGCCAGCCGGAAGGCATTGCTACCTTTACATTCGGTGATCATGTATGGACCACTCCATATGGCATCAAACTTGGAATGCTTTCCTGGCTTTGCACGGTCAACATCCCACTTTAGTACCAAGTCTCCAACTTGGAATGTCCTGGCTTTAGCTTCCTTGTCAAAGAATCTCTTAATTGAAGCTTGATCCTTCTCCATGGTCTGTACTGCATGTTCTCTTGCTTCTTCTAACTCCATCAACTCTACATACCTGACCTCCATAGGTTCAAAATCAACTAGTTATAATGCTAGAAAATCAAGTGATATAGGCATAAATGCTTCCTTTCCGTATACAAGCTTGAATGGAGAGTTGTATATAGACCTCTTGGAGGTGACTTTATTTTCCCAAAGAGCTGATTTGAGTTTTGTGTGCCAAGTTCTCTAATTCTCATCAAGAGTCCTTCTGATGATTCTTAATAAGTTCTTGTTTGTGGAATCTACTTGGCCATTACCTTGAGGGTAATAGTTTGAAGAGGTGTTGAGATATACACCATTCTTGATAGCCCATTCAGTGATCTTTGTGCCAAGGAATGCCAATGCATTGTCTGATATGATAGTAGCAGGGGCACCAAACCTTGTGACTATATCCCTTCATAGAAATCCAAGATGCTGGATTCATTTGCCTCCTTAAGTGCCACTGCTTCAGTCCACTTGGTGAAATAGTCAGTCGCTGTGAGTATCCACTTGTGGCCCTAGCTTGAATTTGGGTTGATCACTCCAATGAAGTCCAATCCCCATTGCATGAATGGATGATTTACTGAAATTGGGTGAAGAGGCAGGGCTGCTAACCTTTCCTTCCCTATGAAGAATGCACACTTCTTGATTCTTGATCCATGAGTAGCAATCCCTAAACACCGTAGGCCAATAGTAACCAACCCTCATAATTTTGAGTGATGTTACCCATGGAGCAAAGTGGCATCTAGATTCTCCATCATGGAACTCGTGCAACACCCTCTCAATTTGGCCCGTCCCAATGTACCTCAATAGAACACTATTGATGTCCTTCTTGAACAAGACATCACCAATAAGCACATATGGGATGGATTGTAACTTGAAGTATCTCTTCTTTGCTTTGTTCCATTTTAGAGGGAACAAAACTGTTTGGAGATAATGCACCAAGGCTTGAATCCAACATGGAATGGGTGCATCGTTAGTTGGTTGCTTCAAATCATTTTGTAGTAGCAGGACAACCTCTTCTTCTCCTTTTGACTCAGTTTGTTGCTTGGAAGCAAGCTTCTCACATAGACCTTTGCCATGAACCAGCTTGGTCAATTTGATTTCAATATCATACTCCATTACATGAGTGATCCAACCTACTCTCTTCTCATTCAAGTCTTTGTTTAGGAGAAATTCCTTGACACCAACATGAGACACTAGCAGTTGAATCTTGTTGTTCGAGACCAAGTGTCTGAACTTCTTCAAACTCCTAATGATAGCAAGGACAATATTTTCAGTGAAAGAATACTTTACTTAGTAATCTTCCAAGCTTTGACTGAAGAAGGCTATGGGCTGTTCTGAACCTTCCTTATTAGGCTGAACCAAGATAGCTGAGATTGTGTCTGACCCTCCAAAAGCATACAACATGAAGTCCTTTGAAAATTCTAGGTTAATAAGAGTTGGGGCCTGTGATATTGTGAGCTTGATGGCCTCAAAAATCTCTTTTCCTTTTGTTGTCCATTTGAATGCAAGACTCTTCTTTATCATCATCGTTAAAGGATTTACGAGAGTGGAAAAATTAGGCATAAATTTGCAAACAAATTTTATCCTTCCTAAAAATATTTGGAGGGATTTCTTGCGATGTGGTAGTGGTAGTGTTCTAATGGCTTCAACTCTTTCAGGGTCAATTATCAACCCTTCTCTTGAGACAATGTGGCCCAAAAACTTGCCCTCGTGTGCCAAAAATACACATTTCTTTGGATTCAATGACACTCCGAAAATTCTACACCTTTGAAATAATTACCTAAGGTGAAAGAGGTGGTTTGCTGCATTCTTTGAGAAGGAAGTCATATCATCTACATATACCAACACCATCTTGTTGATCAAGCCCTTGAATGCCATATCCATAGCTCACTGAAATGTTTCTCCGGCATTGGACAATCCAAATGGCATCTTCTTGTAAGCATATGTGCCCCATTTTGTGGTGAAGGTCATCTTGTACTGATCTTCCTCTTTCACCATTATCTGATTATAGCCCAAGTATCCATCTAGCAATGAAAACCTTTCAGAGCCAGCTACAACCTGTAAGATCTATTCCATTGATGGAAGTGGATAATGATCCTTGAGTGATGCTCTGTTCAGATCATGAAAGTCCACACACAATCTGATTTCTCCATTTATTTTCCTCACAGGCACCAAGTTTGCAACCCAACTTGAATGCTTGATAGGGAAGATGATGTTGGCCTCAATTAGTTTGTTCAACTCTTTTCTCATGAGAGGTTCAATGTGAGGGTTTACTGGCCTTTGCTTTTGTTCGAAAGGCTTAGATCTTGAATCCAACTCGATAGTGTGTTGTGCCAACTTGGGTTGAAACCTCTTAAATCCTTGTAAGTCCAAGCAAAGACATCTAAGAATTCTTGACAAAGTTGAACGAACTCAGATTTTTCTTGTTGAGTACTTACCTTGCCAATTCACAACATTTTTCCTTCATCTATGGAAATGGGCTCTGAATCTTCACCCTTTACCTGAATATTTTCTTTCTCCTTCTGGAATTGATCATTTGGGTTGAATATTGACTCCAAAGTTACAAGACCCTTTGGTAATTTGTTGGTTCTCAGTTGCACCACTTGGTCACCATAACACTGTTCCAACTTGTCTTGGTTTCTAGTGGAGAACTCAACTTCTTCTTGTAGAAAATTGACAATTTGTTGATCATTCTCGAAGACTTACCAACTTGTGTTGTTATCTTCAACAAATGGTCTTACAACCACTTTAATATGGGGCCAAGATTTTTCACTCTTAATACTCTCTACTACATCAAATGATGCCCCGATTACTGCCAATCTGTTCACTGCTTCATTCTTCTTCCTTGGGATGGAATTGATGCCAAATGCTTCGAAATCTTCGATGAGATCCCATACCCGATTCTTGTAGTTTTTTAACAGATCATTCTTGGTAGAATTTTGTCCTCAGACTTGATTCACAACTAGCTCACTATCGCCAAACACTTCTAATTTTTTAATCCCTCTCTTTCTTGCCCAATGCAGTCCATGGATCAAGGCTTCATACTCTGTTGTGTTGTTCAAGAAAGAAAATTGGAAACAAAAGGCTGAGTAATATTTCATACCTTGAGGTGAAACAAGCATAGCTCCTCCTCTAGCTCCTTCTCTACTTCTTGAGCCATCAAAGAATAACTGCCATACCTCATTATCATCCTTGTGGTCTGGCTTAGTGATGTTAGGAAGAGGATGATTCTCCTCATGAAAATAATAAACTCCTAGCTCAGATTCCTCCATTTCCTTGTAAGGGTAAAAAGCATGCCTCTTGCTTTCCCATTCATCAAGAGTCAAGTCTGGAATGTATCCAAATTTGGTATCAGCTTCATAGGTGCTTAGATAATCTTCTTGATCAAGGGATGAACAATTTGCATTGATTGGACTCATTATATGAGGCTCAATATGGAAATTTGTAATAGGCTCATATCTGATTGTAGCCTTAGCTCCATACCTTGTTCTAAATAACATGTGTGACCAATCAACAGACAAATAACCTCCAATTTTAGCAGTGAAGTCTCTTGACAAACACAATGCAAAGTGTGGTGGCAAGTCTATGACTGATACATTTTACAAGATGGTCACATTGGGGCATGTGTAATGTGAGGCTCAAATCCTTGATGACTCCAACCATTGTTACCATTATCCCATCCAATTGCACTATGGCCTTGGAGATGAATTCATATTGAAGACTCAACTGATCGGCTATTTGCTTCGGCATGACTGAGCTACTCACTCCTGAATAAATCATGCAATTATGTACCAATTTGTCCCCAATGATCAATGAAACATAGAATGGAGGGGGCTTCAGATTCTTACCTTGTTGTCCTCCATGATTTCCTTCAGGCTGAGCTGCATTGGTAAGCACTTTCTCTTGTTGGTTGGGGGGCTGATTTGAGGTTGACCAATTGGCCATAACAGCCTGCAACAGGTCTCTCTACCCTGGGATAGCCAACGACTCCCACATTGAGATGTTTACATTTGTTTTCTTCATCTGTTCAATGATGTTAAATGGGGATGAGCTATCTTTTTGTTGCCCCTTTCCTTGCACATTCTTCTCTTGCACATGGGTCATTACAACTGGTGCCTGAGCGGGTCTAGAAGGTGGCTTGGGCTGACTCTACACATTGGGAGTTACACTTTGTGGGGTAACAGAGGGTTGTGGACCGTTTGAATTGGAGGATTTCCCCTCTCCAATATTCCTCTTCTTGGACCATGTATTTTTTGCCACACTATGAGGAGGTGCTTGATTCATACCACATAAATCTTCAGCCTGCCAATTGACAAGCATGGTCTCACTTGGAGGTGCCTCTTTCTAGGTTTCTTGCTACTGATTTTCCTCTTGACTGGGATCTTGGGACACACCAATGGCCTGTAACCATCAAGGCCTTGTTTAGTACACCATTGAAACACTTTGACTGGTTATGGGGATGATTACATGGGAAACACCAATCATATTCATGAGCCATTTTTTTGTGTTGGAACTAAGGCCCTCGATGTTAAAGCTACGTTTGGATCATATGGTCGGAAAGGACTAACAGCTTGAGGTTGCCCTTGGTTTTGGTTTTGATTTATACCCTGAGCTGGTGGTCTATTTTGTGATATGGGGGTCTAGCTTGATATTGAGTTTGAGGTTGATACGGCCTAGAACTCTGAGCTTGTTGTCTCTTGATAGTCACTAGCTCATTTCCTAGGTTTTGTAGTTGTTTCATAACCTCTTGTAGCTCTTTTGAAGTGCTAGAAGATGAGGTGGAAGCTTCAGCTAAACTTTGATTCCTTGGAGCAGGTATGGGAGCTAATGTGGGTGTTTGACTAGTGCTTGGAGCTCCTAGTTCTTGATATAGAGGCATAGGTGGCCTAGGTGCAAGTTTACCAGCCTGAATTAAGCAATTTTCAGCTCTAATAGAAATGTTATATGATGCGGGTAAGGTTATACCTCCCATTGATTGAATCATCATGGAAATATTAGAATTTAAATATCTAAGGAAGTATATAAAAGCACCTTCGTCTGTTGGTCTCACGGCCACCGGAATCCTATCCCAAATTCACTAGAATCTGAAGTTGAAATCGGTCAACTGCTCATTAGGAGCCCTCTTGATTGTTGTCAATTGTTCCAACAAGGATAGATTGTCTCCCTTCTCTCCAAATTGATTGTGAAGAGCCATGCACAAATGGTCCCAGTTATTTATGGATCCCACGGTTAGACTCCTGAACCACTGTAAAGCTTTACCCTTAAAAGATGAAGCCAACAACTTGACCGTAACATCCATTTCAATGATCTCATGAATTACATAGACATTTGACAATATCCTGGATGTGGTCAATTGGAGTCATCTGGTTCTCTCTCGGTAAAATATGGGATGCTCTTCAGTGTTGCAGCTGAAACTGGATTTTGTGCATTGAGAGCCAATGGGCTGCTGCTAGTGAAATTGACATAGGGGTTGGGCTGTACTATCCTTATTGGTTGAAGGACTCTAGTTGATTGAATGAAAGGCCTACCAGGTGGAGGTGTCGAAAATATCTTATTTGGTGGAGATGGAGACCTTTGGGCTCTTCTTCCTCTCCTTGCTCTTTCTGGGGATAAATGTAGATAGAAAAATAGTCCCTCCTCTCTAGTTCTTGACCTTGTTTGTATTCTTCTCATGAACTTGACAAGCTTGGACTACTGAAACCATTGGGTTCTTCCTCTTTTGGAGTCACCAGATGTGTAATTTCAGAGCTTCTTACAAGATGGGAACTTACAACAAGTGCACATCAATCTTGCTGTAGTAAAATGAAGACTTCTTGTCCCACCAGGCATGCCAAAACTGTTTTTGCAAAATCACAGCACCCCTGGAATAAGTAAATTGATGGGTTAAGATCCTTAGTGTGACTGCGCAACATGGAGCATCTCTCAAAGTGTGGGACTTTGTGAGTTGAGAGAGATCTCTGGATGAAGGTTGGATCCTATTCCTCTGTTCAGGTGCACACGTTCAGATTGCAGAGGGTCTATCCTAAATCCTATTCTAATTTTCCAAGGAGACAGAGTTAAGGGGATGCAAGAATTAAAACCTAATCTAACAGAGGTGATGCACCAAAGGAATGCTGAACATTTACATTGCCTTTTAAACACAAACCATTAAAATGTGAAACAATATCCATGCACAGATGACCAAGATTGCAATGAGGGATCAGGAAGAAGCAATAAAACATAAGAGAGGGTTGAAATCATCCACGAACTTATTCTATTGCTCCAAGAATTGATACAGTGCATTACAATAGCCAAGAGGTAGAAATTGCATTACAATTTGGATGGAGGGGTTTGAGACTCCACGAATTTTCCTGCAGAGTAGAGAAAAGGGAGGGCACAAAGAAAGAATGTCCAACCCCTTAAAATTTTCCCTCTTGTACAATATATAGGAAGAATGAGAGAGAGAAAGGAGGGAAAATCCAACCTTGTTCCAACCACCCTTGAAGGAGCATTGAATTCCCCTACCACAATGATGAGTCCCACTGCAACACCCATGCCCCTGTCACTTGTTCCTTGCTGAGCAAGAGAGGAAACCCATTCTTCATCATGGTGGCAGGTGGGAGACTTGACGGCCTCAGAAATGGTGAGTTAAGACATTAATGGTGGTAGGTGGGTAGCAAGTGCCAAGAGCTCTCTAAAACGTCTCCTCCCACTTGATTCCGAGCTTCTGATCAAAAGATATGGCCGTTTGAAGGTACTTCAGGTCTGGATCCTATTTGTGCATATCCACGTGGTGGTCCCATGCATCTCAAAGTTTCACTCCCTCCTCTACACTCTTGACGTTGTGCCAAAGAGATATGTGGCAGCTTTCATGGGCCTGCTCTGTTTCCTTTGTATTCTGCCCAAGCCCCCTATTGGCAGAGACACTGTACCTAACCCGAGACACATGGAGTTCCAGCGCATGTTTGGGGACTACTTTTGGATTCTACCTTTTAAGTTGCACTGAAGAGACACGTGGCTCCTTTTGTGACTTTTCAATAGTCATTCTCCTTTCAGACCTTGTTTGGAAGGCTGGCTAAGTTTGGGAACCCTTTTGGATCTGCCCCTTGAAATAGTGCCAAGAGACATGTGGGGCCTTCCGCTGGACATGCTTATACTTAGCTGATTCGGTCCTAAAGTGAACTACCTACAGATCATCCCTTTAGTGAGTTAAAGGGGGCGACGATATATAATTCCAAAAAACTCCTTACTGGTGGGACCCTCATAGCCAGCTCCATAAAATGTGATGGTGGGACATGTGGCATCATCTGTGGGTTGCTTCTCCATTTCCTTTGTGTTTGACTTAGTCTCTTTTGTTTGGCGGGGGCTATATATCTTCGACTTGGGACACGTGGGAGGCTCATGTGCACATTTGGGACTACATTTTGGGTTGTGCCCTTTTGAAGTTGTGTCATTGCTAGGACACATGGCTCCTTCCACTAGCTCTATCCTCTGTTTATAATTTTCAACAGCCGAGGATTCTTGCCTTTTCTGGCTCTGGACACGTGGAGGCCAACGCTTGTTTGGGGACTCTGCTCCTCTAGATTTGGGTTGTTTTTGAATTTGTCATGAGGACTGACATGTGGCTCCTTCCATGCCGATTACCTTTATTACTTAGCCAATTTTATGACCGCCTACTTCCTTCTTTGACTTGACTACGTGGAGGGTTGGCGCATGTTTGAGATCTACCCCCAAATTATGACTTTTGAAGGAGTGTTGATTAGATGCATGGAGGCTTCCACAGGATTCCATTCTATTTGGCCAATTCAATGTGGTCGATTCCTACTCTGTCTTGAGATTCTAGCCAGGTGGTGATTTGGCACTCGTTGGGAACCCTGTTTTGGACTCCACCTTGGTGAAAAATACCTTCATGGGCTCACGGGCCCACACTTGAAAACTGCGCCATTTTGTGAAAAGTTGTAAAAGTTCCAAAATTCCCCGAAGACCTACTGGCCCGCATTTACAATTGGGAAAAATTTCCTCCACGGCCCCGTAGACCCGCTTAACAAACGAAAAATCCTCGAGCCCATCGGCTCGCATTTTCCACTTAGCACAAGTATTCCCTCCCGAGGCCCGTGGGCCCGCATTTTCCACTTATGCCTTTTGTGAAAAGTGTAAAAATGCAAAATTATCTCCCACCGCCCCGCCGGTCCGCAATTTTCCCATTGGCAAAAAATCTTCCCTAGGCCCGCCGGTCTGCTTTTGGCAAAAACTCCTTCCCAGGCCCACCAGCCCGTAACTTGAAAAATATGAAGAGTTAGAAGGACTTATTTACATTTTCAGAAAGGGGAAGAAATTTCCTATCTGATGAAGATGTTTTTAGGAAACCTTAAGTGCTTAAAATATATAAAAAATCATATTGAAGCACAAAAAGGGGGAAAAGCGGGGTTAGTTGACCAAAAATAAGAGTGACATTATTTCAGACAACAAGCCCTTGATTTTTGCTTGATGTGTATTAAACTAATTGCATTTAGGTGGTGTGTAGTCTCCCTTCCTTCACAAACTCGAATTTGGCCTTGTAGGCCACTTTTTGAGAATTTTTGAACACGTTTACCTTGTCCCTCACATGTCAAACTCTTCTACCAACCATACTTATGAAGTGTGGGGCTTATTTTGACCATTTATATTTAGTTTTTTAATGTAAAAGAGAAAAAAATTGCACTTTTCTACTTACCACAATTAATTTGTCCGTGATAAGCACGGAGTGCATGTTGGAATGTCATGTGCGCATGTCATAAGTCTTACATGTTCATTTATTGTATTGGGTTTGGTGTGTTGACTAGTTGAGTGGAATGGAGGGATGATGGAGTGGCATCCTACATGGAGCCACCTCATCATCATCACCTTCCTTTTCTATTTATTGGTTGAATTTGAAGGATTTTGGGTTACTTGTCTTATTTTCTTCCATTGCACTTTTGGAATTGGGAGCTTATTAGAGTTGAATTTTGGATTTTTCTTGGCTTGATGGTGTTAAAAAAGCTTGTTAGAGTGAAGAATCTTGGAATCTTGGTGGAGAGGTAGGCTCTCCACTTGTTTTCATTCTTTGATTTATGCATTTAGATGTAAAATTTGTGCTTGTTTGAATATTGTAAGAGTGTTGTGAATGTGGTTTTTTGTGGTTGGGTAGCTTTCCTTAAGAAGGGTGTGGGAGATGGAAGTATGAAACCATTAGGGAGTAAAAAGGGAGATGTGATGCATGCATTTTTTAGGGAGTGAGATTAGGAGTTTCACCTATGGGCAGTGAAAAGGAAAACATGGACATATTTTGACATATTTGTAAGGGGAGAGATAAGGAAGTGTTTGTTTGTTTGTATTGTGCATATGGATGGTTTTGGGTGAAACTCCTACTTCACTTGGGAGGAAAAATAAGTTTGTTCCAATATTCCTTGCTCCTTTTGGCTTGTTGTCAAGCCTATGTGTTGTTGGAAAGTTTGTAAATCTTGCTTTGTGTGTTTATTGGAACGTGTTGTTATTGTGGAATGATTGTTTTTGTGTGGAAGCCATCTTGTACAAGTTGTAAAATTTGAATTATACCCCTCATTTTTCTTTGGTTTTGGGGTTAGCACAAGGTTGTATAGATAATATATCATATCTAATCCTATATGCAATAAAAACATATATTCTAGTATAAGAAATATATAAAACAAGAGATATAAATCAACACCATATTTAACGTGATTCAACTAGTGTGGGCTAAATCCACCAAGAAACAAACCAATCTATTATCCAAATATTTTAGAAGATATAAAATGAATATTTATAGTCTTCCACATTGTCACATGTACAATAATTTATTTCTCTCAAGATTCTCCTTCTTCTCCAAGAATTATCTAACTCATAATTATTTTAACAATAATCATTAACTCTCTCACCTAACCCTAGTTTTCTAGCTTATAAATACCTTATAAAAACTTAGGTCACTTAACCATGCAATTACCATCAATAGATCTTCTTTAATACTAAAATTAGATCTAATTCCCGTGAGTTAAATAAAACACTCACACACAAGTAAATGACGCACATTAACCCTAACTAATTTTGGTTCCTACTTTCATGACCGATGCCAATCATAGGTGACTGATGTTGGCCCCTTTATAACCGATGCCAGTTACTATGTTTTCTAGCAAGTTTAATATATCATGCTAAATTGAAGTAATTGAGCTCCACATCTCAACAATCTCCCACTTGGAGATAAATTAATACACTATACTTATACAACATCATCCTTGGATTCTTTCCTTAGCATTGTTTCTTCCTCTTCAAGTCTCAATCTCGAAGACCAACAGAAGTGGAGTGTAGATCCAAATTCTCTTTTGCTAATGGATTTTTTTATCATATTCATAGGGTTTTCACTCATATGAATCTTCTCTATTTTTAGTGTCCCATCCTCCAATACCTACTGTATGAAGTGATACCTTAACTGAATGTGTTTCATCTAGAATGAAACAATGAGTTCTTTTCCAAATGAATTACACTCTGATTGTCATTGAAAAATTTACAATCATAGTTCTCCTTTCCAAACTCTTCCATAAAACTACTCATCCATATCATCTCTTTGCTAGCCTCTATAGATGTAACATACTATGCCTCTGTAGCAGAAAAAGCCACAACCTTTTGCAATCTTGGTATCCAGTTAAATTTCATCCCACTTACTGTGAAAATATATCTAGTAGTGCTCCTTCTACCATCCAGATCTCCATCCATATCCGAATCAACATAGCCACATAATGAATATCTGAACCTCATAGCATAAATGCATGCTAGATATCCCTTTCAAATACCTGAGTATCCATTGGACTCGCTTTCCAATGATCATTTTACCTAGATTGGCCATATATCTACTCACAACTACCTTTTGCTTATGTAATGTTTGGTCTGGTAAAAACCATAGCATACATGAGACCTCCCAAATGCTGAAGCATATGGTACTCATGTCATGTATTTGACCTCCTCATGTGATGAAGGACACTGATCTTTTATCAATTTGAAGTGTTCAGCCATAGGTTTACTAACAGGTATTTGAATTCTGCATGTTGAAACCTTTCTAACAACTTGTAGATATAATCCTCCTATGAGATAAATACAATTTTAATTTTCTTCCTGTATCTGTGTATTTACATGCTAAGGATTATTTTTTAAACTCCTAAATCCTTCATAGAAAATGTGTGAGCTAGCTTTCCCTTAAGCTCACCAATATCCTTCATACTAGATCCTACAATAAGCATATCATCCACTTACAGTAACAAATTAATATAGCTCCCGTTTTCAAACTTCTTGAAATAAACACAATGGTTAGATTCACATCTCAAGCAACCATTCTCATGCATTAAATTATCAAACGTCATGTACCACTACCTTAGAGCTTGCTTGAGCCCATATAGGATCTTTTTTAACCTGTAAAATAATTTCTCCTTACCCTTAACTTCATACCCAAAAAATTGCTGCATGTAAATATCTTCATCCAAATTACCATGAAGGAAATCCATCTTCACATCTAGTTTCTATGAATGCAAATCATCTACTACAAATAAACTCAATACAGTACATATGGAAATCATTTTAACAACTAGAAAAAATATTTCACCAAAGTCAATACCTACTTTCTATGCAAATCCCTTTACTACAAGCCTTGCATTGTACCTTTTCTTTCCACCCTCTTCTTTCTTGATCCTATAAACCCATTTGTTATGCAATGTCCTCTTTCCTATTAGTAACTTAACCAAATCCCAATTCTAGTTTTGTTCCAAGGATTCCATCTCCTCATCCATGTCATGCTCCCACTGAACGTGGGTCTCATGCTACATTGCTTCTTCAAAACTTTTTGGTTCACCATTATCAGTAAATAATAAATAAGATAGAGAAGGTGAAAATATTTCTTGAGGTTTACTTACCCTTTGTGAGCTTCTCATAGGATTTTGGGGTACCGAAGGCTCATACTGGACCTCCTAGACATTTTTTTCCAATTTTGACAGTGACTGACACCAGTCACCTGTAGCTGATGCCAGTTCTACTAACTGATGCTGGTTTTTCACTTCTGTAACCAATACCAGTTTAGCTGACTCATGCCAATCAAAGGTTAACTGAAACCAGTTACTATGTAACCCTCTAGGTATGAGTTTTAAATCCGAGAGTTCATTTTCATTCACAAACTTCTCAACTGGTTTGTCCTTGGGTACCAAAATTTGATCCTTGTACATTCTCTTTTCATTTCATTCAATGACAAGACTCCTAATAATTTTAAAATTATCTAAATCCCAAAAACAGAATCAAAAATCACTAGATCTATAACAATTAAAGTGCATCTCTTGGATTTTTTTATCCAGTTTGTTTATATTTTCATTATCAATATGCACAAAAGATTCTGAACCAAAAGTTTTAAGAAAAGAAAGATCTACATCTTTTTTAGTCCAAGATTCCTCTATGGTATTCCTCCAGTCTAGTGAACTTAAAGGCCCACGAGTTAATCAAATAAACTGTTGTATCAACTACTTCTGCCAAAAACTGTAACGAAAATCTAGCATGTAGCCTCATACTTCTAGCACATTCAATGATTGTCTTGTTCATTCTTTCTGTAACACCATTCTCATGTGGTGTTCTTGGAACCATAATTTATCTATGTATTCCATTCACTAAAAAATAATCATTGAAATCCTTGTTTACAATATTCACCACCATTTTCATATCTAAGGTGCTTTAACTTTGAATTTGATCCATTATCGCCAAGGTATTTTCATCTTTTAAAAGTCTCAAAAACATCAGATTTATGTTTAATACAATAAACCCATAACTTTCTTTTAACATCATCAATGAAAGTAACATAATATTGGGATCCTCCATGAGAAGCTACTTGGGTTGGTCCCCACACATTTGAGTGTACAAGCTCCAATTTCTACTCCTTATTAGTTTCTAAAACTTTGATAAATCCAACTCTCTTTTGCTTTCCAAAGACAAAATGCTCACAGAAATCAAGATTTAAATCTTTCAAATCTAATAATGTACCCTTAGCCTTTAAGATATGTATTCCTTTTTGAATCATATGGCCTAATTGATTATGCCACATGTATGCATCTAAATTTAAAGTAGATAACAAAGATAGATAAATATAACATTTTTACCTTCTTACCTCTTGCCACAACAAAAACACCTTTGGTGAATTTCCAAGAGTCTGTTGTGAATGTAACCATGCAACCATCTTCACCTAGTTTCCCTACATAAATAAGATTCCTCTTAAGGATTGACACATGCCTCACATCTTTAAATACCCATGTATTTCCATTCTGTAATTTTATATGAACTTCCCCTTTACTAGTAATACTGCAAGGTTCATCATCACCCAAATAAACATTCCCAAAATTTCCCTAGGCATAATTTCTAAAATAACCCTTATTAGGGGTTGCATGGAAAGAAGATCCTGAATCTAAAACCCATGATTCTATTCTATCATCCAAATAAAGAATACGAGAATATTGCATTGCTTCTATTGCAATATATGCCTCTTTATTTTCCTCTTTACCTTTGTTTTGGTGTTGATTCTCTTTATCCTTTGACCAATAATATTTCTTTGTATGTCCTTTCTTTCCACATTTCCAATAGTTAATTCCCTTACCTCTAGATATAGATCAGCCATCCCTTGAATTTTATTTCCCATTATTCTTACTCTTGGATCACTCCTTCTACATGCCTCTTCTTTTTGCACTCAAATCATTCCTAGATGATGATTCCTCTATACTTTTCCTATGAATTTATTCATTCCAGATTATACTAACCACATCATCAAACTTCAAAATATTATTAGTAGATGTTGTATTACTAACAACCATTACCAATTTATCCTAAATATCAGGAAAAGAACATAAGAATAAGAGTTCTTTCACTTCATCATCAAATGGAATATCAAATAATTTTAACTGATTTACAATAGATCAGAAATCATTCAAATGACTAGATGCAAATTCACCTTCATGCATTTTAGAACTAAATATTTTCTTCATCAAATAAAATGTATTTGAAGCACTAGGTTTTTCATATAAATTAGCAAGATATTTCATTAACTCTACCATAGATGTTGTAATATTGGAAGCCACAGATACTGTCATGATCAATATTATAGATCCTAAAGCCTTTCTATCAAGAATCTTCCATTCTTCATCAGGCATATTCATAGGTCTAGACTTTTCATCCAATGGTAAGTAAAAATATCTTTGATACACATAATCCTTAATCTACATCTTCCATAATTGATAATATCGGTCGTCAAACTTCTCTACCTTGTATTTATTTTCTTATTCCATTTATGTAGCTCCCACTCAATCAGAAAACCCTCTATGAGTAAACATTTCAACACATAAAACCCTCAAACAAATCTCAGATACCAGTTGTTTGGGTTAGCACAAGGTTGTATAGATAATATATCAGATCTAAGCATACATGCAATAAAAGTGAATATTCTTCCAGAAGAAATATACAAAATAAGAGATATAAATCAACACCAGATTTAATGTGGTTCACCCATTCTAGGATACATCCACCAAGAAACAAGTCAATATATTATCCAAAGATTTCATAAGATATACAATGAATATTTACAATCTTCCACACCTCTCACGATGTATAATACTTTATTTCTCTCAAGATTCTCCTTCTCCAAGAATTCTCTTTCTCAATTTTTTTTTTCACAATAATCATTAACTCTCTCAATCCTTACTTCTAAACCCTAGGTTTCATGCTTATATAGGCATATAAAAACTTAGGGAACTTATCCGAACTTATCATGCAATTACAATTAATAGATCTAATTTAATTCTAAATTTATATATAATTCCCATGAGTTAAATAAAACACCACATGTAAAGGTAACCAACACTGGTTATCCCTAATCGATGTCGCTTCTTACTTGTTTGACCGATGTCGATCATAGGTGACCGATTTCGTTCCCTTCATAACCGATGCTAGTTACTATTTTCTCCAGCAAGTTTGATATATCCTATTAAATTCAATTAATTGAGCTCCACAACTCAACATGCAATTGTGTGAGAAAGATGATTTTATTATGAATAGGTAGTGGAAGAGGGCATTGAGATACTGATTCACTTTCTATGAGAGGTGTGTAATTATGTGTTGGAGCTAGAAGGCTTGGCATGATAGGCACATCAAAATCAAGTCATTTGTATTTGGAAAGATGGTACTTCTGTATGACTCCACGTGTTGTACACCACAAAGAAAAGTTGAAGGTCCATTAGTTGCGACTCTTTATCATGACCAAAATACTTGAATCAAATGCATGTCAATTACAGGCTCTAGATGGAACCTTGTTTCCTAGTTACTTCAATGGGAGTACATTGAATCCCTATTATAAATAAGCTTCTTTTTGTTTGTAATAATATAGTATTTTCCACTTAGATATAATTTTCTTTCATGTTTTGTTTTTGTTATTATTTTTTTATTTTAAAAATAGTCACTCACAAGATCTACTTCCTATTTATTGATATGATACACAAAGTATAAGGTAGATGCATGTATGTCTATTGAAAAATAAAATTGGAGTAGATACAACGTTGTGTGTGAGATTGTTTAATGGAAGGTGTGTGTTGAATAAGAAATGAAGACACGCAAGGCAAAGGAAAGTTTCATAGGTTTCTATGAAGGATGGTACATAGTGGGAGTTTCTAAGGGGGAAATCCAAGTGAAATAGAGGAGGTGTAATATAATGCAGAGAAAGATGGGTTGTGATTTAAGTAAGTGCACACATAAGTGTCTACAGGCTTGCAAAGTAGTTGATGTTCTAGAAGGTTATGATTGGTGTGCATTGAAAATAAAGGCATGGGATAATGTAAAAATTACCTTAGGAGAAAAATGGTGGTTTAAAATGAAAAGGTACTATTAAATCTTAGAGGTGGGAAAAAAACATGTTAGTAATGAAAAAATTAAGCCGACAAAATTTTCAAAATATGAAAAAAAACTATAAAAAAGGGAAAATCAATTCATTTGTTACCTAGCATTCGAAGCTAATCAAGAAAATAAGAAACTAATAAACCAATCAACTAAGTTCAAAAGATTTATTTGAGTAACAATCAAACCTATGTAGTGTACAAAAGACTTCAGGGTAGATCTCCTTGTGGAAAGTTTTACTGAAAAGTGGAAAATGGGGTGGAGGGTGTTGTGACGTGAGGGTTTAACATTTGGAATTAAAGGTTATGGATAAGGAAACTTAGGGTACACAAGAAAAACACTCAATAATTCTACTTTGGCATCACCCCAGGGAAGGGGCAAGGCCAGGGCTAGGTTAAGATGAACAAGGAATAAGACCCACCAGAGGAGATGTATTCAGAAATGTAGTACCCACTAAAAGTAATTATAGCAGAATCATAGGCCTAAAATCTTGCAAAGTGCAAAATCAATGAATTCAACCATAGGGAACTAAGGAATGAATTCATGTTAAAAAAATACATGTTGTGAGAGATTCTAACTAGGAATGAGGAGTGGTAGTTATTAATTGATTACTCAGTGAGAAAGAGTCTAGAAAATTTAGGGGTTCTACAATTCATTTGAATTTCCCTACTTTTGAAGTTTTGCACGCCTCTTTCAATGGAAAATTTCAAGGGTGCATGAGGAATACTTATAATTCGCTAGCCAAAGGATAAGAATTATAACTTTGTTGATTGAGAAAATTATTGGGTTGTAAAGATATAGGTGAAGACCTAGACCTAGATCTACCAGACAAGGCTAAGATAGACGAGATGGAAACTAAGATAAAATATGAAAGGAGAAGTTGAGAAATGAAAAAAGATAAAATTATAGATCACGTGACTAGGGTAGCATTTTAGGCTAGTATGTTATGAACTTGACACCTAAGAATGATGGGGTAAGGTAAATAGGAAATCCCTCTATATCACACACAAGGTGGTGCATAATACCTAATACAACATTGCACAATTCATTATAGGTGGGATCATTAACAATGCAAAATTACATAATGAGGAAGGACCCATGATAACATGGGGCTAAATTCTATTTTTCATTATATTTTTGGAAGTGACTATCCATACAAACTAGTCAGATGAAGACATGTGGGTGTGTCCTACAGAAGACGAGTCCCCTACCATTCAATTCACAAAGCTTACATGTGAAGGGGGATTTAATAAATAGTACAAGGAACACTTAGAAAAATGGTATAGCAGGATGCATGTAACATTTGAAAATGAATGTTACATTCCTAGGGAAGTTAGGGGTCAGGAAAATTTGTAGTAATGTAACACTTTAGCCTTGCATGATTTATGATGGTCAATGCAAAGACAAGACTATGGTGAAAAATTCCCTTTGCATTCACAACAAGGTATTTCAAATGTATAATGAACAAGATTAGTGACATGTAAAGGATGTATTTTCATGTAGATAACGTAGAATTGCATTGGTATATGCTATGCACCACCAATAGGTATACACCCGGGCCTACATACTTGGAAACCATCAAGATGGATACTTTGGACTTGAACATGATGTTGAATGTTACAATCAATGGAATGATATATAGGGTTTTTGCAGTTTTGTGCCCAAAACACAAGGAGGAGTAAAAATTGAGTTATGTGACACTCTTATGCCTTAACATGAAGAAAAGTTTTATGTCTCATCCTAAGATAAGCTGAGAGGAGTTTCAATTAGAAGAGGAAGAAGAAGACAATGTTTTTCTTTACCATGCATGTAGAAGGGAAATGCACTACAAAAGGAGGAATCACAGTGAGGGTACATGACCTTCGCATCTAGCCAAAGAGAGTCCACTAAGGACTAAGAAGGGGTGTGTAAGAACTCAAGTAGTCTCTAGTTATGAAGACATGGAGGAGAAAGTGGTAGAGGAGTTTGAGAAAGAGAAGGCCACACATGAGGAAGAAAAATATATAGCATTAAATGTAGTGACTAGCCTAGAAATAAGACAATATCTGAGAATCCCATGTAAGAAGAAGAAACCAGTCTTTGAAGAGGAAGAAAAATGAAATAATTTTACGTTTATGAAACTTATGTGATCAGATAAGATAAGGGTGCTAGAGGGGAAACAATCATAGGGCATTTATCACTAAGGAAACTGAGGACCAAGGCTAAGGAAGTCGTGAAGAGAAGACCTCCCCAATCACCACACATGGAATTTGTTGATGATCCTACAAAGGTGTTGAGGGTGAGATTTTAGAGCATGGCCTGCATAGAGAATTTGTTAGGGTGGCACCTACTTGAAAAATAAGGAGGGATCTTGCCCACAAATAAAATCTTATCTTGGAATATACATATGTATGTAGAATATTCAAAGTTTGAAATTAGTAATAAGTTTGAATCTACATTAGAGTTAAATAAGGAGCCAAGTAATAAGTACAAGCATGTGGACCCTATGTACTTAACCAATGAGCATGCATGCAACACATTGAAAAAAATGTTGATGTTAGAATGTCAATACGAATGTTAATATTAATGGATAAGGTAAAAGTAGGCTAATGTTAATACTCATGTATAGAGGACAAACTAATAATGAGTGCGAGGTAGAGAGCCTAAAATACATGAATATCAAGTGTCAAAAATATTGAAGCACACTAAAGAGGTTTATGACAAGAATGGGGTCTTTACTGAAGAAAAATTATAGCCTTCATTACCCAAAACAAAATTTATATGCTTTGAGCCATAGCTCGAACTGAATTCACTAATGAGAGTTTTAGTTATCTCAAATAGGCTGGGTTGGAATGGCGCTGACTTCACCCCCAACATCAAGAGTGAACCCCATAATTTTAAACCCCCCTTCTAAACTTTAACCGACCCTTTAGAAACATTTATGAAAGAACTAGTTAAAAAATGTGTAGTTAACCGAACCATGATAATATCTGTTGAGCTTGGCTGCTATAAGCTTCATGCAAGTCAAGGAATCTTTATCATATATAGGTGGAACACACACACACACACACACACACACACACACAGTGACACACTATCACACACACACACATGTCACTCAAATGAGAAGGATACAATCTCAAGGTCATTCATATTTAAGCAACCCAAAACTCAAAATAAACCAGAATAAATAGGGATGAGGTAGCGGTGTAAAACCTGAATTGATAAAATCTATTTAGGGGCACATTGAAGTTTTAGGTGCAGTACAATAACCTATAAAATCTTCATTTGGAACATATGCATATGTTAGAAGGAGTGAGTTGTTGAAACTATCACCCTGGTCATCATGAGTACTCATCCAAGGGTTTGCGATTCATTCCATGAGCTTCATCCTCCTGACCAAATATCAGGAATTCTAGAAAATGGAACCTGAGAAAATGATACAATAGGAGCTTGCATAGTGGAAATGACATTTTAAGGCTGAGTTGAATGTAAGGATTTCAAGAGCTCCTCTAGTCAAACCTAAAGGTCTGATGTGACTACATAGGAATTTATTATTTAGATCCATAAGGGTGTCATTCTTTGAATATTATATTATTCATTTATTCATTTGATGGCGATAATTTAAGAAAGCCATGTTTCTGAGGATGACCAATGTATTTAGTGTGGGGTAATGTTAAATGGGGTGTAAGGGCTTAGACCATGTTGTGTACCCTTCACACTTTGGGTATTAAACCATGCTAATATGATTTATTTTAAACTAGAAGATTATTAATCTTACCTAATAAAATTTTAAATTTAATTCGGGGCCATTCAATAAATAGATTTAATAAGACCTTTGGGTCTAAATAACAAAGTGTACAATGGACTAATATTTGAATTAAGTATTGGAACTTAATAAAGGAAATTAAATCAAAATATTTCAATAGTGTTGGGTCAATAGTAATTAATTATTATCTTTGTTCTGAATGCCATATAATTGTTTAATATTTTATAAGCAGAATTTAATTAAAATCCTAGCTAAGGCCTGGTAACCTTTCAAAAAAAAAATTATGTCATAATTTTCACAGTTTTCTATTGGGGTTATCATGGATTTATGTGGGAAAATAGTGGGCTTTACAATATTAAAGGCTACAAAAGAGGAGAAGGAGGAGTGAAAGGTAGCAGAGGGCGTTATATGGGGCGGGGGTCACAAAGGGGGGGGGGATGTGAGGTAGGGGACAAGGAGCAAAGGGTACTATTTAGTTTTTCAAGATAATAGAAGAGGAGAAGAGGAAATTTTAGCGTAACAACGGAATGAAAAAGGAGGTGAAATTTGAAGGGCAAACAATGAGGGAACTCTAGATATTGTTGTGAAGGTAAGTCCACGTCTTTCATTACTGCTAATGTCAATAGTGGATCTTTGAAATAAATTAAGTCCTTGAGATTTTTGGAAAGATAGTTCCCAAGCCAATTTTAGTGGTCATTTTCTATGATTTCCTCTGGAAATAGGTGGTATTGGAACGTTGAAAGGGTTGTTGACATCTAAGTAAGGGCTAGTGTATAGATCTAATTTGATGACAACAAATAAAGGGAAATCTAGAGGAGAAGAGGAATATTTGTACACAATTTCTACGACAGAGCCAACAAAACTGAAACACCTATTAAAACAACCCACTTGAGATCCAAGAATAACCTAGGATTGGTTAGGAAAAATTATGGAATAATTGTTTTTGATTAAAAGGATTTACAACCATGTTACAAGACAACAGCTGTCACTAACAGGTTCTGGAACAATTCAATTCTAATAGAGTATACTTTTCTTTTATTCATAATTATTAGAGGTCACAAGGTCCAAAATTTAGGGTTAGAATTTTTAATTAGGTTCAAAGGGAAAATTCCTCACCAAACCCACTCTCTAATAGGGTTAAAATTTCAACTTGATTTTTCTCATACTTAATGCATTCAAAAATTTTGTAAATAACTCCCATTGGATAGAAAATTTCCTCACCATTTCAGTGATATAAAGAAGTCCTCCTAACTCATATTTTTCAAGTTATGGGCTGGCGGACCTTGGGAGGAAAATTTTCCCAAGGGTGAGCTTGCGGGCCTAAGGAAGAAAAATTTCCCATACACGGACCAGTAGAGTGAGGAGAATTTAGCACTTTTTCCCTCTTCAGTGAAAAAGTGTGATTTGCCTCCGTACACCCACGAGATTGAAGAGGACATGTGTCAAGCTCTTATTAGCGTGTGGAAAACAGACTTGCAGGGACACATTCAAATTTAAGATATTCAGGTTTAAAAATGCAAGGGGATTAAAATCCATGTGTGCCTCTGTTGCTCCCAGGTTCTGACACATGTCATGATTTTATTCACTACGGGTCATCGGGTCGGCGGAGAGATTTAGGAAATTATGCCAAAAAGGTTTAAAAGCTTAAGTTTTCAAGTGCACTTGCTTCTCCGCCGACGCCTCGTGATGCCACGCGACAACACTTGATTGGCTGTGGGTTGATGGGGAGGAGGAGGGAAATTAGAAAATTTTCCCATAAAAATTCTAAAACACTAAGGTCAAAATGGATATTGCGCCTCCGCCATTGCCCCTCAAGCCCATGTGGCAACTTCTGATTGGCTGCAGGATGACGGAGATGCGGGGCAAAGTTAGAAAATTTTCCTGAATTTTTTTTTAAAAATTAAGTTCAAATTTTCAGCCCACAAAAGGTGGCAAACGGAAAATGCGGGGGTGGCGGGTCCGCGGGGGAAATTTTTCCAAAATTTCTTTTTGACAGTTAGATTAATTTTTGAAGCCAAAATGAAGTAAAACTTCAAAAGGCCATAACTTTTTATAGAAAGCTAGGTTTTGGGAAAATGAGGACTTTCTGGAAAGATATCGATGCCCTATTTCATAGAGATCATTAATTTTATATTTTGATAAATTTTAAGGGGTCAGTTTTAATAAAACGTCCTACAGGATTATATAGAGCGAGCTGGTAAATTTTAACTTGTTAGATCTGTTCAATTTGGTCTCCCTCCTATCCCAAAATTTCAAATAGACATGGAGGATTGTTTCTAAATGGATTTAAGGAAGGATTCAAGGTTCAATTTGTCTAAATGATTTGCAATTTGAACATTTCCATTTCTTGACAAAAAACGACAACAAAATGGTTTGAGCCGGATTTTGCTAAGTTTTGACATATTTCCTTAAGTGTTTTAGCCCAAATTGAATTAATTTACATCATAATATGTTCAATTTTAATGTTTCATTTTTACTTCTTGAATTGCATGTTCAAACTGTTCATTTTAGATAAATTATTTTCCAGGATGAAATTCAAAATAGAGATCAATTTCTAAAGGATTTGTTTATCATTTTTCACATTCCAAGTATGGAGATTCATTTACATTCCATTGTAATACATTTAAGTGATTTAATAAAACCATTTAAAGATCCAAAATACAAGGTCTGATTTCTAATTTTTAACATATTTCAAAATACAAAATATTACCATTCCTTCATATGCGTTTCTGTCTGTCGAAATTTCCAAACAGAGGTTTCATTTCACAAATTGATGATCAATTTCAATGCAACAATGCAAATTGAAGAAAATTATTGCAATCCTTTATTGTTTAAAAAAAAACAATACAAATTTACATCTTTCAATTCCTTGAATGCAAATAACAGATTTCCAATTTCTTTCTTTCAAATGATCAGAACATAGTATATCTTTGAAAATAGAACCATCAATTACATAATTTTTCTAAAAAGAAGTTTTACTTGAGTGTTTTACAGTTTATCCTTAGTTTAATTTATGTGCATAAAGTCTTCAATTTAAGGGTTTAACCATTTATTCATTGCATGACTAAAATTACTAAATTTAAAGATGTTCTATTTCAATAGTAACAAGAAAACACTATAATACTAATTTTCCCCCAAAATTGTTTTCCACTCAAAGGAAGAAATGAAACTTAATCTATTTATAATTATCATCGTTTCCTTTTCAAAACAAATGCAATTTTTCTAACAAGATACCTCATTATAATTTGATACATCCTTCCATTTCAACTATGACTATTTACATAAGTTAACCGCAAGCAAGTTATTATACATTTAAGTCTTACTAATAAAACATTCTCAAAGGTTTACATCGTCTAAGTTTTCCTTCATTCTTACCAAAATACCACTTCCACAAATAATAATGAACTTCTTCTCTTTTGAGCATAGCTCATTTCTTACAATGTAAAAATATTTGTTTCTACAATACATTACAACTTAATAAACCAAAATATACAATGCAACTTTTCTTTCAAATACAAATACTACTAGTCTTCCACCTTAACTGAAAATTATAAGAAAGGTTTTATCACAAAGAATTTATTTTGACTTCACAAAAGTTCCAAGTGCCATTTCTTTAATAATATCTCCACCATTTCTTCACTTGATCAAAACAAAAAAAATGGGGGAGAAGAAACATTCTCCACCCAACCAATAATTCAATAAGGAGAAGAAGTTATCCTCCTCGTTGGCCCTCGAGGCCCAACCAAAATGAAATAAAGGATGGATCTAACTCATGGAAACTACACAATGCTTCAACATCACAACACAACATTTCACAACCATATAACACACATTCAAAACAAGATACAATCACAAGAATGTAACTTATCAAAATACACAAGGATTGAAATGCAAAGCTAATGGCGCAAGGATCTACGAGGAGACAACTTATGCCTCTGAATGGGATTAGGTGCCAACCTTAAAAATCTCCAATATACATCATAAAACCCCTACAAAACTCTTATGCATCCCTCAATATCCTCTTATGCCTCTCACAAACTCTTATGCCTCCCTACAATCTCTTATGTCTACCTCAAAAGAATCAAGTAAGAAATGCAAGCATTTTCTTATCCAAGGTGGGGCACCCAACAAAACTCCCTCCCAAAACATGAAATAAACTCTTATGCCTCCATAAATATAAAATCCCTATAGCCTTCTCATACACCATACTTAAGAATTATACCCAAGAACCCAACAAGAATACCAAAACATTCAACAACATACAAATATACACATATAAGAGAAAACAAATTAAAAAGGGGTGTAGTTCCTACCTTTCCATGGTAGAAATTGATCAATGGATCACCATCCAAGTTCCTTCAAGCTCAACCCAACTCCAAGAAGCTCCAAAACACCACAAGCACTCCAAAACTCTCCAACTCCAAAAATACAAAAGCACAAATGAAATGAAGTAACCCCCAAACAAACAAATAAACTTGCATATATAGAAAAAGGAGAGAGGAGGGTGAGGTGGCTCCATGTAGGATGTCACATTAATTATCATCAACTCCACATCACAAGTCAAACCTTAACCCCGATGCACAATAAATTAGTGGTTGAGAGGAATGATAAGTCTCATATAAACACAATCCAAATCCACACCCTCTAAGGACTAAATTAAACTACATGTAAGAAAAATGCAATAAATATAACTTTTTGTCTTATAAAAAACATAATGGGGTCTATTTTTGACCCTCTAATCCATAGGTAGGGTTGGTATATGAAATTAAGAGGTGTGGGACAAACTTAGCTTGTCCCACAAGCCTCCAAAAATGGCCCTTAAGCTCAAATATGAAATTCCAAGGTGAGGTAGACTATACAACACTCAAAGTTACTTACACTCAATCAAAATCATAAAATTCAAAGGATCAACTACTCCAATAAATGACCTTTTTTGTCACATCCCCAAATAACTTAATATCATGTGTAAACACCAAAATTGGGTCACACTCCCCTAGGTCCGTCAAAAAATAACCACCTCACACACACTGACCTAACCATGGGCCCTTTCACCCCACTCTAATATTAATTTAAATAATTTAATTAAATTAATTTATGATCTCACAAATATCTATTATTTAAATATCCTAATTGGATAGTGCCCACAACACCACCTAACCTATACACATCATCAAGCCACCTCACCTTAAGACTTATTCTTAGTATGTTGCCATAAATAACTAAGACCTACCCAAACCCTAAAAATCAAAGCCTTTATTCCCTCTAACCACATTCCCATCTGTTACAAGGAAGCTTCCATTCTAATCTGTAGAGAAAAGTGAACAAGATCTAAGAAAATCAAAGGGATCTGCCCATTTTAGAAAACCTAGGAAATTTCACCCTAACTGACGCCGGTATCCTAAACCACCACCGGTCAACCCAGAATCACCATCAATTACCATTTAACTCCCAAAAATACCTTATTTCAAGGTTAGCACATTTCGAAGAGATTGACACATCTTTTGAGAACAAAAAGATGAAACTAGAGTTGCATGCAAGCAGAACAAGCATTCGTACACGCATCAGAGCACCCATATCCAGCATTAAAAGCGCCCACAGAGCAATCTGTCTTCACGAGAGCATCCTGGGAAGCGCCAGCACCACATCAAGTTCCTTCCATTTGATCACCCACCATTTCCAACTAGACATCAATCTCGTACAAACAATAAGTGCTTCATTAACCAACACTTTTCCATTTATCATTTGGTAGATTCTTTTACTTCTGTTATTAGTTTCTGCTCCCATTTCATTCCACCACCATTTACCTCCATGCAAACTTGACCATCCTGTTACCTACACCCTTGAACTTCCCATACCTAGATTTTAATCATTTTTGTACATACCTGAGACCCACACGAACCTTGCCATTACCTTCCCTTTCTATATAGCCTCAAATCTATCACCCCACCAAGTTTTTATTGAGTTTCTTGTACCACAACCATACCGACGTCAGTTACCCACAACCGTCTCTAGTTAAACTAAACCGACATCGGTCATACCAGACCAACGTCGGTCTCTGTGTTTTTAACTAGAAACCAAGAATAGAGCTTCCACTCTCTACCCAATACCCAAAACGGCCCAAAACTTGACCCTAACCAATACCTGTATTCTGACATAGACCTTGACCTTCAGATTTAGTCATAGTTTAGCTTGTTGTGAATGAATTTAATTATTGTAGACAAATGAAATACCTAAATCATTTTAACTACAGTAGGATTTCCTTTATTGTTAGCATTAAGTTTTTTTAAACAGTGGATTGACAACTGTCTAGGAAGTATCATACTTCCTAGATATATCATATGTTAGGCATTCCACTACATATATTGTTTAACTTTTATTTAGTGGTCTTGTTTCCATTTCAGGTAGTTCCTCCAGGAAAAAGGAAGCTCTCACGATTAGCTGTGGATTAAGACGTCATACGCACACAACAACCTACTACCAACATTTCAAAAAGTATTCCTCTTAGCCCTTTACCCTTATCTGTGTCGTCAACATTCGAAGAAATGATCTAGAATCAAGTGAAACATTTTGGCACACCCAGTGGGACCCACTCAGGATTCTTGTGCATTCTTTCATTTCTAGGGGAAAATTCATATGTTTTTTTCCTCTCTAAAATGCTCTTACATTAAAATTTATCCACTGGAACCTTCTCTTCTTCTATTGCCTAAAAAAATAATCGTATTTTGGTGCTTTAAAATGAATATTTCTTCCCTTTCATTAGTATCGCATTAGTGAAAGAGGATCCCTTCTCCTGTTCATCTTTTTGTGTCACTGAATTCAAAATTTTGATTTGGGTTTAAAAATCATTTCATTTCATTCTGCCTTTCTGCATTAGCTCACATTAATTGAGGGCTACTGTACGTCGGAAAAGCGACAAGCGAGTGTGGGAATCTACAGGTAACTCTTTCACGTACCCGACCTCTCGAGGTCGTGCCGAGACAGCCGGTGGGCATGGAATATTCATGGGATGCAGACAGACTAGTTAGGCAATCTAATGTCTTCGACACGCACTAGTGGAATTTGTGAATCTAAGGCAAAGAAGGCCCTTCTAACCTGGACTGGTGTGATAGATCGATCGGCAAGGATGACTGCTCAAAGGCTCCAATCAATATCGAGCTCTGGCGTGATTCGATCTATGGGTTGTGGAATACGTGGGAAATGACCTGGGATAGTTTCGTGTATGTCTCCAGATAAGGTCATATGGTGGATGGTGGAAACAATTGACTCTACGGATGATTCTCTGGCCTAGTCCAGAATTCTCTAGCTTCGTTAGCTGCTATATCTAGTAAGGACAATTGTTCGATGATGATGGGTGGAAGTGGAGTGGATTGGAATACTAGTGTGCGTAGGCCAATGTTTATATCCGATTGACTTATGGATTCGTTAGGCTGTGGGACTTGTGGGTCACAACCGTAGACTCTTGGTTGTTGCAGTTCTGTTATGGTCATATACGAAATCAAGTCCTGATTCCTAGTATCCAGTAATCATATGCTTTCTCAGCTTCTATGTTTAGGACCAACAACTGCGTGATTTTCTCATAATATCTCACAGGCGTTCGTGCAACCTGGATCCTTAAACTAGTATCTATGTCTGTGAGAGTGTCTCCTGCACCTGGCTGTGGGACCAAAGGATCACAACCAAAGGTTTGTTCTCTTTCGAACCCTTCTACAGTCATGCGAATGTTTGCCTAGGGTAATCTGTAGTTTGGTTGATTTGACCAAAACGTGTGTGCTTGGTCGTCTTCTATATTTAACCCTCTCAACTGAGAACTGATCAGTTGTAAATCTGTTGTTGTTTGGAAGAATTGTTGAGATTTTGGTCTATGTCAACTATTGCTGTGATGAGGTTTGGTTGAGGCACGATTGGCTCGAATATGTATTCTCTGGGCTCCCGAGGTCCCGTGATTGTCATACGAAAACGAAATGTAAATCTAACTTATAACAGAGCAAATTCTAACTACATAGAATAAACCTAAAACATATGTAACCTCTACTGTTCTGAGAAATATCTTAAGAATTTTAGTAAAGCAGCTATTTAAACGTATCTAGAAATAACAACTAAATAACAATTTAAAACAAACAAGATAACCGAGTGTAGTTATTTGTCTGTGCGATTTGTAGATTTATTCTAAATAATGCAATAACTTTCCTAGTCTATTTGCAAGATTCTCGATCCTACCTCAGAAGTGAGGAATGAATCATAGTTTCTCAGAAACTATCAATCCTCACAGCTTCCCTGGCAATATCGAGAATTGAATTTACTGAAATGAAGCAATTAACTACCTTATTTGATATGATTCTAACTAGAACTTTGAAAGCTAGAACCTGGATTCCGCAGAACAGTGGCGAATCCGATGGTGTATGTGATCTTGTCCCCTCAGTATGATCTCCTCGTTCTTTCGTGTTCACGTGGATCTAGAAAAGCGTGTAATGCCAGCATCGACAGAAATAGATATTGGGACAAGGACAGCTCAGAATGCAGACTGAAAATGCGAGTAGGAGAGGGATAGCGCAAGAGTACAGAGCTTGGCTTATGTAATTCCTAGCGGGATTTTACTGCGAGTCATGCAACATAAAGTGACCAGAACCTGAAACTACCTGAAACTACCCTAAGTTTGGATAAAACAACAACACTGTTTGCACAAGCTGGATATGTGGCTTACCAAAGCTGAACAATGCTAACTAAGCAAAATGAACTGAAACTATGGCTTAAACAAGATAAAAGACTGAACTATGAAAATCTAAAGTGAATTCAGACCTGGATTGGATAAAACAATAACACTGTTTGCACAAGCTGGATATGTGGCTTACCAACAGCTGAATAATGCTAACCAAGCATGCAAATGAACTAAAACAAGTACTCTAAGCAAAATTATAGCTAAATCTAATGCAAAGAGAAATTCAGAGACAAACTTCAGACCATTTGTTTGTGCACAAACCATTTATTTATAGCTTTCATTCACCCAAAGATCAAAACCAAACTGAACTCTAAAAACCATAAACAATGGCCAAACACTATTCCAGGGGACCAAAAACATAAATGCATGCCCAAGTCGGCAAGGAAAGCTGGTGAAACATTGATCTTTTACGTGAGTCACGTCAAAATGCTTTCTGGAAAATGCATGCAGGACCGCCGCTCTGAGCAGGGCGGCGGTCACAGGACCGCCGCCCTTTTTCGTCACTGAAGATCAAAAGGCCAAGGAAAGAGGGAAAAAGGGGAAAACAAAGGGCGCGGGGGCTAAGCGGGGCATGTGGGATGTTAACGCATACTCCGAGGGCTTTTCTAGATCCCGAACACCTTGCGAGGAGACCTGTATCATCATTGGGGAGCTTGTTACACTGTTCCGGTAGTACAGTACCTTACAATTTTGGGTACGTACATATTGCCCCCTCGGAGAAGCGTTTTAGCCATGAAGAGGCATAAAACGGTGGGTCCGAGTATGGCAGTCCCGAAATGGGAAGTTTAGAAGTTATACCTTACACGTCCGTGTGTTGAAATGACGCCATCCGAAATTCCCGCTACCTGCAAAATGAAAAGAGAACTCAAGTGCAGATAGATACAATAATTTGGAAAATAAACGCTAAAATAATAGGGAATGAGAACGTACCATTCGTGCAGGGATAGGAACTTACCTCCATCAGTGCTCCAAACCTATGAAAAAGTCTTTTAAAATGAATCAGGGCGCTATATATATGAAAGTGGGCCCATTTTCCTATTCATTTGCGCGAGTTGATTTGATTGTTTTTGAGCTCTGGGACCCACGGTGACGGTTTCTTGCGTGAGTAGAGTCAAAACGTCCGCAGCGAGATCGTGATCATGCCTCCATGTGCGGAACACCGCCCCGCTAGATCACAGGTTGGTTTTCTTTAATTTTGTGTTTTTTCCCCCTTAAATTTGAAATGCTAAATTTGTTGTAATGGGGGGGTCATTTTTGAAAATGTTAGTGTTAAAAGGTCCATCTAGGGGGGGCGCCTACTGGGTAGGCTCCATTTTTAGGTTAAATGGTCTTTTTTTTGCTTGTTTTTAGGCTTTTTAGATTAAAACCCGCGTGGGTTTTCGGACCACGACCGCCGCCCTGGCCAGGGCGGCGGTTACATGACCGCCGCCCTGTTCAGGGCAGCGGTTACATGACCGCCACCTTTAAGGCGGCGGTTACAAAACCGCCTCCCTGCTCAGGGCGGCGGTTTTGCACAGAATGCAAAAGGAACTTATATGTGAGATTGCACTTGTATTTTTAGCCTTTCTACGTGTTTTTATGACTCTCTCGATGTTGTTTGGATATTAACTTGCTCTGTTTTGTGTGTTTTTGGGTGTATGCAGGCAAGAGAGGAGTACATTAGATGGAGCAGAGAGAGAGAGAGTGTGTGATTGGCTCTCAGGGGTACTGGATACCCTCTCACAGGACGAGGAGGACACACTACAGAGGGCCGGCATATTGCGTATATCACGCGTGCCCCATGTTGCACCATCTAGTCACATCCTTTGTGACCTATTTTCTTATTGGGATGCAGATCGGAACACCTTCCGACTGCCAGGGGTCCGTGGTGAGTGGACCATCACCTTAGAGGATGTCTACCGCATTCTGGGGGTCCTGATCATCGGGAGGCGACTTACACTAGAGACAGCAGGCTCCCGGGCACAGATTGCATAGTGGGCAGCATATATGGGAGATGCAGTCATCTCCATGGGGTCGAAGAAGGGGGTGAGAGTTCGATCCATTCCTTCTTTGCCTATCCCCGTATTTCGACAGGCCATCATGGGGATCCTTGCCTCGAGATTGATCGGGGACAAGGGAGGGGACACACTGTTATATTGCTGGGCCCCCATCATTGCACAGATAGAGGGGCATGGCCGGATATACGCCTGGGGTGCAGATATTCTGGGGACCACCTACCATGATCTATATAGGGTGGTCCGTTTACAGGGACAGTCATTGAGCCACCCAACTCTAGTCATGAGTTGGGTGTATGAGCATTTTGTCCCTTATGGCAGGGGTGTGGAGGTGGCAGATCCTGGGGCTGTGAGGGCAGCCAGATGGACGGACATGTCGGTGCTCAGAGCACCTCATCAGCCAGTTTCCTCCCTTACTACTGCAGACATGGAGGCGACACCGTACCGGCTTATGGCCGGCATATGGGGCGAGGAGACTCTTACCCTGATCTCCTACTCCACCACAGGGCAGCTTATTGATCGAGTGGGACGAGTGGAGGTACATCCCTTCGGCCGGGTTCCTCAGCAGTTTGGTCTTCCATACGTGGGTATGCTTCCCCCAGTGGCACCAGTTTACAGATCAGTTCGCGAGGCCAGAGGGGGGCCTAGAGGCCGAGGTTGGACAGTGATTACTCCTGGCATTCCTATTGCAGCCAGGAGGATAGTTCGTGCTAGAGGGAGAGCCGGTGCGCCTCGGGCACCTTTGCTTCAGATTGCTGTGGGTCCTGCTCATAGCAGCGATGACCCCATAGATATTGACTCCGACTCCGAGGAGTTTTCAGAGGGAGGGACAGAGGAGGAGACCGAGGACAGCGATCCTGAGTGGCATGACACTCAGGATATTATGCAGGCAGAGAGGGCTGAGCAGAGCGCAGAGAAGGACACTCTAGTTTCAGAGGAGCCACTCTCTCAGGGCCATGGTGGAGAGGATGAGTCAGTTGCAGGGTGACATGTTGCCCCTGCCACAGGAGCAGCCCCTCAGTCGGCAGCGGCATCCGCGGCAGGTGCCGGTCCCAGCGACCCATCTTGGATGCCTGGGGATCCGAGTAAGTTACCCTTTCTCCCTTTTAATGTTTATTTGTAGGCTCTCCTTAGTTGCTATTGTTGTATCTTTTAGCCTCTTGCTTGGTTTCTAATTCATTTTTCTCCTTTGTTTGCAGAGACTGTTGACGAGTGGCGGGATTTGATCCGCAGGGTATGTACCGATTCCCTGATGATCCCCATGGATAGGACCCGTGCGGAGCTATCCGTAGATGCCGGGGAGCCCTCAGCAGCTGGTAGGCATACCGATGTCTTCGCTCCCATTTGGCACGTGGCCAGGATGGTGTCGACCCTCCGCACAGAGTTAGCGGGCTACAGGATGGCTGAGCGCCTCATGAGGAGCCATTCTCATGGTGAGACCGCGGCTGCCCCTCGGGACCCTGAGCCCTCCGTACATTCAGAGCGCCGGCGTAGCCGGAGTCCTAGGCGTGGGCGTGCACCTTTGGAGGGGTCTCGTAGGGACTGAGAGGCCTCTTGGCCCTCGTGTACTTTGTATTATATATTCTTTGTATATCACGGGCTCTTTGAGCATTTTGACCATGCTTAGAGCATGATGGCATTGTATATAAACATTGATTATTTATATATATGCATTCGTTTTTGGATCAAAAGCTTGGCACTCATGTTTTCCTTTCTATTTCCAGTTTCCTTGTGTATACTACGATGTATGTTTATATGCTTTTTAGAATGTATGCAATGGAGAACAGATGATGCAAATGTTTGCTTTCTTTTTGTGTTTCATGATGCTGATACATGATATTGCAGATATATTGTGATTTTGAATCTTAGCTTCTGTGAGCAATTTGGATACCTCATGTTTGTTTTGCAAAGTGATGAATATAACCAGTACGATGAACAGATTAACTTGCCCCATTCCTAACTCCATGCAACTAGTAAGATGCGAGGGCTCATCACCGAGAGTCAAGAAGGGCGCAAGTTATGAGGTGTAGCTGAAATGATAGTGATGAAAGACAGACAAAGCTTTGGCGGAACCAAATTGGAAGCTACAAGCTTACTCTACCCGAATGACTTCATAGTTTAGAATGCACTTGCTTTGCGGTTTATCCAGACTTAGACCCGTAGATGGCCACATAGTAGACAAGATCTGGGTTTTTAGGATTTTAACTCTTTTGGAATTTTGAACATCTGATTCATTCGTTTTTGACTCAAAGTTTGAATTTTTTGTTTATGACTTTTAACGTTTGCTTTGTCAAGAGGACCCCCTATACTTTGCCCCACGCTACTAGTAAGAAGCGTGGGTTTATCACCGTGGGCAAGGCATAGGCGAGTAAGGGCATTTCCATCCTTTCCCAACCCTACGTCACTAGTAAGAGACGCAAGCTCATCACCGAAGGTTGGTGGGGCAAGGAAATGTGTAAAATTAAAATTTTCTGTTTAATCACTTTTTGACTTGCTTATTTGAGTAAAATGTCAGTATGTGCTTATTTCCAAAGAGATGTATATATGGGATAGATGTGACACCATGAAGCTTCTAGAACAGACCATAGGCAAGACACCTATCCTAAGAAGAAATCAAAGTGAGAATAAACTTGCAGATCTTGGTATGGTTACCGTTAAGACTTTGTCATGTTTGAGTTTATTTGATAAAAGATTCCGAGATGATTCGATGATATATGAAGATGGAGAGGTATGATTAAAGAGATTTATGCCAACAACATCATGAGTTTGTAATGAATTGCTTTGAGAATAGATTCCTTGATCACAATTTATGTAAGAAACAAGTGGACAAAATGATCTTAATCTATATGAAGATGCAATGTAGATAATTATACAAGTAGTGCTAGTTGCTTATGCGTAGAACCGCTTGAGGTGCAGGGAATTGACTGTTTCACCAAATTCCTCACCTTCTAGCGTACATAAGAGGTAAGCACCATTTCCGTAGTCCTTCATGACTCGGTATGGGCCCAACCATTTGGGCCGGAATTTCCTTCCTTCGCCGGTCTTCTTGTCGATCCGGCTGTCTAGCCTTAGAACTAGATCACCTTCGTATATATCGCGTTCATAGACCTTCTTGTTGTACTGCCGGCACATTCGGTCAGCATAAGCTCTATGCCGTTGCTCAGCATCTAACCTAGTTTCATCTAGGCTTTCTAGTTGAGAAAGACGTGCTTCTCTGTAAGCGTCTTCATCCAGAATCCCTTGTAGTGAAATGCGGAGACTGGGTATTTCGACCTCAAGTGGGAGAACTGCTTCTGCCCCAAATACTAGCGAGAAAGGAGTTGCTCCCATTGGTGTTCTTATTGAGGTTCGGTGGGCCCACAAGGCCGGATATAACTTCAAATGCCAATCTCGTTTGTTTTCTTTCACCGTTTTAAGGAGAATGGCTTTCAGTGTCTTGTTTGTCGCTTGAGCCTGTCCGTTGGCTTGGGGATAATACAAGGAAGCCGTATGATGGCTTATCTTAAATTTATTGCATAGTTCACGAACCTCTTCATTCTTAAAAGAAGTTCCATTATCAGAGATAATGATTTGCGGGATACCGTACCTGCAAATGATTTGGTTCAAAATGAACTTGGCGATCACAGAACCAGGTACAGTAGTGAGAGGCATGGCCTCCACCCATTTGGTAAAATATTCAGTGGCCGTGATTATAAAATTATGGCCGTCTGTGGATGAGGGAGAGAATTTCCCTATTAAGTCAAGACCCCATGTAGAAAAGGGCCACGGAGTAGCGATTGGTTGCAGAGCTTGTGCTGGCATATGAATCTCATGGGAGAATTCTTGGCACTTATGACACCTGCGTACAAACTCTATCGCGTCATGTTCTAGAGTGGGCCAGAAATAGCCCATTCGGTGTATTTTTCGAGCAGTGGCGTGGCCACCGAAGTGGCCTCCACATATTCCGCTGTGAGATTCATGGAGAATCTTCTTGGATTCTTCTGTGTCGACACATCTTAGGAGCATTCCATCGAATGCTTTTCGATAGAGCACCTTGCTCTATAATGACGTATTTAGCTACGATTATGCGTAACCGCCTTCTTTGTTGTGGTGTAACTCCTTCTGGGTACGTATGGTCCATGATATAATTAATGATATCAGTGTACCAAAGGACACTCAGAGATAGAGGGTCGGGTTTCGATGTAGTATACGCATTCATTTGGAAAGTCTAAATCTACTCAATCACCTCCGTCTAATGGGTTGTCAGCTAACCAATCCGCGATGATTTGTCCTTTAACTGACTTCTGATTTACAAATGTTAATTCGAATTCTCCCATTAAGGTTATAAAACGTCCAGCCTTTTTAGACAATGACCCTTGTGTGAGGAAAGTCTGTAAATGGTCCATTTTTACCATGACCTTCGTTTCTTGATTCAGCATATAATGTCTTAGGCGTTTAGTAGCAAAGACTATGGCAAGGCATTCTCGTTCTGCCTGTGTATAGCGTGTTTCATAGTCGAGCAGCGTTCGGCTGATGAAATAAATCACGCGTTCTCTCTTGTTATCGTCTTCTTGGGCCAACATACAAGCCAGCGAGACATTGGTAGCTCGTGAATATAGAATTAACGGGTGATCTAGCTTAGGTGGCATTAGCGTAGGTGGTGATAATAGGAAACGCTTAACTGCTTCAAAGGCTTCATTACAGTCTTTGGTCCAATCAATGCTATAGTCTTTCTTGAGTAAATTGTTGATTGGATGAACGGCGAAGCTTAAGTCCGGGATGAATCTTCGGATTGCACCCAGCTTTCCGAGGAATGACCTGACTCCAGATTCATTTGAAGGTGGAACCATTTCGAGGACAGCCCAGATTTTGGTCGGGTCGACATCTATCCCTCGTGACGATATGATATAACCTAGGAGCTTCCCTCCCGTTACACCAAAGACGCATTTCTCTGGGTTTAGTGTGACTCCGTATTCTATTAGACGTGAAAGAATGACGCGGAGTACTTCGGGATGGTCACAACGCTTCTTGGCTTTAGCCAATAAGTCATCTACGTAAGATTCCACAATTTTATGAATTAGATCGTGAAATATGTATGTCATGGCCCGCTGGTACGTAGCACCGGCGTTCTTGAGACCGAATGGCATAACAGCGTAGCAATAGGTTCCCCAAGGAGTTATAAACGTGGTTTTAGCTTGATCTTGCTCAGATATTCTGATTTGATTGTATCCCGAGAATCCATCCATGAGAGACAAAAGTTCAAAACCAGCTGTTGCATCAACAATAACATCGATGGATGGTAATGGGAAGTCGTCCTTAGGACATGCTTTGTTGATATCTCGAAAATCTATGCAGATGCGTATCTTTCCATTCTTCTTGAGAACGGGAACGATGTTAGATACCCATTGGGAGTAGTCGACTGGCTTGATGAATCCTACCTGAAGGAGTTTTATTACCTCCTCTTTTACCATGAGAGCTACTTTGGGCTTCATGGGTCTTGATTTTTGTTTAATTGGCTTTGCATCTGATTTAGTGACGAGGTTGTGCACCGCAATGTGGGGTGCGACTCCTGTCATCTCCTTATAATTAAATGCAAATGCCTTCTGATGTTCTTTGAGGATCTGAGTATGTATTTCTACTTCTTCTGGGGTTAACGAAGAACCTAGTTTCAATATTCTCGGTTCATCTTCTGTCCCGATGTTGACATCGATTGTCTCTTCGATCAAAGAGGCGTTACCCTCTTCGAACTCAGGTGGTGCTGGAGGTAAATCCAAATCATCCCCATTTTCTACTGCGTATATGCTAGGTTCTATTTGTGAGGGGAGATCCATCATGGGATTCCCGAAATAGGAAGACGAATGTGGAATTAAGGACAAATCTAGCATATGATAGGAGAGATGTAATGCCGCATAGGCGTTTAAGTAATCCAAGGTAGCCACATCACTATCAATACGGTCTAAGACGGTAGATTTACTTTCGCTTGAAAGGGGATTTGTCGTTATTTTTATCAATGGTTCATCACGAATGGACACCGTGAACTGGGTATCTTCTAACTCATTACTTGGAGTAAAACGTGATGCTGAAGTTGCTATTGAATCGGCGAGAAGATTTTTCTCTCGCGGGATTGCTTCAATGGATATGAAGTTAAATGCCTTGCTTAAATTTAATACGGCTTCTTTGTAAAGCTGCAAGTGTTCGGCTTTAGTTTCATATACTTCAGAAACTTGATTTGCCACTAATTGCGAGTCTCCTAAGACTCTGATGTTATCAACACCAATTCTCTTGGCTAAGGTGAGGCCAAGGAGGAGGGCTTCGTACTCAGCGCCGTTGTTTGTGCATTCAAAATTTAACTTAAAGGCGAATGGGAGGACTTTCTCCTCGGGTGAAGTAAGAATTATACCTGCCCCCGCTCCATAACAGCATTTAGCTCCATCGAAATGGAGAGTCCAATACTTAGTTGGGAGTATAGATGTTGGGGTATCTACTGCGCTTGTACGCTCTACTTCTACCATACAGAGGTCCTCTGCTGGAAGGGAACCAACACCTAGGGAATATCCTATGCCTACTGAATCAAATGGTAAGAACATTGGTGAATCTTGTTCTATTAACTCAACGATTTTTGCAGTAGTCCCTAATGATACCATTTCTTTAGCTTTATCGTTAGGGGTTGGGGTTGTTTTGGCTATGCTGATAGCTTCAAGATCCGTTGTAGGTACCAACTTCTCCTCTGGTTTTGGGTCAGTGGGTTTATTAAGTTGGTTTGTTGGAAGTTCAAATTCTGAGTGTACACCTGGTCTTTTCTTTAAATCAGCTAGGTGCAAATCGAAAGGTTTTGGATCGCCTTTGGCTACAAATACCTTTCCTAGATGCAAGAATCTTACTTCTTGAAATAACGTAGAAGGGATTGCCTTCATTCGGTGTATCCATGGTCGGCCGAGTATCATATTATAATTAGTTTCCCGATCTATAATATAAAACTCAGTTAGGATTGTTTTGGGTCCTAAGGTGACTGGCAATATTATAGTTCCTATCGAAGTGGCTTTAAGGCTATCATAGCCTCTCAATGTATTTCGAGTGGTGGAACAGTTTGTTTCCCCATATCCTAGTTTTTGGAGGAAAGAGAAAGGGACTATGTTAACTGCGGCCCCATCGTCAACCATTGCCCGTTTTACATAGTTATTATAAACCCATACTTGTAAGTGTAAGGCTGGATCACCTCGGCGTGCGATCTCAGCATCTGTAGGCATTTTACTTATTTCGAATATGAATTCGACATCCTTGTCCGGCTGCCCCGGAGGGTGGATATCAAAATCTACGTGATTTACTTGTGTTTCAGGAGGTGGAGTGATGTTAATTAGATGACCTAGACCTAATGCTTCTAAAAGAGCAGCTCTGTGAGGAGGAGAGTTCTTTAGTAAATCCAAAAATGAAATGTGCGAGAAGGTCTTTGTTAGGTCACTAATTAAATCATAGGCACCGATGGGTTTTTCTACTATTTGCTGACTCTTATCTGTTTCTGGCAGATGACTTGGGCTTGGTTGAGAGAAATACTCTCGTGTTCTTGTTATAGCTTCGATAGGTAGCTCAGCGTCTAGCTCTACCAAACTGACTATCTTGGGTCTCGGTTGACTTCCCAACTGTGGCGCAACTGATGGATTTAGTGAAGTCGAGGCTTCATGATCATTGTTTCCTAGTATTGCACCCTTGTTTGTCCCAGTTGGATTTAGTCTGTTATTATCATGATTTGGGAGTGGATCGTTAAAGATCTTAAGGGGAGCATTCTGAGGGGAAACTGCTCCTGCTAGCGTATTTGGTAGTGATGACACGGGATCTGCCAAAAACAAATCTGTGAAGAACTGTCTTTGTTCTTCTGGAAAACGTTGCATGAATTTATTGTAGTCACGACACGTTCTAGTATCATGACCCCGAATTTTGTGGAAACCACAATAAGAATTGGGATTGTAATTCCTATTTTGTTGGTTTGGTGTATATTGTGGCCTAAAATTCTGATCAAACTGTTGCCTATTAGGATTAAAATTTTGCATTTGTTGTTTCTGGCTTTGGTTTTGATAACCAAATGAGTTTTGGCTTGGCCCTTGTATAGGATTTCACCGTTGTTGTTGTTGTTGTTGGATGGTTAAAATCCACTGTATTGATTGTCGGGGTAAAGTTTTTGTTTCGTTGGTTGTTTGTTTGTGATGGAGTATTGACAACATTTACCCTCTTGGGCTGGTCGGTTACTCCATCCGTTGTTACACCCCGATTTTTGTTAAGGATTTTGGGTCCTTGATTAACGTTTGTGGTAGTGGGATAATTTGTAGCATTCTGATTGGGGGTGATTAACCTCCCATTTGCACCATATGTTTTACAACCACTATCTATTGCTGCTTGGTCTATTCGAAGAGCGCTCTCAAGTACTTCATCGTAAGTTCTTAGTGGGAACTTCTGGACTTCTTCCTTCACCTCTTTGCTGAGAGAATGAAGGAATAAATCACATAGTTCCATCTGATCCATGTTTGGAGCACTTGCCGAGGAATAAAGGACTGTACGCCACCTTTGGATGAAATGGGCGACAGATTCGTTGTGTTCTTGTTTGATGTGCAAGAATTCCCTGATTCCTGTTCTCAACAGTTTGTTCATGTCGAATGCCTTAATGAATTCTGATACGAGCTGTTTAAATGAATGGATGGAGGCCTCAGGTATTCTATAATACCAGTCGAGAGCAATGCCTTCCAAGGTTTTGGGGAATATTTTAGCAACAACCCCATCCCAAGGGAGTAGTTCTCGTATGGCTGTAGCGTAAGCGTTGATATGCGCGTTTGGATCTCCCTCGCCTTTGAACTTGGGTAAATCGGGAAGGGGTCTTGGAAGCATGACGCTTCGTATGGTGAAATCTAAGGGCTCTTTTAAATATTCTGAGTAAGTCCCTATCGCATATGTTTCAACCATTGATGGTGGTTGCTGAGGGAGTGGTGGTGGGATGGGTTGTTGATATGGCGCAGCGTATGCATTGGCAGGGGCATAGGGAAGTCCCTGTGTTTGAGAAAAAGGCCGGGAGAGGAGAACATATCTCCCTGTGGTGATTTGGAGTACATGTTTAAGTATGACGGGGTATTGTCTAGTAATGGATTGTTTGATACTAGACCGGGAGGAATAGTGTTAGAGATGATGGGCCTTGTTGGCGTTTGTTGTGGATAGTGAGGTGGCATGCCTAACGTGCCTACTCCTGTGAGGAGATCTACTTGGCCAGGGTGGTATGGAGGGTTGGAACTTCCTGCTTGAATGAACAGAGAATTTTGACTTGCTTGAGCAAGTTCTAACCCTCTCACTTTTTCTACTAACGTTGAAATGACTTCATTTGGTGAAGTCACGGTGCTTTGCCTGAGCGGCGTTTGTTGTATACCCTGGTGTTGTATAGGCATGTGATATCCTGTCATGAACTGATCGCTATCTTGCCAAGTTTCTCCGAGAGCATTTCCTATATGCAGTGGCATAGAGGTATTTTCTTGAAAAGAGACCTCGGGTTGTATTTGTAAACCTCCTATAGGTGGGTACATACCCCGAGAATGTTGTTCACTCCTAGGATAACGTATTGACCGTTCATCATCTAAGACCAGATATGGGTCTGATTGTCTACTAATTTGTGGTCTAAGTAGCATCTGAGGAGACGAACCAGATTCTCTGGTAAACGTCATATTGTTCGAGCCTGAAGGCTCTGTTTGTTGCGTTCGAGGAGGTTGATCTAACTCCCCCGTTTGAAAAGACGAGTTATATCTGTTTCTTGGGGTTTGTGTTGACAACTGATTAGTTGAATAGTTGTCACCCCATACTGAGAGTGAGGGTGATGATTGTCTATTCAGTTGGGCGTAGTATGCCTCAAGACCCAAGAGGGGTCTGCCATATTCATCGAATCCCGACATATTCGGGGGGTATATGAATACCCGCAGAATAATGGGAAGGAACGAAGGTGATTTGTGAAAGAACACGTGATACTATGACTCCGAACGAGAAAGTAGGAAGTTTACGTCAGCTTCACTAATTTTGTTTGCTTCACGTCGGGTTCACCAATTTTGTACGCCGGAAAAGCGACAAGCGAGCGTGGGAATCTACAGGTAACTCTTCCGCGTACCCGACCTCCCGAGGTCGTGCCGAGACAGCCGGTGGGGATGGAATATGCATGGGATGCAGACAAACTAGTTAGGCAATCTAATGTCTTCGACACGCACTAATGGAATTTGTGAATCTAAGGCAAAGAAGGCCCTTCTAACTTGGACTGGTGTGATAGATCGATCAGCAAGGATGACTGCTCGAAGGCTCCAATCAATATCGAGCTCTGGCGTGATTCGATCTATGGGTTGTGGAATACGTGGGAAATGACCTAGGATAGTTTCGTGTATGTCTCCAGATAAGGTCATATGGTGGATGGTGGAAACAATTGACTCTACGGACGATTCTCTGGCCTAGTCCAGAATTCTCTAGCTTCGTTAGCCGCTATATCTAGTAAGGACAATTGTTCGATGATGATGGGTGGAAGTGGAGTGGATTGGAATACTAGTGTGCGTAGGCCAATGTTTATATCCGATTGACTTATGGATTCGTTAGGCTGTGGGACTTGTGGGTCACAACCGTAGACTCTTGGTTGTTGCGGTTCTGTTATGGTCATATACGAAATCAAGTCCTGATTCCTAGTATCCAGTAATCATATGCTTTCTCAGCTTCTATGTTTAGGACCAACAACTGCGTGATTTTCTCAGAATATCTCACAGGCGTTCGTGCAACCTGGATCCTTAAACTAGTATCTATGTCTGTGAGAGTGTCTCCTGCGCCTGGCTGTGGGACCAAAGGATCACAACCAAAGGTTTGTTCTCTTTTGAACCCTTCTACAGTCATGTGAATGTTTGCCTAGGGTAATCTGTAGTTTGGTTGATTTGACCAAAACGTGTGTGCTTGGTCGTCTTCTATATTTAACCCTCTCAACTGAGAACTGATCAGTTGTAAATCTGTTGTTGTTTGGAATACTTGTATTCTGAGATTTTGGTCTATGTCAACTATTGCTGTGACGAGGTTTGGTTGAGGCACGATTGGCTCAAATATGTATTCCCTGGGCTCCTGAGGTCCCGTGATTGTCATACAAAATAAAATGTAAATCTAACTGTAATAAAGCAAATTCTAACTACATGGAGTAAAACTAAAACATATGTAACTTCTATTTTTGTATTTTAACTTTTGAGAAGAAAAGCAGCTATTTTAGGTATATCTAGAAATAACAACTGAATAACAATTTAAAAACAAACAAAATAACCGAGTGTAGTTATTTGCCTGTGCAATTTGTAGATTTATTCTAAATAATGCAATAACTTTCTAATCTATCTGCAAGATTCTCGATCCTACCTCAGAAGTGAGGAGTGAATCATAGTTTCTCAGAAACTATCAATCCTCACAGCTTCCCTGGCAATATCGAGAATAGAAATTACTGAAATGAAGCAATTAACTACCTTTATTTGATATGATTCTAACTAGAACTTTGAAAGCTAGAACTTGGATTCTGCAGAACAGTGGCGAATCCGATGGTGTATGTGATCTTGTCCCCTCAGTATGATCTCCTCGTTCTTTCGTGTTCACGTGGATCCATAAAAGCGTGTAATGCTAGCATCGACAGAAATAGATATTGGGACAAGGACAACTCAGAATGCAGACTGAAAATGTGAGTAGGAGAGGGATAGCGCAAGAGTATAGAGCTTGGCTTATGCAATTCCTAGCGGGATTTTACTGCGAGTCACGCAACATAAAGTGACCAGAACCTTGAATCTACCCTGTTTGAAGAGCAAAACCTGCAACTTTAATGGCTTCCTAAGCTATTCTACTTCAATGGAATGGGTAAAACAACAACACTGTTTGCACAAGCTGGATATGTGGCTTACCAACAGCTGGACAATACTAAATAAGCATGCAAATGATTAAAGCTATGGCTCTAAAGAGAACAAAAGACTGAACTATGGAAAATGAGAGGATGAGAGCAAAAGATCAGGCCTGGTTGGATAAAACAACAACACTGCTTGCACAAGCTGGATATGTGGCTTACCAACAGCTGAATAAGGCTAACCAAGCATGCAAATGAACTAAAGCAAGTACTCTAAGCAAAATTATAGCTAAATCTAATGCAAAGAGAAATTCAGAGACAAACTTCAGGCCATTTGTTTGTGCACAAACCATTTATTTATAGCTTTCATTCACCCAAAGATCAAAACCAAACTGAACTCTAAAAACCATAAACAATGGCCAAACACTATTCCAGGGGACCAAAAACATAAATGCATGCCCAAGTCGGCAAGGAAATCTGGTGAAACGTTGATATTTTACGTGAGTCGTGTCAAAACGCTTTCTGGAAAACGCGTGCAGGACCGCCGCTCTGAGCAGGGCGGCGGTTATAGGACCGCCGCCCTGATCAGGGCGGCGGTCACGAGACCGCCACCCTGCAAGGTGGCAGTTTCGTCACTGAAGATCAAAAGGCCAAGGAAAGAGGGAAAAAGGGGAAAAAAAGGGCGCGGGGGCTAAGCGGGGCATGCGGGATGTTAACGCATACTCCGAGGGCTTTTCCGGATCCCGAACACCTTGCGAAGAGACCTGTATCATCATTGGGGAGCTTGTTACACTTACTTTATTTCTCTTTCTCTCTCTCTGAGTCTTACCAAACATCACAAAATTTAAAATACACACATTCTTAAACAACATCTCTCCCGAAAGAAGCTATAGGTGATCACACGATCACGATACAGTGGGCACCCCACTTGTTATCTCTTTCTAGTACCCCATCAAAGGATGGCCCACCCCCGCCATAACATAACCTGAAACCTCTCCTTGTAGATCTCCTTCTTTGTAGGAAGCCATCCTCACCAAAAATTATATTCTAAAGTTCATGGGTTAGTCCTTAAATAACATAAGGTAAACAAACATAATAGAAAAGGAACTCTTAGGATCGCATTTTTCTTAGATTTTCTCCTTGTTTTGTGTTTTGAGGTGAGAGGATTTTGTTCTTCATTTTTCTTCTTTCCCCTTGCATGCTCCTCATAACAGTTGGTGTATTCTAGCTTCATCTGAGTGTACATGGACCATATTCTCATCATTCTCAAAATTCTGGGTTTGATTCCACATCTAATTTTAACTCACAACGACATTTTCTTCATCATTGTTTCAATTTCACAGTAACCAGTGTCAGTCCAATGACTGTCGTCACTTATCCTTTGACCGTCATCGGTTTCACTCAACTGGCGTTGGTTTAGTGTTCTTTTGGTTAACCTACCAAAAAGGACACCTGTTTCACCTCCTTTGCCATCCAGAGTCTTTGTCACTCTTATAATATTCATTTTCCTGGTAAATTCCATCAACAACTTACATACTTGGCAAATTATTGGCCTTTTACCTTGTTTTGACAAACTGTCCATTCTCCATATTGACCAACAATGTAACATCCTCATTTTATACATTAGAACAAGTCAATTTTTTTTTTTTTTGATAAATGCTTCCTGGTTCTAAATACATAATTTAGAACTCACAAATCAAATAACCATTCTTGTAACAGATAACCATATGCAGCTGTAATGACTCGGAGTACCTCCGATCTATTCATTCCATGACTCGGTAATCTACCGATCTATTCATGAGTAATAAGAGTTGGCGTTTTTATTTAACACACCACTCTTACGGTTCTCTTCCCTATTCTGGGATTCAGAATGCTCTGTCTAAGGAACCTATCTGAATAATTGTTACCATTATTCATTGGCATCTCATCCCTTAGACTAGGTGACTTAGGACAACACAATCAGTAGCTTGCGATACTTTGGCCAAAGATTTGAAACATACTGCTTATGTCTCGTATTCCTTAACGACATACTCGTCAATCTGGAATACGTCCTTCACCCCATTCCTATGTTATGTAGAATGTCTTATACTGACTTCTGTCAGTCCCTCCTATCCCAAGTTATTCACTCAGAAACAGATTAGTAAGGTGACAACGTTATATGGATGCTCCCGAGGACTAGGGATATGATGACATACTGGGTCAACCCTAGTTAAACCAGTGTGTCAAGATACCCCGAGTCTCCTAGGCAGCCTTATAACGTGACCACATTCCTAATCGGTCCCAGAGTAACTTGTTTGAGTTTAAGGTGTAAATCTTAACGATCAATGCAAAGGGTGTCATCATAAGTCACCTGCATTGTTGTATCTTCAAGGAGATCCTAATCTTCTCGGAGGTACAACCCTGCAGTTGACTTGTGCCATCAACCTTTAAATCCGCCTCAAAAAGATCTACTTATTAAAAAGTGTTACATACGTTGAGTTAAATTATACCATAAGATGCTCCCTTTAAGGGTAGTCTTTCCCAATCCCTGGGTTCCTCACCTTAGAATGACCTTTCTTAATAAAACCCAATACACAAGAGAAGTTATTAAGACTAGAGGTCCCATCAAGGAGTTCATAGAATATACATAATTCTAAATCAACAAAATTGGACAATTACTCCCATCCTTCACATGAGATTGCTAACCAAACCCTTTTTAGGTTTATATCAGTTCTCATAACTGAATTTATATCTTACTTATTAGTATCAAGATATAATGATTAATAATCCAATTAAACGTTGTCCTGGCTTAATCAAGACTAGGAATTAATAATTTAATTTAGCTTGTTTAGCGTCCTGCTTAGGTTTATTTTTACCCTAGCTTCCAAAAAGACAGTGATCTAAATTTCAATTTAGCTTTAGATAGAACATACTAGAACTGCTAAACAATCATAAGTATTCATTCACATATTCTTGCAAGCTTACATTGATAATCACAAAAGTCTCCAATTTAAACAATAATAACAAGCTCTCAAGATCATTTGATCCGAAGAAGGTCAAACTATCAAGATAAGAATACAAACACATAAGTAACAAATATCTCTCTTTATTCCCTTCAGGCTAATCAATACATTCTATGCTTTCAGCATACTTGATACAATACTCAACGGAAAAAGAACATCTTTCCTCATATAGTATATTTAGAGAATCAAGCTGAAATTCATCATAAAACCAAATTAAACAATCTGAACATCCTATCAGATTTGCGTGCTTTTACCACTTACGGCAACCATCTGCAAAAATTGTCAACATGGGTCAGTTCAATGAACTGAGCATGATAAGCACTAACTCTTAAAACAATTGCAATCCACCAACTGTTTTCATTAAACAACTTGTTTAAATGAGATCATTTCACCAAACAAGTAAACATATTTCAGACTATGCTTTTGTAATACAAACATGACTATAAACGCGTAACTTAAATTATCGTTACTGAATAGTCCTAGATACTTCTCAAATATTTCATCAAAATATTAGGGATCAAGAAGAATGAAAGTATCCAAAACAACTATCCATCTGAATCCCAAGGACAGCAAACATCAGACAGATCATTACATTCAACATAATAAAAGGAATATCATAACAAATCATGATTCCATCAATATGTTAAAAACAGTTCCAACGGTTAGATAAAAATATCAACATATACTTTACAACAGAAGAGAAAGAAAACAAGTCATTCATATTTCCCTTCAAACAAGCTCATGACTATACCGTCTCCCCGAAAGTAAAGCATTCACCTTATATGCATACGAATAAGTCAGACGAGCCACAAGAAGAACCACAGTTTTGTTAAAATTAAATATAACAAAACTCCTGTAGCTTACTAGCAGTACAGTAGCTCTCACGCCAAAACAGTGATGCATATCAACCAAACAGACTCCACATGACCTTCCACACGAAGCGACAAACAAGAAGATATTCCATGTCATCACCTGTCGAGGTGCAGTCGACAGCTCCTTAGTTGAGTCAAGCTCAAGACTAGATATCCATGCAACAGAAGACGTAATCATGCTCAAACACGACAACAATCACTCTCAGCAACATAGAGCTCATTCTAATCCCTACTAAACACTGTAAGGTTTTAGATCCAAGGTCGAAATCAAAAGAACTTCTCCTTTTTATCTCAGTCAACAAGAGACTCGTTAACATTAAAGCAAATGATGTTTCCCTAAGACTATGCAGAGATATTCATATGAAATCCACGCAACATGCACAGCCTCAATTAACTGCAATTATTCAGAAAGGAAACATAACATACCGTATTCACATCTGAACTCATTTAGAGGTTGAAAAGTATGGTAATCACGACCCACTTTTACAGAGGCCAAGATACAAGATATCTATCTATACTTAAGGAACCCAACAGAGCCAAAAACAATAAGTGTTCATAATCAGGCTTATATAGAAGCAGATACATTGGTTACCTATCAAGGATTTCAACTGAATCTGAACAATAGTATTCACGATAAGGCTTCTACAAAAGCCGATATACAAGATAAATATTAGTTAAGGATTCCAACCGCGCCAACAATGGTAAATATTCAAAATCAGGCTTATACAGAAGCTAAATACTGATTTCGTAACAAGGAATCCAACTGAGCCTCTACAACAATATTCACTCAAGCTTACACAGATAAGAAACATAAAAAGTACACCAACTGAATCTGTACCAAAAATTCATTACTTAAACGAAGGTATTCATTACAAGATAACAGAAGTCGTATTACCAGTTACCCCTCCAGGACTCCGACAGAATCATGCTACCAGTATTCACATACATGGCTTCTACAGTAGTCCATAATATGCAAACCATTCCATGGACTCCACAGAGTTATTTTGTATATAAAAAAAATATGTTGCAAACTATCAACGGGTTGAATCCCATAATCACAACACAAGGGGGAAAAACAACTTCTACTAGGTCGCATTGAAATACTGTAAACACAGCAAGTTATCCGTTCACAATAACTTTAAGTATCATAGCGAAACCCAACAAGATTCAGTAACCACCACCTATAATAACCACGACAGAACTTACAAAGAAGTCAAATTAAACTGAACATTCAAACAAAAGTCCAACAGTATCCTTTCCGACAAGTATCAACTGTAACCTGAACCCAACAAGGAAACAATTCATGGGCTCCCAAAGAGCAGGTTTAGTATACTTTCTTGCATGCATTTCACAAACTTTAGCCGGAATGCAAAACACAACGAAATAGTGCAACAGTTCGAAACACAATGCACACCCGTCAAGGGTTACATTGAAAAATCAAACCAGTAAGAAGATACAGTAACAAAATCACACAAAGCTACCATAAAAACCATCTGAACCCAAAAATCATCTGAACAGAGTTGTTCTAATGAAATCATTTGAAAGAGAGCAAGATTTTTAAAGGTTAGGGCCTAACATGCCTGGTTATTTGCTTAAAAATCTGAAGAAGACCACTGAAAGAGCTCGAGCCTTCTCCTCTTTTTTCCAAGTTAGATTCACCAACAAAAATTTGTTATTTCCATGACTTATAAATTTTCCTTGCCAGAGAAAAGAGCGAGTTACACTCATATTTGCCATGCAACTCCAAGAAGACTGGTGCGAAGAACTAGTGATCAGACAGAGGGAAAACCGGAGCGCATGAAAAACCAAACAAAATACTAATTTTCCATTTTGCATTCCTTCCCGTGAAACCCGAGCTCGAAGATCGAGCTCATTAATTGCATTTACTCTAAATTTCCCACTCAATCTCCATTGCCACCGACCGCCATAGTTGGCGATGGACAAATGAAATTCAAAGACCATTTCTAACGTTGGTGACTCTGCCATGTCGGCTCTTGCTAGCCGTTAAAACTTTTACCAAATTACCTGTCCTCCATGCTTATCCATCCATTTAATGCCATAGAAACTGCCGCCCATGGTTCGCACCCTTCCATAGGTCCCCTTTCTTCCTTGTTCAATAGTTAGGTTAGTAACATAGGTTATGATTTAAGATGCGACTTAGTCTAACCTCCATAGCACAAGTTACTAACTTAGAACATTTAGATTATAGCTTAGGCCTAGGTTAGATTAACACTAATCTAACCCATAGATCATAGTTTAGTTTTAGGTTACTAACCTTAATAAATCCAGTTTAGGTCTAACATTTCAAATGCTCAGAAAAAGAACCTACAACATACATTCATGAACAGGATTCACTCCTGCACTGCCAATAGGCTAGTGAATTAAATGTATCTGAATTATTACCTGGTCCACGATCAAGACCTTCCTGATATTACGATATCGGGAACCAATTCATTTAACACGATCAACCAGAGTTAGACTCCAGACTAGCTTATTCAATGCATTCAGACCTTGCAACCTGCGTAAGGTCTATAATTTTAATTCATCCCGAATAAACTTAAAGCATCACTTGGATCAATACTACTGATCCAAGGCTAGGTCTTATAGATGGATAACTCCATAATTCATTCCGAGATTAGATTAAACTTAGGCGTAAAATGAAAGAATTAAAAGAGTCCAATTATATTCCGACTCAGTCAAAGATCTGTAATTTCAAAGAAGATACAGTCCATATCAAGCATGACTTCTCAATCAAAGGAACACATCCTTTTTACAAAAGAAATCACATATCAACACTTGTATGCTCAGCCCCTATACCTATCATAAGGGACCCTATCCCGCCCCTGCCTGTGAATTGGGACCCTATCTCGGTGCCATCGTCCTCGCACCCTGTATCTGTCCCTGAGCTTGTAATGCCTGAATATGTGCCTATGAAGTGGCCAATTGGCCTTGCAAACCTATAACCTGCGCCTGTAGGGTGGCTACCTACTCATCATCCCCCTCTCCATCCCTACCCTAGACCATGTGAGCCTATAAACTGGCCACCTCTACCTCTGAACCCATTAGCTTCCCCTGTACCATCCCCAACTGGGTAATCAAGGTCGTCACCTACCCCTAGACGATGTCCCTCTACACGGTGATGGTCGCTAAATCCGGTTACCCCAGCCTTGGTGGTACTACTCATAACTACGCAGCCCACCACTGCCTGTATCTATCAGTCACTCTGGCATCATCAATCCATCGGTTTGTCATCCTCTCCTCCTACCCCATCAGCATTATCGGCTATGGTAGAGGCAATTGCCTTTCCATGTCATCCCTCCTGTATCGTGGAAAGGGTGGGGGTATATCCTGTGGAAGCCTGAACTGCCATCTGACCCGATCAACTGGGATCATCTCGTGCTCCCCTGTATGGCGCCCCTCTATCCATCTATAAATATGTAATCCTGCCAGCTCCTATGCCATCCCTCTGTATGAGGGATACCCCACATACGATCTCCAGATAATGTCTACAACAAACAATCCCTCCAATAATCACTGATAATATGCTACATCATGAATAGCTCGGTTTTCTCGACACTCTCTAATAGCAGGAACCCAACACCTGTAACCCACTTGCACCAAACCTGACTTGAATGCATCAGCCCGAGGCATGCCGATCAGACGAACACACACAATGTGCTCATAGGGCCAACAATGAAGAACAAAGGTGCAACATAGGTTGAACCTGTGAATCTACCCATACGCCCATAGCTCTCTATATAACTACACCAAGAATGTTAGCACCCGTGCAAAGGAGGTTCGGTCCATCACCATGTCATCTAACACTCCCATCAGTGATCGTGGGAACCTCCCACTATCCGCATCTGACAGTGTGAAATAGCATACTGCCTCCATCAGTAATACTACTAGCCTCGTCTCCTCTGGACAGGTCTGGTACATCTCATCATAGCTCATGCTGGTGCTGTGGAATGTAATCTCTACTAGTCCCTCACCAAATATTGTTAGCATCAACTCCTCAGATGCCTCTGAGGAGATTGAATATACATGTGTCTCTAATATGAGTAACCATAGGATCTTGTACACATCCTCCAGGGTGACTATCATCTCACTCGTTGGTAATTGGAATGTGTTGGTCGCTGATTCCCATCTATCAATGACGGCAAACATAAAGCTTGGCTACCGGACTACATGCCGGTAGCGTCTGACTTAGATTAGACCAACATCTGTGACATGAATCCAATCCTAGATTATCGCAGCCCCACGAACTGTCAAGACTAAGGGTGGTGTACCCTGTCTCTCATCCACAGTTGGGCTCTCACCTACATCCAACAACATAATTACATTATTAAAATCCAACCATATCTATCCTCACCCATACCCACCACCTATTTACCCATCTACTCCTACCCACTTGACCTCACCTATCTACCCATACCCCCGACCCTTACCAACTCAATTTTACCTATTTTCCCTTCTGACCTACTAACCACCCTACCCTCACCTCCTTACCTACCCAACCCAACCCAACCAATTGTTCTACTCACCCACCACCTACCCAACCCCATGTCACCCTACCTCTTTACATACACTCCCTGACATTACATATTTACCCACAAGTCTCAACACTTGGCCTTAACTGCCTAACCCTTGCCTATTTTTTCTACCCTCTGACTGGTGCCGATCCTCCCAGACCGACCATGATTTCCCATAACCAACATTGGTCACCTCATCCATGACCGATTTTGATTATACCCCACTGACACCGGCCCACCATGGATTGCCATCGGTCACTGTCGCGGCGACAACCCCCGACAACAAGCCCTGGATCTACCAATTTTATCTCCATCTCTCCCCTCCCTAATCCCCATTCTTACCTACAACCCTTCCCACCAAGCATACTACCTATTCCTACCCTCCCCCATCCCTCTTTTATCCAATTACCCCCCTAACATTCAAATTTCATTTCCCCCCAAACCCATCTTCCCCCCACCCGAATTTCTATCCATTTATCTAAACATAACAAACACAGAGGGATATTGAATCTTACCTCATCGCGCTGCCACCGCCGTGGTGGCACGTTGGGCCGCTACACCTGTGGTCCGCCTGATCCCTCTCCTACCTCTGCAATCACCGAATGATCTCTCACTCTCCAACCAATCCAATCGATCCAATCTAGCTTGTGGATCCACCTATTGACTAACTATCACCAGCCACGTGGCTCGCCAACTCAGTCCTCTGTCTCCCTTTATCAATTTCCACATTTTCCTCTTTCTCCTGTCATTTTCTCCTTTTTGGAAAATGACAAATGATTCCGTAAAACACAGAATTTTTCTTTTTATAATTTACCCGACTTGGTCGGTGAGGGTTTGACCTTGACTGATATCAGTCCTGTGCCCTAGATTACCAAGGTCGGTCCATAGCAACCAACATCGGTTCCTTGAAACCGTCATCGGTTTACCTGCTTAGTCTTTTTCCTACCCCATACCCCCACTTTTTGACCCAAATCCTACCTACCTCACCCAAAGCCTCTTTGTGACACTTCCCTCTGCCTTTGTAACTTTCTCATAGATGCCCTCACTACATCCCTAGTCGGGAACTCATTATTTTTCCCATCCCTCGGCCCTATCCATGTCGTCACCTAGATTTTGGAAACTAAAACTTTGCTAGTGACCTGTGACCTCATGTATTTGCTATACCTTGCAGCACTGTTACCTATGTTGATGGACATACTGTCCTTACCTTGCCTCTTTCCATGACCATTTATCCTGACCTAACCTTTGGTATACCGGTACATACCTAAATGTTCCTGCACCTGACCTGCGTTGTGTTTCCTGACCATATCCTATACCTTGGATACCAGAATCACCTCAACCTTGTTTGGAAAAACCTATTGACCTTAGACAATGTAGCGTTCACCTGCTCTTCAACCTGGTACCGTGCTATAGTTTATACATGTGCGTGCATTTGACTGTTACTACCTTTGACCCTGACCCATTACCTAGATTACCCGAGTAGACCTTTTTCTTTTTTTTTCCCCATTACCCACCTTCCTCTTCATCACATTCACCTTTTATCAAACCACTCACCGATTTCTCCTTCTGCCTCATCAGTTCCTGGTTTGAGGGGGATAACCTTCACCCACACATGGAGCAACCACATCTTATTTTTGTCAATATCACTTAACAATACAAGCTATGTAACAAAAGGGGTAAAATGTAGACACCAAAATTGGTTCACACTCCCCTAGGTCCCTCAACAAATAACCACCTCACACACACTCACCTAACCGTGGCCCCTTTCACCCCACTCTAAATTTAATTTAAATAATTTAATTAAATTAATTTATGATCTCACAAATATCTATTATTTAAATATCTTAATTGGATAGTGTCCACACCACCACCTGACCTATACACATCATCAAGCCACCTCACCTTAAGACCTATTCTTAGTATGTTTTCATAACTAACTAATACCTACCCAAACCCTAACAATCAAATCCTATATTCCCTATAACCACATTCCCATCCATTAGAAGGAAACTTCCATTCTAATCCACAGAGAAAAGTGAATGAGATCCAAGAAAATCAAAGGGATCTACCCATTTTAGAAAACCTAGGAAATCCCACCCTAACTGATGCCAGTCAACCTACAACCACCATCGGTTACCATTTAACCCCCAAAACAACCTTATTTCAAGGTTTGCACATTTCTAAGAGATTGACACATCTTTTGAGAACAAAAAGATGAAACTAGAGCTACATACAAGTAGAACGAGCATTCATACACGCATGAGAGTGCCCATAGCCAGCATCAGAAGCACCCACAGAGAAATCTGTCTTCACAGGAGAATCCGGGGAAGTGCCAGCTCCACATCAAGTTCTTCGTTAACCAACACTTGTCCATTTATCATTTGGTAGATTCTTTTACTTATGTTATTAGTTTTTACTCCCATTTCATTCCACCACCAGTTACCTCCATGCAAACTTGACCATCCTTTAACCCACACCCTTGAACTACCCATACCCAGATTTTAATCATTCATGTGCATACCTGAGACCCACACGAACCTTTCCATTTCCCTTCCATTTCCATCTAGCCTCAGATCTGTCACCCCACCAAGTTTTTATTGAGTTTCTTGTACCACGACCATATCGACGTCAGTTACCCACAACCGTCACTGGTTAACCTAAATTGACATCAGTCATACCAGACCAACGTTAGTCTCTGTGTTTTTGACCAGAAACCAAGAACAAATCTTCCACTCTCTACGCAATACCCAAAACAACCCAAAACCTGACCCTAACCAATACCTGTATTCTGACAGAGACCTTGACCTTTAGATTCAGTCATATCTTAGCTTGTTGTGAACGAATTTTCTTATTGTAGACGAATGAGATACCTAAGTCATTTTAACTACAGTTTGTTTTCTTTTATTGTTAGCATTAATTTTTGTTAAACAGTGGATTGATAGCCATCTAGGAAGTATCACACTTCCCGTATCTAGCCTACGCTAGGTAGTGCACTGCATATACTGTTTAACCTTTATTTGGTGGTCTTGTTTCCATTTCAGGTAGTTCCTCCTAGAAAAAAGGAAGCTCTCATGATCAACTGTGGATTCAGAAGTCATACGCACGCAACAACCTACAACTAGTATTTCAATAGGTATTCCTCCCAGCCCTTTACCCTTATCGATTTTGTCAACATTGGAAGAAATGATCTAGAATCAGGTGAAACAACATGACTAAATTACTTAATAAAGGAACATTAATCAACAATGATTAAATAAATTACATCACGAAATAAATCACATGCTTTACAATAAATAAAATAAAAGCGAAGAATTACAGATAAGCCCATTGTTATAATTGGAGGTCATCCCCCCCATGGGGACCCCCTTAACAAAATAAAACAAAACAACAACATTACACAAGTTGTTATGGTGACCTTCGTTGTATCCATCTGGTATTCCACTGTAATTGGTCTCCAATCCCCCTTTTGATTGTTGTGATATAATTACCTGTAAAATCACACAATACCTCCTTCAGCCTTGTGGCCGCATAAAAAAAATCCAATATAATATATATGCACATCAATCAATAACCATCCTCATATAGCTAAATCATCATCTCAACTAAACAATGCTATCATTTGTTTGAAATTTCAGCAACATCTCAATTATATCTTTTATCAATATCAACAAGATTATAAGATTAGTTCACAAGCTATATCATAGTCAACATGATGAGAATTCCAAATTTCAGTAATATATATGCTTACAATGCATAATCATCATCAAAATAAAATGTCTCTCTATGTCGCTAAGAATCTACACAAATCATACTATGAATAACAATCCATCAATACCCAGAATATCTCTATCATATAACATCATGTTAAACCAAAACAATATAGTAATATCCATGTCTATAGTCAACAGTAATAAAAATCAAAATATGATAAGTATCGAAGAGGATTGGGCACTACAAATACCTACCCTGTATGGGTTAAGCTCTCTAAACTCGCGCTGGAATATTGGGTAAAATACCTCCTATTGGGGATTTCCAAATATTTGGGTGATCTTCTGGTCATTGATCCAAAAACCTTGACATGTATAAGGATGATTTCTTCCATGTTCTATGTGAATGTTACCCCTGGTAAGACTCTTTCTCCTTACATTCATTTATTCTCTTCTCAGAGTGTTATCAATCAAGTTCTGGAGAACGAAACAACCCCTGTTTATTGTAGCAAGTGTAGGGGGGTTGGCCATGCGGCTAGCATGTGTTCTAGGCCTAGTGATTGAAAACCCAAACCTATAGTTGGTTCCCATGCCCTTCCCTCTCACAAAGTTGGTTGTATGGCTATTAGAGTTATAACACTTGTTAGGTGTCGTATGACGATGAGGAGGATGGTGATCAATAATCAGTCCTTATTAGCAAGCCTCTTTTAGAGGATAGGTATGTGCTGACAAATAAGTCAACATAGCCATTATGTGAGCCTTTGTTTCATTCCTTAGCTTCGGAAGAGGCTTACAAGAGAAACTAGGATGGGGAAGATAATAACGCGATGACAACAAGATTTTTGATGAGAGTACGAAAGAGGAAAAATCAAGGTTTGAAATGGAGGTATCTACAGAAAAACTAGAAGTTTTTTCCCTTGATTTGGAGGATAAATTGAGTGAAATATTTGATTCGTTTGAAGAAGAGAGATGGAAAATTTATGAGGGGAAAGATAGGGAAATTAAAATTTAGAGTAAATCTGAAAATAGTAAATCTAAAGGTCTTAATCCGGTGGTGGTGGATTCCCTATCGGGTAATTTGGAGGTTGTAACACCCGTAAAAAAGGCATTGTAAGAACACACTTCAACCTAACACTTAACCTGAAAGTGTGACTGATTTTTTTTAAGTTAAAAGAGGGTTACAAGGTGCTTAACCTTTAGGGTTCAAAAAATTGACTTACACTACTTAACTCAGCTTCATGATTGAAGAACTAAGTTTAGTTAAAGGTTAAATTAGGTTCATATTTATCTCCAAGGTCCATTAGTCAATTATTAAAAAGGAAGGTAACAAGGATTAATTTATTTAATTAAATATTTTCTTCTCTTTAAATATTTCTAAACTTTAATATGGTTGACCACATGCTTAATTACTCTAGCTTCATTATCCTAATAGTTTAAAGGTCCTTTAATTAAATTCCTACAACATACTAAGGATTGGTAAGGATATAACACCCCTAGGCAATTAAATGGCCCCACTTACCCATCTACACATACCCATAAGAATTTTAAATTAAACATTTAAATGTATTTCTACCTAAAAAAGGTAGGGTCAATCCTCCACCCTTGGATCAAATCCATCTTGGCCACTAGATCCTAGGGTTCCAACTCAGCCCTAAAATCCTTATGAAATTCTATTAAAACATTTTCTTATTCCATTCTTCTCATTTGGTCTATTTCATTTTGTTAAATTTGCAGGTTGGAGAAGATGAAGCCACGGAAGCACAAGAGGAAGAACCATGTAGGGTTCTACAAGAAGATGTAGTCTAGGCTTAGTTTAGTTTTATTTTTATTATGTAATCTATTTCATTCAAGGATTAGGAGGGATTTCCTCAACCAATTTGGTTTTTATTTCAAGTTCTTTGTGTATTGGGTCTTAAATTTGGGGAAAACCCTACCCCATAGTTATATATGGTAAAGACTAGTTTTAGATCCACCATTTGTACATTTTAATGTTCCAAACCATGGTATTTCTCATTTTTTTACTTGCTGGTAATGATAGGTTAAATTTTACAACTAACAAATTTGAACAACGATAAAAAGAATTACGCACAGGCGTGGATCCGCGGAGTTCTATCATAAGTACAGAATTGCCGCCTAGAGCAGACCGACGGTCCTGAAACTGCCACCCTGCCTCGGTGAAAAACCATAGAATGCCACCCTACTGAGTGATGATTTTGAGACCGCCGCTTTAGCCTGAGTGGCAGTTATGGGACCACCACTTTTCATAGGGCGGTGGTCCTGTTTCTGTAAAACAGAACCTTAGTGCCGAGATTTTTAGAAAAACTTAAAGTTACTAAAGGATGGAAAAATGCATTCTAAGTTTGTTTTTGTTCATTCCAAGTTCTAGATTTGAGGTTTATTGCTCTCTTATTCATTTCTTAGTTAAATCTAGTCATTTTAAAAGTTTTTTTCATCTCTAATAAAATTCATCTATTTACAAGAATAATTTCCATTTACTTAACTAGATTCTTCTTTCCATTACAAGAGCAACAAAGAATTCACATCTATTTCATTTCTTTGTCATTTCCTTGCTATAAAATCAACATTTCTAAAATATAATATAATCTAGCTTGTTCTCTCTTTCATTTTACTACAATGTACATAAATTCCAACTACCCAAAAAAACTTTATTTTTCCATTCAAGCTTTTTATACAAGCAAGCTCAACTTCTAACAATTTCTACATTTACAATACAATAACCACTTAATGAAATTATAATTTCTTCTCCATTGAAAAATAGCTCATTTCTTTTAATCACAAAGACCACTTTTCTCACAATACAACCAAGATTTCAACAAGGAGAATATTTTCTTTTCTATTTGCAAAACTAACTCTACAATTTCCATTTCTTTTTCTTTATTTACTTATTTGTTTCTTTCCACATTCAATACAATATCAATAACAACTAATTGAATACAAATTTCATTTACAAAATCATTACAATGTTCTCCCCTTGATGTGGGAAGTTATACAAAATGTAAATACAAGAATGAAATACATTATTACAATATCTTCCACTCTAAGTGGGTAAAATACTAAGGAAGTTTCACATGGTCACCAACAAGACTCCGAGCTTCAAACACCAACAAGGTAGCTCCTCCAAGAATTTTCTTGATTCACAAAAAAATAGGGGGAGAGGCAACACTCTCCACCCAACCAAGATATCCAATGGAGAGGAGAAGCCATCCTCCCCATTGGCCACCGAGCCCCAGCCACATTACAATGGGAGAAGATTCCAACTCATGGCAATTACTAGCTTCCACAATACTTTAAAAATAGTTTCACATCCATACCATTCATAATCAACAAAAGAACAACTCAAGCAAGAAGAATCAATAAAGCAACAATATAACAATGCTTATTAAGAAAGCCAAAAGAGTAAGACCTATGGGGAGGCCACTTATGCCTTCCAATGGGAATGGGTGCTCACCTAAAAGCCTCCAATGCATATCACATATCCCATACAAACTCTTATGTCTCCCTCAAGTACCCCTTTTACCTCCATATACTCTTATGCCTCCCTAAATCTCTTATGCCTCCCTCATAACAAGAACAAGAAGAAATTCAAGCATTCTTCATATAAGGTGGGGCACCCAACCCAAACACCTCCACAAAAGGGTAAACTCTTATGCCTCCCTACATGAAAAATACTCATATTCTCCTCCTACTCCAAAACTTAAGCGATCTCCCCAAACCCAACAATCATTCCAAAAAGAAAACAACACTCAACACAACATGTAAACACATAATAAAAGACATAATTTAAACAAGGTGAAGCTCCTACCTCTCCATAGTAGAGCTTGTTCCAAGAATGAAATTCCAAGCTCCTCCAAAAACCAAGCAAGTGTCCACAAAGCTCCAATAAACCACAAGCTCTCCCAAGAAACTCTAACTCTCCAAAATTTAAGAGAAAAATGATAAAGTAACCCCCAAACAAGAAAAACGATTTCAATAAATAGAGAAAGGAGAGGGAGGGATGATGTGGTTCTAAGTAGGATGCCACATCATTTCCTCTCGACTCTACATCACCTTGGTCAACCTCATATTCCAAGGCACAATTAATAATAGCTTCAAGGAATGACAAGAAACTTACACAATCCATCTAAGCCCACTCCCCCTAAGGACAAAATTAAATATTAGAAAGAAGGTGCAATTAACATTTCACCTTTTTATCTTCCCAAAACACCTAATAAGGCCTAAATTTGACCCACCAACCCATATGTAGGGTTGGCATAGGAATTTAAGAGGTGTGGGAAAAGTTTTACTTGTCCCACAAGCTTCCAAATTTGGCCTCTAAGGCCAAATTCGAGTTTCCCAGGAAGGCTAGAGTGTATTACACTCAAGACTCAAGCATACAACACTCAACACAAAATTCAAGAGTAAATCAAGTCTAATAAATGAACTCCTTTTTGTCACATCTTTAATTAGTTTAGGACAAATTTAAATTAGCTTAATTAAGACACCATAACCCATGAATAATAAAGGGGTAGACATATATCCAAAAACCTAAATAATAAAACAAGTAGATGTTATTACTAAAAGAAAACACATACTAACATTGTAAGAAAAAAAGAAAATAAAACAAAACAACACATGACCCCTTGGTCACAATTTTCCCCTAATTAAATAATTCTAACGCACACACAATTACATGTTGCCATACCCTAGTTGAATTCTTCTTGAATTCTGATGTGGTTGGTCTCCAATCCCCTCGATGTTGTTGTGAATATAATATACCTTCAAAACAGAGAATACCTCCTTCGACCTCGTGGTCGCATTAAAACATCCATGCCAAAATATGCGATATAAATCTAAAATAACCTATGTATGAATTAATATCATCTATGCAAATATGATATCACTTACAATTTCTAGCACATTTCTATTCCACATTTCATCCATGTCAAATGATCACAACATTAATCCAATTATCAAAGGTCTACTCAATAAGACTAACTATATCACATGTCAGAAATATAGATAAGTAACCATGTCAACAGTATATCAGTATCAACATCAAATGTCTCTAATGGTCCATATGCATCATATACGAATCAAATCAACAACATTTCAATATCTCTAATATCTACTATTATGCTAAATCAAAAATCTATAATATATCCATAAGTGCAGTCAACAATATCAAGAACAATAATCAAAAAAGGTGTCGAAGGGAAGTGGTCACTACAGAGGTTGTACTGGAGATTAAAAGGGAGGATAAAATGAAGATGCGAAAGGCTAAATCCCAAATCAATCTTAATTCCCTAAAAGTCCTGTCCTTTTCAGAGGGTGAGTGATATAGAGATTACATCAAGGAGACTTTTGTGACTATGGTTGTTCCTAATGATGGGTGGCACATAGTGTAATCTAGAATAAGTAAGAGAAACAACTAAATTTTTGTTTAATGTTTGTTTCCTTTGGGGTAGTTTGTTCCTCTTCCTGACTGTTTGTTTTTGGACCTAGTTTATCTCAAGTTAATTCTATTTAAATCATTTTTCAGTCCTATTTCTCCTTTTTTTTCTTTGTTGGGGGTTTTCACAATGTATCTTTCTTTGTTCGGTTTCTGGGAGCCCGATCCTTGTTTTTTTCCCTATCTAATAAAAAAATTCTACAAAATCTTAATCTTTCATTTACATATTTTCAAAATCTCTACAAAGTAATTGTATTTTTGTTGTTTTGACTTTCTCTTTACCTTGATATGCAACTTGGAGAGTTTCCCATGTAATTTATGATTTACTAGTTATTGCCATCCTGGGTAGGATTTTTCATACATGGCTTGATGAATGAAGAAAAGATATTTTTCATCTTTCTTTCTTAATTCCTTCAAAGTGATTTTTTATTCCTGTGAGAGTGTGTTATATGTTTTTGCATTTGTGGGCTCTGTGTACCCATTCTCTACGATTTCTCACACATACTGGGATTTTAATAGTTCCTTCATGGTTAATGACTTATACTCGTAATTATTTCCCTATAAATCACTGATGTCTGCAGACCAGATATAGAAGCCTTAACCTGTTGTTAATTAGAAACCTGCTGGAAATATCCACACTCTAATATCAATTTGTAGAAATTATGCACATAAAAATAATAATTGAGCAGAAATAAAATAAAAAATTGCAAATAAAACATATTATTGTAAACTCATATCAACACTTATGTGCATATATTTCTCCTTCCTTTTTAGAGATTCGGCTAAATACAATCTCTCTGAAAGTGTTTGATATCTCAAAACACTTCACAATTGCCTCTAATAAATGAGATGAATTCATCTATTAGTAAAAATCTAACACTTAAAAATAGAACTAAAATTAGCACATGCTTTTGTGCAACACAAAACTTTTGATTTATTTTCTTTATTAGCTTTTCCTAAAAGTAGGAATCTAAAACTAAATTATCTAATATTAAAACCATGTAAAAATAAAATTGATTTTTTCTTTTCTAGGAACAAAATTAAAACACTTTTTCTAACAGATTGAAACTCTAAACTAAAATGAAACATCTTTCTTCAAAATTGCAACCCTACAATTGAAAGAAACTTTTTTCTTTACAATCTTAACCCTAAAATTGGAAAGATACAAATATATGAGGCCAACAATAGAAAAAATAAAAAACAAAATTGAATGGAAAGGCAAGCTTCATGTTTCTGTTGGAAGAGAAAAGCAGGTTTAATGTTAATGGGTGGTGCCTCTTCCCTGGACAATGCAAGTTCTATAAAAGGGGCCATAGCTACTTATCCTTTCATGTGGGCATCTAACAACTCTCATAGCAAGTAAACGCAATTGAAGCCATCATTAAAACCTTTCCTCACAAAATATAGAATAAAGATCTGCTCTATTTTACAAAAGTGACAAGAGAAAAACATAATATTTAACATAAAGATATAAGTTTTCAACAAGATTTTGCATAAAGATATTACCAGTTTGTTTTCCAAAGAAAGAACTTCATCCGCCCTGCATGCAGCTAACTTCCATAAGAGGAATCCTTTCTCAACCGCATAACCAGATCTACACATGAAAAAAAAACAAAGGCCTTTGCAACAAAATGTATTTTAAACTATACAATTACAGAAAACTCTCATTACACATGAAATACTATGACCTGAACACTACAAAAAAAATACCGAGTCACCATTCCTCGCAGTGTTCCATATTTTCCCAGAGATGCAAGATAACTCTGTACTCTATATGTTTCCCCATACCTAGCCTATGCAGGCATCTTATACATCTTCGCTTGCAACACGCGACACCTGCATATCTTAAACATGGCAGACTTCGTTAGCATCCACGAACCCTGTAACAACAAAGAAATATTTATAAAATCCCTGTTACAACTTGCAATATGAAAAAAATAGTTTGTATATGTCAAATTCACACTGTTGATTTCTACAACAACATTAATGACTCAATCCATCACATGGCAGTAGTACATGTCAGAGCCATGTTTCACAATAAACATTTCGGATTTAATCCATCATCAACCATGTTTCAAAAAGATGAAAACAACCATTGATTCCCCTGTCAAGTGTCAGCCGGGAGGAGCCATTCTAGCAGAGAAAACACCTTCGGCATAATAAAATATATGCGTACCTTATTGTATGCAGTTATAACAATTTACCAAGTTGAATAGACAAGATGTATAGAGTATCGTGCAACCTACCATACTAGCGAAATACTGTTCAGGCTTATCATTTTCAGATCGACAGAAGAAGTGGGGAATTATGAATTTATTTACAATATTGCTGCAAAAGCAAATGCTTTAAAAGAAAGTAGGTGAGATGGCCCCATAACCGCCCACCTTAACTTCAGGGGTGTGTAAATTTATGTAGAGGTCTTATTAACACAAAAAAAATTTACTGTGTAGTATATGCCCGTGTCACATCACCATTTTCTTTTTGTAGATTTATTTGTAGGGAAAAGTGGATTTTGAATTGATTTATGGCACATATAGTATTTATAAAGCATTTAAAAAGTGTACCAATAACCGAGCACCCTATGTGCTACATTGTGGTTTTAAAAATTACCATTGATGAAAAAGTGAAAAACTATTGGTACTTTTTCCATCAAGTTATGATGAAATCAAATGTACATGTTTTGGTACATGCACAACTATAGGGTCATCTCCCGTAAACAATATACATTAATACATTATCGAAAGACTGAGCGCTGATTACGTGGCACCATAAAAAATATCTGTTAGACAAAAATGTTACAATCAGTGCAGACATCCAATTATCCTTTGAAATTCTTCTCGTATCGATTAGATCAGAAGCATTTTGTTAAAGATTTTTACCGAAGAGTGATTTGGAGCAAGCTGTGATCTCTGTTGGGAAAGTCCTTTTCGTTAGGATTGGCAATATTATCTTCGAATCTAAAACGACGTGCCAAGTTGAAGTTATTCGTGACATAATAAAACATGTTAATATGTTTGAGGAGTACAATCAGAATTTGTTTTGTCTTTCATTTGGCATCGATTGAAATTATATTCGTTGCTCAAATTCCTTTACATACTGATACAGCCAAGATGAGGATCAATAAAATGTTTAATGAGGAATAAGTATCCCAGCAACCCTGTTGTCTTGAAATATTGTATTACTTTCTTCTCAATAACAATTTCGGCACGATGATGACACATTATACGGACCGTGACAGGGCTAACATACCAACCATTGTGTTGTATGTGGAAAGATTCGATAGGATATTAAAGGACTAAGGTAGAGTTGTGCCGTATGATATTAAAGGACAAAAAGCTAAAATCGCAAGATATAAATGGCTTATATTCGTCACCAATACTTGCACGTACATTAATTCGTAACGGAAAGGCAATCCCTCTATACTACCAGAAGAAACGTGTAATATTCTTGGTCGAAAACTTTCCGGTTATGAAAATCGATAAAGATGAAAGCTTTCAGTGCTGGAATTTCCCAAGCATTTTTGATTCAATGTGAAGAAAGTGCCAAAAAGAATGGTTCGTACGTGTCACTGTTCTTTGCGTGGGATGGTTAGGTGGTTAGGCAATTCCTTATTTTCTATGTAATTTGATTTGGATTCTATCACCTTGGAGTCTGGACCGGTCGATTGCGGACTTTCAGCCAATCTCGATTGCGTGTGTAAATATGCTTTGTATGGCACACAACACACATTAATATGCAACTCGATGCCACTCTATTTAATCGATCAATAATTGGAAGTAAATGCCCGATCATATATGAGGTAGCAGAGCCGGTTTATTTATTACTATACCAGAAGCATATTGTATGGCAGGTGTCTCTCTAGGATTTAATATGAAAAATTTAATGGTTTTAAACAACGATGTTGAAGTTATGGCCATGTGAGAACTACTAGGGATGATATAAACACAAACGATACTAAAATGGGCAAGTATGAGGATGATGTTAGTCGAGTCCCACAGACTTGGGGATTACTATGCAAGATTATTACACAAAGATTATTAATTGGGTGGCAGGGTATTAGTGTGCAAACACATTTTGTAGCATTTCCGTCTCTAAAACATTAGGTGGGTTGTTTTTTGTTTTTCAGGTTGTTCTCTCTTTTGTTAGGATGGTGATTTTTTTACTGTATGGTAGGTATTCTTTCTTATTTTTTCTTTCTATTCCTAACCCTATTTTCTTTTATTTGTTAAGAATTCCTTCAATTTTTATTGTGGTGTATAGTTTTTTCTTGTGGTACTTGTTATGTTAACCTTGGATTTTCTTGTGTGCACATTTCATTCATCGTATCTTTTAATCACGAAATTTCATATTTATAGCTAACAAAAGACATGAACTTTCGAATACATTTACTAGGGTTTGTCTCTCTACAAACACTAGGTAACATTTTTCGTGTAGAGGCTGTTAATCCTTCTTTAAGGAAGGGAGATTCTATTTCTAAAATTTATACTAGGATATTTAAAAATATATATTTTCCTTTTCCTATTTACGTTTATGATTTATTGCTTTTGAATTGCTTCAATTTAGATATAGGTGTATTGTTTTTTCTCATGGATCTTGATAGGTTAGGCTCACTTTACCTTGTGTACATATTTTATTCATTTTGATTGTTTTATCATGGAATATTGTATTTGCAGATAAATGAAGACATGCATAGACAAGTAAATTTATTAGGGTTTGTCTCTCTGAAAAAAACTTGATATAGTTTGTTGTAGTGCTTACTTCCCTTCGACACTTTTTGTTATTGATTATGATATTGTCGACTATACTTATGGATGTTATTGTAACTTTTGATATGGCATGATGTTAGATGTTAGACATCATGGATTATTTTTGATTTCGATTCATATACAATACATGTGGATTATTGGAGACATTTTATAATGATGTTGATATGCTGATTGACATGGTTATATATATATATATATATATCTCTGTGTGTGTGTTTCAGACAAGTGATACTTTGTCATTTGGAGTAGACCTAGAAAATTGAACTAATATTATGATCATATTGTTATTGATGAAATTATTACTTTTCTAGATGATGTTTTGATTCATATATAGATGATTTTGGAATTGTATTGTATATTCATTTTGGATGATTTGATGCAGCCACAAGGCCAAAGGAGGTATTTGTATATTGCAGGTAAATATGTCACAACAAATATCGGGGGATTGGAGACCAACCACATTGGAATCCTAGATGAATTCAACAAGGGTCACCATGGCAATGTGTATTTGTTATGTGTGTGTGTGTGAATTGTTGTTACAAGTTCCCATGGGGGGATCACCTTCAAATGTGACAAAGGGGTTATGTGTATTCTTTTATTTAGTCTCTTTTGTTTAATTTTAGTATGTGATTTTTAGTGATGTATTTTACCCTTTATTTTTTTATTTTATTTGTGTCTAGATTAGTGAGTAATCATGTTGTTAAATAAATTAAAATGGGTTAAAAGAATGTATTTATTAGAGTTGATGGCTCTTGGATTATGTGTTGTAAGTAATGTGTAAGTAACTTGGAGTGTAAAACACTGCACCTTCATTTCAAAATTTAGATCTATCATAAGGGACTGATTTTGGAGGCTTGTGGGACAAGTTAAACTTGTCTCACAACCTCTTAAATTGCTACACCTACCCTACCTATGGGTTGAGAAGTCAAAATTAGTCCTTATTATGCATTTTGAGAAGACAAGTTGTAATTTATTATTGCACCTTCTTACATGAGATTAATTTTAGTCCTTAAGGGGTGTGGACTTGGATTGTGTGTGTAAGTAAAAATGTCATTTGTTCACCCACTTATTAATTGTACTTTAGAGTTTGAAGTTGACTTGTGAGGTGAAGTTGAGGATGAGTGATTTGGCATCCTACATGGAGCCACCTCATCTTCCTCTCTCTCTTTTCTATTTATTCAAAGTATTTTGTTGTTTTGGGGGTTACTTCCGGGGGGTTACTTCATGTTGGTTCGGTGCTCTTGCAATTGGAGAGAGTTAGAGGATTTTTTATGCTCGTGTATTTGTTGGTGCTTTGGGACTATTTGGATTTGAAGAATCTTACTGTTGAACTTTTGGATCAAGCTCTATCATGGAGAGGTAGGAGCTTGACTCTTTTAAAATGTATTCTTTTTATTTTATGCATATGTGAATGTTGTTGAGTGTTTGGTATGTTTGTTGGTTGGTTGGGTAGTTTGCCTTATAGGAGAAGACTATGGGGATCTTTTGTGGGGAGGCATAAGATTTATTTGTGGAGGGATTTTGGGTTGGGTGTTCCACCTTAGACAAGAAATAACTTCCATTTCTTACTTTTGGGGGAGACATAAGAGAATGGGGAGGCATAATAGTATGTATGGGTTTGAGATGAATATTTTGGCATATTTTAAGGTGGTCAACCATTCCCTATTAGGAGGTATAAGTAGATTCCCCTATAGATCTTGCTCTTTTGTCCTTTATGTGATGAGGCCTTGTGTATTTTGTTACTGTCCTTCTTGTGACTACAACTAATTTTTATTTTAGACTGTGATATGATTGTGAAATCTGTTTTGTGTTGTGGAAGCTTATCTTGTTGCCATGAGTCAAATAAATTTCCTATTGTAATGTGGTTGGGGCTTGGGGGCCAATGAGGAGGACGTATTCTCCTCTTCATTAGAATTCTTGGTTGGGTGAAGAGCATTGCCTCTCCACCATCTCTTTATTGTGACCAAATGATATCTGGCAGATCTCTCTAGTTGTTGTTTGTTTGAGCTGTGTATGAAGATAATTTCGTAGTCCTCTTTGGGTTCCTTATTGTAAAAAAAATCCCACTTTAAGTGGATGTCATTGTAATATTATTTGTAGTGAAAATCTACTCTATTTTTGGATGTGAAAGTTACATCTGAATGAGAAAGATTTATTTTGTAAGTTGTCTTTTGGTGAACAGAAAAGAAGTTGCAAAGGAAATTATTTCAGTTTAATAGAATTTGATTTACTTTATACAAAATGGAGTTGCTCCTATTTGGAAATATGTTGATTGAAATACTTTTGCAAACTCTCTGTTTGAAGGTTGGAAAAATTCGGAGTTAGGAAATATTACCTTCCTTTATCTTACTTGAAAGGAACATTTTGAAAATAGAATTACAATCTTGCTTTTCACGTATTGATTGAAGGAAAGCTGAAAATTGTAAATTTTGAATGGAATGAACTTAAATGTTTAAATTATGGCAAATGAAATAGATAAATTTCCAATTTGAAATACATAGATCTCTGTTAAATTGTTTAAAACCTGTAATAAATATCAGAAAAATATACAGAATACCCTGCAACTATGAAAGACAAAATAAACACTTAAAATGAACTAAGGATGATCAAAACGCATCCTAAAATAGTTTTTATTGCTCAAGAAATATACTTAGAACTTTATTAATTGAGCTAGAGGGAGAAAAATGCCTTTACAGAGAAAAAAGAAAGGAAATAAATCCATTTTTAAATCCAAACCATAGTTAATTAATCCTTACAAATCTTTCCAATTTCTATCAATTGCGATTCTCTATGTCGGTTTGGCATGTTGGAGAAGGAAGAATAGCGGATCAGATTAAACCTGGTAGTTGAAAAGTTCAGTTCACATTTTTATAGCAGGAAAGACATTTTCTTAAATTCCACGCATCTAAGTTTGTTAAAAATAAGATTTTGTGCTTCTTATGCAAAGAGGAGTTCGATCCCTTTCTACAAATTCCTTATTTTCTCAAATACGAGCTTCTAGTCGAAAGTTATGGCCTTCTAAAGTTTTTACTTTGGTTGGTTTTAAAAAAAAACTAAATATAAAAAAAAGGATATTTTTGTAAATCAGATCCGCAGGCTCGAAAATTATTTAAGATAATTTTTGTAAAAATTCAAAAGGTCACAAGTTCCTCTATGGTCCCACAGCCTCGCATCCTTCACTTTTGAACAAAAAAATATACTTTTGCGGGTTCGCAGGTCTGCACCTTCAAACTTTACCTTTTGAAAAGAAAAGGGAAATTTTTTCTAAGTCTCCCCAAGGGCCCGCCACCCAGCAACTAATGAGGGTCTACCACGTGGCTTATTTAGGCGTCAGTGGAGGTGCGGATGGTTTTAGACGTTATCACTTTTGGAAAAGATTGGCAAAAACTCCTAAGTTTCCCTGTCGGCCCGCCTTCTCGCAGGTCATTGTTGAACTGACACGTGGCTTTACTAGGCATTGGCGGAGGCACAGGTTATTTTTAACCTTCACACTTTTTAACATAAAATCTAACATTTCTAAGTTTTCCTTGATGGTCCACTTCCCCGCTTGAAATTTTTTCCATGACACATGGCGTCCCTAGGTGTCGGCAGATGTGCGACTCATTTTAGAACTTTTTTCCCCTTCAACAATAAAGATAAAAATTCTAAGTGCCTTCGGCAACCCACCTTCCTGCATTGGCTTAAAAAATTGCCATGTGTCCCTTGCGGCTATGGGAAAATTTTCTTCTTTTGGCACGAATCCCCGCCACAGACTCACAGGCGTGCGGGTGTAACTGGCGTTTTTTTCCTTAAGTGCAAAGCGCCAAATTACCTCCCCTTCTCCACTGTCCCGAAATCTTCATCTGAGTGAAAATTATTCCCTGGGCCCACAAGCCCGCCTTTGGGAAAATTTTTTCCCCTAGGCCAGCTGGCCTGTAACTTAAGAAATATGAGGAGTTAGGAGGACTTCTTTATATCATTGGAAGGGGGAATAAATTTCCTATCTAATGGAAATTTTTTCAGGAAAACTTAAGTGCGTTAAATATGTGAAAAATCAAGTTAAAATGCAAAGATGAGTCTGAGAGTGGATAAGTGGGAAATTACCTCTTTTTAACTTAAATGTTTAACTCTAAAGCATGGGTTGACCCTTTTAAGGGGTCATGTTATGGGATAAGAGAATTTTTTTCTAACCCATGTAAATAAGAACCTTGGTTATTGTTTAGACCTAGTGAAATTAAAATCCTTGGGCGTTTAATTGCTTTGGCCCTTTTGACCCTCTAAAATTAATTAAGGAATATTTAACTATAGTGTTAATTAAATTATTTATTAAGTTAGCACTTAAGAGAAAATTAACTATACTTGGGTTAATTATACTCATTAATTTTGTAATGTGGATCTAATGTTTGTTACAATTGGAAAAATTTATTTATTAAATTATAATTGACTTTGAATATTTGTTGTGACAACTGTTTCTTGAAGCCTGGCAGCGGTCATGTTTTTAAAAAGAAAAAAAGAAAAAAATAATTCCATAATTTTTCTATCTAAACCTAGGTTGTTCTTGGGTCTCAAGTGGTTGTTTTAGTGGGCGTTACACTTGCTATTAGAGCCGTGGGTTCAAATCTTGGAGGCTTGGGCACACTAGAAAACTTGAGACATGAGCACTAAACCTAGTGCAATATGAAACCTATCACACTTTTAAATATAGACAACAACTTTGTTTAAAAATTGCATATTTTAATAAACATGGAAAAAAGAATTAAAAAAAACTAGAATAATGAACTAACTCTCGCCTTGGTCTATGCAAGAGGCACGGACAAGATGAGGGGTCCTTTCACATAGATCTAGACTTTTCACCTCTAGATCATACTGTAGCAACCATCCTACGTCATATTTTATAGACACTTTAGGATGTTAAAGCCACTTTACGTGGAGGGTCCGTAAGAGGACAGTCAGCAAGACATGATAGGGAGCCATCTGTTGAGGCTCATGAATCTCCTTGACACATGGAGGAGCATAGAGGAGAGAACTCCCATGTGGAGTCAGGAAGAGCAGAGTCACCGTAGAGGGGATAGGGAGACTAGATTTCTAGACATGGGGATAGGTCTCAGAGCCCTAGGCTTAGAGATGAGCATGTAGAGAGGCCTAGGGGTCGTCATTTGACAGTTGTAGACCATATCAGGGAGATCCTGAGGCTACAACCATCTCATTATTCTGGGGATACAAGTGGGTTTCAAGTAGAGGCCTAGTTGGTGAGCTTAAGCAGGTGCTTCAAGCTCTTCCCTTGTACTAGCAACACGAAAGCTCGTGTTGATGGAGCAGGTGTCTGGTTGAAGACTGAGGAGCAGAAGCTCCACATTGATTTAGAGATGATTACCTGGGAGCTCTTTAAGGAGTAGTTCAGGAGAAGGTACTTAGCACGAAGATTCATTCAGCAAAGGATAGATGCATCTCATGACCTCCAAAAGGCATCTTTGACAGTAGCTGAGTATGAGAGTTGATTTTTGGATCTTTTCTAGTATGGTGACTACATGTAGGATTAACAGATATGGATCTTTAGGTTCATCTGGGGCCTGAATGTGGATTTGGGTTGTGCGGTGCATATCCATTGTCCACAAACATTAGCTAAGGCCATTGAGAAGGCCTATATAGAAAAGGAGACTTGAGGAAAGACATAACAGACCAGAGACAAGGTATAAAGCCGCATCTAGCATATGCAGGACAATAGGTTGAGGGGGTTAGCTCCTCCTCCTCGTGGTGGACCAAGTTCAGCACATACATCTTTTAGGCTGCAACAGCAGCAGTAGACCTGCCCACTATACAGGCATCCATAGAGATTCGATGCACAGAGGGGGCAGAGTATAGGGCCTCCTCCTAGGGGCCCCATTAGGATACAAGGTACACCAAGAGTTCATTCATTAGGATCTTGTCAATAGAGACCCTAGTAGTCCATAGCCGGGTCATTAGGATCAACAGCATAGACCTCTAGAGTACTAAATGGAGCTGCTAATCATGGGAGATGACAGGAAGTTGTTATGGTTGTGGTGTTGCTAGACATTTTTGGAGAGAGTGCCCACAAAACCCTAGTAACAATGGTAAGATGCAGATCTCAAAGCCTACTATTGGTGACATGGGGCACAGTCATTAGATCTAAGTAGTAGTCGAGAACCGCCAGGATGAGCACTAGTGTACCATGATTGAGATGACATGTAACATTGGTGGTGTTCCTACCTCCATTCTATTTGATTCTGGTTCTTATGATTTTTTTATTGCCCCATCTTTGGTAGAGCGGTGCATGCTGGAGGCAGTTAGGTAGGGTCTTAGTTGGGACGTCAAGATGGCTTCTAGAGCTAAAATATCTATAGACTCCTTAGTTAAGGAGTGAGTAGTGGATTTGGGACCCTTCACCACTACCTCAAATCTTCGTATCCTTCCGTTGGGTTCATATGGAGTCATATTGGGCATGGAATGGTTGTCTTCACATAGAGCCAAGGTGGATTGTTACCATAAGATTATATCATGTGCAGATGATCTAGGAGTTGAGTCAGTGATAGTAGGGGTTAGAAGACTTATTTCCATTCGCACCATCTCCGCCATGTATCTTAAGCAACATGCACAACGGGGTTGTCAGATGTATGATATCACAGTTAGTGACCGATCAGAGGATGAATCTAGTCGATCATCGCTTGATGACCATCCCATCTTGAGAGAGTCTTCTGATGTCTTTCCAGGGGATCTATCAGGATTACCACCCCCACGCGAGATATATTTTCACATAGATCTAGTTCTTGAAGTAGATCCTATCTCATGAACGCCTTATCAGATGACCACCCCTGAGCTCTGCGAGATCAAGTTATAGCTAGAGGGCCTTTTGGAAAAAGGCCTAATCCATCCTAGTGTATCCCCTTGGGGTGCACCGGTGATATTTGTAAATAAGAAAGATGGATCTTTGCGGTTGTGTATTGATTACCGCCAGCTGAAAAAAGTAACGATCAAGAATCGTTATCCCCTTCCGTGCATTGATGATTTGTTTGATCAGATGAAGGGGGCCAAAATTTTCTCCAAGATAGACCTTAAGTCAGGTTATATTTAGTTGAGGATTACAGAGGTAGATGTTCATAAGACCACCTTCCGTATGAGATATGGCCACTACGAGTTCATAGTGGTGGCTTTTGGTTTGAAAAATTCCCCCACAGTGTTTATGATCTTGATGAATGGGGTTTTCAGGAAAATCTTGGATCGCTTCATGCTCATCTTCCTTGATGACATTTTGATTTACTCACGTACGCATGAGGAGCATGAGGGGCACATTCGCTAGGTTATTTTGTGTCTTCGTGAGCAACAACATTATGGGAACCTAGAGAAGTGTATGTTCTTTCACAAAGAGATGCAGTATTTGGGCCACATCATTTTTGGGGAAGGTATCGAAGTTGATCCTTCCAAGGTTTGAGCTATTATGGATTGGCCAGCACCCACTAGTGTGATAGAGGTGCACAGCTTCATGGGATTGGTAGGATATTTGTTTAAGTATTCTCTTGAGTTGCGCATCCCATCACTTCCCTTCAGTGGAAAGGGAAGAAGTTTGTTTGATTAGACAGATGTGAGGAGACCTTTAGGACATTGAAGGAATGCCTCACGACAGCGCCTACAGGGTGAGTTTCTTGTATGCACGGATGTTTCTTTGGCAGGAGTTGGAGGTGTGTTGATATAGGAGGGAAAAGCAGTTTCTTTTGAGTCTCAAAAACTTGCGGCAGTTGTGCACGCCTTGGTTTGATGGAGACACTTCCTTCTTGGCTAGAGATTCACACTTAGTACTGATCACTTGAGTCTTTTCCACCTCTTCATGCAACACAATCTCAACACTCGTCAGTGGTGTTGGATGGAGTTGCTTTGTGAGTATGACATGGAGATAGAGCATGTGAAGGGGAAGGAGAATGTGGTTATAGATGCTCTCAGCAGGAGGAGACATGTGGTTATGGCCACCTCAGTGAGCATAGATTTGAGGAGTAGGATTCTATAGTAGCTTTCACATGATCGCTTCTACATTGCAGCTAGATAAAAGATTGAGTTTCAGAGACCCCTTGAGGGGAAGTTTAATGGGTTTTCATTAGAGGTAGATGGCCTTCTTAGGCACAGAGACCAGATTTATGTTCCCAAAGATGGAGGCTTGAGGCAGGACATTCTGACAGAGGTACATCTTGGACCCTATTCAGCGCATCTTAGGGTGAAGAAGATGCACGCCACTTTGAGATAGTTTTATCATTGGAAGGGACTTTGTAGAGACATGGCTCAGTTTGTGTCACACTGTTTAAATTGTCAGAAATTGAAGGCCGAGCATTAGCATCCATCTGGCCTTCTCTTTCCACATACTATATCAGAATGGAAATGAGACACCATTTCCATGGACTTTATTGTTGGGCTATCGATGTTGAGATACCACCACAACGCTATCATGGTCACGGTGGATAAGTTTACGAAAGTGGCTCATTTTTCTTGGTGAAGACCACCTATACAACTAGAGTAGTGGCATGGGTATATCTAGGTGATATTTTCATATTGCATGGGATTTTGCGGAAGATCATTTATGATTGCGATCCTCTGTGTACTTCCACCTTTTGGACTACCATGCAACATGCCCTCAGGACGAAGATCAATTTCAGCACATCATATCACCCTGAGACAAATGGACAGATTAAGTGGGTGAATTAAATCTTAGAGAACATTCTTAGGATGTATGTTATGGATCACTAGTCAATATGGGAGGAGTATTTGTACTTGGTTGAGTTTGCCTACGATAATTTTTTTTAGAGTTTGATAGGCATGGCTCCTTTCTAGGAACTATATGGTAGAGAGTGCAGGACACCTCTTAGTTGGGACAAGTTAGAGGACATAGTTTTTCTTGTGCCATCTTTATCGCAAGACATGGAGCAACAGGTGGTTATGATCAGATAGAGACTGTAGGAGGCACAGAAAAGACAGAAGAAGTATGCAGATCAACATAGGACTGAGTATAGTTTTGATGTGGGCATGCAGGTTTTCCTTCATGTTAGGCCACATAAGAGCCCTATCCATTATGGAAAAGGTTCTAAGTTAGATCCTAGATTCGTCGTCCCGTTTGAGATCTTGGAGTGTATCGGTCCTTTGGCCTACTGTATAGCATTGCCACCTAGCTTGTCTTGCATCCATGATGTGTTTCATGTTTCAGTACTTAGGAGATATATTGTAGACCCTGCTCATGTGTTAGATTGGACCTCATTGTAGGTGGATGATCAGGGGCAGGTGATGGTGGATCTCATTCGCATTATAGAGTGTTGGACCCTGGGCCTTCGAGGCAGAAAGATTGACCAGGTTCGAGTGCAGTGGGATATATATGATTATGAAAATGTCAACTATACTTATGGATGTAGTGCCCACTTCCATTCAACACTTTTTGTTATTGATTATGATACTGTCGACTATACTTATTGATGTTATTGTAGTTTTTGATATGGCATGAAGTTAGATTTTAGAGATTATAAACTATTGTTGATTTTGATTCATATATGATGCATGTGGATTATTGGAGACATTTTATATTGATGTTGATGTTCTGATTGACATGGTTATATCTGTGTGTGTGTGTGTGTGTGTGTGTGTGTGTGTGTGTGTGTGTGTGTGTGTGTGTGTGTGTGTGTGTGTGTTTTGGACATGTGATACTTTGTCATTTTGAGTAGACCTAGAAAATTGAACTAATATTATGATCGTATTGTTATTGATGAAATTATTACTTTCGTAGATGATGTTTTGATTCATATATAGATGATTTTGCAATTATATTGTATATTCATTTTGGATGATTTGATGCGGCCACAAGGCCAAAAGAGATATTTGTGTTTTGTAGGTAAACATGTCACAACAAACATCGGGGGATTGGAGACCAACCACATTAGAATCCTAGATGAATTCAACAAGGGTCACCATGGCAACGTGTATTTATTGTGTCTGTGTGTGTGAATTGTTGTTAGGGGTTCCCGTGGGGGTGATCAGCTTCAAATGTGACCAAGGGGTTATGTGTATTCTTTTATTTAGTCTCTTTTGTTTAATTTTAGTATATGATTTTTAGTAATGTATTTTCCCCTTTATTATTTATTTTATTCTTGTTTAGATTAGTGAGTAACCATGTTGTTAAATAAATTAAAATGGGTCAAAAGAATGTATTTATTAGATCTAATGGCTCTTGGATTATGTGTTGTATGTAATGTGTAAGTAACTTGGAGTGTAAAACACTCCACCTTCCTTTTGAAATTCGGATATGTCCTAAGAGACTGATTTTGGAGGCTTGTGGGACAAGTTAAACTTGTCACACACCTCTTAAATTGTTACACCAACCCTACCTATGGGTTGAGAAATAAAAATTAGCCCTTATTATACATTTTGGGAAGATAAGTTGTAAGTTCTTATTACACCTTCTTACTTGAAATTAATTTTAGTCGTTAAGGGGCGTTGGCTTGGATTGTGTGTGAATGTAAAAATGTCATTTATTCACCCACTTATTAATTGTGCTTTGGAGTTTGAATTTGAATTGTGAGGTGGAGTTGAGGATGAGCGATGTGGCATCATAAATGGAGCCACCTCATCCTCCTCTCTCCCTTTTCTATTTATTCGAATTCTTTTTTTATTTTGGAGGTTACTGCAGGGGGGTTACATTATGTTGGTTTGGTGCTCTTGCAATTGGAGAGAGGTCAAGGATTTTTGATGCTTGTGGATTTTTTGGTGCTTTGGGACTGTTTGGATTTGAAGAAGCTTATTTTTGAACTTTTGGATCAATCTCTATCATGGAGAGGTAGGAGCTTGACTCTTTTAAAATGTATTCTTTTTATTTTATGCATATGTGAATGTTGTTGAGTGTTTGGTATGTTTGTTGGTTGGCTAGGTAGTTTTCCTAGGTGTGGTGTAAGAGAAGACTATGGGGATATTTTTTGGGGAGACATAGGAGTTGTGGGGAGGCATAAGAGTTATTTATGGAGGGATTTTGGGTTGGGTGTTCCACCTTGGACAATGAATAGCTTGCATTTCGTACTTTTGGGGGAGGCATAAGAGTATGTAGGGGTTTGAGATGAATATTTTGGCGGGTTTTAAGGTGGTCACCGATTCCCTATTGGGAGGTATAAGAAGCTTCTCCCATAGATCTTTCTCTTTTGGCCTTTGTGTGATGGGGCCTTGTATATTTTGTTACTCTCATTCTTGTTACTGTAACTACTTTTTATTTTAGATTGTGATATGATTGTGAAATTTGTTTTGTGTTGTGGAAGCTTATCTTGTTGCCATGAGTTGAATAAATTTCCTATTATAATGTGGTTAGGGCTCGGGGGCCAATGAGGAGGATGGATTCTCCTTTTCATTGCAATTCTTAGTTGGATGGAGAGTGTTGCCTCTCCCCTTTTTGTTTGTTGTGACCAAATTAAATCTGCTGGATATCTTTGGTTGTTATTTGTTGGAGCTATGTATGAAGAAAATTTCGTAGTGCTCTTTGGGTTCCTTATTGTAAAAAAATTTCCCACTTTAAGAGGATGACATTGTAATATTATTTGTTGTGAAAAGATTCTCTATTTTTGGATGTGAAAGTTACATTCGAATGAGAAAGATTTATTTTGTAAGTTGTCTTTTAGTGAATAGAAAAGAAGTTGTAAAGGAAATTATTTCATTTTAATAGAAGTTGATTTACTTTATAACAAATGGAGTTGCTCCTATTTGGAAATCTATTGATTAAAATACTTTTGCAAACTCTCTGTTTGAAGGCTGGAAAAAGTCTGAGTTAGGAAATGTTACCTTCCACTATATTACTTGAAAGGCACGTTTTGAAAACAGAATTACAATCTTGCTTTTCACGTATTGATTGAAGGAAAGTTGAACATTGTTAATTTATAATGGAATGAAATTAAATGTTTAAACTATGGCAAATGAAATAGATAATTTTCTAGTTTGAAATACATAGATCTGTGTTAGATTGTTGCAAACCTACAATAAATATTATAAAAATATAAAAATTACCTTGCAACTATGAAAGAAAATATGATAACTAAAAATGAACTAAGGATGATCAAAATGCATCCTAAAATAGTTTGTATTGCTCAAGAAATTTACTTAGAACTTTATTAATCGAGCTAGAGGAAAAAAAATGTCTTTACAAAGAAAAGAGAATGGAAATAAATCCATTTTGAAATCCCAACCATAATCAATTAATATTTGTAAATCCATCCAATTTGTATCAACTACGATTCTCCATGTCAGTTTCTCATGTTGGAGAAGGAAGAATAATGGATCAGATTAAACCTTATAGTTGAAAAGTTTGAACATTTAAAAATTTTATGGCAAGAAAGACGTTTTCTTAAAATCCACCCATCTATATTTGTTCAAAATAATATTTTGTGCTTCCTATTTGCTCAAATCTGAGCTTCCAATCGAAATTTATGGTCTTCTAATGTTTTCACTTTGGTCCGTTTAAAAAAAAAATAACTATCAAAAAAAGGAAATTTTTGTAAATCAGATCCGCGGGCCCAAAAATTACTCAAGGAACTTTTTACAAAAATGCCAAAAGTCACAAGTTCCTCTGTGGCCCCGCAGCTCCGCATCCTTCAGTTTTGAAAAAAAAACACTTCCATGGGTTCGCGGGCTCACACCTTCAAAGTTTACCTTTTGAAAAGAAAAGGGCGAAAATTTCTAAGTCTTCCCAATGGCCCGCCACCCCATAGCCAATGAGGGTCTATCACATGGTTTCTTTAGGCATCGGCAGAGGCACAGATGGTTTTAGACCTTATTGATTTTGGAAAAGATTGGCAAAAACTCCTAAGTTTCCCTACCGGCCCGCCTTCCCCTAGGTCACTGTTGAGCTGACACATGGCTTCGCTAAGCATCGACGGAGGCATGGGTTGTTTTTAACCTTCACACTTTTTAACACAAAATCCAACATTTCTATGTTTTCCCCGATGGCCCACTTCCCCACTTGAAATTTTTGGCATGACACGTGACATCCCTAGGCGTCGGTGGAGGCGTGGATCATTTTTTTAAAAATTGCCCCTTCAAAAAAAATGCTAAAAATCCTAAGTTCCTCTGGCGATCTACCTTCCAGCATTGGCTTAAAAAAGTGACATGTGTCCCTTGTGGCTTGGGGAAAATTTTATTCTTTTGGTGTGAAGCCCCGCTGCGGACTCACGGGCGTGCAGGTGTAACTTACGTTTTTTACCTAAAGTGTAAAGCGCTACATTACCTCCCCTTCTCCACCGGCCCAAAACCTTTCCTAGGTGAAAAGTCTTCCCTGGGCCCGCAAGCCCACTTTTGTGAAAAATTTCTTCCTCAGGCCCGCCTTTGGAAAAATTTTCCTCCCCAGGCCCGCAGGCATGTAACTTAAGAAATATGAAGAGTTAGGAGGACTTCTTTATATCATTGGAAGGTTGAACAAATTTCCTATCTAATGGAAATGTTTTCAGGAAACCTTAAGTGCGTTAAATATGTGAAAAATTAAGTTGAAGTGAAAAGATGAGTCTGAGAGTGAGTCTGTGGGAAATTACTCCTTTTTAACTTAAATGTTTAACTATAAAGCATGGGTTGACCCTTTTAAGAGGTCACATTATGGGATAAAAGAATGTTTTTCTAACCCATCTAAATAAGAACCTCAGTTATTGTTTAGACCTAGTGAAATTAAAAACCTTGGGAATTTAATTGCTTTGGACCCTTTGACCCTCTAAAATTAATTAAGGAATATTTAACTATAGTGTTAATTTAATTATTTATTAAGTTAACACCTAAGATAAATTTAACTATATTTGGGTTAATTATACTCATTAATTTTTTAATGTGGATCTAATTTTTGTTATAACGGGAAAAATTCATTTATTAAATCATAATTGACTTTGAATCTTTGCTATGACAATTACTGATTGAAGCCTGCTAGTGGTCACGCTTTTCAAAAGAAAAAAAGAACAAATTTATTACATAATTTTTCTCTCTAAACCTAGGTTGTTCTTGGGTTTCAAGTGTCTGTTTTAGTGGGCGTTACATTTGTGTTGTTGAGATTTTTGTTCTCTCTTCTATTATGAAGAGAAAATTTTATTTTGTGTATAGCAGGGTGATAAAAACCATTAATTATATTTTTTTCATTTCCTTTTTATTTGTATATTTATGTTTTATTCACTTTTAGGGTTCATTTTAAGACCCTCCAAAAAACATTTATTATAGAGTGGTTGATGAATTTGACGAAAAGGAAACTCACATGGTTGGTAAATGTATGGAATGATGGTTTCACGACGGTGGCCAATGGTGGTGTTTTGAAATTCAATGGTGGCTAACTTCATTTTTTTGGGTCTATTACTGATCGAAAAGTATGCAAAGCCATCAAAAGTGTTATTGGTCGCAAATGTGTCCCACTTGTTCCCAGACAATAACATTATCACATGTATTCCCATCTAGTAATGTTGTTACATGTGTTACTAACCAAAAACAATGACACATGTAGTACTAACAAACAACACTCACACATGTGTTACTGTCTGGTAACAAATTCACATGTGTTATCACATGTGTTGCTACCCAGTAACACTATCACATGTGTTACTAGTTGGTAAAAAATACCAAATACTATGTGTTGTCATTTTCCAGTCAGAAAAAAAACATTGGCATATGTTATCGTCATCCAGTAACACAGTACTGATAGGCGAGTTACCGATTGGTAAAAAAACATTGTCATACGTGTTGTTGATCGACAACAAACAATACTTTTGCATGTGTTGCTAGATGGAAATAAATATTTTTGTTGACATTTGATGTTGTGGTTATCTTCTCAGACAATAACAATACAAATACTTTATTAGTGTTGTCATCTATTTTTTTGCTAGTCGCCTCGCATGTGTCTTCATCCTTGATCTTCCAGCCATCACCCACCACCCTTCCCTTTCCTATTTATATAACCATGCCCACTCATTGTGTCCCTTTTTCCCTTGCAGGTTTCTCTAAGAGATTTTTTTAGAGCTCCAGCCTCCAACTTCCTAGTCCACTTCCAATATTGTATCCTCCACCCTTCTCGTCCACTTCTAGATTTGTTCTACCATCCTCGAGGCTCGTATACAAGTATCTTCCATTTGCCAACACATCTTTTTTAACAAATAATCAAAACATAAAGGATTCAACATTCAAGAATAATGGCACCTAGAAAAAATACCATTAAAACAACTTCCTACGTTTATTGAAATATTTTGTATCTGCAGTTACTACAACTTTAAGACCTCAAATAATCAGTCAATCCGTTTGGATTGGAAACTCATGGTTCCATGGAATAATTTACATTCCCTAGTATTATATAGTTTTATATTATGTATCTTTTTTTCATGTGTTGAAGTGTATAAGTGATTACTAAAATTACTGTATACTATCCATAGTTTTTGGCATCGAAAAACATGCTTGATATCTCAGGAAATGTGTTCTTCTCATATGGGTGAAATTTTTGACCCATATGTTTATGGGGAATTTTCGGCCCATGGTTTTGGTACCCATGGTATTGTAAAAATGCTTAAGAAGTTTCCTATTTATGTGATTTTGTGCATATGGTAGGGTTGATGTAACATTGTAGATGTGTGTGAGTTTAAGTGTGAATTCAAGAGATTTTTTTTAGCATGGATCCAAATAGATCTGGGTATTATATTGAGAGAAAGAGGTGGTTTGCAATAAAATCTGAGAAAATGATTCTTTGTGGAAGTAGCCTAAATTGGGTGAACCGTGTTAAATACTTTCTCTATGTTGTGTTCTTTTATTTTCTACACTTTTATTTCATATCTAGATTTTTATCTGCATATTAGTTTCTACAATCATGATTATGAGTGGGATTTTTCCACATATTTTATCCCTTATTTCCTAAGAGATAGAACACAAGTTATTAAATAATTTAATGCAAGTGTATAGTAGTTCTGATGGAACTTTCACAGGTTCCTTACCATCCCATGAATTTTTCATGAGAATAACAACTAATGATATTAATAATCTAACATGCATACCCCATCATAATGAATTTCCTGTAACCACCAAATCTGTTATACTTGATGAGAAAAATAGTTTTTTAATGTTTCATTATGATCTCTCTGTTGCTGATGAGGTAAATAATCCCTCCAAAAGAGGGATTAACACATAATCTATCAAAGACCCCTTTCTCCTAGAAATGGTAGAATTTTTCCAATCCCGCATCATCTTACAAGGAAGATACATTGACATTCCTTAGTGGGCACTATACTACCTTCTCAAAACCATTTCCGGTGTTAAATTCGATTGCTGCCATTTCTTTCAGGAAGGATTTTTGCTGACCTTTCCAAATCCAAATTGGTTCATGTTGCAGTTATTAATTATTCTTTTTTTGTTCTTGCTTTATATTATGAGGGTTTTTATGGACTCAAATAAATAGGTGTTCCAACTTGTCTACACAAGAAGATGGATAAGCATGGAATTCCTCAAGACCAATAGTTGGTGAGTATTTTGTCTTAAAAGCATCTACTCTAATTTTTTTTTTTTTAAAATAATTTTAAAATGAATTCCTGTAAATATATAATCTATAAGTTTGCAAAAAAAATTTGAACACGTCAAATAAAGTGAAACAATGGAATGTCGTAATGTGGCAGTTTACACACATAACCCTACTAGGCCTAAGGATTATAGTGACAACAATCTAATTGATGTCACCATGATTGATGACTCTTTGGATGTCACTAGCAGCCAACAACATACAAGGATAACCCCAACAAAATGGGATGTACGATTCAATGGATTCATCTTGGTCCCATAGCTAGGACAGAACACATGCTACCATTATGGAAAATCAAGGTTTTAATTTATACATACTGCATAATCATTTTAATTCAATTATTTTAAAAACTAGTGAATTTTTGAATCTCTCAATCTTAACCCTGACATATTTCATTATCCTAGTGTGCAACCTTGTCCAACACATCAAATACTCTAAGACACTTGGTTTCTACTCATACTAGTCCAGACACTACATACATTGTTGAGCAGGAAGAGATTGAGTCTGTACCATTATGTCACCCAAGCCCTTCAAGTTTTGGTGCTAACTAAATAATAAAAAGTGAATTAAATTTTATATTTATTAGTCTTTCTTAAATTATTTAATGAATGTATCATTATTTTTAATTGGTTTTTTCTAAATTTAGGTTTTGCAGTTCCTCCACCCCCTTCAACCTAGTTCCATAGTCTATTGATTATTGACTACAACATTCACAACATAAGAAATATCGATTGATTTCATTCTTATTAATTTAAATTTTTGATTGTTCACTTATCTATCTTCGTTATTTCAATATTAAAGAATCTACATCTGTATTACTGAATCTGATATTGTTAAAGTATTGATGGTTGCAAATGTTATACAAATGACATTTGAAATTCATTCCATGGTCGCAGTTGTGGACATCCCCACTTCTCCAACTCACCACTTAAGGAGTACATCAGTGTGACCTCCCCTTCCACCTCCATCAGCACCTTATGGTAGGGGAAAGAAGATTGTGTTTCTTGGATTGAATAAGGGGATGTAGAACTTAACAACATCGAAGTTCCCCAAATTTTCATTTAGAGGCACTTCTTGTTTAAATAATATTGATATGTATGAGGAGTATCTCAGCTCTGACAACCTTTATGACATTTTTGTGACAGGGAAGAATGCCGAAGATATCACTCAATCTACACGCAAGGAGGTGAAAGTGCCATCCGCTTTGGATTCTCTTTTTCCAGCAAGGTAGAAAAATTTAGATGATGATGTAAAGATCAAATTTTAAGTGAACGTCCTTGTGTCAGATAATGCTACAAACATTGTAATGGAAAATGTTATTTGTAACATGAAGGAGCTAAAGATTTTGGAGATCAGAGTGAAAGCTTGGATAAAAGAACTTAATGAGAGATATCATAATTTTGAACAAAAAAATAATTTTTCAATAGATTAAAAATAAACCAATGAAGATTGATGATTTACTTTCTCAAGAACAATCTGGTGAAGCATTCACCAATAATAATTACATTAGGGATGAACTTTTCATTATAATTCTTAATATATTGGCTAATTTGAATGTTGAGGCATGAGATTACTATAGCAAGTGGAATATAGACAAGAAACTTGTCACTATTGTTAATGCAGAGAAAAAATTGGTCGTTGTAAGTTCTAAATGTTTTGTATATTATTTTATATATAGTTATCATTTGTCTGTTTTTAAATACTAATAGCTAGATTTTAATTGAAGTCAAGATACTAGACTTTGAAGATAGAGGTGCAGGTGTTATATGAGCACCTAAAAAATTCAAGAGAGAGAGTGTCCATAGGGAAATTAAGTTTAAAGAAAAACTACTTTTGTTAAACAAGCATAACAATACTATGCAGATGATTATAAAGGAGAATGGACTAGATCCAGATATTATTTTAAAGAAAAAAACTGACAATGATACTTCTATCCTTTAAGTAGGATATTTGACTTGTGAAGATAGAGAACATTTAGAAAATATTAATGCATCTACAAAGGAATTAATAGAGTTTTGTGTGATCAAAGATAGTTCAAATGTTGTCAATGTTATTGAATATCTTGATGTTCAAGGACAACGGTCAATCTTGATCTTGATGTTGTCAATGTTATAGACTATTATCTTTATGTGAAATTGTCAATATTTTTATCTCTCATCCTTGTTGTGAAATGAAAACTTTAGTATTTATCTTATTTTCAATATTGAACATATGATGAATGGATTCTGGAATCTAGATTTACATTATTCAATTTAGTTTCAAAAATGTATGCACTCAATATGTAAAATTTTGATGTGCGTGTTTCACTCGTGATGGAATATAGACTGTAATGTTTTTTATTATTTCTAATAATCAGGATGGGATATATAGATTATAATATATTTGCAAACAAGTGTTCTTTTGGAATTTATAGTGAGGAATTATAGATTCATATTGAACATACTTTCCTAGTACGAAACTTCAATTTTATTACATTATCCAATTTGCAGATTGCACAACTATTTACCATATATTATTTTCATTCCAAACATTCTAAAAATAAAGGAAGGAGTTATTATTTTTCCAAAAATTATATGCACAATATATGTAAATGAAAAAATATCGAGTCACAATATATATATTTCAAAAAATGAATACAAAAAACTATTTGATAGATGAAAATACCCTATCCTGAATGGTACTTCATCTCTTCTTATATCTGTTACAATTTCTTGTCCAAAAAAGTACAAGTAAATTTCACCACTATTAGAGACCCCATCATTTGCGATATAATTAATAGCTCCACTCTCTGCAAGAGATGTCCATGTAAGTAGTGCTTTTTCATATGGAAATGTCTGCATCCCATATCTTGAAACATAAATTATCAAACAAGTTTCCAAATTATTGTACAATCTGTTGCAAAGTTTTGATTTCAAAAATGTTAGTGCACTAAATATTCTTTCATCATCAACAAACCCAAGAATCATTGTCTATATGATTTTATATAGTTTGATGTATTCACATATATTCTCTCTCGAAATGCTACTTTGATACATATTTCTCCAAAATAGTGTGATAGCTCCCATTTCTATTGGGTCAAAAACATACTTATATTGATCAAATATTGTATATGTAAGATGTTGTGACTGTGATATGAGTAATTTTCTATTCAATATACCATTAAATTCCCACCTCCCCCCATCAACATCTAAAGATTTGAAAAACTACTCCATAAGTAGAGTCATGGATTTCAAGTAATTTGTAGCTCTTTGGTCTTTATGAATCATTTGATTCTAGAAAATGGGATTTACATCTCCCATGGCCTCATGAAGATCACTATTTTTAGAATGCTCTTTGATCTTATAAGATAATGTTTCAGATATCTTCATTAATTTTTTAATATATCATATTTTTAGTATTAAAAAGAGATCTTTTGACTGGTACTTCCTCAAGTTTAGAACCTATGACATAAGGATCTTTGTATAAAGTGTGCATTGGAATATTTTTTTCCATGAATAGAAATACAAATATGACGACTAATATTGAAATTCAAATAGATCTTGGGATCTTTTATATCTATCAAAACCTTGAAGTTGTTGAAAATTGGCTTCTGGATCTAGTCTTGGGTGCAATATAAGGTATCCAAAATCATACATACTTGTCTGCTTAATTTTATAAAATCAACAATGTATATGGATCTTTCTTGAGCATGTTTCACTAAGTTGTTTATTTCCTTCAACATTGGAAAAATACCACATAAAGTTAATATTGTCTCTAAATCTATCAAGTGATACAAAAAATCTTTAGCCTTGTCCACTTCTCTTCGATGCTTGACATTATACTCTATTAAGGACCTGTATTCCTCAAAAATCCTGCAAGTTGTTCCATACAATGATATCCATCTTTTGTCAAAATATTTTAGCACTTTTTTACCATTTTTTATTCTAACAAAAAATATCTAAAACTCTAAAATTCTTGTAGGACTGCTTGACATATATGATTGTAAGTCCCATATAAACTCCTCCAATTTAGAAACATTTTGAAAATTACTTACAATCTTGTAAGATAGATTCATTCGGTGAGCCATATAGTGAATAGGTATCATGTAAGGGGCTACGGTTGTTTGTGTAGTCACAAAATCACAAACTTACTATTCATTTTATGCTGCCATGTATATTAATTTATATATGGATCTTATATAAAAAAAATTCACTAGTGACCCATTTCTAGGTCTTGTTGTTAGTGATTCAGGCACCATTATGTTTTGTCTAGTTTAGTCGTTAGTTGTCTCTATAATTTTGGCCATTTTCCAAGGTGTCTCAAATGTCATAATTTTTTCAGTTGTTGTCTTTAGGTCTACACTAGGGTGCCCTAGTCCATGATTTTAGGCTCCCTTCTCATCGTAAGTTTTGATCGTAATTTCTTTATTCAATGTTGGTCGTAACGGTTACCTTGTGTATTCCCCTAGGTCGTAGTCGGTAGTTTCATGTCACTAGTGTTGTATTTTGAACATGACATCCCTATATAAACATAGAATACTCACTACATTATAGGAAAACATCTTACTCATCAAGGGAAACTATTTACTAAGGTAAGGGGCTGAATTTGGGCTTCTTTTACATCTACATCACATAATCATAGGGGGAAAGGGTACATCCTCATAAAATAGTTGCATTGACATAGATGACATTATTTTGACACCCGTACAACAACAAAAAAGATAAGATAGAGATATCGGAAAAGACATTATGTGATGCTTCTCATGAACCCTCCTCTGTTTCTCCTAAGATAGAGCTTGATAACCCTTCTCCTAACATTATGGAAACAAAAGTTCAAGGGGATGATTATCTTGAACTAGACATGATGGAGATTGAGGGGGAGTAATCCAAAGTTATATTGCATCCTAAGATTACTAAATGGGCTCAAAATATGGTTAAGGAGTCTGATCATGTTAGTCTTAGAAAGGTAACTCATATTTATCATTCTTATCATGCCTTGATGACCCTCTATGAGTTTGAACCACAATATTTTGAAGAATCTTATCAAGATGATAGATGGACATTTGGGAACTATTCCCTCCTCTTTCTAAGAGAAGCATTATAGGATCTAGGTGGTTATACAAGATCAAGTATAAATCTGTAGGAGAAATTGAAAAATTCAAGGCAAGGATGGTAGCTCATGGTTTCACTCATAAAATTGGTCTCGACAATGTTGAAATGTTTTCTCTTGTAGCTAAAATGAGCATTGCTATAATTGTTTTGGCATTGGCTGCCCAATATGGTTGGGAGATTCACCAAATGGATGTTAAAAAATGCTTATTCAAATGGTGACTTAAAATAAGAAATATGCACGAACTAGTAGGACTGGGGTGCCCCAAAGTAGGAAAATAGTGCCTGGATTTTGGCGCTCCAGTCCCAAAGGTCATTAGTGCTCTCACCACTTTTGTCCAGGTCTCAAACAATGAGAAAGCTAAAAATTTAGAAATTACAAAAATTCACCTCAATAACCTATTACATCCTAAATTTAAGCAAAAATAACACACTTACCAAATCTGCAGTAGTATGCGACGCCACCGTGATCGCTACTCTCTCAAACCAGTTCAGATGTAATGGTCTCACTTGAGGCATCTTCACTTGATCCATATACACTCTTGCACTCACACCAGAAATAAATGAAGAGATAAGTTACCTTTTCACTTTAATGTTTATAATTACATTAAAATTTCCACCTTTACTATGGACTATCTTTCGTGCTTATTACCACAACTAATACACTTTACACCATTTCGGTCATATCTTGAGAGTTTTTACTCTAATTTGCACCCCGTTTACTACATTCTTTTCAGAATTCCACCTACCATTGTACTTCACACATTTCACATGCGTTCTACACCTTGTTTCAATTTTTTATTCCTTACAAACGTGTTTTAACCTCTTTCCATTAATTTTGTCTTAGAGTCTGTTTCGTTCACCTCTCCCTCTTTCACCGAAATGGGAGGCATATAAGTGGGGGTCCATCTATAATCCCCCTTATGTCACCATGTGTCCCAATATTGTGAATACACGACCTCACAATTTATACAATGAAATTTCACTATAAAACTCCCCTACTGAGCTAATATGGGGGCAACAATATTTCAAACACCTTCACCTATCGTAACTTATCAATTCCCCCTAATGGACTAACTTAGGGGGAAACAAGTGAATAAAAATCATTTGACATGACATATTATCCATTTCTACCAACTTTCCCTTAATGACCTAACCTAGGGGAAATTAGAAAAAAACCTCTTCATGAGTAACCAATCAATCAAACAATAAAAATCAACGCATTCAAATAACACCATTCAAATCCATGAGTGGTCTCCCAGATGACCAAACATGGGAATTACATTCACTACTTTGTTCCGAGATGACCTTTTTCTAGGATTTTATTCTACATTCCGAGTTCACTTCCAGATGACCCAACTTGGAAGCCATCTCATTTGTTCTGCATGTGATTCTTGATGACCTAACCTGGAAGTTATCTATTTCTATCGCATTCACTTCTATATGACCTAGCTTGGAATCCATCTCATTCTCTATCATTGTCACTTTAAGATGACCTAATTTGGAAGCCTTTACATCGTGGCTACACCTATGGATTGGGGGAAAGAGTGCCTTTCCCCTTATCACTCCCATATGGGTCAACTATTTAATCAAAATCATTTGGATCCAAAATCACCACTTTTTGATCTGAGTTTGTCTGTAGCGGATATATCTTGAGGATATAGTTAAAGTTTTGAGAATAACACACTTTTATCCCAACAATCTTCCTCTGGTTGCAGGACACCTAAATCCTCGAATTATTCCATTCTTATACAAAGCATTCTAGCTGGGAACTGATTACTCCCTACCCACCTATTCATTATTAAACCACGTTCAAAATCATCCAAAAAACTTAATCATCATTGAGAAACTTACAATTTTGTGTTGCATGGATCAACTCGCTGATCCATGGTTCAACACACTTCTATAGTTCTGTCATCACACTTCTACTACACATCTGTGCATTCTTCTACAACTTGGGATTCTCTGGATTTTTTTAGGTACACATCTTTATCTACTTTATGTTATGGAGATTTCCTCTCACCAACATAAAGTGGGGGGAAATGCAATAAAAAAATCACAAAATTACTATTACATTTATACCACCGGGTATGCTAATTTATATATGGATCTTGCATAGTAAAATTATTCACTTGTGACCCATTTCTAGGTCTTGTTTTCATATAGTCAGACATATTTTGTTTTGTCTAATTCAGTCGTCAGTTATCCCTGTAATTTTTTTTCCATATTTTAGTGTGTCTAAGATGTCATAATTTTTTAATTTATATTTTCTTCTACACTATGGGACCTAGGGTTACATTGGAGTGCCAAGGGGCGCCCCACTCCATGATTTTAGGCACCTGTGTCATTGTAATTTGTGATCTTAATTTCTTTATTCGATGTCAATACTAATGGTTACCCCATGTATTTCCCTAGGTTGTAATCAGAAATTGTGGGTCACTAGTATAGAAATTTGAATAAGAGATCACTATATAAACATATCATACTCTCTACGTTATAGGCGGACATCTTACTCATTAAGGGAGACTATCTACTTAGGCAAGGGACTGAATTTGAGCTTCTTCCACATCTAGATCAAAAAATTATAGGGGGGAAGGGAATATCTTCATATAAGAGTTGTAAGGACATAGACGACATTTTTATGACACTCGTACGATAGGAGAGAAGATAACATAGAGATACTGCGACACTACCAGTTTTTGTTTTCGAGCATTTTCACACTCTGCAGCACCCAGAACACAGACCACAATGTCCTGAGGTGCCCCAGTACCATTACATGCACCTCAGTACATTCAAACAATCATATTCTTCCCTTCCTAAAGTCATTTTGTCATAGCCTACCCAGTTGGCAAACCGGTCTGCTATAGTCCACCACACATTGAGGTAAGTTATTTAGAGGTTAGTAACATATCCTTATAGTTCATTTTTACTTTGATACATATATTTCAAATATAAAAAACCAAACTCTTACATCCAAATATAACAATTAATTTCTATTTAGATTAACTATTCATAGCTAGCTCCAATTTACCTCTTTTTAGTTAATCAATTTTGTAGACGAATACAAAGTCTAGTTTTGTGACCATGCATGATAGATGCACCATCAAATCCTACACAAATCATCTTTTTAGGGATTGAATGATCATTTGTGCCATCTGTTTCCTTCAAATTTCTAAAAACAAGTTTACAAAGATTCTCGGCATTATAATTCTCCATCATTTTGTGCATAAATAGTACATGATTTTCCCTTATATGATTATTGAAACCGAGACTGTAGAAATGCATACATAAATAAGATGAATTATTTACTTTTGTGACCTCATCAATCAACAATGCAATAAAATTTGTTTTTTTACCTTGTCTCTACAGTTAGTGATTTCAATCTCTCCCATACACTTTGCCATTTCCCATGAATTGGTATCTAACCAGTGTGTTGTCGGAATATTTAGAAACCCATTAAATTGAAACAATATATTATAACTAAAAAGATTTGAAATTAGTCTTCCTATTTTTGAAATGAGTAATATTGTTCTAAATTGAATGAGTTTTTCCTGAAGACTTACGTCAATAGATTTTTCAAATTTAGCCTTTATTGTTCCACCTTTCTCAACTAGGTCCTGAAGACGTTTATGAATATTTTCATATTCTGTAACCTATCTAATATGTAAACAATCTTCCTCAATATTCCATCTAGATTTATTATTATTATTATTCCATCATGTTGATTTTGAGAATCGTATACCTTCCCACAATGCTTCTATATTATGTCAAAATTTAATTCCTTTTTGTGGTCTCTACCTAGTTTCTAACTACATATAGTACATCTACATTGTATAAGAGTATATGTACCATTTTCTCATTCAACAGGTTCAATGAATGGATATTTGGCTCACCATTCAAAGTTATAAGTCCTTCCTATAGTCCACTTCCAACTCTTATGTTTCTGACGTATGTTTCTAGAATGTTTATCAGAAGTTTCAGTTGGATGGGAAATAGGATTATTAGCACTGTCTATTTGAATTGCATTATTGTGTTGATTGGGAGTTTCATCTATAGTAAGGTCATTGTTAGGGTTTTCTAAATTTTAAAAATATTGGTTTGCTAAGAATTAATATTATCATAGTAAGAGTCCAAATTATTGTTATCTCAATTTTTCCCGTAACATAATTGATCAAACATGACCCTGCACAGAAGGAAATTTAAGGGTTGGCTCTATCCTATGAGCTTGTTAGTACCCAAATTTAATCTCCTTCAAATATTGAGAAACATAATGGATTTTGACAAGACACTAAGAGGTAGCTAGATAATCATTTACGTCATTTTGTAGTTGGGGAAGCAATCTATCTTACTTGTTAGCACTTAGGTTTTGAAAGGAGTGGGTAGCACCTTAAAAGGATATGATCTGATCCTAACTATTTTAGGTTGTGCCTTTCAACCAAGGTAAGAGAACCTATTTTGTAACCTCTGTTATTGAAGAACAATGATAAATCCTTCTTTTGCATAAATTTTATAGAGAAGACCTTGGGAAAATATGATCAAGACACCAAATATGACTCTCACGAGTAGTCAGTCACTTCCAGATTATGGAGATATTTTCACAACAAGGAAAAGGTTACTAAAGACATTTGGGACACTGATTTCTTTTGTATGTTTTGGTAACAGAGATTATACATTTGTATGCATACAGAACAAACAGGGGTAGTATAGGTGGGATTGGTTGTTTTTGAATGAATTTTTTGGTGGGAGGTGGGGTAGTATGAACTTGATTCACCAGATCCTTGAGGAATCTTACAAAATGGAAGGTTAAACCAACAGAATGCCACAAAATAGCAAAAATGTTTCTTTAACTAGAATATGTGCTTCAATGGAGGCCCGGATTAGCACTCTTTCATATAATCCTTGAGATTTTATCACGAAGGCTTGAGTTAGAAAATCCAACAAAGTATCAAGATCTAAACCAAATCATGCCTAAGGTAACCCCAAAGGCTTACAGATAATCTATGTCAAAAGATGGAAGAAAAGTTATTTTAAATTGTTTATTCCAATCCCAGATGAAATCTCTTCTAAGGAATGAAATTGTAGATGCCACTAAACTATCACAAGGATTGAGGCCTATGTGATTGAATCAGATTTTAATACAAGATTGTAACAGAAACAAGAAAAACTACTGGCATACATTTAGAAATAAAACAAACACATTTTACTTAAGACAACATAGAATAAATCAAATTTGATTAAATCTATCAACAAGGGAAAGTTTCTAGAACAGTCTCAGAGCTTGTCAATGGTTGTACACTTGCAACCACCTTGACATGATCATATTTAATACAAAAAGATATACAAGCTTCTCAAACGGCTTCTCAAAAATGATGGGCTCTGTCAAGCATTTTTATACTATAAAATTCAATCCCGACCCTAACACTCCAACCATTTGCAAGAAAAATTTGTGCCATTTATAAAATTCACAACAGAGCCCCTTCTTCCCCAAAAGATAAAAATGTTAATGCACCAGTGCTCACCATGATTTTAATCACGATTCTCAAAATCAGATCTACAAAAATTTGCTAGGTGCTCGAGGCGGTAGATCTCATCGAATATCTCCTACATTCAACTCCTTCCTGTGGTAGATCACTCTTTCTTCAAATTTCCAACCATTTCCACTCCTAATCTGTCAAATCTAGCTCCTTGCATGCTTTGGAGAAGAGAAATGGAAAATCTGATCAAGCACGATAGTCACACCATTTTAATGGTGAAAGACATCTTCTAGATCTCCCCACCAAACTCAGATATCAACATTAACTCCGCTCTCTGCTTGATGTGTAGGAAATACTAAGAAATCATGAAGACTCACACTTCTAGGCATGTTTAAGTAAAATGGGGGGAAAATCAGATTTAGAATCTTAGCTGCCATTGATCTTTACTTTGAATTTGGGCTGTCAACGTGGGAGATTCAAACTTAAAAATAGACCCGGGGGCTTCCTCTGACTTTCTACAACTTTTGGAAAAATGGAAAAAATTTCCCTTTTTCTCCACACCTCCGATCTTGGGAAATGAGCCTGACATGTGTCCTGAGATGGGTCCCAAATAAAGCACAGATAAATTCTGCCATTTTACCCTCTTTTTGGAAAAAGGAAAAATTTCCAATTTTTCCCCACAGCTCTGCCCTTGAAAAATGGGTTTGACACGTGTCCAAATGTGGTTCCAGTGGGACCGTGCTTCCCCTTTTTACTTTTAACTCTTTTCTCCCAAAAGGAAATTTTTTCAAATTTCCCCCTAGAATCCGCACCTCTTCCGTTGACCAGAGCAAGCTTTGACCTTTCCTTTATCAGGCCTACGGGCCATTTTGATGTTTTTAGTCATTTGTATGTCAAGGGGAAAAAATCCAAATTGCCCCCAATGGTCCACCTCCCCGCCCCTTTGAATTTTCAAATCGCCATGTGTCACCATTGCGTAGCTTGTGGTGGTCCCAAAAATTTGATACCTTGAATGAGCACGGGCTCACCACATGTCCTGGCCTAACAAAGTTTGGCTGAATTCTTGAAGCTCAGCAAAAGGTGCCATGTGTCATGCTCCAAGGACGTTTCCTTTGGCCGTTGAAAAGTCTAAGCAGAATGTAAAGTGAGAAAAGGCCTCCATGTGTCCTCCTGGAACTTCTTTAAAATGAAACTCAAGGCCCAGTCAATAAACATGCGCAATTCCTCCACGTGTCCGAGACCTCCCAAAACCTTTTGAAAAAGACTAAGTTTGGGAAGACCTTGTGGAAGCCTCCACATGTCTTCATGGCGCAATTTCAAAATGGTGCTCAAAGTGGAGACCTTGAATGAGCACGGGCTCGCCACGTGTCCCCATTTTATGCCACACTATTTTAGTGGAACAAAAAAATTTTAAGTCTGGGAAAAGTAGTAGAAACCTTCGCGTGTCCTCCCAGCACTACTCCAAGGCCAAACCAAAAAGTAGATCCTCAAACGAGTGTTGTTCCTCCACATGGACAAATTTTGAGTTAAGGCTTTTCATGAAGTTTTTGAAATACCCAGTTGAGCCGCATCTAACCAAAAGAGGCCACGTTCCCTGTCAATGTAAGGATGCAAATTTGACTGGGAGAAATTCCTGTCAAACCGTAAAATACAGAAAAATGATCATTCAATCCTGAAAATGGAAATTTCTCCAAGGAAAGAGAATTTAGAAATATTACAAGGCTCAAATATGTTTCTCAGAGATACATCCTTTCATTTTTCTTCAAGTATTTAGGGTAGAAATGACAAGGAAGAAAAATCACGATCATGGAGAATGGAAAATATGGGAGAACCTGAGTTTTTAGACAAATAGAGAATGGGAGACCCAAATTATAGACCTTTTCTATCGGAACAAAGAAAGAAGGAGTAAACTATGGACCCATAAGTGATCAACGACCCAGGAACAGATTAAAAATGGCAACAAATATTAACCAAGAACAACCTGGGGAAAAAGAAAGTGACAGAGGCCGTAAATTAATAGATTTTCAAAGGCAAACTGGGGCGAGACTATTTTAAGCACCGTAAAATACAGAAAATATCCATTGGGCAATAGAGTTAGCTTGCAAATCATAGAATCAAAGACATCTCTAAAAATGAAACAGAGAAACCAAAAAAAATAGGTCACCAAGGACCAAAACAAACAAAAACACAAAAGACAAGAGATAAACAAAAAACTATACACTATAGACAAGATTTTTTCCTTGATTTCAGGGGAATCAATCCAAGAAATACTTCAAATGCCTACCATTAATAGGCACCTCAATCAATTCACCATCTAATTCCTTAAGGAAGAAGGTATGCTCACCAATCCTGATATCAATGGAGTAAAGGCCCATCCATAATGAGTCAAACTTTCCATGTTTGCCCTTATCCTCATGTCTGCTATCCCACAGCAGCAAAAGATCTACAACATTGAAGGCCCTGGGAGTGACCTTCTTGTCAAATAACTTCTTCATTTTCTCTCTGAAATTTACATGCCTCTGGTGGGATGCCCTCCTCTCTTCATCAAGCTCAACAATCTAGTTAATGCGAGCATCATAGGGACCTACCTCTTGATCTTCCAGCTATTGCATAAACTGATATGAAGACAATTTCATATGAAGAGGCAGTAGGGCTTGAGTCCCATTTACCAACTCAAATGGACTCTTTCCAGTGACCCTCTTAATAGTGATCCTATCTTCCCAAACAACAAACTTCAACTATTCACCCCACTTTCTCTTGTTCTGCTCCAATGTTCTTTTGATGATCTTCAACAAATTTTTATTACTGGACTCAGCTTGTCCATTTCCTTGGGGATTGTAATTGGAGGCATATGTCAAGTTGATCTCATACTCCTTGCACATTGACATCAAAGGTTTAGCTCTAAATCTCATGACATTGTCAGCAACAATGTTGACTGACACCCCAAACATGTAGATGATATGGTTCAACAGAAAATCCATGACGATTTGGTGTGTTTCTATTTTTGTGGGGATTTCCTCCACCCACTTGGTGAAATAATCAGTGGCTTTAAGAATCCACTTATGGCTAGCACTTGAAGGGTCTAAAATCTCACCAATGGAATCCATTCCCCATTTCTTGAATGGAGCTTCAATTGATACAGGCTACAAAGGAAGGGAGCTTGAAGCTTTCAATATTCCAGAGAAGTGTTGGCAACTCTCACATATTCTAACCAAAAGAGTTATATCCTTGAAGAGAGTTTGCCACTAATAACAAGCCCTCAAGATCTTGTGTGTTGTGACTCTTGCAGCAAAATTCCCCCCACAAACTCCTCCATGAAGATCAATAATTATCTTGGGGGCTTCTTCTTCAGTAATGAATCTTAAGAGGACTCCCTCTGGGTTCTTCCACGCCAACCTATAATCAATAATGAAATATTTATGGGAGGCCAACTTAAGAGACCTTTTCTGGTTCTTACTTAAATGCTCAGGGAAATATAAGTGTCTGAGATAGAAAATCACATCCTTGTACCAGTCACAACTCATCAACCTTTCAAAAACACATACCCTTTCTTCTTCTACCTCATTTACCTCAATAGTTTGCAAGTTGCTCTCAGCCATTAGCTTATCTAAGCTGAAACCTCTCACTAACTTCGTGGTTTGGATATCCATATCATATTCTTGCAACTTGTTCACTAACCTGCATCTTTTTCTTGAGACCTCCATCTCTTACAAGATGTCCTTCACCATGATGTGGGGAACATAACAAACCACTTTAGAACTTAGAATGTAAGGTCTAAAAATATTTGTTGCTCTTACCAAGGAAAATGCATGTTATTCCATGATAGTGTACTTCATCTCAGCCCCTTACAAGGCCTTACTGAAAAAGGAAATTGGCCTCTCAACTCCTTCATCATCCTTCTATAGTAGGACAGAAGCAATATTGTTCTCTGAACCAAAGGAAAACAGTTGGAAAGGCTTCTTATAATCTGGAGCTGCCAAAACAGGGCCATGTTTTAATGTCTCTTTAATCCCATTGAAATCTTATATGGTAGCATCCTCCCATTTGATGACTTAGTCTTTTTTCAGCATGGAAGTGATTGGAATGGTCAACTCAGCAAAGTTTGATATGAATCTTCTAATGAATTTTATTTTCCCAAAAAAGGACTGAATTCCCTTCTTGGTTCTTAGTATTGGGACCTTGCTAATGGCCTCTACTATTTTTGGATCAATCATCACCCCTTCTTGTGACACTATATGACCATGTAACTTTACCCTCTGCACTCCAAAATGGCACTTTTTTGGATTGAGTGAGATGCCATATTCTCTACATCTTCTCCAAGTGCAGCAGGTGATCACTTCTCTTCCTGGAAAATATAGTTACATCATCTTGATATACTGTAATAAACTCGTTGATGTAACAAGAAAAAGCAACATCCATTTCTCTTTAAAAGGTGGCCTCGACATTCATCAGACCAAAGGGCATCTTGACATAAACATAGGCCCCCTAAGGATTAGTAAAGGTTATCTTGATCCTTTTTGATTCCTTCACCACAGCTTAGTTATAACTAGAGAAGCCATCTAAGGTGGAAAGCAAATCAGAACCAGTCACCAACTACAACATGTTCTCCATGTTTGGTAAAGGATAATTATCCTTCATTGATGCTCTGTTTAGATTCCTAAAGTCCACACATAACCTAATATCACCATTCTTCTTTCTTATTGGTACTAGGTTTGCAACCCAAGAAGAATACCTAGTGGGCTTAATAATTTCTCCATCTCTCAGCTTCTTTAGTTCATCTTGCATCTTGAGAGATAAGAGTGGGTTGACTGGCCTTTGTTTCTACCTGAATGGCTTTGCACTAGACTCCAAGGGAATCTCATGTTGAAACAGGTCCTCTCTATATGCTTTTAGTTCATAATAGGTCCAAGACATCCAATCTTGGTATTTCTTCAACAATTGGATGTATGACTGCTTCTCCTTCTTGCTGAGATTACTGCCTAACCAAATTTTCCTTTGCTTCTCCTTTGTGCCTAGGTCATGATCCATAATATCCCTTGAGGCTGCCATACATTTGTTAACAATGCGATCAACATTATCAAAATTGGACTCAATAACAGCCAATCCTCTAGGAATGGTATTGGTTTTTAGCTGGATGATGTCCTTGCCAAACAAGGTTTCTTTTCCTTCTGTTTTACATACCATTGGTTCCAAATCAATGCATTGATCAAAAAAATCTCCCTTGTTCTACAGAAATCTTTTGATCTGAGCATTATCATCAAAAACCTACCAAAGTTTAATGTTGTTAGGGACAGAGGGTCTTGTCAATACCTCAACCTCATATTCACATTATGGGGACACTTTATAATTGTCAAAACGAGACCCCAATACTACAAACCTATCTACTAAGTCATTGAATTTCCTATCATGGTGCACAATGTTGAATGAATCAAACATCTCAATGAAATCCCAACCTGCATGCTTGTATTGTTTCATTCACTGATTCTTTGTGGCATACAACTTTCTAACTCATTTTACTATTAATTCTAAGTCTCCTTTGACAATGATGTCCTTGATACCATATTTCCGAGAAATTCTTGAACCTAGCAACAGTGCCTCATACTTAGCAATGTTGTTGGTGCACTCAAAGTTGAGTTTTAAGGAAAAAACAAATTTTTCCTAACCAGGAGAGAGTACAACAACACCAGTACCATTCCCAAACTTGGAGCAAGCTCCATCAAACAATAGAGTCCAAGGAGAACCTACTTTTTCAAGACACCTGCATTCCTTAATCTTGTACTCCTTTCCATCAGCAAATCCTACAAATTTTTCAGCATCAACATTTGTGTACAACACTTCATAGGATGCATTGTTGGGATCCTCAATAAGATGCAACATTATATTTTCTCCATACAACCTAACAAGGATGCCTTTAATTGGAATGGTGGCATAGGACATATCCATTTGGACACTCCCACCAACACTAGCAGCCCATTTTCTTTTCAGTAGCATGCTCGACTTGGCTGAACAGTCAACGATGACAACATCAAGTTTTAAATTTTTACCTCAGTAAGCTACACGTTGTACCACTAAACCCTTCACACATCCCACTACTAGTACTTCTCTAGAATCCATGGTAGTGCACTTCCCATATGCTATTGTCACTTTGATATTCAGCTCATTCATGACTTCTAGAGGTATGAAATTACATGATGCCCCTAAGTCAAACATGTAGTTGTGCAATAATATGTCCTTAATGATCAAAGTGGTGAAGAATGGATCAAAATTCATCTGAGAGTCCACCAAGGATGTCCCCAAATAGAACTCATATGGTTCACCTAGTTCCTCTAATGCTAGTGGTGTTTCTAATTCTTGAATGATTGGAGGAGTCTCCACAATATTTACATTTCTACCTAGGTAATTCTTCTCTTCTTTCAATCCCAAGTATTCAAATACTCTCTTTTTGTGCTTAGGAATCCTAAGAAACTCAACAATTGGAACATAGACTTTGATCTAACTTAAAACTTGGGCAATATCATATGGGACATTCCTTGGCAAAGGAGTATTGGAAGGAAAGCCAACACACTCATTAGGTGGTACAGGATTTTTGATAACTTCGACATGAGGAGGGATTTTGGCAGATGCCTCTTTCTTTGGAGCCTCTTTAGGAATGTTTGAAAGTAAGGGAGCTTTTGGATTGGCTTGAGGTCATGTCCCTTTGATACCCAAATTTAATCTCATTCAAAGACTAAGCAACATCATGGATTTTAACATGACACTCAAAGGCAGATAGATAATCATGTGTGTAATTTTTTAGCCAGGGAAGTAATATATCTGACTTGTTAGCACTCAAGTTTCGAAAGGAGTGGGCAACACCTTAAAAGGATATGATCTGATCCTAACTATTTTAGGTTGTGCCTTTCAACCAAGGTAAGATACCTTATTTTGTAACCTATGTTATTGAAGAACAATGATAAATCCTTCTTTTTCATAAATTTTATAGAGAATACATCGGGAAAATATGATCAACATACCAAATCTGACTCTCACGAGTAGTCAATTCCAAATCATGGAGATATTTTCACAACAAGAAAAAGATTAGTAAAGACATTTGGGACCCTGATTGCTTATGCATGTTTTCGTAACAGAGATTATGTAATTTTATGCACATAGGACAAACAGGGGTAGTATAGGTAGGATTGGTTTTTTTAATGAACTTTTTGGTGGGAGGTGGGGCAGGATGAACTTGATTCACCAGATCCTTGAGGAATCTTACAAAATGGAAGGTTAAACCAACAGATTACCATAGAATAGATAAATTTTTTCTTTAACTAGAATATGTGCTTCAATGGAGGCCCAGATTAGCACTCTTTAATATAATCTTTGAGATTTTATCATGAAGGCTCCAGTTAGAAAATCCAACAAAGTATCAAGATCTAAGCCAAATCATGCCTAAGGTACCCCTAAAGGCTTACAGACAATCTCTATAAACAGATGAAATAAAAGTGATTTTAAATCATTTATTCTAATCCCAGATGAAATCTCTTAAAAGGAATGAAATTACAGATGCCACTAAACTATCACAAGGATTGAGGCTTGTGTGATTGAATTAGATTTTAATACAAGATTGCAATAGAAAAAAGAAAAACTACTCACATACATTTAGAATTAAAACAAACACATTTTTCTCAAGACAACATAGAATAACTCAAATTTGATTAAATCTATCAGCAGGGGAAAGTTTCTAGAATGGTCTCAGAGCTTGTCAATGGTTGTACACTTACAACCACCTTGACATGATCAGATTTAATAAAAAATAGATATACAAGCTTCTCAAATGGCTTCTCAAAAATGATGGGCTCTATCAAGATTTTTTCTATTAGAAAATTCAGTCCCGACCCCTAACACTCTAACCATTTGCAAGAAAAATTTATGCCATTTATAACATTCACAATAGAGCCCCTTCTTCCCCAAAAGATAGAAATGTTTAATGCACAAGTGCTCGCCATGATTTTGATCGCGATTCTCAGAATCACATCTGCAAAAAGTCGCCAGGTGCTCAAGGGGGAAGATCTCATCAAATATCTCCCGCATTCAACTCCTTCCTCTTGTAGATCACTCTATCTTCAATTTGTCAACCACTTCTGCCCCTAACCTATAAAATCTTGCTCCTTGCATGCTCAGGAGAATAAAAATGGAAAATACGATTGAGCACGATAGTCAGACCATTTTAATGGTGAAAGACATCTTCCAAATCTCCCCACCAAACTTAGATATCAACATTAACTCCACTCTCTACTTGGCGTGTAGGAAATACCAAGAAATCATGAAGACTCACACTTCCAAGTGTGTTTCAGTAAAATGAGGAGAAAATTAGATTCAGACTCTCAGCTGCCGTTGATCTTTAATTTAAATTTGGGCCATCCATGTGGGAGATTCAAACTTAAAAATAGACCCAGGGGCATCCTCTGACTTTTTACAAATTTTGGAAAAATGGAAGAAATTTCCTTTTTTCTTTGCACCTCCGCCCTTGGGAAATGAGCTTGACACGTGTCCTGAGGTGCATCCCAAAGGAACTGTGGATAAATTCTACCATTTGACCCTCTTCTTGGAAAAAGGAAAATTTTCCAAGTTTTTCCCTCAGCTCTGCCCTTGAAAAATGGGCCCGACACGTGTCCCAATGTCATTCTAGTGGGACTGTGCATCCCCTTTTTTACTTTTAACTCTTTTCTCCCAAAAGGAATTTTTTCCAAATTTCCCCCAACAATCCGCACCTCCACCATTAACTAGAGCAAGCTTTGACCTTTCCTTTATCGAGCCTATGGGTCATTTTTATGTTTTTAGTCATTTGCATGTCAAGGGGAAAAAATCCAAATTACCCCCGATGGTCCGCTTCCCCAAAGTGAGCGGAGGCCCCCACATGTCCTCCTGGAGCTTCTTTAAAATGAAACTCAAGGCCCGGTCCCCAAACATGTACGACTCCTCCACATGTCCTAGACCTCCCAAAACCTTTTGAAAAAGACTAAGTATGGGAAGACCCTGTGGAAGCCTCCACATGTCTCCATGGCGCAATTTCAAAATGGTGCTCAAAGCAGAGACCTTGAAAGAGCGCGGGCTCACCACATGTCCCCTTTTTCTACCACACTCTTTTAATTACGTAAAAATTTTCAAAGTCCAGGAAAAGCAGTAGAAACCTGCACGTGTCCTCTCAATGCTACTCCAAGGCTAAACCAAAAAGTAGATCCTCAAACGAGCGTTGTTCCTCCATGTGGACAAATTTTGAGTTGAGGCTTTTCATGAAATTTTTGAAATACCCAGCTAAGCCACATCCAACCAAAAGAGGCCACATTTTTTGTCGATGCAAGGATGTAAATTTGACTGGGAGAAATTCCCATCAAACCATAAAATATAGAAAAACAATCATTCGATCCCGAAAATGAAAATTTCTCCAAGGACAGATAATTTAGAAATATTTACAAGGCTCAAATATATTTCTCAGACATACATCGAGTCATTTCATAAATGACAAGGAAGAAAAATCCTGATCATGGAGAACGGAAAATATGGGAGAACCTGAGTTTTTAGACAAACAGAGAATGGGGGACCCAAATTCAAGACCTTTTCCAGGGGAACAAAGAAACAAGCTACAAACCATGGACCCATAAGTGATCTATGACCTAGGAACAGATTAAAAATGGTAACAAAGATTAACCAGGCACAATATGGGGAAAAATAAAGTGACAGAGGCCGTAAATTGATAGATTTTCAAACATAAACTAGGGTGAGACTATTTTGAGCACCAAAAAAGTTCACTTTGAAATCTGAAAGTTAAGGAGGTGGGTGAGCTCTACAATGGAAAAGCAAGGTTAGAAAATGGGGCCGAATGGTGTCAAAGGAGATCAAAGCTAAACAGAATAAAATTGAACCAAGGGGCTTGAATTTTTGAACTTCTCATACGATTAAACTCAAGGTCTGAACTACCCAAGTATAAAAAAACTCACGGAGGGGGCCATGTGTCATCTCGGTGCAATTCGAAGGGGTGAAGCAAAAGTAAGAGACTCAAACAAATGTCAAGCCTCCACACATCCCAGATCTAAAAAGGGACAAAGTCGACAATTGAAAAGTCAAAATGGGGCAGAGCTAGTGGAAGGTGCCATGTGTTGACTCCACACATCTTCAAAGATCTACTCTGAAGGCAGTCCCAAACTAGTGCAAGCCCTCCATGTGTCCAGACCCCCCAAAATTTTTACCAGTCGTTGAAAAGTCTTCGAGCCAATGGAAGATACCACATGTCTCTTCTATGTAACTTCAAAGGTAAATCCAAAAGCAGTAATCCAAACAAGCACAGAGCTCTAATGTGTCCAAAACCCGATGAGGTAGTGTTCACTCGAAGACTCAAATCAGATAAGTATAAGAGCATCGGTGGAGGCCTCCACATGTCTCATCGAAGCAACACCAAGGTTGGGTCCAAAGAGCAGAGACTCAAACATGCACCAACCTACCACGTAATCGGGGACCGAGAAAAGGTAGAAGGCTCAGATTGGCTAAGTATAAATGAAACAAAGCTAAGCTATAGAGGCCTCCATGTGTCCAATCCATGTAATTTCAAAGGGTGTGCCCCCAAGCAGAGACTCAGATGAGCGTGAGGCTTCCAAGTGTCCCAAGTCCAAACGGCAGGGGGTGGGGGGGGGGCAGAACCAAAAGTTTAATCACCAAATTGACTAAGTATAGAAAAACCGAATATATCCTCCATGTGTCAGCTCGACACATCTTCAAAGATCAACTCCTAAGAGTGGTCCCCAAATGAGCACAGGCTTGCCTCGTGGTCATGTTTCAAGTCAAAGCGGAAAGGTAGGTCACCGGGGGCAGTTTGAAATTTTTGGGTCGAGAAGGCGTAAAGTATAAAATTAAGCCACACCTCTACCGATGCTCAGAGAAGCCACGTGTCAAGCCTAAATTACAATTACAAGAGGGCTCGTGGGCCTTGGAAGGATTTTTCACCAAAAGATAACCGACGGACCTAGGGAGGACTTTTCGTCAAAGGGGAAAATACGAACTGACGGGCTCGAGATGATTTATTTTGATAAGCAAGTCTCCGAGGCCGCAGAGGAAATTTTTCCAAAAGTTAATTGTGGACTTACAGGGCTACGGGGCATTTTTTACACTTTTATAATTTTGTGTAAAAGGTGAAAAGTAAATTTTGAGCCTGTAGACCTGTTCTGCTAAACTGGTTTTCACCATTTTTGTATGGATCTGACTCAAACATTCAAATGGACATATCTTTTGACCAAGTGCTCAAAATTTAACAAACTTGGTACCATTGGAAAGGTATGGACCTCATCTACACCATGGAATCATAAAACTTTAATTTTGACAAGGTTAGGTTGGTGAAAATGGGAAAATGTCTTCATGCCATTAATATATTATCTGATTGCTTCAGAAACCAGATCAGATTTGATTTTGATCTGCCGTTCTTCCTTCTTCATCGAGATGCAAGTTTTTCATCTTTTAAGAAGATCCAAACTTGCACATCTAATGACACCAAAATAGGTAGAGTCCACTGGTTTCAGCAGCCCAGGCTTGGTAAATTCATGAGAAGAATCCAGAATAGATCACGAACTAGAGATGAAGGATTGTTTGTCTATCTGCACTTATCCCCAGATAGAAGGGGAAGGGGGGAGAGCTCAAAGGTCTCCATCTCCACCAAATAGAACCTTTTTGACACCTCCCCCCTATAGGCCTTTCATCTAATCAACAAGGGTTCTTAGGCCAATCATAATGGCATAACCACCCAACCCCTATGTCAATTTCACTGGCAGCAACCCACTTTCTCTCAATGCACAAAATCTAGTCCCAGTTGTAGCATTGAAGAGTATTCCATATTTCACTGGAGAGAATTGGACTACTCCTAGTGACCATTTTCAAGACATTGCAAATGCCTGTGTGATTCATGAAATCATTGAGATGGATATTGTAGTCAAATTTTTAGCCTCTTCACTCAAGGTTAAAGCTTCGCAATGGTTCAGGAGTCTAACAACAGGATCTACTCAGAATTGGGATCATTTGTGTAGAGCTCTTCATAATCAATTTGGAGAGAAGGGAGATAATCTATCCTTTTTAGAACAACTTACAACAATCAAGAGGGCTCCTAATGAGCAGTTGACCGACTTTAACTTTAGATTCTAGCAGACAGGGGATAGGATTATGGTGGTCATAAGACCAATAGATGAAGGTGCTTTTCTATACTCCTTCAGAGCTATAAATTATGATATTTCCTTAATTATTCAATCCATGAGAGGTGTAACCTTACCTGCAACCTATAACATTTCCACTAGAGCTGAAAATTGTTTAATTCAGGATGGTAAACTTGCACCTAGGCCACCTATGCCTCTATATCTAGAACTAGAAGATCTAAGCACTAGTCAAACACCCACATTAGCTCCCATACATGATCCAAGGAATCAGAGTTCAGCTGAAGCCTCTACCTCATCTTCTAGCTCCTCAAATGAGATCCAAGAAGTCTAGAAACAACTTCAGAACTTTGGAAACAAGATAGTGACTATTGAGAGACAACATGCTCAGAATTCTAGGCCATATTAGCCTTAACATCAGTATCAACCTAGGACCCCATACCAATAAAAAAACCACCAAGTCATGCCACAAATCAAAATTTGAACCAAGGACAACCCCAAGTTACTAGGCCATTTTGACCATATAATCCAAATGCAGCTTCAACATCAAAATCTTTAGTTCCAACACAAAACAACATGGCACATGAGTACAACTGGTGTTACCCCTACAGACTACCTCATTGTCAATCAATGTGTCCCAACAGTGCACTAAATCAGGCCTTGATGGTATAGGCATTTGGTGCATCCCAAGAACCTATTCAAGAGAAAAATCAACAACAAGAAGCTTAACAAGAGACACCTCTAACCAAAACTATGCTGGTTAACTACAAAATAGAAGACTTCTGTGAAGTTAAGCAAGCCCCTTATCAAAGTATAGCTTCCAATACATTATTCAAGAAAAGGAATATTGGAGAGGGACAATCATCAAACTTAGGTAATCCACAACCATTTGTTACTCCACAAGGTATTGGAAATCAAGGTGCAGCTCCCAATGTGCAGAGTCAACCCAAGCCACCTTCCAGACCCGCTTAGACACTGGTTGTAACGACCCATGTGCAAGAGAAGAATGTGTAAGGAAAATGACAACAAAAAGATAGCTCATCCCCATTTGGCATCATTGAGTAGATGAGAAGGACAAATGTAAACATCTCAAGGTGTGAGTCATTGGCAGTCCCACGACAAAGAGACCTACTACAAGTTGCTATGGAAAATTGGTCAACATCAAATCAGTCACCCAACCAACAAGAGAAAGTTCTTAATAATGCAACTTAGCCTAAAGGAAATCATAGAGATCACAAAGGTAAGAATATGAAACCCCCCTCGTTCTATGCTCATTGGGAATAAATTGGTACATAATTGCATGACTGATTCGGGAGCAAGTAGCTCTATAATGCCAAAGAAAATAATCGATCAGTTGGGTCTTCAATATGAAGTCATTTCTAGAGGTTTGGTACAATCAGATAGCACAACAGTAACAATGGTTGGGGTAATCAAATATTTGAGCCTCACACTACATGCATGTCCCAATGTGGCTGTCTTGCAAAATGTATCAGTCATAGACTTGCCACCACATTTTGCATTGTGTTTGTAGAGGGACTTCACTGCTAAAATAAGAGGTTATTTGTCTAATGATTGGTCACATATGTTATTTAGAACAAGTTATGGAGCTAAGGATACAATCAGATCTGAGCCTATTGTAAACTTCCATATTGAGCCTCCTACACCGAGTCCAATCAATTCAAATTATTCAACTGTTGATCAAGAAGATTATCCAAGCACCCATGAAGCTAATACTAAAGTCGGATATATTTTAGACTTGATCCTCGATTAATGGGAAAACAAGAGGCACGATTTTGACCCTTACAAGGAAATAGAGGAAGCGAAGCTTAGAGTCTATTGCTTACATTACGAGAATTATCCCCTTCCTAGACATCACTAAGCCAAACCAGAGGGATGACAATGAGGTGTGGTAGTTATTCTTTGATGGCTTAAGAAGTAGACAAGGAGATAAAGGAGGAGCTATTCTTGTTTCACCTCAAGGTACATAATATTACTCAAACTTTTGTTTCCAATTTGTATTCTCAAATAACAAGGAAGAGTATGAAGCCTTGACCCATGGACTGCATTAGAAAATAAAGAGAGGTATTAAGAATTTGCAAATATTTGGTGATATTGATATGATTGTGAACCAAGTCAGAGGAAAACATGCTACAAGGAATGACCTACTCAAGACCTATAAAAATTTGGTATGGGAACTCTTTGAGGACTTTGAAGCTTTCAATATTGCATCCATATGCAGGAAGAAGAATGAAGCAGCGGACAGATTGGCAGAAATCGGGGTGACATTTAACCTGGTAGAGAGTATCAAGAGTGAGAAATATTAGCCCCATATCAAGGTGGTTGTGAGACCAGCTATCCCAGATAATAACACAAGTTGGAAAGTCTTTGAGAATGATCAGCAAATTGTCAATTTTCTACAAGATGAAGCTGATTTCTCTTCCAGAAACTAAGACAAATTGAAACAGTGGTATGACAACCAAGTGGTGTAGTTGAGAACCAACAAATTACCAACGGGCCTTGTAATGTTGGAGTCAATCTTCAACCCAAATGATCAATTCCGAAAGGAGAAAGCAAATATTCAGGTAAAGGGTTAAGATTCAGAGCCCATTTCCATAGATAAAGGAAAAATGTTACGAATTGGAAAGGTAAGTACCCAACAAGAAAAAATCCGAGTTCTTTCAACTTTGTCAAGAATTCCTTGATGTCTTTGCTTAGAATTATAGGGATTTAAGAGGTTTCAACCCAAGGTTGGCACAACACACAATCAAGATGGATCCAGGATCTAAGGATTTTAGACAGAAGCAAAGGCCAGTAAACCCTCACATTGAACCTCTCATGAGAAAAGAGTTGAATAAGTTAATTGAGGCTAGACATCATCTTCCCTATCAAGCATTCAAGTTGGGTTACAAACTTGGTGCCTATGATGAAAATAAGTGGAGAAATCAGATCGTTCATAGACTTCCATGATCTAAACAGAGCATCACTAAAAGATCACTACCTAGTTCCATCGATGGAGAAAATCTTGTAGGTTGTAGTTGGATCTGAGAGGTTTTCATTTCTAGATGGATACTTAGGCTATAATCAGATAATGGTGAAAGAGGAGGATCAGTTCAAGACATCCTTCACTACTATAAATGGGATACATATGCTTATATAAGAAGATGCCATTTGGACTATCAAATGCCAGAGCAACATTTTAACGAGCTATGGACATGGCGTTCAAAGGCTTGATCAACAATATAGTTCTGGTGTATCTAGACGATATCACTATTTTCTCAAAGAACGCAATAGACCATCTATTCCACCTCAGACAAGTATTTCAGAGGTGTAGAAGGTTTGGAGTGTCACTAAACCCAAAGAATTGTGTGTTTTTGGCACACAATGGAAAATTTTTGGGCCACATTGTCTCAAGAGAAGGGTTAATAATTAATCCTAAAAGGGTTGAAGCCATCCAAACACTTCCATTTCCACAATAGAAGAAGTCTCTCCAAATATTCTTAGGGAGAATAAACTTTTTCCGCAGGTTTGTACCTGATTTTCCCACCTTTGTAACCCTTTAACAATGATGTTAAAGAATATTCTTGTATTTAAATGGACAACAAGAAGGAAAAGAGAGTTTTAAAGCCATCAAGCTCACAAAATCACAAGCCCCGACTCTTATTAACCCAGTCTTTTCAAAGGACTTCATGTTGTATAATTTTGGAGGGTCAGACACAATCTCAACTATCTTGGTTCAACCTAACAAAGAAGGTTCATAACAGCCCATAGCCTTCTTCAATCAGATCTTGAAGGATTATGAGGTAAAGTGTTCTTTCATTGAAAAACATACCCTTGATGTCATTAGGAGTTTGAATAAGTTCAGACACTTGGTCTTGAACAACAATATTCAACTGCTAGTGTCTCATGCTGGTGTCAAGAATTTCCTCCTAAACAAGGACTTGAATGAGAAGAGGGCAAGTTGGATCACTCATGTAATGGAGTATGATATTGAAATCGAAGTGACCAAGTTGGTTCGTGGAAAGGGCCTGTGTGAGTAGCTTGCTTCCAAGAAACAATCCGAGTTAGTGGATGAAGAAGATGTTTTCCTGTTACTACAGAATGATCAAGAGAAGCTAGCTAATGATGCATGTATTCCATGTTAGACTCAAGCCTTGGTGCGTTATCTCCAAACAAGTTTGTACCCTCTAGAATGGAACAAAGTAAATAGGAGATACTTTAGATTACAAGCCATCCCATATGTGCTTATTGGTGGTGTCTTGTTTAAGAAGGATATCAATAGTATTCTATTGAGGTGCATTGGGACAAGCCAAATTGAGAGGGTGTTGCATGAATTCCATGATGGAGAAGTAGGAGGCCACTTTTCTCCTCAAGTAACAATTCTCAAAATCATGAAAGTTAGTTATTATTGGCCTACGATGTTTAAGGATTTCTACTCATGGATCAAGAAATACAAGAAGTGCGCATTCTTCACAAGGAAGGAAAACTTATCATCCCTACCCCTTCGTCTCGATTTTAGTGCATCATCCATTCATGCAGTGGGGACTAGACTTCACTGGAGTGATTAGCCCAAATTCAAGCCAGGGCCACAAGTGGATACTTATGGCAACAAACTATTTCACCAAGTGGACTAAAGCCAGTAGCACTTAAGGAGGTAAATGAATCCAAAATCTTGGATTTCTATGAAGGAATAGCCACTCAGGTTCGGAGTCCTTGCCACTATCATATCAGATAATGCATTAGTCATTCCTTGACATAAGGATCAATGAATGGGTTGTTAATAATGGTGTATACCTCAAAACTTCATCAAACTATTACCCTCAAGGGAATGGCCAAGTCAGAGTCCACAAACAAGAACCTACTAAGAATTATCAGAAGGAATATTGATAAAAATCATAAAACTTGGCACATCCCAAAGGTCCACAGGAAGCTCCCCATACAAGCTTGTATACAGAAAAGATTTAGTATTGCCCATATCATTGGTATTTCCCACTTTAGAGATCATGAAACATTTGGAACTAGCCAAGTTTGAACCTATGGGAATCATGTATGCAAATTTAATGGGCATAGAAGAAGCAAGAGAACATGCAATGCAAATCATGGAGAAAGATCAAGCATTGATCAAGAAGAACTTTGATAAGAAAGCAAGAACAAGGACCTTTCAAGAGGGGGACTTAGTTCTAAAGTGGGATGAAGATCAGGTGAAACCAGGAAGACATTCCATGTTTGATACCCTTTGGAGTGGCCCCTACATGGTCACAAGATGTAAAAGTAGAAATTCCTTCCGGTTGGTAAAGTTGGATGGCGAAGAATTGCATATTCCAGTCAATGGGATCTACCTCAAACACTGCTACTAAAAGGAAAATTTCTCACCCTTGTAAATATTAGCCTAGGTTTTCAATTTCTCCAAGTGTGTATGCACATTGTCTTGTTATATTTTAGGTTTCAATTTCCGTAAGTGCTAGTGCACATGCTCTATTGATTCTAGTGTATGCTTGTATACAATTCATCTCACTCATGGAAAAGACTTGTGGCAAAAAGAAATTAAATCTACAGAGTATCCCGATTGGAGTAGGTTTGGATATTTTCATTGCACTCCAACAAATCAGTTTTGTAGAAAATCAAATGAGGGAGAAGTTTCTAGGAGTGCATGAAGTGGAAGAAAATTTCAGACCAGATTTGAAATTACCAGGTAGACTTCATGCCCAATGGATACTTCCAAGGCTACTGGTCTCTTCATCTAATAGGCAGATGTCCCCGTGAGTCGCTAACTGTTATCTCAATTTTCCCCCTAGCATAATTGATCAAACATGACCCTGCGTAGAATGAAATCTAAGGGTTGGCTCTGTTCTACTAGCTCACATTCAAATCCAACAATCAAGGAGGTAGGAAATATTTACAATGGAGGCAAAAGGTCAGCATATGAGGTTGAACGGCGTCAAAGGAGATTAGAGCTCAATAGAAGAAGATTGAATCAAGGGGCTTAAAGTTTCAAAATTCACATACGATTCAAGTCAAGGCTTGGAACGACCAAGTATAAACGGACTCACAAAGGGTGCCATGTGTCATCTCTATACAATTCTAAGGGGGGAAGAAAAAGGTGGTGACTCAAACAAGTGTCAAGCCTCCATGCATCCCAGGTCTGATAAGGGACATAGTCGACAGTCAAAAATTTAAAATGGGGCAGAGCTAGCAGAAGGTGTCACATGTTGACTTAGCGCATATTCAAATATCAACTCCGAAAGCGGTCCCCAAACTAGTGTCAGCCTTCAACGTATCCATAGCCCCATAAATTTTCACCAGCCGTTCAAAATTCTTTGAGCTATTGGAAGATACCACATGTCTCCTCTGCACAACTTCAAAGGTAAATCCAAAAGTGGGTATCCAAAAAAATGCGGAGCTCCCCCATGTCCCAGAACCCAATGAGATAGTGTTAACTTGAGGCATCGAATCAAATAAGTATAAGAGTGTCAGTGAAGGCCTACACATGTCTCATCAGTGCTATACTAATGTTGGGTCCAAAGAGTGGAGACTCAAACATTCGCCAACCCACCACATAATCAGGGACTGAGAAAAGGTAAGAGGATCGGATCAACTGAGTATAAAAGCAAAAAGCTAAGTTACAGAGCCCTCCACGTGTCCAATCTACGCAAGTTCAAAGGGTGCGGACCCAAGAAGAGACTCAAATGAGCGCAAGGCTTCCATGTGTCCCAAGTCGAAAAAGGGGGGCAGAACCAAAAGTTGAATCACCAAATTGACTAAGTATAGAAGAATCGGTGGTAGCCTCCATGTGTCGACTCAGAGCATCTTCAAAGATAAAATCCTAAGAGTAGTCCCCAAATGAGCACAGACACACCATGTGGTCATGTTTCAAGTCAAAGCAGGAAGACGGGTCATCAGGGGCAGTTTTAAATTTTTTACTCGAGAAGGTGTAAAGTGTAAAATTAAGCCACACCTTTGCCGACGCCTAGAGATGCCACGTGTCAATCCTGAAACTTTAATTTTGATGAGGTTAGGTGGATGAAAATGGGAAAATGTCTTCATGCCATTAATATGTGATCTGATTGCTTCAACAACCAGATCAGATTTTATTTTGATCCTCCATTCTTTCTTTATTTGACACACCAAACAGGAAATTGAGGCGGACTTGATAGATTGTGGGTGGATTTGTAGGGGCATTGATGGCCGGTAGCTGAGCTCAAAATTAGGTTTCCCTCCTCTTCTCTCCTCTCCTCTTCACTACATCTATAAAGGTAAGATCTTGGCTCATTGTAAAGGGTTAAACATTCTTTTTTTGCACCCTCCCTTCTTCTTTGGTTTACAGACGAGTTTATGGATTTCAAACCTCCTATTGAGATAGTAATGTAAGTCTTTTTCCTCTTGGCCATTGTAATACTCTGCATCAATTTTTGAAGCAATAATACATGTCTATGGATGATTTTAACCCTCTCCTGTGTTCATTGCCTTTATATGATCTTTCATTGCAATATTGGTTATCTGTGCATGGTAGTTGTATTACATTTTAATGGTCTATGTTTGATAGCAAAGCCGGTGTTCAACATTCCTTTGGTGTATCACCTTTGTTATTTGAGGTTTATTTTCTCACATCTTCTCAATCATGTCTCCTTAGTAAGATAAATTAGGTTTTAGAGTAGATCCTCTGTAATTTATTTGTGTGCAACTGAACAGAGGAATAGGAACCAACCTTCATCCGGAGAGCTCTCTCGATTTTAAAGTCCGACACTTTGAAAGATGCTCCATGTTATGCTATCACACTGAGAGTCTCAATCCATTTGGTTGCAAATATTTAGGGGTGTTGTGATTTTGCACTAAAAATTACCTCTTACCATTGGGGTTACTGTTGGCTGACTAAAATAATTTAAAATGTCCATATCACATTTTCCTTTTCCTTGAGTTCTTTTCTCATTTGTAACAGGGGCCATCAAATGGGTTATTTTGAAGTCTACACATGTGACGAAAATATAGAAGTTCCAAATACTGACACCAATACAACTTTATCAAACCTGACGGAAACACAAATTAACACAGATGAATGACAACACAAATCAATAGGTGAACGGTAAAGCAATTTTTTGGACAGAAAAACAAAACAATATTACTAGAAGGTAATACCTATAACTGTTACTAGCTAGTAACACATAAATATTACCGATCAATAAGAGATATAATTGTTACTGGCTAGTAGTATATTGTTTTTTCATTCATCATTATGCATTTACTTTTGATGCATAATCACAACACCTCTGAATGTCTACAACTCGATGGGTTAAAACTATCAGTGTGATTGCATAACATGGAGCTTCTCCCTAAGTGTGGGACTTTGCAATCGAGAAAGCTCTCTAAATGAAGGCCAGTTCCTCTTCCTCTATTGTGATGCACACATACAAATTGTAGAGAATCTTATCTAAAATCTACTCTAACTTGTCAAACAGACAGGGTTAAGAAGATTACAATAAATTAAACCTAAACTAACAGAGGTGATGTACTAAAGGAATGTTGAACACCTTCTTGCAATTAAACACAAACCATTAAAAATGTAATACAACCACGATGCACAGATAACCAATATTGCAATGAGAGGTCATGAGAATGAAATGAACAAAATAAAGGGTTGAGATCATCCACAAACTTATATTATTTCTACAAAGATTTGATACAATGCATTACAATGTCCAAGAGGAAAAAAATTGTATTATAGTTTGAAAGGGAGGTTTGGGCTCCACAAATTTACTTTCACAAAGAGAAGAAGGGAGGGTGTAACGAAAATTTGTCTAACCTTTAGAAAAATGCCCCTCCTTATAATATATAGGAAGAATGAGAGAAAGGGGGAGAGAAGAATTCAAAATCCTACTCCAATCACCCTAAAATTAATTGATTCACCTTCCACAATGACGGGTTCCACTGAAAAATCCTTACCTCCATGTACTATGCCTTGTTGGGAAAGAAAGGAAGCCCATACCTTCATTATTGTGGTAGGTGAGAAACCTGGGACACCCTCTAAAATGACAAATTGTATTTTTTATTTTGAAGGAAGTCAGTCCCACTTAAAGGAATCTTTCCAAAAATTAGTTATTTAGAGGAGACTGTAAGATTTCCAAAAATTCCTTTCTTGTGAAAATATGAGCTCCCAGTCAAAAGTGATGACCATCCAAACGTTGGGGTGTCATTTTGTAAAACTGGTGGGCTGGTGATCTTCCTTTTTTGGAGTCTGAAATGTATGTAATGTTCAAAATCCTGAAATTTGAACTTTTGGACATTTCCATTTTTGAGATTGAAACACTGTTCATCTTCCAAATTTTATTGAGAGTTCTGAAAATATGAAACCCAAAAGTCAGAAAGTCTGAAATTTTAGAATTTTAGGTTTCGGAGTTTACGAAATTTCCATTGTATTTTTATGTTTTGGGGCTCCAAACTTTAAAAAATCCTAACTTAGAAACTTCGAAATTCCGAAACCTAAAACTCCACAATTTCATACATTTGGAGTTTCAGGTTTCGGAACCTTCTTACCTCTGCGCTTGCCGAGATCTTTGAAACCCTGAAACCTAAAAGTCTGAAATTTCAAAATTTTGGAGTTTTTGGTTTTAGAATTTTTTGCTCATTTTTCCAAACTTGCCGCTTCCTTTCCCCAAAAATTTGGAACCCAAAATTCTAAAATTTTAGACTTTTAGACTTTTGAGTTTTAATTTTTTTTCTCATCTTCTCTCCATTTGGCTGCCAAAACTTTGAAAAGCTCCATCTCCGAAGTCCAAAATTTTGGACATCGGAACTTTTTGATTCTCCAAAATCATTGCAAATTTCTCGGGTGTGCTTCAACCTTTTGGACCAACCTCGAAATGCAAGCTCCTGTGATTGAACTAAGCACATTTTTATAGCATGCAAGGTCATGCTCATCCAATTTCTCCTGGGGAAAATTTTTGATAACATTTGCCTTTTCACCAAACATCACATATTTTTATTGTTAGACAATAACATAAATAATGTTTTTTACTATCCACCATCATATAAACTTGACTTTATACAGATACAGTTCTCTTTTTTTCCTACTTAACCTTTCGAGTCTTTTTTTTATTCCTGAATCCAATGGATTTTTGTCTTATACTATCGAATTTTTCACACGCTTAAAATGTAAATAAAATGACTATATTATGGAAAATTAATCATATATATAGTAGAATATTATAACATGAAGGTGAATATACTAACATTGGTTTTCCCTTAGTGGAATCACAAAGGTGAACTTATATTCATATATTTTTAGGACCCATAAAAATTTGGCGAACGCACTACCGTAGGGTAGTATAAAATTCATTAAATTCCAAATTCAAAATATTTTCCTATTCATGAATATTCACCCCTAAAATTTACCTTCTTCACTTTGGATTCCTTAAGTTAGTACAATGATTTATAGTTTTTCTCATGGCATTGTATAAGTTAGCCCCAATTTTCCATGTGGTCATATTTGACTCATCATATTTATTTGTATCAATGAATACCATATTTGAAGCCAATATAAGACATATGAAAAACATCAACATTCTCACAAAGCATTAATACAATTTCACCAAATGAAACCAACATGTTTCTAACATAATATATTCATCTTCTGTAGCATAGTTCTAGCCTATGCCAAAACATAAGATTTGAAATAGTGTATAGATGTCCAACAATGCATTATAAAGAAGTCATTTTAGTTAAATGTTTAGTTTTAAGTTTGCTAGTATATATGTATGAAATTTTTGGAACAATACACAAGGCATCTGAAATATTTTACAAAATTTCTCAAAGAAATATGGTCTCATGGGCTGCAATGCTTATGTGATATGCACAAAATAGGGTTTTCTAAATATATGTTTTCTTGGTGACTATATAACACAAATTATTATGGGGATATAATTAAGCATGACCCAACCACTAATTTTGGAGATATAAAGATTTATATAAGACAAATTTATGTGAAAGATAAAATTTCGTTCCAATTGTAGGTAGCTATATGTGAAATAATATATGGAATGAGGTTTGCACCTAAAAAGGTACATTGTGTCATCACTATAGTGATAAAAAAGAGCCCATGTTTTTCTCTCACATTTTTATTTTAGCATAGAATATCATAATTCAAACCAATAGAACTTATAATCATCTTCATCAAGTGTTCACACTCTCTCATCAAATGCAACCAACAATTCTTCAATGCGATTAGTTCATATTTGATAGTATACACACAACCTATGCCAAAATAAGAGCTTTGAAATAGTTTGTCAACATCTATAAAAAATATTATGGAGAAGAATGTTTTAAATATTTTTTAAATTTGTATCCAAATTTTGTAATCCTATAAATTCTTGGTCAAATTTCCTAAAAGATATGTAGTCTCATTACATGTAATGATAACTGTATATAACAAATGGATTTTTCAAAAAGATCTTGGAAAATTCAAGAAAATGAATTTAGAAGGTGTAAATCTAAACTTCACAAACTATTCCAGCATCCTTTAAATATTTATTAAATTTGGATCCTTGGAGCAAGGTGTGGACAACCATTAGAGTATAATGGAAGCTTATTTAAAGTTTTAGCTGCAAGTAGTGGTATACATGCATGTCAAATTTGAAAGCATACACAAATTAAGTCAATTGTTCCACAAAATGACTCTTGAATACATGGTTTCTCATGGAAGATACCTATTGGTATCCAAATTGATTCTCCCTTGGAGGATGAGTAGCATCACCAATTTAACAAGATACTTAGAGACAAAAAAATCATGGTATAAGTCATTTTGAAGTCGGGGAGGGGATTCAATTGACTCTTTGTCACTAAGGCGTTGGAGAAATGGATAACACCTTCATTAAGGATTTGATCTATCGTCACTACTTTAGGTTGTGCCTTTCAACCAAAGTGAGAGGACATGTTTTAAAATCTGTGTTGGTTAAGGACATGAAGAGATCCTTCTTTAGACAATTTTTAGGGGAACCTTGAGAAAATATGATCAATACACCACAATTTAACTCTCACGAGTTGTCACTTCTAAAGAATGGAGATATTTTCTTAACAAGGTTTAGGTTACTAAAGACACTTAAAACCTGCTTGCTTCAGTATATTTTGGCAGTAGAATTTGTTCATTTGTGGATACACATCACAAAAAGGGGTACTTCAGGTAGGATACATGGTTATTTGAAAATTTTGGTGGGGAATTAAGCAAGATGAAGTTGATTTCACCAGATCTTTGAGAACCTTTACAACAATTGGAAAACTTAACATAAAGCTTCAGAATAGCCAAAATATTCCTTGAACCAAAAGGTGTGCATCAATGGTAGCCCAAATCTACATGGTTTCACACACTCTTCAAGAATTCAACACGAAGGCTCGAGCTAAAGACTCAATTAAACATTAAAGATCCCTGATTCATCACACTTAAGATACACTCATATACTTATAAACAATCTTTATCAATAAAATTATAGTAAAGTGATTTTAAATTGTTTATTTCATTACAGGATGAAGGCTTTTCTCATAATGAAATTGCAAATGCCACTATACTGTCATAGGGATGAGATATTATTTGATTCAAAGGGATTTTAACATAAGATTGCAACAGGAACATCAAAACCATTTGAATACATTCTAAAATAAAAGCAAACACAATTTTTCCCAATATCAACAAAGATTAATTCAAGATCTATTAGATTTATCAACAGGGGAAAGTTTCTTGAACAATCTCAGAGCTTGTCAATGGTTGTACACTTGTAACCATCTTGACGTGATCAAATCTAAAACACAAGAGATTAACAGGTTTCTCAAATGGTCTCTCAGGAAGATGGGCTTTCTCAATTTTTCTCATAAAAATTAACCTGAGAACTTTTGTAAGAGTATTCTCATTGCATTGATATAATTTCACTCACTCACTCATCCCAAATTTCCCCCCCAAAAAGAAGAATATTCGAGGAATCCTTTGTTTGTTACAAGTTTGTCTCAAAAAGTGTTGTTTAACAAATTTACAACAAAAAGCTGGTAGGTGGATAAATCATGAACTGATCATGTTTCTCAGACCCTCAACCATGATTGGGATGCCATGCCATAAATTTTTGATAGTCCTTCTAATCATTATTTTATTTAATCATGCAAGAAATCACCTTTTTAATATTTTTTAGGTGGCTCCATATAGCTGGATCTGACAAGAAATACTTTTCACCCTCGAGAATACACCTTGAGAAATGAGAGACCTCGCATGGATGCCTTCATTCATGTGCTATGAGTCTAAGTCAGCCAAGTGCAAAGAGGAGTTAGAGGATGCCTCCATGTATTTCCTTAGCACAATTGCAAAGGTGAAGTCCAGAGGTAGGTTCCTAAACGAGCACAGGCCTTTCACGTGTTTATGTCTCTAGAGAGCTGCATCAGTTGCTGAAAAGTTAGAGTATGGGAAGGCCCAATGGAAGCTTCCATGTGTTTTTTCGGTGTAACTTCAAAGATGAAGTTTATAAATGGGACCTCAAGCGAGCACATGCTCTCTAAGAAAGTTACCTTGGCCTTTGAAAAAGTCTTGGTACAAAGAAGAGCCAGTGGAAGCCTCCACGTGTCTCTTCAACGCACTTCTGATATGTTGCCCAAAAGTGGGGACCCAAAACAAGTGTGGGCTCACCATGTGTCTTAGCCCAGTAAAGTTATTGAAATAGTTTGAGAACTAGTGGAAGGCGCGACGTGCCTAGGGTCTGAGAAATTTTCTTCGGCTAATGAAAATTCTAAGTATGGGAAGATCCAATTTAAACCTCCATGTGTCTCCTTGGCACAACTCCAATGGTCAAACTGAGAGGTAAATCCTAAAATGAGCATAGGCCCTCCACATTGAAAATATTTGAGTTGAAGTGGGACAAAAACATCAAAATGCTCCCATGACCTACCTCTCCACTTCCAACTTTTGATGTGGGCCCCATCAAATTTATAAGTCACTTTTATACGTTACATCATTTGAAAATAGAGCTTAAAAACTCCAAATTGCTCTACTGACTCACTTCCCCACTTTGAATTTTAGAATGTTGACTCAAACATGTGAAATCACTTTGTCCCTTGCGGGGTAGCTGATCAATTTATTACTTTGCTCCTTTTTCACAAAAGGGCAAAAATATTCAAAATGGTCCGATGATCTTCCTCTCTGCCTTTGTCTTGAAAAAAGACCAAGTGTCCATCTTCGGGGTCAAAGTAATCAACATCAATGTCTGTATATAATACTTCATAAGAAGCATTGTTATGGTCCTAAATGAGATATAAAATTTTCTTCTCACTGTACAACTCCACAAGGTTCCCCTCAATTGGTATGGTGGTGTATGACATGTCCATTTGCACACTTCACCCTACACTAGCTTCCCACTTTCTAGATAATAACATTCCCCACTTAGCAAGACAATCCACAATTACTACATTCAAAGTTAAGTACTTCCCTAGATAAGCTGCCAATTGCACTACTAAGCCTTTGACACATCCAACTACTAGAACCTCTCTTGAATCCATGGCAGTATATTTCCCATAAGCTGATGTTACTTTGATATTCAACTCATTCATTACCTCAAGAGGCATTAAATTACATGAAGCTCCTGAGTCAAACATGTAGTTATGTAACAACCTATCTTTAATAATCAGAGTAGTGAAAAATGGATCCACATTCAGTTGAGACTCAACCAAAGAAGTTCCCAAATAAACCTCAGGTGTTTCCCCCACTTCCTCCAATGCTTGTGGTTTTTCTAATTCTGCAATGGCACGAGGAACCTCTACATTGTTCACATTTTTAGCCTGGGTAACCTTTTCTTCTTTAAATACCAAATATTCAAATGCTCTTTTCCTATGTTGAGGGATTCTAAGTAATTCAACAATAGGAAAAGTGACCTTGATCTGACTCAAGATTTGGGATATGTAACAAGGAACATATTTGGGTAGGGTAGTGTTAGAAGGGAGATTCAAAGCTTCATCCGATAATATGGGAGTTTTCACAGTCTGAGCATGGGGAGGAACACAAGTTTTATTTAGGGAAACAATGCCTTTGCTAGATGTATCTTTTTTAGGAATTTCCTTAGGGATATTGGTAAGCATTAGAATTTTTGGTTTGGCCTGAGGCCCTGCCCATTTAAAAACTTTGCTTCTTTTTTCTTGGGAAACTAATGCATTCATTAACAACTGTTTGTCCTCTTCTGAAGGAATTCCTCCATCATATTTTTTAATCATTAATTCACTTAAGTACTCAAAAACATTATTATGAAACTCAAAATCTTGTACCATATCAATTTCAAAAGTATGAGTGGGAGGAAGATGTAATACCCGGTGAATGTAATCCCAGAAATTAGTAGTAGTTCTAACACTTATTAGTTCAGTTGAGGTTTCTCCCTGCTGTGAAATTGTAGAGCAATCCATCATGCATGCATCATCATCTGTCTCATCTTCATCATCTTCTTCAACTTATTTTTCTTCATCGCATGGGAAATGGGGTGAGAAACATCTATTACACTAGTTTATATCATGGACCTCTTGCAAAGTAGCAACTCTGGTAGCTAAAGGATTAGGCACCAATAATTTTTCTTGGGGTTGGGGCTGTCTATTTCCTGATCCCACAGGCCCTTTACCCCTGTCATCTGATCTATGATCACCTTTGGGATGATTTATAAATCTTTCTTGAACTTGTTGCTTGTGTTAACCTTGGGAGATCTATCCAATCCCCTTCTCTGCTCTGGCCTGTTTGTAAGATATTTCTTTAACAACTCCAGCCAAAGTTTTTATAGCCTCTTCTAGATCCAAAAACTTACCTGACTGATGCTTCTCTGGATTGATCAGCTTGATACTGTCTCTTTTAGGAGGCTTACCAAGTACCTTGGTGTTATTCTCTATTTGTAAGGCCATGGTTAAATCATGCCTCAATGTTCGTAGGTCCTTATCTCTCAAGTAATAAGTAGTATTTCTATCAAAAAATATCAGAATATTTTATCGGACAGGAAACATCACTTGGCCTTAGGATTACAGGTATCCTATTCAAGGTCTTATTGAATTGAGTTTTGAAGTCATGAATAGATTCATTTATATTTTTCTTAATATTTTCAAATTCAGATAAAAGGAACCTAGGATCTATCTTATCCCCATACTACAATCTAAAGGAACTTTTCATCTTGGTCCATGATTCTATTGAATTATCTGGTAACGCCTTATACCAGTCACATGCATCATCCTCAAGAGTATGAATAAACAGTTTTATATACATGTATTTAAAATCAATTTCAAAGTATTCCATGATTTTAACAAATAGTTTTAAATGTTGGTCACCAGTGATGGCATTATTCCCATGAAATTTTGGCAACCTATTTCTAACATCTTGTGGCACTATATTTGGATATCCAACCACACCTCTAAAATTTATAGGACCAAAATTATTCACAACAAAAGAAGGTCTGAGGTGGGGGTTGGGCCATATTGTTTTGAGGAGGTGATCTTACAAGAGATAAAAAATGATGAGGGACAAGGGGTCTTTGGAACACAGGAGTATAATTTTCAAAATGAATGTCCTCTAAAGACTCTGTTTAGTGGAAAACCCTATTAACTTTGGAAAATATAGGGATAGTCTAAGAATCACTCTTATCAAACACAAATGAAGGCCCTTATCTAGTTGGAGAATTTAGATCTATATGAAGATTACCTAATTCTGAATCACTTGTAGAAGAATGGTAATCCTCAACCATAGGTTGATCACTTTTCAAAATTGATATCTCCTTTCTTGATTCCTGATCTACAACTATTTTCTAGACTCCTTTTCCTTCTTAATTTGTCTTTCCTAGTTTTGGAAACAACTTTCTGGTAGGTTCTTTAGTGAAGAAATATCTTCTTCCTTCTATCTTTGTAAAGATTAGTGAAAGATTTCACTCAATACAGGTTAAGGCACTAGTATTTATCAAAATTTAAATCAACACGCATTCGCCGCTAAGTATTTTCACATTACTCATGTAAATTTACTATAAATGACTTGTCAAATATCTATCAACACTTAATTCCTACAAAGCTTAGCAGATCTGACCTTCCTTTACTAGTATTTATCACTAATGATATAAATTTAGTGTAATAACCACTAGAAAATAGAAATATTGCACATAAAACTTGTAACTTTGCGTGATTCTTACAAATCTCATCACAGGATGACGTTTAAACAACATATTTGCACTTAGATCATGTAAAAAACGTTATCAGGGCCAAATATAAGAATGCCTTTGAAGAATCCCTGGCAACAGTGCCACTTCGTGTGTTATTGTCGCACAAATAGGTCTCGATGATTAAATAATCCCTAGAAACGGTACAACAATGGTGTTGTTTCCACACAAATAGATCCTCGATAAAAGTGCCAAAATTGTGTTGTTGCCACACAAATAGTTCTTGGTATTCAAATAATCCCCGGCAACGAAACCAAAATGGTGTTGGTATCCAAATTGATTCTCCCTTGGAGGCCGAACAACATCATAGATTTAAAAAGATACTTAGAGACAAAAAAATCATGGTATAATTTATTTTGTAGGCGGGGAGGGGATTCATCTGACTCTTTTTCACTTAGTTGTTGGATAAATCGATAGCACCTTCATTAGGGATTTGATCTATCCTCATTACTTTAGGTCGTGCTTTTTAACTGGGGTGAGAGGACCCGTTTTGTAACCTATGTTGGTGAAATACTTGAAGAGATACTTCTTTGCATAATTTTTAGGGGAACCTCAAGATAAAATATGATCAACACACCACAATTTAACTCTCACGAGTTGTCACTTCTAAAGAATGGAGATATTTTATAAATAGGGTTTAGGTTACAAAAGACACTTAAAACCTGCTTGCTTCTGTATATTTTAGCAGTAGAATTTGTTCATTTGTAGATACACAACAAAAATAGGGGTACTTCAGGTAGGGTTCATGGTTATTGGAAATTTTTGGTGGGGGATTAAGCAAGATGAAGTTGATTTCACTAGATCTTTGAAAACCTTTACAAAAATTGGAAAAATTAACAACAGAAAGCTTCAGAATAACCAAAATATTCCTTCAACCAGAAGGTGTGCATCAATGGAGGCCTGGATCTACACAGTTTCACACACTCTTCAAGAATTCAACACGAATGATCGAGCTAAGGACTCAATTAAACATTAAAGATCCCTAGTCCATCACGCCTAAGATACACTCATAGACTTATAAACAATATTTATAAACAAAAGGATAGTAAAGTGATTTGAAATTGATTATTTCATCACAGGATGAAGGATCTTCTCATAATGAAATTGCAAATGCCACTATACTATCATAGGGATGAGATCTTGTGTGATTCAAAGGGATTTTAACATAAGATTGCAACAGGAACATCAAAACCATTTGAATCCATTCTGAAATAAAAGTAGACACATTTTTTCCCAAGATCAGCACAGATTAATTTGATATCTATTAGATTTATCAGTAGGGGAAAGTTTCTTGAACACTCTCAGAGCTTTTCAATGACTATTCACTTACAACCATCTTGATGTGATCAAATCTAAAACACAAGAGATTAACAGGTTTCTCATATGGTCTCTCAAGAAGATCGAATTTCTCAATTTTTCTCGTAAAAAATAACCCCCAAAATTTTACAAGATTATTCTCATTACCTTTATACAATTTCACTCGCTCACTCATCCCAAATTTCCCCCCCAAAAAGAAAGAATATTTGAGGAATCCTTTTCTTGTTACAAGTTTGTCTCAGAAATTGATGTTTAAAAAATTTACATCCAAAATATATTAGGTGGATAAATCATGAATTGATCATGTTTCTCAGACCCTCAATCATGAATGGGATGCCATGCCATAACTTTTTCACAATCCTTCTAATCATTTTTTTATTCTTTCATGCGAGAAATCCCCTTTTTAATCATTTTCAAGTGGCTCCATATAACTAGATCTAACAAGCAATCCTTTTCACCCTCAAGAATACACCTTGAGAAATGAGTGCCCTCGCATAGATGCCTACATTCGTGCTCTGCAAGTCTGAGTTGGAAAAGTGCAAAGAGGAGTCAGCGGAAGCCTCCACATGTTTCCTTGGCACAACTGACAAAGGTGAAGTCTAGAGGTAGGTTCCCAAATGAGCGCAGGCCTTCCACATGTTTAGGACTCTAGAGAATTGCATCGGTTGCTGAAAATTCAGAGTATGGGAAAGCCCAGTGGAAGATTCCATGTGTTTGTTAGGTGAAAATTCAAAGATGAAGTTTAGAGGTGGGACCTCAAGTGAGCATAGGTTCTCCACATGCCCTGGGCCCATGAAAGTTACCTTAGCCTTTGAAAAGGTCTCAGTAGAAAGAAGAGCCAGAGGAAGCCTCCACGTGTCTCTTAAGGGAACTTCTGATATGGTACCCAAAAGCAGGGATCCAAAACAAGTGTGGGCTCACCACATGTCTTAGCCAGGAAAATTTATTGAAATATTTTAAGGACCAATGGTAGGTGCCATGTGCCTAGGGTTGGAGAATGTTTCTTCGGCTGTTAAAAAGTCTAAGTATGGGAAGATCCATAGAAAACCTCCACGTGTCTCCTTGGCACAACTCCAAAGGTCAAACCATGAGGTAAATATTGAAATGAGCGCAGACCATCCACGTGGAAAATATTTGATTTGAGGTGGGCCAACAACTTCAAAATGCTCCAGTGACCCACCTTCTCCGCTTCTAGCTTTTGATGTGGGCCCCATCGAAGTTTTAGCTCACTTTTATACTTTACATCATTTGAAAATAGAGCTTAAAAACTCCAAAGTGCTCCATCGACCCGCTTCCCCACTTTGACTTTTCAAATGATAACTCAAACATGTGACATCACTCTATCCCTTGCGAGGTTGCAGATCAATGTATAACTTTACTCCTTTTTCACAAAAGGGATAAAAATCTTCAAAATGTTCCAATGATCTAACTGTCCACCTGTGTCTTGAAAAATGGCCACGTGTCCATCTTTGGGGTCAAAGTAAGAATTTTTCATTATCCACTTCATGTTTTTTGAATAACGAATTAGATACTATCGGGGTCGTGTGGCCAATTTTGTATATGTTTACAAATGTGACGAAAGTGACAATTTTCACCAAAAAGTCCTACTGGCCCACATCCAATCAGAAAGCACCATGTTTCCACAAATGTTCAGACAAAAATTGATAAGGAAAACATGTCACTATGGAAAAATAGAAGGAAGGGTAAACCCCGAATTCATGCCCAAATTAAAAATTCTTTCTCATGGACAGAGAAATGGAAAACAATATCTAGACTCAATGTGATCCTTGACCAAAGGAAAGGACTGACCATTGCAACCAAATGAAGGAAAATTCTTTCGTGCATCAATACAGGGAGACAGAGAAACCTTTAAACCATGCAGACTGAGACATTTTGAACAAACATGGTAAGATTAAGTTGAGCACCAACAATACCCTTTCCACGTAGACATGATTATGTTTTATCATTATATAACTATAAAAACTTTATCATTCATATGAACCCGTGTCATGATTTAAAATGGGTAATTATTGTAATATTTTTCATCTTTCATCCATAATATATCACCTCAATGCTCAAATTATTTTCCGCTTGTCTATCCTTTTTCTAACCCAAGCCCAATAATCTTGCAAAGAAATGTACTTAGTATATTTTAAACTAATTTTTTGAACAATAATAATTGAAAATATTTAGTTGCAAATGGGATCATCCTCTCCATAATTTTCCTCTAGAATCAAAGTATTACATCATTTCTAACTTTCTAGGTGGTGGGAGGATATGGAAAAGCATGAAGCCATTTTATATTTTATTTTTTCTAATTTGTAAGATTGTGAGTTCCTCTTAACTTTAAAGAGATTTAAATCACCAAAAAAATAACTATACTTGATGAGAAAAATAATTTTTTAGAGTCTCATTATGATATATTTGTTGAGGCTAAGGTAAATAATCCCTCTAAAAGAGGGATTAACAAACATTCTATCAAATACCCCTTTCTCTTGGAAATGGTAGAATTTTTCTAGTCTCGCATCATCTTACAGGGAAGATACACTGACATTCCTTAGTGGGAACTATACTACCTTCTTAAAACCATTTCTGGTGTTAGATTCAATTGGTGCCCATTTCTTTCAGCAAGTATAATTGCTGACCTTGCCAAATCCAAATTGGTTCTTATTACAATTATTTCTTATTCTTGTTATGTTATTGATTTATATTATGAGGGTTTTTACAGACTCAAATCAACAGGTGTTCCAAATTGTCTACACAAGAATATGGATAAATATGGAATTCCTCTAGATGAACAGTTGGTGAGTATTTTCTTTTAAAATCATTTTTAAATCATTTCCTATAAATATATAATCTATAACTTTGCAAGTTTGTTTTGAATTGGTCAAAGAAAGTGAAATAATGGAATGTTGTAATGTGGCAGTTCACACACATAATCCTATTAGGCCTAATGGTTACAATGAAAATAATCTAATTGATGTCACCATGAATGATGAATCTTTGGATGTCACTAGCAGCCAACAACATAAAAGGATACCACCAGCCAAATCGATGTATGGTTCAATGGATTCATCCTGGTCCCACAACCATGACAAAACACACACTGCCACTATGGAAAATCAAGGTTTTAATTCATACATACTACATAATCATTTTAGTTTGATTATATTATTTTACAAACTAATGATTATCTAAATCTCTAAATTTTGACACTAACATATTTCATTATCCCACTGTGCAGCCTTGTCCAACAAATCAAATACTCTAAGAAACTTGGTTTTTTCTCATACTAGTCCAGACACTACATACATTGCTGAGCAAGGAGAGATTGAGGATGTACCATTATGTCACCCAGCCCCTTCAAGTTCTGGTACTAACTAACTAATAAAAAGTGAATTAAATTTTATCTTTATTAGTATTTATTCAATTCTTTAATGAATGTATCATTATTTTTAATAGGTTTATGCTAAATTTAGGTTTTGCAGTTCCACCACCCCCTTCCATCCAGTTCCATAGTTTGTTGATTATCGGCTACAACATTCATAGTGTAAGAAATCTTGATTGATTTCATTCTTATTAATTTGAATTTCTTACTATTCATTCATTTATATTTGTTATTTCAAGATTCAAGAATCAACATTTGTATTATTGAATTTGATATTTTTAAATTATTGATGCTCGCAGATGTTTTGCAAATGTAATATGAATTTTTTTTGTCATGGTTATGGCCACCCCCACTACTATAGATAACCACTTAAGGAGTACATCAGTCTGACCTCCCCTTCCTCCTCCTTCAACACCTTATTTTAGGGGAAAGAGGATTTTGTTTCCTTGATTGAGTAGGGGGATGCAGAACTTCACAACATCAAACTTCCCCATTTTTTCATTTGGTGACGTGTAAAGTGCCAAAGGCACTTTTTACAAAAATAATATTGATATGGATAAGAATTATCTCAGATTTGACAACCTTTATGACATCCCAACAATAGGGAATAATTCCAAAGAGATCACTCCATCTGCACGCAAAGAGGTGAAAGTGCCATTTGCTTCAGATCCTCCTTTTCCAACAAGGTAGAAAAATTTAAATGATGATGCAAAGATCAAATTTTCAGTGGACATCCTTATGTTAGATAATGGTACAACCCTTGTCATGGAAAATGTTATTTGTGACATGAAGGATCTGAAGATTTTGGAGATCAGAGTTAAAGCTCTGATAAAAGAAATTAATGATAGATATCATAATTTTGAACACAGAGAAAGAATTTTTCAATAGATTGAAAATGAAATAATGACGATTGATGCTTTACTTTCTCAAGCACAATTTGGTGTAGAATTCACCAATAATAATTACATTAGGGATGCATTTTTGTCTATAATTCTTAATATATTGGATAATTTGAATGTTGAGGCACTAACTTACTACAAAAAGTGGAACAGAGACAAGAAACTTGTCACTATTGTTAATGAAAAGAATACTTGGCCGTCGTAAGTTCTATTTTTTTTGTAGATTGTTTTATATATAGTTCTCATTTATCTACTTTTAAATACTAATAGTTGGATTTTAATTGCATTCAAAATACTAAAATTTGAAGATAAGGTGCAGGTGTTAGATGAGCACATGAAAAAAGTGAGGGAGAGTGTCTGTGCGGCAATTAAGTTTAAAGAAAAAGTAGTTTTGTTAAACAAGCAGAAAATACTATGTAGAGAATTATAAAGGAGAATGGAATAGATCCAAATATTATTTTAAAGAAAAAAACTAACAAGATACTTCTATCCTTTAAGCAGGAGATTTGAATCGCGAAGATAGAGAACATTTAGAAAATATCCATGCATCTGTAAAAGAATTAGTAGAGTTTGGTGTGATCAAAGATAGTTCAAATGTTGTCAATGTCAAAGAATATGTTGATGTTCAAGGACAATAGTCCAAATGAACTTGAATTAAAAATATTGATGTATATAACTGTATTTGACAAATAAAATTTGAAAATATTATCTTTATGTTAAATTTTCAATATTTTTATCTCTCATGCTTGTTGTCAAATGAAAAAAGTAGTCTTTAACATATGATGAATAGATTATGGAATCCGGATTTACATTAATCAATTTAGTTTCAAACATGTATGCACTCAATATTTAAAATTGGGATGTGTGTGTTGAACTCATGATGGAATATAGACTGCAGTGTTTTTTTTATTTCTAATAATCACGATGGGATATATGGATCATAATATCTTTTCAAACATGTTTACTCGTGGAATTGATATTGAGGAATTAAAGATTTAGATTGAACATAATTTCCTAGTAAGAAACTTCAATTTTATTACATTATCCAGTTTATAGATTGCACAACTATCTACCATCTATTATTTCCATTCCAAACATTATAAAAATAAAGAAAGGATTTTAGTTTTTTATAAAAATTATATGCGAAATATATGTAAATGAAAAAAATATCGAGTCACAATATATATTTTATAAAATGAATGTATACAACTAACTAGGAGCTGAAACAAACCTATCCTGAATGGCCCTTCATCACTTATTGTATCTGTTGCAATTTCATCTCTAGCAAAGATCAAGTCACTTTTACCACCGTTAGAGATTCCATCATTTGCTATCTTATTAACAACTCTGTGCTTTGTAAGAGATGTCCATTTAAGTAGTGCTTTTTCACATGGAAATGTATCCACCCCTTATATTGAAAAATAGATTCTCAAACAAGTTTCCAAATAATTATACTGTTTGTTGTGAAATTTTGATTTCACAAATGTTGGTGCATTGAATAACCTCTCATATTTAATAGACCCAAGAATCATTATATGTATGATTTTTATATAGTTTGATGCATTCACATATATTCTCTCTCAGAATGCTACTTTGATACATATTTTTCCACAATAGTGTGATAGCTCCCATTTTTGTTGGGTCAACAATATACTTATATTGATAAAAAATTATATATGAAAAATGTTGTGACTATGATACGAGTAATTTTCTGTTCAATATACCATTCAATTCCCCTCCATCAACATCTAATTATTTGAAACACTTCTCCATAAGTACAGTCATGGATTTCAAGAAGTTTGTAGCTCTTTGTTATTCATCAATTATTTGATTATAGAAAATGGGATTTACATCTCCCATGGCCTCAAGAAGATCACTATTTTTAGAATGCTCTCTGATCTTAGAAGATAATTTTTTAGATGTCTTCATAAAATTTTAAAGTATATAAGATTTGTAGCATCAAAAAGAGATCTTTTGACTTGTACTTTCTCGAGTTTAGAATCTACTACATAAGGATCTTTGTATAAAGTGTGCATTGTTATATTTTTTCCCATCAACAAAAATATAAAGATGACCACTGATATTGAACTTCAAATAGCTCTTGGGATCTTTTGTATCTGTTAAAACCTTGAATCTATTTAAAATTGGCTTTGGGTCTAGTCTTGGGTGCAATATAAGGTATCCAAAATCATACATACTTGTCTACTAAATTTTATAAAATCAACAATGTATATGGATCTTTCTTGAGCATGTTTCACCAAGATGTTTATTTCCTTCAACTTAGGAAAAATACCACATAAATTTAATGTCATCTCTAAATCTATCAAGGGATGCAAAAAATATTTATCCTTTTCCACTTTTCTTCAATGCTTGAATATATACCTTGTTAAGGACCTGTATTCCTCAAAAATCCTGCAAGTTGTTCCATACAATGGTATCCATATTTTGTCAAAATATTTTAGCACTTTTTAACCATTTTTTATTCTAACAAAAAATATCTGAAACTCTAAAATTATTTTAGGATTGCTTGACATATATGATTCCAAGTACAGTATCAACTCCTCCACTTTAGCAACATTTTGAAAATTACTTACAATCTTGTAAGACAAATTAATTCAGTGACCTATACTGTGAATAGGTGTCACGTAAGGGGCTATAGTTTTTTGTGTAGTCACAATATCACACACTTAATATTACATTTATATCGCCAGGTATGTTAATTTATACATGGATCTTGTGTATTAAAAGTACTCACTAGTGACCCATTTTTAGGTCTTGTTATTAGTGATTCATGCGTCATTGTGTTTTGTCTAGTTTAGTCGATAGTTGTCTCTATAATTTCGGCCATCTTTCAAGATGTCTCAAATGTCGTAATTTGTTCAGTTTGCATCTTTAGGTCTACACGGGGGTGCCCTTGTTTGTGATTTTAGGCACCCTTCTCGTTATAATTTGTGATCTTAATTTCTTTATTCGATGTCAATTGTAACAATTACCCCGTGTATTCCCCTAGGTTGTAGTTGGTAGTTTCGGGTCATTAGTGTTGTAATTTGAACAAGATATCCCTCTATAAACATAGCATACTACTTTATAGTAAGACATCTTACTCATCAAGGGAAGCTATCTACTAAGGCAAGGGACTACATTTGGGATTCTTCCACATATGCATCACACAAGCATAGAGGGAAATGGTAGATCTTCATACAGTAGTTGTAGTTACATAGATGACATTATTGTGACACCCGTATGATAGGAGAAATGATAACATAGAGATACTACGACACTACCAGTGTGAGGTTTTGACCATTTTAACACTCTACAACGCCCATAACACATACCAGGGTACCCTCGTACCACTCTAAGCACCTCAGTACAGTAAAATGATCAACTTCTATCCTTCCTAAGGTCATTTTTTCATAGCCTACCTAGTCCACACACCAGTCTGTTACATTATAACACACAGTGAGGTAAATTATTTACAATTTAGTAACCTATCCTTCTATTTAATTTTTACTTTGATATATATATATATATATAAATTACAAATATAAAAACCAAAATCTTACATTCCAATATGTCATTTAGTTTCTATTTAGATTGAATATTCATAGCTAGCTCCATTTTACCTATTAGAGGTTACTAGTGGTGTATCGTTTGCATCTCGTGAGTGATCATTGTCTCCTTCACCATGACAACATAGGAATATACCCCCTGAGTCTTCTTCATGTAGTACTCAATTTTTTCTTCATTCACCACTGTCGTATGCATGTTGTCCACTGCCTCCATTTCTTCCACCTCCATATTCATTGCATCTGCCTCACTCGCACTGTCTATCACATACATCCCATGGGTTTTCAAAATCTCTTCATATCCCATGGTCACTCCATATGATACGCACTTTGGTCCATATACTCACACTCCATCCATTTGATATGCATCCACATCCACCCATCAAACTAGTCATTGGTAGGTGATCAGTATCACCTTACCCCCTGATGATGCACTTATCATCTTATGTTTATTACATGAAGATTGAGGGATTATTTTAAGAACCTTTCATCATGTGATTCATCATTCATATAATGCACCGCAATCATCTCCCGATGATGCACTCTTGCTTAAGTTGCTCATACTTGACTAGTTAGGGGTATTATTACATGAGCCTATTCATTCATATGCTAGGGGCATCATTACTCTTCCCCCCCTCCATTGTCTATCACTTTATCCTATTACATTACATTTTCACATATTCATTATGATACATTTACCTACTTCCACATTTATTCTATTATCATAATTCCAATACCTACATGCTACATATTGTATTCATCCAATATTTTCATTTATAACATTACATTAGTTATCTACAGCCTCATGTTACCATACATATTTTATCTACCATTACTACTACATCATCATGCACATTTATATTCATGAATGATAATACAACACACATGCTCAAATAATCAACATAATATCATACCATATTCATGACACCACAATAGCAACACAACACAAATATCAATCTTATTTATATAAATTATAGGTGTCCATACATATAGCGTTCATACAATCATCATTACAAAAAACATGTTTCATCACTTGGGGGAAAGAAGCCCTACATCATATCCAATCATCATTATCACTCTCATGTATTGTAAGATTCCTATGACTAGATGCCTTGCCACCAACGTGATGTTGCATTTCATATCCCTATAACTTCTCCACATGTTTGCTTAACATAACAATCTACATGTTCTTCTCCGAGAACTAATGCTGTAAATATACATATTGAGCGAACACATCATGGGCCAAGATACCACCACCTACTTCCTCTGGAGCCCGTCGAGTCTCCACACATGCCTCATCCCTCTCACTAAACAACATTGTAAATTTCATCTCTGTTATGGCCACTGGCTAAAAAAAATGGGCTTACTCACAGGTAATGTCATCCACATGCTCTAGTATCCCTTTGTATAACACATTGTTAGGCACATTCTATGTCAATGTATGGATCGATATGTCTACAATCAATGACCAATAGGAATATCCTACATACATCACATACAACCTCATGTTAGTCAACCACGTATAAAACCACATCAACAATTTTTTAACCATACTTTTAAGGTACAAAAATACTTACAATCTACCACAGTCACCACTACAGGGTAAGGGACACCTCCCTCACCCACTCCTACTAGTAACTCTGATTGGGTAAATACTTACAAGTTGTGAAGAATGGATCAACATTCAATTGAGAATCAACCAAAGATGTCCCCAAATATACTTCAGGTGTCTCTCTAAAATATTCTGGTGCTAGTGGTGTTTCAAGGTCAAAAATGATTTGAGTTGGAGTTTCAACAACATTTACATTTCTGCCTGGAGTAACCTTCTCTTCTTTCAATCCTAAGTACTAAAATTATGTCTTCTCATGCTTAGGAATTCTAAACAACTCAATGATTGGAACACTCACTTTAATTTGGCTCAATACTTAGGCTATGTGATAGGGGACACTCTTTGGCAAAACAACATTGGAAGGGAGACAAGAAGATTCATTAGATGGAAGTGGATTTTTGGCAGCTTGGGCATGAGGAGGACTGTAATTTTTGTTTGGGACAACATAATTTTTGACAGGTTCCTCTCTCCTAGGATCTTCTTTTGGAATTCTTGTGAGCAAGGGTGTTTTAGGTTTGGCTTGAGGCCCAACTCCCTTAACAACTTTGCTTCTAGTGTTATAGTCTTTCTCTTAAGCTACAACAACATTCATCAACAATTGTCTATCTTCCTCTTAAGGGACACCACCATCATAATTATTAATCATCAATGCTCTTAGGTATTCAAAGTCATTGTTAGGAATTTCAAATACCTAAACTACATCTACATCATGAGCATGAGCGGGAAAAAAGATTTGTACCCATTTGATGTAATACAAAAAAGTTTCAGCTATCCTAGCACTTATTACTTCAGTAGATGTTGCTCCTCCTTGTGAGCTTGAAGAACAAATTATCATGCAAATATCATCATCAGTACCATCATCATTATTAGCTTCACCTTCTTGCTAGTTCAATCACATGGAGGATGAGGTAGAAAACACCTATCACACCAATCAATATTAGCAACCTCTTCAACAATAGCAACCCTAGCAGCTAAGGGATCAGGCAACACTCTTCCTTCACGTGTTTGAGGATGTCTATTTACAGATCTAACAGGCCCTTTACCTTTGTCATCAAACCTCTGCTCGTTCCTATGGTGATTTTCAAATCTATCTTGTTGTTATTTCCTAGGATGACCTTGTGAAATCTGAACAATTCCCTTCTCAGCTCTTGCCAACTTGTATGAGATTTCTTTAACAGCCCCTGCCAAAGTTTTCACAACCTCTTCTAAATCAGCACCTTTTCTAGCTTGAGGTTTTTCAGGGTTTATCAATTTTACACCATCTCTCTTGAGAGGTTTCCCAATCACTTTGATATTGTTCTCAATTTTAAGTACCATGGTGAAAAATTGTCTTAGATTGGTAGGGTTCTTGTCTCTTAGGTAATAGGATACATTATTATCAAATGCATCTGCATATTTGATTAGAAAACATCAATCACAAGGCCTCAAATCAACAGGCATCCTTCTCAAAGTTTTGTTAAACCTTGTGTTCAAGTCATGGACTGAATCATTAGGGTTCTTCTTGATATTCTCAAACTCAGAGAAAAGAAATCTAGGATCAGTCTTGTCACCATATTGTAACCTAAATGCATTTTTAATTTCATTCCATGAATCAATAGAATTATCAGGTAAAGCCTTGTACTAATCCCTAGCATCTTCTTCTACTGTATGAATGAACAACTTAAAATACACATCTTCAAACCCTATCTCAAAATCATCCATCATATTAACGAAGATTTTGAGGTGCTGATCACCAGTTACTACATTGTTGCCTTGAAAGTTTGGAAATCTATTTCTGACATCTTGTAGAACAAAATTTAGGTAATCATCCATTCCTCTAAAATCTATGGGACCAAAGGTGTTGACAAAAAATGGAGGTCTAGGCTCAGCCTTATTGTTTGGAGGAGGTGATCTTGGAGGTGAAACAATCTCATGAGGAGTGTAAGATCTTTGGGGAATGGGAATGAAAACTTCAAAATAGATCTCTCTTAAGGGCTCTCCATCTTGATGATCTCTAGTAAATTTAGAAAATACAGGAGCAAATTTTGAAGGAAGCCTTTCAGATGGACAAGAAGGTCCCTCACCTGATGGGGAATTCAAATCAGTAATAGGATTGCCTGAATCAGATCCACTTGAAGAAGAATTATAGTCCATAATAACAGGTTGCTCACTTTCAAACTCAACAATAAGGATCTCCTTTCTTGTAGTTAAGTCTCCAACAACCTTCCACACCTTTCTCCCCTCCAACTCTGAATTCCTTGAATCTGTAAACAACTTCTTAGCAGAGTCTATAAGGAAGAGAGATCTTCTTCCTTCCAGTTTTGCAGGGATTAGCAACACAAAAGTAAAAGACAGAAAGGTAAGACACTAGTATTTATAATATTACAACAACATGTAGTCGCCACTAAGGATTTTCACCCTAGTTGTGCAAATGCACTAAAATAATATGTCAAATGTTTTCTAGTACTGATACTTCTTCAAGGCTTTATAAATAAGACCTTCTTCTTAAATCAATCAATTATAATGCATCCAAAGTGTATGAATTGTTAGGAAATAGGAAAAGGGTAGACAAAACTTGAAACCCTTGTTTAAAACTTGTAGATTTGAAGCATAGAATGATATTTTAACAATGTATCAGCTCAAATACTATAACACACAAATGGTCAAATTCTTCAAACTCTTCAAAAACACCAAGAAATTTCAAGAAGTCCCCGGAAATGGCGCTAGAAGGTGTTGGTACCCAAATTTTTTATCCTTTTCAGTCTAAGCAACATCAGAGATATGGCATGAAGCTTGGAGTCAGATAGATCATGATGTATGTCATTTTGTAGCCGAGGATGTGATCTAACTGACACTTAGATTTGTGGAGAGATGGGTAGCACTTTGAAAGGATTTGATTTGACCCTCAGTATTTTAGGTTGTGCCTTTTAACCAAGGTAAGAGAACCTATATTGTAACCCCCTAATGGTGAAGGAGATGAAAATATCCCTTAATTTATGCAAATAGTATGAAAAGGCCTTGGGAAAATATGATAAATACTCCAAATCTGACTTTCACAAGTTTTCACTCTCATATTATGGAGACATTTTCAAAGCAAGGCAAGGGTTACTGGAGACATTACATGATCCTGATTTTCTTTGTGCATTTTTGTAAATGGATTGTATTCTTTTGTTGACACATAATGTAATGCAGGGGTAGGATGGGTATGATTAGTTTGTTTGAATGAAATTTTTGGTTGCAGGATATTTTATAAAAGACTAACCAAAATGTATGCCAAATTCTTTGAGGACCTTTGCAAGAAATTTGTAAGACCCATTAGAGTAGAATGATTTAAAATGGTCAGAGATACTCCTTCAACCAGGATATGTGCACCAAATGGAGGCCCATAGTCTGCTCTTATCCACATAATATTTGATAATTCTGCCAAAAAATATTGAAGTAGATGAACTCAACAAAGACATTCATAAATCCTCTGATTTTATCATGACCTACGGTGAACCCTGAAAGGTTTACAAGGAATCTCAGAATTCAAGGAAGGTAAAGTGATTTTAAATATGTTTATCTCTTTATCAGATGAAATATCTTCTGAATGTGAGACTGCAGATGCCACTAAACTATCAAACAAGAAATGGAGATTCTATGTAATGATCAAAAGAGTTTTCAATGCACATGACTACAATAGGAGACAATGAAACACAAAATTAAAGGCATTTATAACACTCTCAAACATAAGTGCATGCAAATTTTGCCAAGAGACAACACAAAGATTAACTCCAGAAAGCTGATCAAATTTATCAGTAGGGGAGATGTTATAATGAACAATCTCAAAGCTTGTGTCATGGCTTTACAACTTGAAACCAACTCAACATGTTTACATGAATTTGATGCAACACAGAAGAAATTAGAAATGGTTCTCAAGTTGGGTTTCTCAGAGAATGGGCTTTCTCTCCCAGATTTTCCCAAAAAATTCTAAGTATTCTTCGACCATTTGCAAATTTCTCAAAAATGCATTATATATCTCTTGCCACATTGGAGCCTTCTTTCCCAAGCAAAGAATATGCAATGGGATCAATTTTGTTATAAAACAATCCCTCATGATTCACTGAAAAATGACATTTAACAGATTTGCAACAAAAACTCGCCAAGTTGTTAGGTGTGCCAAAAAGGTTGAATCATTACATATATCTCATATCATTATCCTTCCTGGAGGCACATTTTTCATCATCAAGGCATGCAGATGCCTTTTCACTCATCATTTTTACCCTTTTTCTTCCTTTCCAAATTACCTCTGCAACTTTCAATTTTTTCATTTCACGTGTTTGGACAGATTAGGGAAAAGTGTCCTTTCAAAAACATCTCAGATCTACAGAATCAAGCCATGAAAACCAATTGCCATTGATCTTTGAAGGCACAAGAGGACACAAATTCACTAAAAATTTTATGAAAAATGATGCAAAAATTCACATTTCCAAGCTTCTTGGAGGTCCCGTGGTGGTAAAAAAAATGAATGTAAAGAAACCATTGATATTATCCATAGTTTAATCGCTGCCCTCCATGTGGAAGATGTGGACTTAGAAATAAGCTTGAGTTACCTTTTTAACTTTTGGATAAGGCTAGACACATGGCAAAATATGGTTGGGAATGGGCCCAATTTTAGGCTCACTTATTGACTTTATGAACATTTTTGAAAAAATTGGAAAAAAAATTGACTTTTGTCCTCCACCCCCCCACCCTTGAATTTTGGTGATGACACATGGCACATGGTGGGTCCCATTGGGGGTTGTCACGCTTCAAATTCTGCACATTTTTGACCTTTTTTGGGAAAACTTGGAAATATTTTCACTCGTTTCCCCCATGGGTCCAAACACTCCGATTTCTCTCTTGCCATGTGTCACCTTGATGATTCGTACGTGGCAGGCCATGCACTTGAAATTTTTCATTTCCAAGTCCTTTTTACAAAAGGAAAAATATTCTCCTTTTTCCTCCGTCGCCCCGCCAACCCGCTCTAACCTCTACACCATGTCCATCTCCCTATGGCTCATTCATGGGCCATGTGGCTTAATTTTCATTACTTTAGCTCCTTTTGCTAAAGCCAAGGGAAAAAATCCAACTTTGTCCACTATGGGCCTACACTTCCTCCGCTCTGCCACCACACCTGTTGCCACATGTGTCTACCTGTGATTGGCCACAGGGCCACACTCTAAAATTTTACCTTTAAGCCATCTTTCTACCTCCAAAGGCAAAAAAATTTAAGAACCTTCTGCCATCCGTCATCTCCTCTGCTCAAAAATTGATTCCACATGTCCTCCTTTGATTGGAGCAGGGGCATGAAACTAATTTTGAAACTTTAGAAAAAAAGAGCTAAAAAACTTTAAGTCCCTCATCATTCTGCTCCTCCCTTTTTTATCTTTAGGACACGTGTCCGCTCCTGATTGGCTATGGGGTTTCGGGCCAATTTTTTACTTTTTAAAATTTTATAAAATAAAGTCTAAAAATTCTAAGGGAATCCTACCACTCGCCATCCCTCAGCCAATTAGAACCTACCACTTTGCCAATGCATGCTAAGGAAGAAATTGATGGGCAAATGACACTTGTCCTGACCATCAAAATACAGAAATTTCCAGGGATACAAATACAGAAAAGTGCCAGGGATGCCCTCGAAATTGATTTTTTTTCACCAAGGATGGAATCTTTTTGAATTGGAACCAAACAAAACATGATTCCGAGCATTTCTCGACCTTGGGATTGAATTTTTGAAGGCATATATGTATAAAAATGATCAATTTTGATTTTTCACAATCCGGTAAAAGGGAAAACACGACATAGCCCGCACATTTTGATAAATTAGGGCAAAAACAAGGCACGCATTGATTTTTTCTCTCAAACTAGGGTAAAATAATAAGTTTGTGAGCATTTTTAAAAAATTCGACTGGAAGGGACAAGTTTTAGACCATTATTTCAAAAAATAAAACATTTTTGAGCAAGTGCATATTTGAAAAATTAGGGCAACACAGTGCAAGCTTTAGTATTATTGCAAAATGGGGCATGTCAAATGATTTTAAAATGGACTAAGGCATGGGAACAGAGACAGCAACTTCATTTCACCCATTAAAACTGTAGAAAATGTTTCAGGAAATACATAGTGAAAGGAAAATTAGGGCAAAAGCATAGAGGATCAAAATGGACACCAACATCAGCTCCTGCTCGGGGATGGGCACTCCCAGTGAGTGCCACAACAACAATAAGTAGACCAAGTGCCAAAATAATCCATTAGGCAAAGGATTCATGAGCCAAAAACACCACCAAAAATGAGTTGAGAACCTGACAAAAATGGCTGCCACACACCAAGGCAAACCACAAACTGACAAAACACTAGAAAACAGAGCAAAAATCCAAACACTATACACTATACAAGTGGTGCATAAATAAAATTTGGGGATTAATCTAAGAAATGCTTCAGATGCCTACCATTAACATGCAGTTCAAGGAATTCCCCATCTAAATCTTTGAGAGAAAAGGTATTTTCACCAATTTTGATATCAATGGAGAAGGGCCCATCTATAATGCATCAAATTTTCCATTTTTTTGCCCTTATCTTCATTTTTGCTATCCCACAACAAAACCAGATCTCTAATATTGAAGGCCCTAGGAGTGACCTTCTTATCAAACAATGTTTTCAATTTCTCTCTAAATCTAACATGCCTATGGTGGGATGCCCTTCTCTCTTCATCTAGCTCCACAATCTGATTTATCCTTGCTTCATATGCACTGACCTCTTGATCCTCAAGTTGTTGAACAAACTAAAATGAAGATAATTGAATATGTAAGGGCAGTAGAGCTTGAGTCCCATACACCAACTCAAATGGGCTCTTACTAGTAGCTCTCTTAGCAATAATTCTATCAGCCCAAACTGTAAATTTCAATTGTTCACCCCATTTTCTCTTCTTCAACTCCAAGGTCCTCTGAATGATATTTAACAAATTCTTATTGTTGGACTCAGCTTGTCCATTCCCTTGGGGGTTATAGTTTGAAGAATAAGTCAAATTGGTTCCATACTCCTTGCACATTGTCATCAAAGGTTTAGCTCTGAAACACATGGCATTATCAGCCACAATTTTAACTGGCACACCAAATCTACATATGATATTGATTCAACAAGAAGTCCATAAAAAATTGGTTTGTTGCTTTCTTGGTGGGGGTTTCCTCTACTAACTTGGTGAAGAAATATGTGGCTATAAGGATCCATTTATGTCCAACACTAGAAGGGTCTGAAATCTCACCAATGAAGTCCATCCCCCACTATTTGAAAGGAGCTTCGATTGATACATGATGCAAAGGAAGGGATCCTGAAGCTTTCTTTCTTCCAGAGAAACGTTGTCAACTTTCACATTTTCTAAATCAGCATGGTTGCATCTTTGAAGAGAGTATCCCATCAATAACCAGCTCTCAAAACTTTGTGTGTTGTAACCCTTACAGAAAATTGTCCTCCACAAACTCCCCCATGGAAATCAACAATCACTTTGGGAGCTTCATCTTCAGTTACACACTTCAAGAGGACACCTTCAGAATTCTTCCAACTCAGCCCAAAGTCAGTGATGATGTACTTTTGAGAAGCCATCTTGAGGGATCTTTTCTTATTTTTATTTAAATGATCAGGACAGCATAGGTGTCTGAGGTAGAATATTATATCCTTGTACCACTAAGAACTTAGCAATTTCCCAAGGAAATCTTCCCTTTCTTCCTCTACCTCATTCACTTCCACAGTCTGCAAGTTTCTCTCATCCTTGAGCTAAGCAAGACCCAAACCTCTTACCAACTTTGTGGTTTGTATTTCCATATCATACTCTTGCATTTTGTTCACCCATCTACATATTTTACTTGAGATCTCCATCTCTGATAATATGTCTTTTACCATGGTGTGGGGAACATAAGAAACAACTTTTGAACTTAAAATATAAGGCCTGAAAACCTTTGTTGCTTTCACTAAGGAAAATGCTTGTTTTTCCATGATTGTATACTTTAACTCAGGAGCTTGTAAATCCTTTCTAAAGAAGGAAATAGGCCTCTCAGCCCCATCTTCATCATTTTGTAGCAAAACAAATGCAATAGTATTTTCAGAAGCAAAGGAGAAGATTTGGAAAGGCTTCTTGTAATTTGGAGCTGCCAAGACAGGTGCATGTTTAAGTTCCTTTTTTATTCCTTCAAAATCTTGAATAGTAGCCCCCTCCCACTTGATAACTTGACATTTCTTTAACATGCATGTGATAGGAAGAGTCAACTCAAAAAAATTGGATGCAAACCTTCTAATGAAGTTAATCTACCCAAAGAAATATTGGATGCCCTTCTTTGTTCTTGGAATTGGCACCTTGTTGATTGCTTCTATTCTCTTCAGATCAATCATAACACCAACCTTTGAAACAATATGACCAAGCAGCTTGGCCTTTTACACCCCAAAGTGACACTTCTTTGGATTGAGATAGATTACAAATTCTCTACATCTGATCAACATTATTTCCAAATGCTACAAGTGATCTTTTCTGCTCCTTGAAAATACAGTCACACCATCATGATAAACTACAATGAAGTCATTTATATAACCAGAAAAAGCAACATCCATTTCTCTTTGGAAGGTAGCTCTAGAATTCATGAGACCAAAATACATTCTCACATAAACATATGTTCCCCAAGTAGTGGTAAAGGTAGTTTTTAAATCTTTCTTACTCCTTGACAACAACTTGATTGTAGCCAGAGAAACCATCCAAGGTGGACAACATTTTAGATCCAGTCACTAAAACTGCAGCATGTTCTCCATGTTTGGAAAAGGATAATTGTTTTTCAATGAAGCTCTATTCATATTTCTAAAGTCTACACAAAGTATGATACCTCCATTCTTCTTTCTAACCGGCACAAGGTTTACAACCCAAGATGAATACCTTGTGGGCTGAATAATCCCTCCCTCCTTCAGTTTCTTCAATTCATCTTGCATTTTCATGGAGAGGAGTGGATTAATTGTCCTTTTCTTATGTTTGAATGGTTTATTATTTTTCTCAAGAGGGATCTCATGCTGAAATAAGTCTTCTCTATATGATTTCAGCTCTGAATATGACCAGGCAAGGCAGTCTTGATATTGTTTCAACAATTAGAGGTAGGACTGTTTTTCTTCTTTGTTTAAATTGCTGCCCAACCAAACATTTCTTGGTTTTTCCTTTGTTCTCAATTCATGCTCTTCCACATCCCTTGAGGAAGATATGTTTCTATTGATGATGCAATCAACATTGCTTAAAATTTGACTCAAGAGCAACAAGACCTCTAGGAATGGTGTTAGTTTTCAATTGGACAATATATTTTCCAAACAAAGTCTCTCTTCCTTCTGTCATACACACCATTGGTTCCTAGTTAGTATGCTGATCCACAAACTCACCTTGATTTTGTAAAAACCTTTTCATTTGAGAATCATCATCAAACACTTGCCAATGCTTGATGTTGTCAGGGATAGCTGGCCTAGTTAACACTTCAACATTGTACTCACAATAAGTTGAAATGGTACAATCTCAAAATCTTGACCCCATCACTACCAACTTGTCAGTAGTAGTATTTAAACTTCTATCATGGTGCACAATATTGAAGGAATCAAACATCTCAATTAGATCCCAAACTGCATGTTTATACTGCTTCATCTGTTGATTTTTTGTAGGATATAGTTTTCTTGTTTGTCTGACAACTAGCTCTAAATATCCCTTTGTAATGATGTCCTCGACACCATACTTCCATGCAATTCTCAGACCCAACACCAAGGCTTCATACTCAGTAATTTTTTTAGTACATTCAAAATCAAGCTTGAAGGAAAAAACAAATTCTTCCAAGCTAGGAGAAATCAGAATTACACCAGCACCATTTCCAAATTTGGAGCAAGCTCCATCAAATAGCAAGGGTTAAGGAGAACATACATGTTCAAGGAACTTTGACTGATCCATCTTGTGTTCTTTACCATCAGCAAAACCAATAAAATTATGAGCATCAACATCAACAAATAATACTTCATAAGAAGCATTCTTTGGGTCCTCAATTAGATGCAACATTTTCTTTTCTCCATAAAGCTTGACAAGGCTACCTTCAATGGAAATGGTGGAAAAAGACATATCCATTTGAACAGTCCCTCCAACACTTATAGCTAACTTTCTTGATAATAACATACCCTATTTGGCAGGGCAATCAACAATCACAACATCTGATTTTAAATTCCTCTCAAGATAAGATGCAAGCTGCACAACCAAACCCTTCACACAACCAACAACAAGCACTTCTCTTAAGTCCATGGTAGTAGATTTTCCAAAGAATGTTGTCACTTAGATATCCAACTCATTCATGATTTCTAGAGGCATGAAATTACATGATGCACCGGAATCAAACATACAATTGTGAAGTAGCCTATCCTTTATGATCAAAGTTGTGAATAATGGATCAACATTCAATTGGGAATCAACCAAATATGTCCCCAAATATACCTCAGGTTTCTCTCCAAGATCCTCTATTGCTAGTGGTGTTTCAAGGTCAAAAATAATTTGAGGAGGAGTTTTAACAACATTTACATTTCTACCTGGATTATTCTTCTCTTCTTTCAACCCTAAGTACTCAAATGCTCTCTTCTTATGCTCAGGAATTCTATGCAACTCAATGATTGGAACACTCACTTTGATTTGGATCAATACTTGGTCTATGTCATAGGGAACACTCTTTGGCAAAAAATCATTGGAAGGGAGGCAAGAAGATTCATTTGATGGCAAGGAATTCTTGGCAGTTTGGGCATGAGGAGGACTATAATTTTTTCTTGGGATAGCAGAACTTTTGGAAAAAAATTCTCTTCTAGGAGCTTCTTTGGGAATGCTTGTGAGCAAGGGTGTTTTAGGTTTGACTTGAGGCCCAACTCGCTTAACAACCTTGTTTCTAATGCTATAATCTTTCTCTTGAGCTACAACAACATTCATCAACAATTTTCTATCTTCCTCCAAAGGAATACCGCCATCATACTTCTTAATAATCAAATCTCTTAAATATTCAAAGTCATTGTTAGGAATTTCAAAAGCTTGCACTACATTAACTTCAAGAGTATGAGGGAGAAGGAAAACTTGTACCTGTTTGATGCAATCCCAAAAGGTTGTAGCTATCCTTGCACTTATCACTTCTGTAGATGTTTCTCCTCCTTGTGAGCTTGAAGAACAGCCCACCATGTAAATATCATCATCAGTATCATCATCATTATTAGCTTCACCTTCTTGTTGGCCCACTTCACATGGAGGATGGGGTTAAAAAAACCTATCACACTAATCAATATCATCAACTTCATCAATAACAGCAACCCCAGTAGTTAGGGGATCAGGTAACACTCTTCCTTCACGTGCTTTAGGATGTCTATTTGTAGACCCTATGGGTCCTTTTCCTCTATCATCTTCCCTTTGATAACCTCTAGGATGATTGGAAAATCTGTAATGGTTTTGTGCTCTTGGCTGACCTTGTGAAGTTTACCCAATTCCTTTCTCATCTCTTGCCAACTTATATGAGATTTCTTTGACAACCCCAACCAAAGTTTTCACAACCTCCTCTAAATCAGCACCCTTGCTAGCTTGAGGTTTTTCAGGGTTTATCAACTTTACACCATCTCTCTTGAGAGGTTTCCCAATTACTTTGATATTTTTTTCAATTTGAAGTGCCATGGTGAAATCTTGTCTTAGATTGGTAGGGTTCTTGTCTCTTAAGTAGTAGGTTGCATTTTTATCAAATGCATCTACATATTTGATTAAACAAGATTTGTCACAAGGCCTTAGATTAACTGGTTGCCTTCTCAAAGTTTTGTTAAACCTTGTGTTGAAGTCATGGACTGATTCATTGGGATTCTTCTTGATATTCTCAAATTCAGAAAAGAGAAATCTAGGATCAGTTTTGTCACCATATTTCAATCTAAATTCATTCTTCATCTCAGTCCAAGAATCAATTGAATTATCAGGAAGAGCCTTGTACCAATCCCTAGCATCCTCCTCTAGTGTATGAATGAACAATTTAATATACACATCTTCAAACTCTATCTCAAAATTTTCCATCATGTTAACAAAAAGTTTGAGATGCTAATCACCAGTTATTGCATTGTTACCTTGGAATTTTGGCAATCTATTTCTGACATCTTGTGGGACAGCATTTGGGTAACCATTCATTCCTCTAAAGTCTATAGGACCAAAGGTGTTAACAACAAATGGAGGTCTAGGCTGAGCCATATTGTTTTGTGGAGATGATCTTGGGGTGACACAAGCTGATGAGGAGTGCAAGGTATTTGGGGCTCAAGAATGTGATTCACAAGACTGGTATTCTCTAAGTGTTGATTTTCTTGGAAATTTTTATTTGAATTGAAACACAGAGGTGCAGATTGAAGAAGTAAGCTTACCAGGTACAGAGCAGAAGGACCTTCACTAGCTGAGGCAAACAAGTTTATGAAAGGATTGCTTGAATCATAATCAATTTAAGAAGAGTGATAATCCTCTACCAAATGTTGATCTCTCTCACCAATGGATATATCTTTTCCTAATGTCTGACCTTTAACAACTTTCCAAACTCTTCTCCCTTCCAACTCTAAGTTTCTTGAATCTGTAAACAACTTCTTAGCAAATTCCCTAATGAAGAGAGATCTTCTTCCTTCTAGTTTTTCAGAGATTAGAAACACAAAATAAATGACAAAAAGCTTAAGACACTGGTATTTATCAAGATCAGAACAGCATGGAGTCACCACTAAGGAATCTCACCCTAGTTGTGCAAATGCACTAAAATACTCTATCAAATATCTATCCACACTGAGAACTTTGCAAAACTTTATAGATCAGACCTTCCTTTCTTTAAATTAATCAATCACAAATGCAAATGAAGTGCAACTACTACTGGAAACTGATAAAATTGCAGGAAGAACTTATATCTTCACTTAATCCTTACAAATCTGATTATAAAATGATGTTTCAACAATGTATTTGCATGCAGAAATTTACAAGGGACTTTACCAGGGTTTGATATGCATTCATATATCTCAAATATGTATGCACATGGATTAGATTGATCTAAGAGAATATCAAACTCAGAACTCTACTCTTCATTCCAATCTTACAAATTCTGATCAGAATATGATACTCAGATTTTGTAATTGCACATAAATCACTCAAGGAGTATTACCAGGGGTCTAAAATACTGAAATACTAAATAATGTCCCCAAAAACGGTGCCATTTTGGTGTTGGTACCTAGATTTAATCTCCTTCAAAACTTGAGCAGCCATCATAGATTTTACAAGACACTGAAAGGCAAGATAAATGATTTATATGTCATTTTTTAGCTGGGGAAGCAATTTATCTAACTTGTTAGCACTCAAGCTTTGAAGAAGTGGGTAGCACCTTGAAATGATTTTGATCTAATCCTCACTATTTTAGGTTGTGCCTTTTAACCAAGGTAAGAGAACCTATATTACAGCCTCTGTTTTGTGAAGGAGGTGGAGATATCCTTATACTGTGCATATTGTATGGAGATGGCCTTGGGAAAACATGATCAATTTTCCATTATTAAAACTCAACAGAGCTGTCACTACTAAATGATGGAAATGCTTTCAAAACAAGGTTGAGGCTGCTAGAGACATGGTATGATCCTGTATTTCTTTATGTATTTTTGTAAATAGATTATGTTCTTTTGTTGACACACAATGTAATGTAGGAGTAGTATGGGGTAGGATTAGTTATTCTGAATGAGATTTTTTGGTGGGAGATTTTAGACAAGACTAACAAGAATTTTCCAAATTCTTTAAGGACCTTTGCAAGAAATTTGTAAGACCCACACAGCAGAATGCTTCAAAAAGGTTGAGATACTCCTTCAACCAGGATATGTGCACCAAATGGAGGCCAAGATCTGCACTCTTCCACACAATCTTTGATAACGTGCCACAAAATATTGAAGCAAATGAACCAACAAAGCATCTAGAAATCTCTATTTTATCATGACCTAAGGTGCACCCAAAGGTTTACAATAATCTCATAATTCAAGGAAGGTAAAGTGATTTTAAATCTGTTTATCTCTTTATCAAATGAAATCTCTTCTGAATGTGAGACTGCAAATGCCACTAAACTATCAACAAGAAATGAGACCATGTATGATCAAAAGAGTTTTCAAACACAAGACTGGAACAGGAGCAAGAAACACAAATTAAAAAAAACATTCTGGAACATAAGTGCATGCAAATGTTGCCCAGAGACAACATAAAATAATCTAGAAATGATCAAATTTATCAGCAGGGGAATGTTATAAGAAAAATCTCAGAGCTTGTTGATGGATTTATAATTGAAACCAACTCAACATGATACAAATATGATGTAAAAGAAATTAGAAATGGTTCTCAGGCAATTTCTCAGACAATGGGATTCTTCCTAGATTTTTCCATGAAATTCTAAGTTTCTCCGACCATTTGCATTTCTCAAAAATGCATTATATATCTCTTGCCACCTTGGAGCCTTCTTTCCCAAGAAAATAATATGCCAAGGGATCAAGTTTGTTATAACAATTCCTCATGATTCACTGAAAAATGACATTTAACAGATTCGCAACAAAAATTGCCAAGTGTTTAAAAAGTTTGAATCATTACAAATATACGGATCATTATCCTTCTTGGAGGCACGTTTTTCATCATCAAGGCATGAAAATGCCTTTCCACTCATCATTTCACCCTTTTTCCTTTCCAAATTACCTCTGTAACTTTTAATTTGACATTTCATGTGTTTGGACAGATTAGGGAAAAGTTTTGTTTCAAAAACATCTCAGATCTACAAATTAATCCATAAAACCACTTGCATTGATCTTTACAAGCACAAAGGACACAAATTCACCAAAAATTTGATGAAAAATGATGCAAAATTCACATTTCCACACTTCCTGGAGCAAAAATGGCGGCTAAAAATGAAAATGTACAGTTACCCTTGATCTGCTCTTTCTCCTTCAATCTAGGCCCTCCACGTGTCAAAATATGATTGGGAATGAAATCGAACTCACTTATTGACTTTTTAACATTTTTGGAAAAAATAGAAAAATTTGAATTTTTCCTCCACCCCACCGCCCTTGAATTTTGGTGATGACACATGGCACATGGTGGGTCCAATTGGGATCGCACTTCAATTCTTCGCATTTTGACCTTTTTTGGAAAATTGGAAAATTTTCACCCATTTCCCCGCCGGCCCGCACACCCGATTTCTCCCTTGCCATGTGTCACTCGATGATTCCTCATGGGGCCATGCCTCAAATTTTTTATTTCCAAGTCTTTTTGCAAAAGGGAAAAATTCCCCTTTTGCTTATGCCAACCCACTCTTCCTTCGCCACGTGTTTCCCTATGGCTCATTCGCAGGCCCGCAGCTTAATTTTTTTCTTTAGCTCCTTCTGCTAAAAAGGGAAAAAAATCCCCTTTTCCTCCATGGCCCGCACTTCCCTACTCTGCCACGACACTACCATGTGTCCACCTATTATTGGCCACATAGTCGCACTCCAAAATTTTATCTTAATATTTTCTACCTCGAAAGGTAAAAAACTTCAAGAACCTTCGCCATCCGCATCACCTCTACCCAAAATTGATGCCATGTGTCCTCCTTTGATTGGAGTGGGGTTGAATTTGATTTTGAAACTTTAGGAAAATAGAGCTAAAAAACTCTAAGTCCCCCATTGGCCCACTCCTCCCTTTTTTATATTTAGGACACGTGTCCACTCCTGATTGGTTGTAGGGTTTCAGGCCAATTTTTTACTTTTTTAAATTTTGCACAATAAAGTCTAAAAGTTCTAAGGGAATCCGACCACCCACCATCCCTCAGACCAATTACAACCCGTCACATTTTCAATACATGCTGAGAAAGAAATTGACAGGAAAATGACGCCCGTCTGACCGTTAAAATATAGAAAATGCAAGGGATGCCCTAGAAATTGATTTTGTTTTGGCCAAGGATGGAAATTTTTTGAATTTGAACTAGAAAAAACATGATTCCAAGCATTTCTTGACCTTGGGATTGAATTTTTGAAGGCATATATGTATAAAATGATAATTTTGATTTTTCATGATCGGGCAAAAGGGAAAACATGGCATATCCCACATATTTTGAAAAATTAAGGCACAAACAAGGCATGCATGGATTTTTCTCTCAAACTAGGGTAAAACAACAAGTTTGTGAGCATTTTTAAAACATTTGACTAGAAGGGACAAGTTACAGACCATTATTTTGAAAAATAAAACATTTTTGAGAAAGTACAGATTTGAAACATTAGGGCAACATGGTGCAAGCTTGAGTATTCTTGTAAAATGGGGCATGTCAAATGATTTTAAAATGGACTAAGGCATGGAACAAAGACAAAAACTTCATTTCACACATTAAAATTGTAGAAAACATTTCAGGAAATGCAGAGTGAAAGGAAAATTAGGGAAAAAGCATAGAGGATCAAATTGGACACCAATAGAATGTACCATATTGGTGTTTTAAGGCAATGGCGATATACATGCATAAGTATGAAATTTATTTTAAACACTAGATGAGATGACCTTCATAAGTAACTTGCATCCTGAAACTTCATACGAAATTATGCTCCATACGACTCCTCAAAATTTCCAAATGCAAATTTAGAAAATGTAAATACTTTTGAATTAGTGAAAATTAGTCACTAAAATTTACCCTTCCATTCACTCTTCTCTTTTTTGCCAACTTCACATTTTCTTGCTTTTCCCTTGGTTCATCTTACAATTCACTTAGATTAGATTGGAAGCTCTTCTTGGTTGGATTTCTTGCACTATTTTTTCATCTATAGTGATTCTAGGATAGGAACAGTGTTCCCCTTCTCCACCCAATAGTGATTCTCTCTCGGTGTGTTGCTTCTCTTAAGAGATATATGCATATGCAACCACCCCATAGGTAATTTTTCTAACTCTCTTTGTCATGCTGAATAGATTAGTTCATTCTCATTCCCCATTTCTATATGTTAGATTAGTATTATATGTACATCATTCATTGTTAGAATAGTGGTCTTATATGATCATCTCTGTAGCTCTTCTTTCCTTTATTTCAGTTGTATTTCAACTACATTACCATAGTGTATATTGTAAATGCTTGACTTATCCCCCATCAATCTATATCTCTCCCCATTTACTAATATCCTAAAACGGTACTCTTCTCTATCTAGACTGTGAGCCTTAGAAACCATGGGTTGATGGATTATGTCATATTTTAGGGTTTAAACACATTAACCATGAAATGAGATTCAATATTAATTAAATTAATATAATAAACATTAGCATAACATTATAACAAATGCAATAAAATAAAATAACACAAAAACATAGATTTAACATAGAAAAAACCCCAAGGGGTTAAAAATATGAATAAAGGTAAGATTTTCATTAATGATACACTCTTCTAGTATATCTCCATTCCCCTCACGTATCTCTTACATGAATTCTTCACATGGATTCTAAATTCATTACATTTGAAATGACCCCACAGGTCAATATAAATAAATCAAAGGGGTGTTTACTTCTCGCGAAGTTCCCTGTAACCATTAATTAATTTTTAAATAATCAATTAACATAATAAACACGTAGTTTTTATTAAATAAATTAAAATATTATATATTCTAATTTATTTAATTATAAACTATATTTTATTGATAAGAACATTTAATATTAATTTTTCTAACACTCCACCTTAATATTAAGTGGGGAACATATGCCAACATTACTTATTTATACAACATTATTTACAAATCTATAAACCATAGTGAAGGTTTAGGCTAGCATATAAAATTTGAAGGATTTATACACCTTCATAATGCTCATCTTACCTTTTGGTACAAAATGATTTAGAATACATAAACCAGTAATGATTTATAATAAACATGATTTATGAGACTACATTTCACAGTTTCTCATGGAATATATTAACCAGCATCTCTAGGAACCTTTTATAACACAATAACCTCCTTTACAAAGGATGTAACACATTGGACTAGACACTATAAACTTAGAGTGATAAGTTTACAAAGTTCAGAAAAATATGTTTTTATAATGGAGTAGAAGTATAGAGGAGAATGAGATATCACATGACCGACCATTATGAGGTGACATTGCCATGCATAGTACCCATCAATAGAAACTTTGAAATTCCAAGAATTACACAAAACTTGCATAATTTTACAACACATAATAGCTTTATAAACATATCTACAACTTTATCTTTAATCGGGTACTACTGGAGATCTATATCACCGTAGATCACCTTCTCTTAGATAAAATGAATATGAATCTCTATATGATTTGTTCTCTGATGTTGAAATGGATTCATAGAAAGAGAAATACAACTTGAAATATCACATACAATAGGATTACTTCCTTTAACTTCCACGTGTATGTATTCCAACATCCACTTTAACCACAGGAATTCTTTTACTACTTCCATTGCACGTCTATACTTTTCCTCAGTACAAGATATGGAAATGGTTGGCTTCTTTTTACCACTCCAATTAATGACATATGTACCAAACTTGAATGCATATCCAGTTGTAGATTTTTTATCTACCATGATACCAAAATGGTTAGAATCATAATATCCATATAACATGTATTATAAGAATAGTATAAATCATTATTGATTTCAATTTTAACCATCTATAATACTTACATTGATAAGTTAAATACAAGTTGTATAATAAATTAAATAACAATATGCTTAGCAAATAACCATGTTATATTATTAGTATGTTGAACAATTTCAACTTATTAATCTTGTAAAATATATATTATATGCAATCAGTATTGGATGTCTCCAATACAAGAACAAAGGTGTCCCTAAGTGTCATTTGATATCTATGTAATACTATTTTTAGTAATCACATACTAATGTACTCAACTATATCTTGATTTCAAATTCATTAACTAGTCATCGACAAAACTTATAGTTTATAATTGGTTAAAATTACATATAATAAGTAAGTAATTTACATAACTAAACAAGATTTGAGAATACTCAAATTGATGATGATATTTCCATCTTTATCAAGGAGATTAATTGCAACTTCAGGTTTTTGACCAAGGCTTAGTAGTATTAAGTGGGCCACATATGTTAAATAATAACCGAATTTATTAGTAAAAGTGCATATAATGATATTTGATCAAGGAAAGTAAAGAATATAAAATTATCAATTGATTTAATAGGCCACAAACATTTCACAAATCTAAGGGCTGATAGAGGGACACGTGGCGTAATTCCATTGTATTTTCAACCAAATGTATTTCATGGACCTCAAGTCCACAGAATAAACTTAGTTTCAAATAAAAGGTTTTAGATCCAACAAGACATGTGGAAGGTAAAAGGTAGACATGAGGGAAAGAAGGAAATAATCACAAAGTCACACATAGGAAAACCTGAAGGAAATTAGAAGTTGTCACACGTCAACTTATTGTTCCTCTCGGGATGCACAACTTTAAATGGCCATAACTTTCTCTCCACAACTCCAAATAAAGAAAAAATGGTATTTTTGGAAACTTCTCTTTGAGCGCTTAAATATAACATCATCAGATTCAATACTTGATGGAATTTTATGTGAGAAAAAAGGAAAATCTGTTTTGGTATTAAAAAACATAGTTCCAGACTCCCAAGTACCAGATTAAATTAATTTAATTATTTGAAACCTTTTGAACCTTCTATGATATCATGTTAGATACAAGGGGTTAAACACACTAACCATTAAATAAGATTCAATATTAATTAAATTAATATAACAAACATTATAAAAAAATGCATTAAAATAAAATAACACAAACACACAAATTTAACGTGGAAATACCCCAAGGGGTAAAAAAACCATGAACAAAGGTATGATTTGCATCAATGAGAAACTCAGTCCATTATATCTCCATTCCCCTCAATTCTCTCCTCCATGAATTCGTCACATGAATTCTGAATTTATTGCATTTGAAATGACCCCACGGGTCAATATAAATAAATCAAATGGGTGTGATTTCTCATGAAGTACCTCGTAACCATTAATTGATTTTTAAATACTAAATTAACATAATAAACACATAGTTTATATTAAGTAAATTAGAATATTATATATTCTAATTTATTTAATTATAAACTATAGTTTATTTATAAGAACACTTAATATTAAATATTCTAACATACTTCCCTCTAGATATACAACCTTAGTTATTATTGTATCCCCTTTAAATCAAACCATTGTGTTTTGGTTCATGTGTGTATCCTATTCGTTTCCTAAATACCCTTGTAGAAAAAAATATGAGTGAAATCCGTTGAGACACGTTCTTGAATTTCCATAGATTTATGGTGAATTTGATGTGAATCCTACATACCTCTTAACTGAGCACAGCTCATTAAAATAATCCATCTCCAATTTTGACCTCAATTCAAAATCACTAAAATTATGAAAACCCCTAAATGATCTGGAGGATCCTTACTATGAAACATTGATTTATAATCTACCCTAAATCTATTGTAATCAATTGCATTGCGTAGAGTAGGTTGATATCTTTCTAATGGTATAATGAAGGTTGAAAATACATGTCATATGCAACTGGAAAAAATATGGGATTGTGTGTAGGTTCAAGATAACTTGGACGAATGCAAACTTTCCATGTAGACCAATCAAACAGTGAAAAGTGGAAATTTAGTATAGAAGAATAATTTATTGTGTGCCTCTGGTCTTTGACACTCATTGTAATATGGGTGGGCCCCACTATTTGTTGGATTGAGGCCCTCAACTAGGGTCGACACACTCTTTATACAGAGGGGTGTATTTTCCTCCATTTCTTCATATCACTATATTTAAACTTATGTATTTAAGTATGTTGGTACCCAGATTTAATCTCCTTCACAACTTAAGCAGCACAATGTATTTCACAAGACAGTCAGAGGTAGATAAATTATTTATATGTCGTTTTGTAGCTGAGGAAGCAATTTATCTGACTTGTCAACACTCAGGATTTGAAGAAGTGGGTAGCACCTTGAAAGGATTTTTATCTAATCCTCACTATTTTAGGTTGTGCCTTTCAACCAAGGTAAGAGAACCTATATTGCAACCTCTGTTTGGTGAAGGAGGTGAAGATATCCTTATATTGTGCATATTGTATGGAGATGGCCTTGGGAAAACATGATCAATTTTCCATTAATCAAACTCAAGAGATCTGCCACTACTAAATGATGGAAATGCTTTCAAGACAAGGCTAAGGCTGCTAGAGACATGGTATGATCCTGATTTGTTTTGTGCATTTTTGTAAATGGATTGTATTCTTCTGTTGACACACAATGAAATGCAGGGTAGTATGGGGTAGGATTAGTTATTCTGAATGAAATTTTGGTGGGAGATTTTATATAAGACTAACCAAAAATTGAAATATTCTTTGAGGACCTTTGCAAGAAATTTGTAACACCTAAACAGGAGAATGCTTCAAACGGGTTGAGGTACTCCTTTAACCAGGATATGTGCACTAAATGGAGGCCTAGTTCTCCACTCTTCCACATAATCTTTGATAACCTACCATAAAAGCTTGAAGAATATGAACCAACAAAGTATCCAGAAATATCTATTTTATCATGACCTAAGGTGCACCCAAAGGTTTACAAACAATCTCATAATTCAAGGAAGGTAAAGTGATTTTAAATCTGTTTATCTCATTATCAGATGAAAGATCTTCTAAAAGTGAGATTGCAGATGCCACTAGACTATCAATAATAAATGAGACCATGTATGATCAAGAGAGAGATTTTAAACACAAGACTACAACAGGAGCAAGAAACACAAATTGAAAACATTCTGAAACATAAGTATATGCAAATTTTGCCAAGAGACAACACAAAATAATCTAGGAATGATGAAATCTATCAGTAGGGGAATGTTATAAGAACAATCTCAGAGCTTGTTGATGGCTTTACAATAGAAACAAACTCAACATGATAAAAATCTGATGAAAAAAGGGAATTAGAAATGATTCTCAGGTGGTTTCCAAGAGAATGGCCTTCTTCCCAGATTTTCCCATGAAATTCTAAGTTTTTTCTCCTCGCCTTTACAATTTCTCCAAAATGCATTATATACCTCATGCCACATTCGAGCCTTCTTTCCCAAGAAAATAATATGCCATGGGATCAAGTTTGTTACAAAACAATCCTCATGATTCAATGAAAATGATATCAAACAGAAAAACATTCGCAGGTTGCCAGGTGTACCCAAAAAGATTAAATCATTACAAATATCTGGATCATTATCCATCTTGGGGGCACGTTTTTCATCATTGAGGCATACAAAGAACTTTTACTCGTCATTTTCACCATTTTACCTTTTCAAATTACCTCTGTAACTTTTGATTTTTTCATTTCACATTTTTGGACGGATTAGGGAAAAATTTATTTTAAAAATCACCTCAGATCAAAGAATCAAGCCATGAAAGTGATGCCAATGATCCTGGAAGGCCAAGAAGACACAAAATCACTATAAATTTGATAAAATTTGATGAAGAAATCGTGATTCCAAGCTTCCTAGAGTTCCCATGGCGGAAACAAAAATGGATACACAGCAACCGTCGATCTTATCCATCAACTTTTAATCCTGGCCCTGCACATGGAAGATGAGGACTCAAAAATAAGCTTGAGTCACCTTTTTAATATTTAGATAAGGTCAGACACATGGCAAAAGCTGATTGGATTGGGCCCAGTTTTAAAACATTTACTTTACGACCTTTTGAAAATTTGGAAAAAAATTCATTTTATCTCCGCCTCCTTCCTGGACCTGCCATGTGTCCATATGTGGCCCCCAATGGAATTGCGGATCAATTATGCATATTTTACTCCTTTTTTGGAAAAAGGAAAATTTTCCCAAAAACCTCCGCGGGTCCATACCTCAGAAATTATCCCAGCCATGTGGTGCTCTCCTATTCGCTGCGGGTCCAAGTCTCCCTTTCTTCCTTCAAACCTCCCTTGCAATTTTTTTGAAAATTCACAAACTTCACCGTTGACCCGTGCCCCCCTTTTACCCTTAAAATGTGACACGTGTCTCACCTGGATTGGTCACAGAGGCATGCTTCCTTTTCATAATTTTAAATTATTTTGCTAAAAAGGAAAAATTTCCTTTTTACCTCCGAAGGCCCACGTTCCCACACAAACCAAAAACTTCTTCCTTGCCGGGTCCGCGCTCCAAAATTTCACTTTAAACCACTTTGCCAAAAAGGCAAAAAACCTTAATGACCCCCGAAGCTCCATTTGTCCCCTTAACATAAAAATTTCATTCCTAGCAGGAATGCAGGCCATTTTTCCATTTTGAGATTTTTGCCTCCAAAGGTAAAAAACCTCAGAAATTCCCAACACTCTGATTCTCCATTTAGCACAAAAATTCTCCTTTTTCGCAAATGTGGGCTTCATCATAACAATTATTCTTTTTTCCCACAAAACAAAAAATTCACCAAGTCCTCCATCAACCCCTTCTTCCATTTTTCCCTTCTTGGGTAGGTGTCCTTTCCTGATTTGTTGTTGAGCTTTGGCCCAAAATTTGTCTTCTATCCATTTGAAGTTAAAAACTTCAAAGTCACCAAAACCTCCACCCCCTCATATTGACTTTTCCTGGACATGTGTCCACCCATGATTGGCCGAGGGGGCTTTCAGGCCCAAAATTTACTTCAACACTTTGAGCCAAAACACAAAAAAAATAAAAATTTCTTCCGCCACCCACATCTCTGCGGCCAATAAGAACATGCCACATAGGTAATTTTGAAAAGGGCGGAGCCATGGAGCCAAATTTTCCACTTTGCCAAAAATCAAGAAATGAAAAGTTAGAAACATTTCTCGTCGCACCTTGGCCAATGAAAACATGCCATGTTTCCAATACCTTCTTAGGATGAATTTGACAAGCAAATGACGCCCATATGACTGTCAAAACACAAAAAATTCAAAGGATTCCCTAGAATTCAATTTTTTCACCAAGGATGGCAAATTTTTTGATTTTAAATTTACAACATTCCCAATCTAGGATTTGAATTTTCAAATACAAACAAGTATGATTTGATCAATTTTAATTTTTACATGATCTGGCAAAGGGAAAAATCACAAAGCCCACAATTGGAAAAACTAGGGCACAAAAAAGGGAAAACTTGGATTGTTATTTCAAATTAGGGAAAAACAACAAGTTTGTGAGCATTTTTAAAGAATTTCAACTGGAGGGGAAGAATTACAGACCATCAAATCAAAGGATAATTTTTTTTTTAGTAGATACAGATTTGAAAATTTAGGGCAACATGGTGCAAGCTCAAAAATGGCACCAACATCAGCTCTTGCTTGGGGATGGGCACTCCCAGTGAGTGCCACAAGGACAAAACGTAGACCAAGTGCCAAAATATCCATTGGGAAAAGGAGTCAATACGTAAGGTAGTCAAAAAATCATAACCATCCTTCAAAAACGAGCTGAGAAACTGACCAAAATGGCTGCCAAGAACAAGGGCAAACCACACACCAACAAAATAGAAAAAACAAAGCAAAAAACAAAGACTATACAACTATATAATTGGTGCATACCTCATATTTGGGGATTAATCCAAGAAATACTTCAAATGTCTACCATTAACAGGTAGTTCCAGCAATTCCCCATCTAATTCCTTGAGAAAGAAGGTATGTTCACCAATTTTTATATCAATGGCATAAGGGCACATCCATAATGCATCAAATTTTTTGTGCTTGCCCTTGTCTTCATGCCTACTATCCCACAACAAAACCAAATCTCCAACATTGAAGACTCTAGGAGTGACCTTCTTGTCAAACAATCTCTTCAATTTTTCCCTAAATCTGACATGCCTTTGATGGGATGTTCTTCTCTCCTCATCAAGCTCAATAATCTGATTGATCCTTGATTCATATGGGCCAAGCTCTTGATCTTCCAACTGTTGGGAAAACTGAAATGAAGATAATTGCAGGTGCAAGGGCAGCAAAGCCTGAGTTCCATACACCAAATCAAATGGGATTTTACTAGTATCTCTTTTAGGAGTTATCCTATCATCCCAAACTACAAATTTCAATTGTTCACCCCATTTCTTCTTGTTTTGCTCCAAGGTTCTTCTAATGATCTTCAACAAATTCTTATTTTTGGACTCAGCTTGTCCATTCCCTTGGGGGTTATAGTTTGAAGAATAATTCAGATTGATTCCATATTCATTGTACATTGTCATCAAAGGCTTAGCTCTGAAACACATGGCATTATCAGCCATTATCTTGACTGGCACACCAAATTTTCATATGATATTATTCAACAAGAAGTCCATAACAACTTGGTGTGTTGCTTTCTTGCTGGGGATTGCCTCTACCCACTTTGTAAAATAAGCAGTGGCTACAAGAATACACTTATGGCCAGCACTAGAAAGGTCTGAAATATCACTAATGAATTCCATCCCCCATTACTTGAAAGGAGCTTCAATTGATACAATCTGCAAAGGAAGGGAGCCTGAAGCTTTCAGTCTTCTAGAAAAACGTTGGCAACTATCACATTTTCTAACTAGCTGGGTTGCATCTTTGAAGAGAGTAGGCCACCAATAACCATCTCTCAAAATCTTTTGTTATTACTCTTCCAGAAAAGTATCCTCCACAAAATCCATCATGGAAATCAGTAACTATCTTGGGAGCTTCATCTTCAGTTATGCATTTCAAGAGGACATCTTCAAGGTTATTCCAAGCTAGCCCAAGGTTTGTGATGATGTATTTTTGAGAAGCCATCTCTAGGGCTCTTTTCTAATTTTTATTTAAGTGATCAGGGAAGCATAGGTGTCTGAGGTAGAAGATCACATCTTTTTACCACTCAGAACTTACCAACTTTACAAGCACATCTACCCTTTCTTCCTCTAGCTGATTCACTTCTACATTCTGTAAGTTTCTCTCAGCCTTGAGCTTAGCAAGACCCAAACCATGTACCAACTTTGTAGTTTGGATGTCCATACAATACTCTTGCAATTTTTTCACCCATCTACATCTTTTTCTTGAAATCTCAATCTCTGATAAGATGTCTTTCACCATGGTGTGGGGAACATAAGCAACAACTTTTGAACTCAATATATAAGGCCTAAAAACTTGTATTGCTTTCACCAAGGCAAATGTTTGTTTCTCCATGATTGTATACTTCAGCTCAGCTACTTATAAAGCCTTACTAAAGAAGGAAATAGGCCTCTCAGACTTATTCTCATCCTTTTGCAGCAAAAAAGAAGTAATGGTATATTCAGAGGCAAAGGAAAAGATTTGGAAAGGTTGTTTGTAGTTTGGAGCTGCTAAAACATGTGCATGTTTGAGTGCTTCCTTAATTCCTTCAAAAACTTGAATGGCAGCCTCCTCCCACCTGATAACTTGGTCCTTCTTTAGCATGCTTGTGATTGGAAGAGTCAACTTAGCAAATTTGGAAACAAACCTTCTAATAAAATTAATTTTACCAAAGAAAGATTGGATGCCTTTCCTTGTTCTTGGGATAGGTACTTTGTTGATTGCTTCCACTCTCTTAGGGTCTATCATAACACCATCTTTAGACACAATATGTCCCAGCAGCTTGTCCTTTTTCACACCAAAGTGAAACTTCTTTGGATTGAGAGAAATTCCATACTCCCTACATCTGATCAACATCCTATCTAAGTGTTGTAAATGATCACCTCTCTGCCTTGAAAACATAGTCTCATCATCTTGGTAAACTGAAATGAACTCATTGATGTAACCAGCAAAAGCAACATCCATTACTCTTTGAAAAGTGGCACCAGCATTCATGAAACCAAAGGGCATCCTAAAAAAAACATATGTTCCCCAAGGAGTAGTGAATGTTGTCTTAAGTCTCTCGGATTCCTTGACAACCACTTGATTGTATCCGAAGAAACCATCCAAAGTGGAAAGTAACTCAGACCCTATCACAAGCTGCAACATATTTTCCATGGTTGGAAAGGGGTAGCTGTCCTTCATGGATGCTTTGTTTAGATGTCTAAAATCCAGACAAAGTCTGATGTCTCCGTTCTTCTTTCTTACTAGCGTAAGATTTGCAACCCAAGATGAATATCTAGTGGGCTGAATAATACCTCCATCTCTCAACTTTTTTAACTCCTCTTGCATTTTCATGAGAGAAGAGGATTAATTGGCCTTTTCCTCTATCTGAATGGATTATTCTTTGCCTCAAGAGGGATCTCATGTTGAAAAAAGTATTCTCTATATGCTTTTAGCTCGGAATAGGACCAAGCAAGGTAGTCTTGATAGTTTTTCAAGAGTTGGGCATAGGACTGTTTTTCCTCTTTACTTAAATTGCTGCCCAGCCAAATATTCCTTGGTTTACCATTAGTGCCCAAGTTATGCTCTTCCACATCCCTTGAGGCATACATGTTTCTATTTATGATGTAATCAACATTGTTAAAATTTGACTCAAGTGCAACAAGACCTCTAGGAATGGTGTTTGTTTTCAATTGGATGATGTCTTTCTCAAACAAATTTTCTCTTCCTTTAGTCATGCATACCATTAGCTCCCAATCAATATTCTGATTTGCAAACTCACCTTGGTTTTGCAAGAATCTTAGCACTTGAGCATCATCATTAAAAACTTGCCAATGTTTCACATTATCAGGGACAGCTAGCCTAGTTAGCACTTTAATGTTGTATTCACAATAAGGTGAAATGGTGAAATTTCTAAATCTAGAACCCAACACTTTCAAATTTTCAGCAGCAGCATTGAGACCTCTGTCATGATACACAATGTTAAAGGAATCAAAAATTTCAATTAGATCCCAAACTACATGTTTATACTGTTTCATATGCTGATTTTTTGTAGCATACAATTTTCTTATTTGTTTAACAACCAGCTCTAAGTCTCCTTTTGCAACAATATATTTCACTCCATACTTCCATGCAATTCTTAACCCCAACAACAATGCCTCATACTCAGCAACATTGTTAGTGCATTCAAAATTAAGTTTTAAGGAAAAAGCAAACTCTTCCAAACTAGGAGAAAACAGAACTATACGAGCACCATTCCCAAATTTGGAGCAACCTCCATCAAATAGCAATGTCTGTGGAGAACCTACCATATCAAGGCACTTTGATTTTTCCATCTTATTTTCTTTTCCATCAGTAAAACCAATGAAATTCTCAGCATCTACATCAGAAAATAACACTTCATAGGAAGTATTGTTGGGATCTTCAATTAGGTGCAACATCTTCTTCTCACCATAAATTTTAACAAGGATTCCCTCAATTGGAATGGTGGAAAAAGACATGTCCATCTAAATGCTTCCACCAACACTTGCAGACCATTTTCTTGACAAAAGCATACCCCATTTGGTAGGGCAGTCAGCAATTACAACATCAAGTTTCAAATTCTTACCCGGATAAGTTGAAAGTTGCACTACCAAACCCTTCACACAACCAACCACTGGCACTTCCCTTGAGTCCATGGTAGTACACTTCCCATAGGCAGCTTTCACTTTGATATCCAACTCATTCATGACTTCTAGAGGCATGACATTACATGATGCATCGGAAGAAAACATACAATTGTGAAGTAGCCTATCTTTTATGAGCAAAGTTGTAAAGAATGGATCAACATTCAATTGGGATTCAACCAAGGATGTTCCCAAATACACCTCAGGAGCTTCCCCAAGATCCTCCAATGCTGGTGGTGTTCCAAGGTCTGTAATGATTGGAGGAGGGGTTTCAAAAACGTTCAAATTTCTGTTTGGGGTATTCTTTTCTTCCTTCAATCCTAAGTATTCGAATGCTCTCTTCTTGTGCTCAGGTATTCTAAGTAACTCAATGATTGGAACACTCACTTTGATTTGGATCAATACTTGGGCTATGTCATAGGGAACACTCTTTGGTAGGACAACATTGGAAGGGAGACAAGTAGATTCACTAGATGGCATGGGACTTTTGGTAGCTTGGGCATGAGGAGGACTATAATTTTTACATGGGACACCAGAGTTCTTGGCAATTGTTTCCCTTCTAAGATTTTCTTTAGGAATGCTTGTGAGCAAGGGTGTCTTGGGCCTGGCTTGAGGACTAGATCCTTTAACAACTTTGCTTCTAGTATTATTCTCTTTCTCTTGACCAACAACGACATTCATTAACAACTATCTATCTTCCTCTGAAGGGATACCACCATCATATTTCTTGATCATCAATGCTCTTAGGTATTCAAAGTCATTATTAGAAATTTCAAAGGCTTGAACTACATCTATATCATGAGTTTGAGAAAGAGAAAGAATTGGTACCCTATTTATGCAATCCCAAAAGGTTGCAGTATTCCTTACACTTATTACCTCCGTTGATGTTGTTGCTTGTTGTGAACTTGAAGATCTGCCCACCATGCAAATGTCATCATCAGTTTCATCCACATTATTAGCTTCATCAACTTGTTGGTCCACTTCACATGGAGGATGAGGAAGAAAACATCTATCACACCAATCCATATTAGCAACTTCATCAATAGAAGCAACCCTAGTAGTTAGAGGGTCAGGAACCAATCTACTTTCATGTGCTTGGGGTTGTCTATTTCCCCCTCCCATAGGTCCATTACCTCTATCATCTTGTCTTTGATCACCCCTAGGATGATTGCCGAATCTATCATGGTTTTTTTATCTTTGCTGACCTTGTGAACTTTGGCCAATTCCTTTCTCAGCCCAAGCTAATTTGTATGAAATTTCTTTGATAGCCCTTGCCAAAGTTTTGACAACATCCTCCAAATTAGCGCCCTTGCTTACTTGAGGTTTTTTAGGGTTTACTAACTTCACACCATCCCTCTTGAGAGGTTTACCAATGGCTTTAATATTGTTTTCAATATGCAGTGCCATGGTAAAATCTTGCCTCAAATTTGTAGGGTTTTTGTTTCTCAAGTAATGGGCTGCCTTTTTATTAAATGCATCTACATACTTGATTAAACAAGATTCATCACAAGGCCTTAAAATAATAGGTAGCCTTCTCAATGTTTTATTAAACCTTGTGTTGAAATCATGAACTGTTTCATTTGGGTTTTTCTTGATATTATCAAACTCGAACAAGAGGAATCTAGGATCAGTCTTGTCTCCATATTGCAATCGAAATGCATTGTTCATCTCTTCCCATGAGTCAATGGAATTATCAGGTAGAGCCTTGTACCAATCCCTTGCATCCTCTTCTAAGGTTTGGATGAAAAATTTGACATACACATCTTCAAACTCTATCTCAAAGTCTTCCAGCATGTTAACAAAAAGTTTGAGATGTTGATCTCCAGTCATAGCATTGTTACCTTGAAACTTTGGTAACCTATTTCTCACATCTTGTGGGACAACATTTGGATACCTAACCATTCCTCTAAAATTGATAGGACCAAAGGTGTTAACAACAAATGGGAGTCTAGGTGGAGGATGAGTCATGTTATTTTTTGGTGGTGATCTTGGAGGAGAAACAAAATGATCAGGAGTGAGGGGTCTTTGGGGAATGGGAATGTAACCTTAAAAAAAGATCTCTCTTAAGGGATCTCCTTCTTGATGATCTCTAGAAAATTTAGAAAATACAGGAGTAGATTTAGGAGTAAGCCTTTCAAATGCAAAAGAAGGTCCCTCACCTGATGTAGAATTCAAATCAGCAATAGGATTTTCTGAATTAGATCCACTTAAAGAAGAATTGTAGTCCTCAATAACAGGCTTCTCACTTTCAAACTCAACAATAGGGATCTCCTTTCTTGCAGTCAAGTCTTCCAACAACCTTCCACACTTTTCTTCCCTCCAAATCTAAATTTATTGAATCTGTAAACAACTTCTTAGCAGAATCCTTGATGAAGAGAGATCTTCTTCCTTCCATTTTTACATATTTGAGCAACAAATTATAAATGACAGAAAGGTAAGACAACTGGTATTTCCAAGATCAAATCAGCATGGAGTCGCCACTAAGGAATTTCACCTTAGTTGTGAAAGAATGCACCAAAGTAATCTATCAAATGTTTGTTAGGACTGAAAAATTTGTAAAGCTTTAATAAATCAAACCTTCTTCTTCTTAGATTAATCAATCACAATGAAACTAAAGTGTATAAACTGCTAGGAAATGAAAAAAGGGCAGATAGAGCTTTAGAATTTTTCTTAAAACTTACATATCTGAAGCATAGAATAATATTTTAACAATGTAACAGCTCAAATACTTGAATACACGAATTCTCAAACTCTTCAAACACTTCAAAAACACCAAGAAATTCTAAGAAGTCCCCACAAACGGTGCCACTTTGGTGTTGGTACCTAGATTTAATCTTCTTCACAACTTGAGCAACATCATGTATTTCACAAGACACTCAGAGGCAGATAAATGATTTATATGTCATTTTGTAGTCGGGGAAGTAATTTATTCTTAGCACTTAGGATTTGAAAAAGTGGGTAGAACCTTGAAAATATTTTGATCTAATCCTCACTATTTTAGGTTGTGCCTTTCAACAAAAGTAAAAGAACCTATATTGCAACCTTTGTTCGGTGAAGGAGGTGGAGATATCCTTATACTGTGCATATTGTATCGAGATGGCCTTGGGAAAACATGTTTAAATTTCCATTATTAAAACTCAACAGAGTTGTCACTACTAAATGATGGAAATGCTTTCAAGACAAGGCTAAGGTTGTTAGAGACATGGTATGATCCTGATTTGCTTTGTGCATTTTTGTAAATGGATTGTATTCTTCTGTTGACACACAATGCAATGCAGGGGTAGTATGGGTAGGATTAGTTTGTTTGAATTAATTTTTGGGTGGGGTGTTGACAAGATAAACTGGGATGTATCAGATCTTTGACAACCTCTATAATACTTCAACAACTATCAGATAAAATGCTTCAAATACTCAGGATATTCTTTCAACCAGAAGAGGCATAAATGGAAGCCCAAGTTACACTCTTCACACAATCTTTGAGAATTCACCACAAAAAATTGAAGTAAAGAACTTAATTAAACACAAAAATCCTTGATCCAACCATGCTTAAGGTACCCCCAAAGGCTTACAAACAATCTCTGTAGCCAAGGAAGGTAAAGTGATTTTAAATTTTCTTATCTCTTTATCAAATGAAGGCTCTTTTGAACAAGAGATTGCAAATGACACTAAACTATCAACTAGAAATGGAGATTCTGTGTGATTTCTAAAGACTTTCAATGCAAGATTGCAACAAGAACAATGAAAACTGATTGAGAAAGGGATTGGGTTCGATTTTGCAATGTGTAAATTGTTTTCTTAAGTGTTCCTTGTCAATTTGAGTTCATTGATAATACAACATGCCAAATTTTAATGTTTCCAATTTGATTATAATGTGCAGGCCCGAACTGTACATTTTAGTTAAATAGTTGCCAATTTTTATATTTACAACATAGATCTATTTCTTTTAAATCTGTATATCAATTTTATTATTCAAGTGTGGAATTTCATTTCTAAACTAATCCAATACATTCAATTATTTATAAACAATTCATTCTAAATCAAAAATTAAATACTGAATTCCATTTTACACATTTCCAAGGATACAAAATATAGCATTATTTCCACGTACATTTCTTCTTTTCCAACAAAGATTTAACTATCTCTTTTTCCATTCAACGAACATTGAATTCAATCCAACAACGCATATGAGAGAATATCTTACAATTATTTATTGGATCTAATTATAAAACTTTACATCTTTCCACGTTTGAATGCAATAACACATTTCTATTTCTTTCTTTCCAATGTACAAAGCAGAATGCAATTGTCTTCCACATTTCAAATATACACTTTCATAATCAATTACATACATCATTTCTGCACAAATATAAATATTACAATTTCATCCACATCAAGTGGGAAAGGATTACAAATGAATTTGTTTCACAAGGGACTGTCAAAACTACATTTTCTTTTGCTCTAGAAAAACAACATGCAAGTTTCCTTTTTCTTCCAATTTGATCACAACAAAACTGGGGGAAAGGCAAATCTCTCCACCTAACCAAGACATCCAATGAAAGGAGAATCCATCCTTCATCATTGGCCCCTGAGCCCCAACCACAACACAATAACAGGTGGGATTTGACCCATGGCAACAACTGGCTTCCACAACACACAACATTATTTCAACATGCATAATTCAATATAAAAATATAGTTGACACAAAAATAGTAGTTTACAACTACATTTGAAAACAATCAAAACAAAACTCAGGCTTGATCATGCAAGACAAAGGAGCAAGGTGTATGGGGAAAGCTGCTTATGCCTCCCAAATGGGAATTGGGCATCCACCTGTTACAAATCACCAATAAAATTCACCACACATTTTCTTCTTTCCCCCACAATCCCTCCTTATGCCCCCCACATATTTCCTTATGCCCTCCACAAAGTAAGAAATGCAAGCATTTTCTTTAACATGGTGGATCCCAAACCCAAACTCCCTCCAAAAAATTATGATGCCAATGACATTCCCTTATGCCCCCCCACATAGATTCCCCATAGCCTTCTCCTACACCATTCCTATGTCAATCTACCCATATAGTCAAGCAAAGCATAACAACATTCACCATTCACATAACACAACAAGAAAATAACAACATGAAAGAAAGGTTAAACTCCTACCTCTCCATGGCAGCTTTTGTTTACAAATAGCAAGCTTCAATGCCCAAATTACAGTCCTAAAACAATAATCTCCAAGCATGCAAATTTTCTCTAAAATCCTTCCAAAATCAAGAGCTCCCAACACAAGAAAATGTGCCCCCAAGGAAGTTTGCAAAATGATTCAACAACCCAAAACAAGAAAAGAGTTTAAATTTTATAGAAGAGGGAAGAGAAGATGATGATGTGGATCCATGTAGGATGCCACATCACACATCGTCAAAAACAAACACAAAAGACAAAATTTCATTCTCCCAAGCACAATTAAGAGGTGGGTGAAAATATGAAAATTTACTTGCACACTCTAGAAAGCCCACACCCCAGAGGATTACAAATTAAATAAAATGTATGAGAGTGAAATCAAAACTTGCAACATGATTAATAAAATGCATTATAAAAGTCTAAAATCACCCCTCCAACCATAAGTATGGTTGGTAAATTAAATTGAGAGGCATGAGACAAGTTTTACTTGTCCCACAAGCCTCCCAAAATAGCCCCCATGGACAACTTCGAATTTCCATGGAGGTGGAGTATTTCATACTCCAAAATATGAATTACACAACTCTTACACAAACTTAGACATCCCTTACATATTTAATAAAAGGATCCAACAACTTCCATTATTACTTTCCCATATCCCAATTTGAGTTATTTAAATTTTAACCATATGAGGGTCTGGAAGGAATACACGTGCACCAAACAGCTGCACTTCACCAAGAAAGAAGTTGCAAGATAAGGAAAGAAAACTTGTAAGAAGCAATGTGCATGCATAGAAAGCTCAAGATTCGAAAATGGAATGGAATGAAATGCTCTTGGATTGACATGGACCAAAAAGAAGAGGAGTACAAATAGGGGAGTGAATGTGTAACTCCCATGTAAGAAAAGATTCCTCCATAATGGAGAAGAGGAGTTACTTTCCCAAATGGGAATGTAACTCCTATGACACACTTACACATATGACAGATTCTGTAAGAGAATCTATCATAACTAAAATGACACCTAAGTCCATGTCCACCTAAGTGAGATGACTCACATGGTGTAGGTGGAAATAACACTAAATAATTAAATAAAGTGATCAAAAAACACCTACACCAACACCCCCCTTCATCGAAACTAGGATGGGGCAAGGTAAGTCAGCAAGACAAACAAGAAATGGGTCCCGGCTATAAGCCTGATGAGGTACCCATGCACAAAAGGTCTCAAGTAGTGAGGGGAAAACCCAGTGGGAAAAACCTCAACTTACAAGAGATAGCAAACAAAACTCTCCTAAACTACTAAGAAGAAGGAGAGAAGAAGGAGACTATCCTACCTCCCAAGAAGATGATCCAGTCATGAGCCACCCTGTGCTAAGTGAAGAGGAGGAAGAGGACCCCTGAAGTGCCAAGGTGTTGTTCCAATCAAGGGAACAATGCTCCATATGTGAGGTGGAAAATCCAGCTACTCCATGAAGAAGTGCAGATCCGGAAGTAGTGGCAATGAAGGAAGGTGGAATGCCCTGAACCTATGAAGAAGTGTACCCAATGCCTGATGAGTCCTAAATCATAGTGCCTGCTCCCTGAAGTGTCTGAAGTGGGCCAAAAGTGGGCAGATCAAGAGACAACTCCTCAAGATGTGGCAAGTGATAAGTGGATGGTGGAGGTGGGTCCCCATCATCATGGTAATCAACTATGCTAGAAGAGATGTCCAAAACATCAGAAATGGGATCAGAAGTATCCTCAAGTCCAGCTGAGTCAGATGAAGAATCTGAAGGAGGAGCAAAGTGAGAGAATGAGTACAGCCGAGTGTGATGATCAGCTATACCAACTGTAACAATAGCATCACTGTGGAGCTCTCTAACATAAACTGAATCAAGAGTGAACTCAATTTGCAAGCCCTGTCCAAGATGAGTGATCTGATAGACTAAAAGAAGGTTTGTTGAAACTAAAGGGATGCTTAAAACATTATTGAAAGTACCACCACTTACTTCAACTGATCCTCTTCCAAAAACCTTAGTGGTGTTGTCACCAAGCTGAATAGAGGACATGTCACATGGCTCAAGTGAATCAAAATCAATGTCTGATGATGTCATGTGATGAGTTGCACCCGAATCAATGATCCATGTAGGGGTACATGGCACAAATGTAACTAGAGCTCTTCCCTTTGGTTTCTTCTTGTTCGATTCTTTTACTTTTTCTTTCTCTTGTACTTTCTCCTTTTCACTCTCTTTTTCCTTAGAACTGTCGTGGGATGATGAAGGTGTTTTGAGAGAATCTGGGACTCCAATATTGTGCTTCTCAAGCAGATCAGTGAGGAGAGAAATATTTTTCTTCAAGCACTTTTCTTCATCATGCATTCCATGGTAGTATCCACATTTGATTCATTCTTTGGAATTTCGGGAGGTGGAAGAGGAGGTGGAAGAGTTATTTTGGGGTTTGTCCTTCTTTTGATGATCTAGTTTCTTCTCCTTAGGAGCTCTCGGTTTTTCCTTTTCAGCAATGACAGCATGGGATTTTGTGGATTTCAAGCTTCCCATTTGAATCAATTTACTTTGTTCCCTGATCAAATCTGCAATAAACTCATCAAGAGAGGGCATAGACCAACTTTTTCCAAGTGCCCTTTTTGTTGCATGGAAGGTGGAGACAAATACGGAGTATTCAGGACCAAGTTTGGTAAGGATAGATAAAATGAGTTGAGATTCCTTTTTCTGTATTCCACAATCTTCTAACTGCAATCTGAGTGATATGAATTTGGAGAAGAAGTCTTGAAGGGTGTCAAAATCATTGGGACTAAGACTTATTAGGCTATTCTCAAGTTCATGTCCCCACATTTCATCCTGTTTCCCAAAATGTTTTTGGAGAGTATCCAGAACCTCTTTGGGTGTGGTGGAAGAGGAAATGTGAAAACGTAGCTCTAGAGATACACACATGGTCATGAACCCAATGGCTTCATCACACTTATCAAGCCATTTTTCTCTGTCTCTTTCATCATCAGGTTCAGCTTGCAGACCGGTGGCAATGCAGAAAAATGTCTTTCCTTTTAAGGCAGTGTTCATAGCATTCATCCATTCTTGATAGTTGAATGGGGTGAGCAAAGGAACACCATGATTATCCATGACAGAAAAGAAATGTGTGAAAAAGGAAAGATACCCCCCCAAAAAATGGCACTTTATAACATAGTGCATTTTACAAAAATAATATTCCCATCATGTAGATTGCAGAAAAACATCCAATTTTGACTAAAGAAGTGCTCAAAAAGGATCAACGAGTCAAAAGTTATGGCTTAAAGAAATTCCCGCAACTGATTAAAAAAAGATAATTAGCCCTACAAAACATTAAAAAAGTGCCCGAAACACATTCAAAAGGTATCTTGTTTGTGCCCATTAGAAATGACATCAAATTTCAGAGGGGCTTTGTTTTGACTGCGAGGGGGGATTAGCCTTCTACCAATCCCAGACCTCACCCTTCGTCTTTGACACTTAAAAAGGAGGAACCCCAAGCCAAAAATAAATGTTTTTTTTTATATTACCTTAAAAAAAATCAAAAAAAGGAATTGTGCTAAGTGGCAATTACCCAACTCAGTGTGGTTGATGTGTCATGGTGTAGGAGACCAAGGGCAGCGAGCAGAATTAGAAGGTAGACAACAAGTTTTTCTTGTACACCGCTTGGTCAAATTTGTTGTTAATTCATCCAATGTTGCTATCCACTACAGGTCCCAAACAGAGGTGCACAGGAAGTTCCACACAGGTCATGGGTGGAGTAGGGCCACGTGGTGTGGTGAGTAGAGAGAAACGTGTCGTGTTTGCAGGTTAAGTTGAAGAAGACACCCTCGTTGTCTGATTTGGAAATGCGTTGAATGGAAGGTGGGTTCAATGCTGGGGAGACCACGTGTCTAATGTAGGTGAGAAAGAGTGAAACCACTGAAGATGTCAGATGCAGAGGTGCAGATGTCAGATTCAAATTATTGAGCAAAATGAAACTACCATGTAGAGGTGTGGCAGCAATATCCTTTGAATTGCATTGAATTTGCCGAGCAGAGTGAAACTATCACACATCAATCAAACCACATGAACCAAGGATGAGTGGACCCAGAATGCAATGAAATTGTTACATGAACTGGCAAGTAAGGCACAAAATGCTAGAGCTTATAACTGATACAAAAATGGTTTAGTAGGACAGAAGCTACTCTGAGTTAGGATCAATGCAAACAAGTTCGTGAATGTGCAACCGATGATTAGTAGTTTAAGTCGACTTAGAGCTAGATAGAGCACAATATAGAAATGCAAAGTCCCAATGCAGGAGTGAAATCTGAGCTGGAGCTGATGCCAAACAAAAAAAAAAAATCGTTATGCAAACACTGACATCCGAGATATTTACAAGGGAGATGTAGCAAGTGCTACTGAGCTGGGGCATCTCGGTTCTAAGCTAAACGTTGCATCCTTTTAACCTGCAAAAAAAAAGGCTGTAATTTCCCATATTTTAATCACAATCACAACCAACAAGGACTGTTTAACAAACCACTAAAAAAACCATAAGAATCTTGAAATATGCAAGTAGAGCACATGTAAAAAGTGAAACTTGCACAAGCAACTACACGGTGGAGCAACAATGGCGAGCAACGTGATTCCAGTCCCCAAGCTCTGATACCATAAAGGAGTGTAGGATGAGGGTCTGGAAGGAATACACGTGCACCAAACAGCTGCACTTCACCAAGAAAGAAGTTGCAAGATAAGGCAAGCAAACTTGTAAGAAGCAATGTGCATGCATAGAAAGCTCAAGATTCGAAAATGGAATGGAATGAAATGCTCTTGGATTGCCATGGACCAAAAAGAAGAGGAGTACAAATAGGGGAGTGAATGTGTAACTCCCATGTAAGAAAATATTCCTCCATAATGGAGAAGAGGAGTTACTTTCCCAAATGGGAATGTAACTCCTATGACACACTTACACATATGACAGATTCTGTAAGAGAATCTGTCATAACTAAAATGACACCTAAGTCCATGTCCACCTAAGTGAGATGACTCACATGGTGTAGGTGGAAATAACACTAAATAATTAAATAAAGTGATAAAAAAACACCTACACCAACAAGAATAACCAACATGATATAAATAAAATCACATAATCATCTACACATATGAATCACAACAACATCAAGGCAATTTAACAATATCACTAATAGTTTATATCAACAACTATATCATCATTATATAATGTACATTTTCTAGATTTACTCATAATATCCAAAATCACATGTCTAAACAACATCCATAAAACATCCATGTCAAATAGTATATCATCATCCACATATGAGGTGTCTCCAATGATCATCATGCATCATAACCAAATCAAGATCCATAGTAATACATGACCAATGTCTAACATCATACTAAATCAAAACATGATAATGTCCATAAGGTAATCAACTGTATCAAAATAAGTATCAAAAAGTGTCAGAGGGAAGTGGGCACTACATCCCCCTCCCCTTAGACTCGACTTCCTCCTGGAAGTCACTGGAACAAATATGAAAACTAAAATCGTAAAGAAGTGGCATACTCCCATGTACCTACAGTCTCATCATATTTGTCCCACTGCATCCGAACCTGATCAACCTCTCTTCCTCAAAGGCCTAGGGTCCTGCAATCTAGGATGTGAACGGGCTCCACCATCACCTTCCCATGATCCTTCACCTATAATGATGTCCAATCAAACACATGAGAAGGATCTGTAATATATCTCTTGAGAACTGAAACATGAAAAACATCATGTATGCAAGAAAAGCTAGGTGGCAATGCTAGACAGTAGGCCAAAGGACCGATACGCTTCAAGATATAAAAAGGACCAAAGAATCTAGGAGCTAACTTAAAACCTTTTCCATAAGGGATAGGGATCTTGTGTGGTCTGACACGAAGGAGAAACTTCATGCCCACATCAAAACTTCAATCAATTCTATGTTGATCTGCATACTTCTTCTATCTGTCTTGTGCCTCCTACAATCTCTGCCTGATCAACACCACCTGCTGCTCCATGTCATGTAGAAGAGCTGGTCCAAGAGATACTATATCCTCTAACCTATCCCAGCTAAGAGGTGTCCTACACTCTCTACCATACAAATCCTAAAAAGGAGCCATGCCTATGGAACTCTAAAAAATGTTATTGTAGGCAAACTCCACTAAGTAGAGGTACTCCTATCATTTAGACTGCTGATCCATCACATACATCCTGAGCATGTCCTCTAAAATATGATTCACCCATTCAGTCTATCCATTTGTCTCAGGGTGATATGTTGTGCTGAAGTTGATTCTCATTATGAGGACATATTGCATGGTAGTCTAGAAATGTGAAGTGTACAAAGGATCGTGGTCACAAAATATCTTTTACGGAATCATTTACAACCTGAAAATCTCATCCAAATATACTCATGTCATTGCTCTAGCTGTGTAAGTGGTCTTCCCTGGAGAAAAGTGAGCCACTTTTATTATTTTATCAACCGTGACCATAATGGCATCATGGTTATATCTTGACATCGGTAGCCCAACAATGAAATCCATGGAAATGGTGTCCCACTTCCATCCTGGTATAGCATGAGGATAAAGAAGGCCTGTTGGATGCTGATGCTTGGCCTTAAATCTCTGACACTCTAAACATCATGACATGAACTGAGCCACGTCCCTATAAAGTCCTCTCTAATGGTACAACTGTTGCAAGGTGGCATACATCTTCTTCACCTTAGGATGGGCTGAATGGGGTGCACAATGTACCTCTACCAAGATGTCCTACCTCAAGCATCCATCTCTGGGAACATATATTCAGCCTCTGTGCCTAAGAAGACCATCTACCTCTAAGGAAAAAACATCAAACTTCCCCTCAAGGGGTCTCTGTGACTCAATCTATGCTTGTACTGTAATGTAGAAGCTGTCAAGAGGAAGCTGCTGAAGGATCCTACTCCGCAAATCTATGCTCATTGAGGTGGCCATAACCACTTGTCTCCATCTACTGAGAGCATCTACTACCACATTCTCCTTCCCCTTCACATGTTCTATCTCCATATCATACTCACAAAGTAACTCCATCCAATGCCGCTGATGAGCATTGAGATTGGGCTACATGAAGAGGTGACAAAGACTCAAGTGATCTGTCCTGAGTGTGAATCTATGATAAAGAATAAAATGCCTCCATCTAACCAAAGCATGCACAACTACCACAAGCTCCAAATCATGAGTCAGATGATTAAACTCGTGATCTGTGAGTTTGTGAGACTCAAAAGCCACTACTCTACCATCCTCCATCAACACACCTCCAAGTCCTGCTAGAGAAGTATCTGTACAAACAAAGAACTCAACCTGTGGATTCGGCACTGCAAGAATAGGTGTTGTAGTTAGGCACTCCTTCAATGTCCTGAAGGCCTACTCACATCTGTCTGACTAAACAAACTTCTTCCCTTTCCTCTAAAGGGAAGTGATAGGGTGCACAATCTGAGAGAGGTCCTGAAAAAAAATCTTGTAGTAACCTGCTAATCCCATGAAGTTGTGCACCTCCGTCACTATAGTGGGTGCTAGCTAATCCATAATGGCTGTAATTTTGGAAGGATTGACTATGATACCTTCCCTAGAAATGATATGACCCAAATACTACACCTCTGTCTGAAAGAAATCACACTTCTCCAAGTTCCCATAAAGTTACTGCTCCCGAAGACACTGAAGAACCTGGAAAAGGTGCCCCTCATGATCCTCACGTGTATGTGAGTATATCAAAATGTCATCTAGGAAGATGAGCAGGAAGTGATCTAATAAGGTCATGAATACCACATTTATCAAACTCATGAACACTACAAGGGCATTAGTCAAACCAAAAGGAACCACTGTGAACTCATAGTGCCCATATCATGTGTGGAAGGTGGTCTTATGAATGTCCACCTCCAAAATCCTTAGTAGATGGTAGCTTGACTTAAGATCAATCTTAGAGAAAATTTTGGCTCCCTTCATCTGATCAAACAAGTCGTCAATACGTGGAAGGGGATAATGATTCTTGATCATTACCTTATTCAGCTGGTGGTAATCAATACACAACCGCAAGGATCCATCCTTCTTCTTCACAAAGATCACTAGTGCACCCCAAGGGGATACACTAGGACGGATAAGGCCTTTCTCCAAAATTCCCTCAAGCTACAACTTGAGCTCATAGAGCTCTGGGGTGGTCATTTGATAAGTTTCCCGTGAGATAGGCTCTGCTCCAGAACTATATCTATATCAAAATCAATCTCACGTGTGGGTGGTAATGCTGGTAGATCCCCTAGGAAGAAATCAACATACTCTCTCAAAATGGGATGATCATCTAGTGAAGGTCCACTAGACCCCTCCTCTGATATGTCACTGACTATGATGGCATATATCTAATAACCTCTTCGCACACACCGCTTAAGCCGCATAGCGGAGATGGTGCGAATAGAAACGGGTCTCCTGACCCCTGAGATCACTGACTGAACTCCCAAATTATCTTCACAAGATATATTCTTGTGGTAATAATCCATCATGGTCCTATGTGTAGATAACCAATCCATACCCAAAATGACTCCATACAAGCCCAAGGGAAGAATATGGAGATATGAAGTAGTGGTGAAAGGTCCCAAATCCACTACACACTTCTTGACTAAGGAGTCTATAGAGATCTTGGCTCCAGAAGCCAACTCGACATCCCAACTAAGACCCTACCTATCTGCCACCAGCCTGCATCACTTTGTTAAAGATGGTGTAATGAAAGAATTAGAAGAACCAGAATCAAACAATACAGAGGTAGGAATACCAACAATGCTACCTGTGGTCTCAATGACTATGCTCTGATGCTCTACCTGTCAGTTCTCAACCACTACATAAATCCTATGGCTGATTCCCATGTCACCAATGGTAGGCTTGGATATCTGTGTCTTACCCTTGTTGTTAGGGTTCTGTGGTAAATATCTCCAAAAGTGTCTAGTAACTCCATAACCAAAACATCCTCTTGATCCTCCCCAATGAGTAGCACCTCTAGTAGGTGCCCTATAATTTTATGGCATGGATCCTAATGATCTGGCTATGGTCTGCTGTGGTCTTTACTGGTGAGCTCCTGCTGAATGAGCTCTAGGTCCACCCTGTGTCCTGATGGGACCCCTAGGAAGAGGTCCCATACTTTGACCTCTCTATGCATCAGCTCTCTATGGAGGTCTATGAGGTGGGTGGGATTGATGTTGCTATTATGGCTTAAAGGATGAATGTGTTGTACCCTGTCCACCATGAGGAAGGGGTACTGACCCCCTCAATCTACCATCCTGCATCTACTGTATGTGGCTCTTGACTCGGTCTCTAGCCTACTGGGTCTTCCCCTAAGTCTCCTCTGCTATGTAGGCCTTCTCGACAACCTCAGCTAATGTCTATGGGTAATGGATCCATACTGCACCTCTAATATCTAAATTTAGGCCCCGGATGCACCTATGAATCCGCACCTACTCATCCTTCATATACTTAACGTACTGGAGTAGATCTAGAAAACTACTCTCATACTGTGCTACTGAAAGAGATGCCTATCGGAGGTCATGGAACTCGTCGATCCTTTATTGTATGAACCTCCATGACAAATACCTACTCTTGAATATCTCCTCAAATAGCTCCCAGGTCGCTGTCTGAGAATTTACATGGAGCTTCTACTCCTCTATCCTCCACCATTCTCTTGCTCCATCCCTAAGTAGATGGATTGCAACACGAGCTTTCGTGTTGCTAGAACAAGGAAAAATCTTGAAGCAACCACTCAAGCTCACTAGCCAGGCCTCTGCCTAAAATCCACCCATGTCACCTGAGTAATGTGAGGGCCAAAGCTTCAAGATCTCCTTGATGTGATCCGTAGCTATGGTTTGATAGCCTCTATGTCTCTCTGCACACTCATCCCTCAGCCTAGGGCTCCGAGACCTCTCTCTATGCTCTAGAACTATGTCACCATGTCCCCTCAGTGGTGACTCTTCTTTGGCTGACTCTACCTGAGATTTCTCTCCTCTATTCTCCTCGCTACGTCAAGGAGATACCTGACCCTCAATGGAAGGGGCTCTGTCATGACTAGCTGCATGCCCTCCTCCTAATCCTTCGCATAAAGCGGCATTGAAATCTTGAAGAGTTTGCAAGATCTGGGGTAGGATAGCTACTACACCCTATTCCATTGGTGGTGGTGGTGGTGATGGTGGTAGTAAGTCTAAGTCTCTATGCAAGTTCCCCTCACCCCATCTGTGTCTCCTACACAGACCAAAGTGAGAGTTAGTTCATTTTCCTAAGTTTTATTCAATTTTGATGTTTACTAAAATATACAATTTCTAAACTAAAAAATATGTGCTAGGTTTAAGTTTCATGTCTCAAGTTTTTAGTTTGCCCAATGATCCAATATTTTTAACCATTTCTCTGATACCAAGTTTGATGCCTGATAAAACAACCTACTTGAGACCCAAGAAACAACCTAGGGTTAGTTAGGAAAATTATGGAATAAATTTTTTTATTAGAAGTGCCCTCAACCAAGTTGCAAGACAATAATTGACACTATCAGGATTCAGAACAAGCCTAAAATTACTAAAATATAATTTTCATTTACAACAATTTCAGAGGTCACATGGTCCAAATTTTAGGGTTAGAAGTTTCAGTTAGGTTCAGGGGGGTAAAATATAACCATACCCATCCTCTAACAGGATCAGAGTTTTAACTTGATTTTATCACACTTAGCGACTATAAAATTTCCCTAAATCATTCCCATTGGATAAGAAATTTTCTCACCTTTGCAACGGTATAAAGAAGTCCTCCTAACTCCTTATACAAATCTAGTTATGGGCCGAAGGACTTTAAGGGTCAAATTTTTCCCAAGGGGACATGTGTCGAGTGGGGAAGAAAAGCAATTTTTGGGTTGGCGGGTCATGGGGCAGTGTTTGAAATCTTTTTCTTGCATGGGAGAAAATTTCCATTTGCACTCGTGCCTATGTTGTGCCAGTAGGGACACATGTCAGGCTTCGAGCTCACGCGGGTAAGGTTGGTAAATTTCACCAAAGGGAGGGAGAAAATCCACATTGGCGGCCATGCGGCTGTAGGTCTGCTAGGGACACGTGGCGCCCAACCAAAACACATGGAGAAGAAAGGAGGGAAGGGTGGGGTGGTGCAAGGTTTAAGAAGGTTTCACCGTGTTGGAGACAAGAGGATAAAGGCACGTGCAGGTCTGTGCGTCCGCAGAGGGAATGACATCGAGGTGAGAGCGGGAGTGTGGGGCTGCGGGGTTATTAACCCAAAATTTTCCCAAAAAAAATTTCAAGAGAAAAAGGTCATGAGGGTTTCGCCCCCTACGCTAAGACGACATATTGCCATGTGGCATCCTGTGATAGGTCGTTGGCCGGCAGGGAAAAAAGTAAAATTTTCCCAAAACTTAAAAATGCCCAAGGGAGAAAAGGAAGTTGCACCTCCACCACTGCCCCATGAGGACATGTGTCAGCCCCTGATTGGCTGCAGGCCAGCGGAGGAAAGTTTGAAATTTTTCCTCAAAAATATTTCAAATTTTTTTTTCAAGGATAATTCGACGGGAAATTTTTGGGCCGTGGGTCTGCCAGGGAAAATTTTCCCAAATTTTCTTGCTAAGGTAAAAAACTTTAGAGGGCCATAAATTTATATATAAAGCTTGGTTTTGGGCAAACGAGGACTTTCTGGAAATATCTCGATTACCTCTTTGCACAGGAATCATAAATTTAATGTTTTAATAAATTTTAAGGGGTCAATTTTATGAAAATGATCTATAGGATTTTAAATAGCAAACTGGTAATTTTGACTTATAAATTTTTGTTCAATTTGATCTCCTTCTTCACTTAACATGCCAAACATACATGGAGGATCTTTCTTGGAAGGATTTAGAATGGTTTAGGAAGGTAAATTTGCTCGATTGATTCCAATTTGAATTTTGTCCAACAATTGAAAGGAAACGGCTAGGAAAGGGATTGGGTTCGATTTTGCAATGGATAAATTGTTTTCTTAAGCGTTCCTTGTCAATTTGAGTTCATTGATAATACAACATGCCAAATTTTAATGTTTCCAAGTTGATTATAATGTGTAGGCCCAAACTGTACATTTTAATTAAATAGTTGCTAGTTTTTATATTTACAAAAGAGATCTATTTCTTTTAAATCTGTATATCAATTTTCTTATTCAAGTGTGGCATTTCATTTCTAAACTAATCCAATACATTCAGTTATTTATAAACAATCCATTCTAAATCAAAAATTAAATACTGAATTCCATTTTACACATTTCCAAGGATACAAAATATAGCATTATTTCCATGTACATTTCTTCTTTTCCAACAGAGATCTAACTATCTCTTTTTACATACAATGAACATTGAATTCAATCCAACAATGCATATGAGATAATATCTTACAATTCTTTATTGGATTCAATTATAAAACTTTACATCTTTTCACATTTGAATGCAATAACACATTTCTATTTCTTTCTTTCCAATGTACAAAGCAAAATGTAATTGTCTTCCACATTTCGAATATACACTTTCATAATCAATTACATACATCATTTCTTCACAAATATAAATATTACAATTTCATCCACATCAAGTGGGAAAGGATTACAAATGAATTTTTTTCACAAGGTAATGTCAAAACTACATTTTCCTTTGCTCTAGAACAACAACATGCAAGTTTCCTTTTTCTTCCAATTTGATCACAACAAAAGTGGGGGAAAGGCAAATCTCTCCACCTAACCAAGACATCCAATGAAAGGAGAATCCGTCCTTCATAATTGGCCCCCGAGCCCCAACCACAACACAATAACATATGTGATTCAACCCATGGCAACAATTGGCTTCCACAACACGCAACATTCTTTCAACATGCATAATTCAATATAAAAATATAGTCCACACAAAAACAACAATTTACAAATGCATTTGAAAACAATCAAAACAAAACTCAGGCTTGATCATACAAGCCAAATGAGAAATTTATATGGGGGAAGCTTCTTATGCCTCCCAAATGGGAACTGGGCATCCACTTGTTACAAACTGCCAATAAAATTCACCACACATTTCCTTATGCCAGACACAATCCCTCCTTATGCGCCCCACATATTTCCTTATGGCCCCCAAAAATTAAGAAATGCAAGTTATTTCTTTTCCATGGTGGATCCCAAACCCAAACTCCCTCAAAAAAATTATAATTCCAATGGCATTCCCTTATGCCTCCCCACATTTATTCCCCATAGCCTTCTCCTACACCATTCCTATGGTTGTCTACCCATACAACCAAGTAAAGCATAACAACATTCACCATTCACAAAACACAACAAGAAAATAATAGCATGAAAGAAAGGATGGAAAGTTGCACAAGCTATGGAATGAGGCTAAAGAACCTCAAAGCTTTGCTAACTCATCCATGCACCATAGGATTAGAGCTAAACAAGAGAAACTAACATGCAAGCATTATAAATTTGACAAAAACATCAAAAACTAACATGTATACTACTCTCTACTCTATGAAAGCTTAATGAAAGTGAACCTAGTTAGATTCTAAGCAATCAAATTGTGTGTTGTTTACTCCATGAGGGTGAATGAATCTCACTAAATGGCTACATGGCCAAGTTTAGCTATTTCATTACTAACCTAACATGGGTGCAAGATGAAGCTATTTTAATGGTGGATGACCCAAGATCAAATGCCTTATTAGCTTGGCTAATGCAAAAGAGCTCTTGAGCTTTCTTAGGCTTGTTTTGGCTTTATCTTATGTAAAGTTGTCTGTAAAGTTTTTATTTGAATGGGTAGGCTTAGCCTTGTATTTATATTTTTCCACTTGGGAGAATTTGGAATTTGGGTGCATGTGGGACTAAAGCTCAAAAATCACTTTTAGATTAGATTAGGATAAACATGCTTTAGGCTTAGTTAAGCTAGGATTAGGCTAGTTAAACTTGATTAGCAAGTGATTAGAGACTCATTGAGAGTTGGGAGGGGTCTGGATAACCAATTGTGACTGATAGATAGCCTACGAAGCCAATAGAAGTGGTCTAGAGAGAACTAGGGAGGTTCTGAATGGTCAAAAGGAGGAATGTTTAGCTAATAAGAGAGATATTAGCCAAATAAGCTGATTATAGGAGGAATACGACCGAAAGAGTGTCGTGAATGGGCATCCGAGAGTGGAGCGAAGTATGGGGATTTAACGAAGTGTCGTTAATTGATTGGATTGGATGAAATGCTAAGTGTAAGCATATTTTAGGTGTCTACATTTGCCCCTCTTTGGGGTGACGTAAGTGACGTCACTTCAAAGAAAGTAGACAAGCATAAACAAGTAGAAAATCTTGAAGGGATAGAAGAAAAATGAGAATAATGAAGGATGCCCCCTCGATTGGTGATGGGGTGATAGAAGAACTCGATCGACGATCGAAAAGATGACAGAAAGATAATAGAAGAAATGATAATGTGAAGAAGAAGAAAAGAAAGGGGATATAGAAGAAAAGGAGTATGAGGAAGGGGGAATGAGCTAACATCCATCCAGTGCCTTTTAAACAACTTTATTTTTCATCATATTGCTAAAGATCTTCATCATCGGTCCTTATTAAAAAGAATGAACAAAAGTGTAGTATGACATGAAAAGCCATATACGAACAAATGTCCATTGCTAAAAACACCAACTCCATGCAACATACAAAATGCAATGCAATACGAGAAAGTAAAATATGCCTAACTCCATGCAACATACATAATGCAATGCAATACGAGAAAGTAAACAAGCTAAACCTAACAGAGAAATAAGTATAATGTTTTTGTTATCAAGCTTCAGTTCCAACCTATTCAAATTAACGACAAGGGTTAATGATGGTGCCCCAAGCAAGGATACATGCAAAGGGAAAATGGAGGACACTTCGGTCTGATGAAAAAGCAATGTGCACTATGAAATAGTACCAGGCAACTCGTTGTGCCCCAGAGTACAGACGAAGTAAGCAGCCTAACTTTTGTTGATGGAGGTAGATCAAGATGATCCGCGAGTCACACACATGAACAGGTGAGAACCAAAGAGTGACATTTTGTAGGATGATTTTCAATTTTTAGAAGTTTTCTTAAACATATTTGAATGTTTTTGATTTTTCTAACATATTTGAATGTTTTTGTTATTTTTCTAACATATTTGAATGTTTTTGTTATTTTTCTAACACATTTGAATATTTTTTTATTTTTGAAAGTTTTCTGAAGCTATGTACAGGAAGACAAGGAAGCGTGGATGCCCCTAGTGATAGATGGGATGTACAAGGGCATAAGGCCACGTGCGTATGAGAAAGGTGAAGATGTAAAAATGCCCCAACGATTAGGTGGGAGTATTCAAAGGAAAACTCTTCACAGGTAGAAGTGGGACCCAAGGCCATTATGGATAGGTTCAACATGATGGTGAACATAAACCAATGAAGTGCTGGGAAGAAGCAAGGATGCCCCCAGCGTAAGTTGGCCTAAAAGCACATGATAGAAAGGAAGGAGAAGATTGTTTTTGTGAAAGGGGACAAAGGTGTCCGAAAACATGGAAAAAAAGTAATCTTATACACATGGATGTTCTGAATGAAGTAGAAGAATGATGTGAATGATATGAATGTAGCTTAGAAGCCTCACGATGAAGAAGTGATTAGCCAAAGGCACAAATCATGAGACAAGATATGGACTAGAGTAAGAGTTTGAACAAGGTCCAAAAAAGACACTTGGTAACATACTAATCCTGCCTACTCATAGAGATCTAGTGTGTGCACGTGGAATTTAATTACCTCTTGAAGGGAAGATTTAATAGACAACAAGTGAAGACACCCTAGCCAATGTGTAGGGATGATTGATTTTGAAAGGTGATTTTGTGAATGGAGGGTGGAAGGATAGCCGTACATTGCTCCGCTGCCAGCCAGGCATCCATAGCCCCGACGGAGATGTATTTGATTCTAATCACAACATTTCTCTACTACCAGTCAGGTGTCCATAGCCCCGATAGAGATTATTGGAAATACCCCAAGAGAGAGTTATATATCAATTTGCTTTTGCTTTGTAGCTTTTAGCTTTTGATTTTTGATTGATTTTGATTCTTTTGCTTTCTGAAAACTTATTTCAGATCTCTTGTTTGACAAGGGGTTTAAGAACCACTGATGGCTTGATGGAAGGAGGTGGAAGTGATTGTGATGATGACATTGGCTAGTGTCAACAAATATGTCCAAAAGTTCTTCGCAACAAGTTTATTAGATGGTGAATGTGATAGGATCTCTAAGAGGTCAGTCATTCTTTAATTTACCAAGGTGATAAAAGACCAGGGTCAAATGGATACCATAGAGATAAATGTCACAAAATGCGTGTGAATAAGCTAACCAAAACATCACCGAAGGGATGAAAATGGTAGGGAATACTTGTAGAAAAATAGCAAGGAAGGGAAGAAAGAAACATCCATGTGTACACAATACCTGATTGCAATGTTTGATCTTTGTACCTTTGATTTTTGTTGTGTTTTCTCAATGTTTTTTGTATTTTTGAATTGTTTTTTATTTTTTTAGATTTTTGACAGTTTTAAGAGGTTGGGACTAACAAAGTCACTCTATGTGGTAAGATCCAACAATAATGTTTGTGACTTCCTTAATAAGGGAGACTAGGCACGTTTGTTTATCGAGAGTGATATTATCCCCGATCTCGATGATTGAGGTGAGTTCACACTCAATAAATGACTGTGATTTGTTCTGAAACATGGATTTCATATGTGAGAGATTGAGTTCCCTATCCAGAGGTTTATGCACTTTGTGCCATACTTTATGGTTACGTTGATGTGCATTATTGAATCGCTTTGATTTAGAATTTTGAGATTGTTTGATTTGTTGGGAGCTATAGAGCTCTTTACAGTTTTGATCTGAGCTTGATTAAGAAACTGTTTGGGTTTCTTATAAGCTAACGCGTGACTTGTCTGATCCTGAGAAGGAGAAGAAAGTGAACGTGGACATTTATAACTGATGTGATAAATGACCATGGGCTTGCCACAACCATTGATAGAAGAAATATGTGATGGATGAAATGGATATGGTCCAAGAATTGAAGAGGAGGGGCTACCGGGAGGTGAGCTACTGATAGAAGATGATGAAGGGCTTCCAGGATGTGGCCCAAGAATAGAAGAAGAAGGGCTACTAGGACGTGACCCATAGATAGAAGATGAAGGGCTACTAGGATGTGGCCCAAGAATAGAAGAAGAAGGGCTACTAGGACGTGACCCATAGATGTAAGATAATGGGCTACTAGGATGTGGCCCAAGAATAGAAGATGATGGACTACCCGGGGGTGATCCATACCTAGAAGACAAGGGGCTAGTTGGACATGCCCCAAGAATAGAAGATAGTGGGCTACTCAAAAATGTCCCACAAATAGCAGAGGAAGGGCTACTAGAAGGTGACCCACACCTAGATGAAGATGAAGGGCTACTTGGCGTTGACCCCATAAGAGATTGTGATTGAGGAATTATGATAGACAAGGAGTGATTGGGTGATGAGAAGATAGGCCATGGATCAATGTAAGACCTGGGAGTTTCCTCACTTAATGAAGAATGTGAAGATGGAAGAATAAGAGGAGGATCAAGTTGCATGATTTGAGGCTCTTCCTCTATTTCTTGATAAAAGGAATCAACATTTTTCTCAGAATATGCGGGTGCATCGAAGTCTAAAGAGAATCCTTTCTCGTAATCTTCTAAAGGAATATCTTCATGTGCCCCTATAAATGCCCTGATTGTTTCTTCATTCTGAAAGAGGTCAATCAGTATGATTTTTTGATCGACCACCAGGGGTTGATTGGAAGAAAGAGGTTCACTTGGTGTGGAAGACTTAGAAGATGTTTGATGATGATTGATAGAAGAAGATGAGATGAGAGACGAAGAAGATGTGTAGCTAGATGTCTCAGGAGTAGAAGAAGGTGGTGTGGACCTACCTATACGATGGTATATCATCTGTAAACTAGTAGGATTAAGTCCAAAGTCTATAGATTGTGACGCATGGGTCGATTCAGATGTTTGACTCAAAGGACTTTGAGTCACACGAATCTTCAAAGAAGGAAGATTTATTGGGGGTGATTGATGAAGAAGGTCCTGCAAAGAAGGGGAGGACCGTGATTCAAGAATCACATTGGATGAATAATAACAAGGGTCCTGCAAAGAAAGAGAGGACTGTGATTCAAGAATTGTATTAGATGTTTGATTGGAGGGATTTGGAGTCACACGTATCTTCAAAGGAAGAAGACATCGTTGAGGTGACTGATAAAAGGGGTCCTACAAAGAAAGGGAGGACCACGACGTAGGAGTCATATTAAATGTATGATGAAGAGGTTCCTACAAAGATAGGGAGGACCATGACATAGGAGTCGCATTAGATGAATAGGAATAGTATTTTGATGAATCCGAATAGTAGTTTGGATCTGAATCATCAGAAGAGTCAGAGGAAATATTTGGATTGGAATCCTCAGAAGAAGAGGAAATGTTTGGATTAGAATTAGAAGAAGAGTGGGGGGAACTCGAATAATAATTTGGATCAGAAGCATCCAAATCATACCACCGACTATGAGATGAAGGTGGGGAACAAGTTACCCGAATGGGACTTCTAGCACGAAGAACCAAATGAGGTTTAGTCATGATGGGCATCCTTTGATGTGAACACCAAAAATTGAATTCCTTATTGTCGTAAGAATGAGGAACTGCACGATAATCAGTCATTGTTGGCATCATTTTAATCTCAAATATCTAGGCCTGGATAGTGTGATAAAACTTCTTCAAAGTGAAGAAGGTGCTATGTCCATCTGGGAAGCATAACAACAACCAACTAGACATTTCGTAAGTATGGAGATGCGTGTGTGATTTTTCTGAAGGGGGTCTAAGGAAAATAAACATCGTGATGATGCAATCTCAATGAGATCAAAAGGGATTTCCCTAGAAAATGATTTATCTAGATGAATAATCACAAGGAACAATCACGCAAGTGTGAAACACAAAGCCAATCAACAAGGAACTACTCCCTATGTAAAATGTGTGTGCAAAATGATAATTCGATGCAAAGATGATCAACACAATGTAAATATTTACGTCAAGCTCGAAATGAACAAGGCGTAAATATTAACAAAGGGTAGATGTGACTCCCAATCAAAGGATACCATGACAAGTTCAACAACCAACAAGACCTAAATGTTAAAGGGTGGGGTTTACAAATGTAATCCAGGCAACCACACCAATTGGACACGTCTATCAAGCTTCATGGAGAAGTGAGATATTAGTGTCAAAGTGGTATCGAAATGATGCAAACAAAGTAAGCGACACCTTTCAAGATTTAGGACAATGTTTGAAATCAAACTAAGTCAAAGTATACTAAGGATGTGTTAAAACATGGGCAGCGTAACGCCACAATGCGGAAACTTAGATCATGTTTACGAGAAACATGACATAAGTATCTTAATTATGTCGAGACAATGCAAACGAGGTAACATGTCAAAGGGAGATAAAATGATGAATCAATCCTAACTATGATGATGATCTTGACATGGGTATCAAGATCACAATGATTACCAATGATATAAATATGCCTCCACACACTTTAGACATTTAACTTACCCAGCCGCAAACATGGATGGGTGTAAACAAACAAAAAAGTGGCAAAAGCAATCGATTGGTAACACAAAGGTAGTAGTCACCCTTCCTTTGATCAACAAAGTGTCAAAAGAAGGTGAAGGAGGTAGATCAAAATGGGGGTGAAAAATGTTGGCTTTACTTTGGCAGAGTTTCACCTTACCTTAAGGTAAGTGAAGAACTAGGCCAGAGTAACGCGTCACACGTTTCATGATGAAAATGATGGCTCACAACTCAACACAGTTTTTAGAATGGTCAAAGTGGGCTCCTGGCCAAAGTATATTTTCCTAGGTGGTTCTCTCATCCTAGGTGCTACAAAGATTATCCACGAGTGGGATGATTTACCCAAAAAGTCACACTGACTAGTTTGGGAGTATCTCAACTTTTCCCCCTTCAAGCACAGTGGGCATCAGATGCATCCAATTGTGTACTTAAAAGGGTCACGTAGGGACAACTTGTAACTCTATCTCACAAAGGAATTACTAGTCAGATAGGTAGTGTGGAGCACTTCCCGTTTCATCCACAAGGTTCCCTCTTGCGTGGACTACTTTGGGGTTCCTGGAACCACCCCCATTGTTGTAGCTTAAGGTGTTATGCCAAAGGGGTTATGTTCCAGTTGAGCGGAGAGGGACGTACCCTTTTCTGAAACCTGCAATACAGTGTTTTGAATATGTTGTTCGTTTTATCTTTTTTAATTAGATGTGGTTTGCTCGAACACCATTTGGCAACCTGTATAACAACTGTATTAGTAGTTTTCTGAATTTTGTTTTGATTCCTCCATTCTTTGGCAAGCAATGGCATTTTGGTCATGTATGATGATTTTTAGTAGTTTTCCATCAAAAGAGAAGGCATCATTTCTGATTCTCCAGCTCGTCCAAGGACGCAAGAGAAGAGCATACGTGATTGTCTTCAAAAATCCAAAAAGATATCAAAATGGAAAAACACTTTTAATTCAACTATGCCAAGTTTAGCCAATTTCCACTCAAATATTCCTAACAACCTCAAAGCATCAAAAGGACTTAAGAATCATTTCTGATTCCCAAGATCACCTAAAAGGTGCGAGGGAAGAGCATACATGACTTTAATCTCATGATTAAACATGAAATTCTTATTAACCTTTTAAACAAGTCAAATCACCATCAAACATGTAAAAACACCCTACAAAATAGAAGTTAGATTCAAAATAAAACTTGCAAGGTGTTAGAACATCAAAGACCAAATTTTCCAAAGCATTTAGACATGTTAGAAATGAGTAGTTTAATAAAAATGAAAACCTTAAATTTTTGGTAACTTAAAACCCCAAATTTATGTTTCCATTGTTTATTCAGTTCAATACCTTTCCAACGCAACAAAAATGGAGTCGTTTCGAGTTCGGGAGCAAAAGTTATGGCCTCCGGAAGATTGCTAATGATGCATGTGCCACTGTTAGTGTACGTGCGCCCCTTTTTTGGTGCCTGCGCCCCTCTGTGTAAAAAAAACATAGTGAGAGTTGCACCTGCATGCACAGAATGGCATGTGCACCCCCTTTCCTATAGGTGGCTAAAAAACACGTGATTTTTCAAAAATATCAAAATTTTATCGATTTGGTTCAATTTTTGGCAGCACTTCACCTCCTTTGATCCTGCAAAGAGAAAAAAAAACAAGACAAACCTAGCTAAACTAGTTAAGAAACATGATTTTTTGCCATTTAGAACAAAAATATTAGTGAAACTAAAAACTTGAACTAATCTAAAAACTTTGAAACTAATCTAGAAAGCTTGAAACTAATAATAGAAAGCTTTGAAACTATCCTAGAAAGATTAAAACTAAGAAATAGTTAGAAACTAAAACAAAAAGCTTCAAAGTGACTCCATTAATGGAGGATGGACATAAGTGTCCCACCGGGTGCCAAATGTATGCAATGGAAAGTTGCACAAGCTATGGAATGAGGCTAAAGAACCTCAAAGCTTTGCTAACTCATCCATGCACCATAGGATTAGAGCTAAACAAGAGAAACTAACATGCAAGCATTATAACTTTGACAAAAACATCAAAAACTAACATGTATACTACTCTCTACTCTATGAAAGCTTAATGAAAGTGAACCTAGTTAGATTCTAAGCAATCAAATTGTGTGTTGTTTACTCCATGAGGGTGAATGAATCTCACTAAATGGCTACATGGCCAAGTTTAGCTATTTCATTACTAACCTAACATGGGTGCAAGATGAAGCTATTTTAATGGTGGATGACCCAAGATCAAATGCCTTATTAGCTTGGCTAATGCAAATGAGCTCTTAAGCTTTCTTAGGCTTGTTTTGGCTTTAGTTTATGTAAAGTTGTAGTTTGAATGGGTAGGCTTAGCCTTGTATTTATAGTTTTCCACTTGGGAGAGTTTGGAATTTGGGTGCATGTGGGACTAAAGCTCAAAAATCACTTTTAGATTAGATTAGGATAAACATGCTTTAGGCTTAGTTAAGCTAGGATTAGGCTAGTTAAACTTGATTAGCAAGTGATTAGAGACTCATTGAGAGTTGGGAGGGGTCTGGATAACCAATTGTGACTGATAGATAGCCTACAAAGCCAATAGAAGTGGTCTAGAGAGAACTAGGGAGGTTCTGAATGGTCAAAGGAGGAATGTTTAGCTAATAAGAGAGATATTAGCCAAATAAGCTGATTATATGAGGAATACGATTGAAAGAATGTCGTGAATGGGCATTCGAGAATGGAGCGAAGTATGGGGATTTAACGAAGTGTCGTTAATTGATTGGATTGGCCCATATCCTAATTTGATTTAATTAAATTTTAACCATATGATTTCTCACATTAATTTATCACCATATTAAATAAATAAAAGAGAGGGACACATTACTAATAAAATACATACAACAATAATTAAAAAAAACCACATTAATAACTACACAAAACCCATGGTCACATATAAAGGTGACCCCCCCCCCATGAGAATCGCTAATAAAACAACACACACACAAAACAAGTTGCCATGGTGACCTTGTCGAATTCACCTAGAATTCCATTGTGGTTGGTCTCCAATCTGTCGATGTTTGTTGTTATATTTAACCTGAAAAATAAAAATACCTCCTTCGGCCTCATGGCCATATCATAACATCCAACATGATATAAATAAAATCACATAATCATATACACATATGAGTCACAACAACATCAAGGAAATTTAACAATATCACTAACAGTTTATATCAACAACTATGTCATCATCATATAATATTCATTTTCTAGATTTACTCATAATACCAAAATCACATGTCCATAAAACATCCATGTCAAATAGTATATCATCATCCACATATGAGGTGTCTCCAATGATCATCATGCATCATAACCAAATCAAGATCCACAATAATCCATGACCAATGTCTAACATCATACTAAATCAAAACATGATAATGTCCATAAGGTAATCAATCGTATCAAAATAAGTATCAAAAGGTGTCAGAGGGAAGTGGGCACTATAGACTCAAGAGCTTTTAGCATTGGGGTGGTTTCCGCTGGCTCATTTTTACACAGAGACTTTTCAAATGCCAAAAGGAATTTTTCTTGGGCCCATGGCACGTGAAATGCCCGAGCTTATTTGGAAACTTTCCCCTGTACTTCTCCTTCACAGGTGTGCGAAGGAAACACATGGATAGGCTCTAAAATAAAGTAGAAAAGTGGGAAGAATCAACGGCCACTGTGCATCACGTCTGTTTTTCTACCCTTTTTACTCTAAGACTCCTAGAGATGTGAATAAGCACTATTTTTCATCGTTCTTTGATGAAATTCCTTGTCGTCTCTATCTGTAAAGTCACCATTTGATGGATTTGGAACTTAATTTATGAGTCCAAGGATTGTCAAGGTTGATATTTTGAAGTTAGAATTGCTCAGGCATTTGCAAAAATGGAAATTACCAGAGGAGATAGAACACGAGGAAAGATTTGCAAAGGAAAGAAAGCGGAAAAATATTAAAGGATGAAATTTGTAGGCAAAAAAGATGAAAAAGGTGTTACCTTGAGAGAAAAAAGGATTACCTGCAGGGTGCATTTGTGTAGATCCTCTAGAAAATGATTAAAAAGAGGATTTCTCACATGAGAAAATTAGAATGATTAGAAGGACTCCCAAAATGTTATGGCATGACGTCCTAGTCATTAGTCAAGGGCCCAAGAAATGTGATCAATTCAAAATTGTTACACCTAGTAGCTTTCAAATGTGAATTTGTTAAATGTCACTTTATGAGGCAAATTGGTAACAAGCAAAGGTCCCTCAAATATTATTCTCTTTTGGGGGGAAAATTGAGTGAGCAAAATGTATAAATGCAATGAGAATACTCTTGCAAATGGTTGAGGGTTGAATTCTTAAGAGAAAATTTGAGAAAGTCGTCATCCTGAGAGACCAAGCCGAGATAACCTATTATTTTCTTTAGTACTAGATTTTTTATCATGTCAAGTTTGTTATAGATGTATAGCTATTGACGATCACTGAGATTTCTCTAGAAGCTTTACCCTGCTGATGAATCTAAGCAATTTTGAAATTAATTTGTGTCTAATCTCTAAAAATTTGTTTCTGCTTTGTTTCAAAATGTCTACAAATGGTTTCTTTTGTTCTTATTGCAATCTTACATTGAAATATTTTTGAAATCACATAGGATCTTGTCCATGTGACAATTTAATGGTATTTGTCAATTTCATTTCAAGAAGAGCCTTCATCTTGGATGAGATAAAAAAAATTCAAAATCAATTCACTGGCATTTCTTAATAAAGATTATTTGTAAGTATTTGGGTGTACGTTAGTCATAATTGATCAGATATTTTGGTGTTTAATTGATTATTTCAATTTGAGCCTTTTGTGTTAGTCGTCTCAAAGATTTTGTGAAAATATGTCCTGATCTGGGCCTCCTATTGAAGCGACACCTTCTGGTTGAAGGAATGTCTTAACTATTTTAAAGCTTTTTGTTGTTGAGTTGTCCATTGTTTCAAAGTCCCTCAAAGATCTAGTATAATCAACTTTATCTTGCTTCATCTCCCACCAAAGTCATTCAAAAACCATTGACTCATCCTAAAATACCCCTATTTTCCCCTATATATCAACAAAGGAACAAAATCTATTTACTAAAATATGCAGAACAGTTAGGATTTCTCAATGTCTTTAGTAACCTTTGACTTGTGTTGAAAGTATCTCCTATCTTTTAGAAGTGACAAGTCTTAAGATTTAAGTTATGGAGTATTGACCTTATTTTCCAAAGGTTTTCTTCATAAAATTTGTGCAAAAGAAGGATATCTCCATCTCCTTCATCAAACAGAGGTTACACTAAGGGTCATCTCACCCTGGTCAAAGAGACATGGCCTAAAGCAATGAGGACAGGTCAAATCCTCTTAAAGGTGTTATCCATCTCTCCACAAATCTGAGTAACAAAGGCCCAGTTAGATCTCATCCTTGGCTACAAAACAACACACACTATGATCTATCTATCTATAAGCTCCCTTTCTAATCTGTGTTGTTGCTCATCTTTAAAAAGAGAATGAGTTTAGATACCAACACCACCTATATCCTCCTTACTACCAGGCTATAGACATTTCAAAGGGACACAAGTTATTTTATAACTATTTTTTCCTTTCTTAAACCTTAGACATGGTTGCAGAGGGGCAATGAATAGGTGTTTCATAATTCTTTTTATTTTATGAGTTTCTACATTTCTTCAAGATCCAAGAACCTTTTATAACATCATTTGCACCACATAAAATTTCCTTCAAGACTCAAATTAGTTTTAACTCTTCATCAAATCCTTGTATTGACAAGAATATGGTCCTTCCAAGACTGTAATAACTAGGATAACATTCACACAATATCCCCTTAGATAGTCACCTGTATATGATTTAGAAATTTTCCCTACTCTTCTTAAATAGAAAATTTTTCCCTTCCTAATTTGAAAATTTGATAATCACTTAAATCATTCAAATTTTTATATTTTATGCAATCCTTACTTTACATCTCAAAAATACCATTGTTCTTAAAGAATATGGATTTGACTTATTAGAAGTATTTTTGAGGTATTTTCAAATTATTAGAGCATGTACAAAGTCAATTATTAGAGGTATTTTTGATATGTAAGAATTTTCATGATCGCATAGGACCTACAAAGTCTCTATTATCTTTAAATTTATCCAATATTGCACATACAACATACAACCATCATCAAATATTCATGTTATCATAAAAATGCACTAATTTCACTTAAGAAACTCTTCATTTAGATGGTATTTATTGTATAACATGAGATTTCTGAGATCTTTACTTCTATCACAATTTTATTCTCTATCATATACAACATACCTCATTCCATAATCATTAAAATATTCAAGAACACCTTACTCATAGACAACATTCAATATTTATGAACAACTCATCTCTTTATTTACATTAGAGATCTGTTTACAGTGCTTATTGGAATTTACAGACCTTCCGGTCCTTCCTGGATCCTTTTCACATGCTCTCCTCTATTAAAATCTCCCTTCAAAACTTCTAACTCCTAAAACTCAAATTCTTCCTTATATGATCATAAGTCTAGGTAGTTACACATGTTTCTTCTAGCTAAACTAGTGGATGAGCCAAGTAAAACTCATAAAACCCTTTCAAAAGAATTAAATAAGGTCTTGAATGACCTTTTACATCGTTAATAGTATTCACACCTTACATTAGAACCCCCCATTTTATTCACACCTTACATTAGAACCCCCCATTTTAACTTCAAAATTCAAAAATTCAAAAGATACAATTTTGATAAAAAACTGACAAGGAACCCTAAACACTCTTGAAGGAACACATGGAGGTTATAAATTAACCTAAAACAACTAAATAGGCCTACTAATACACAAAAAAATTAAAAAATTGATGAAAACAAAAAAATTGACTTTGTACATGCTAATGCTCTTGCATCAAAGATCCATAAATGGATCACTTTGATGAAATATTCATCTCAACAAAATTTGAAAAATGACTACATGCAAGGTTTATCTCAATAAAAATATATCAACATATGTGTACGAAGGTCCTACAATATGGTCCATGGGGTCAAACCAAAAATCATAACAAAATTTTAGAACATAATATTGAGGAAGTTTCTTAGATAGAATGAAGGTCACCACATAAGAAATTAAAACTCATTAAATATGCATCATATAGGATGAAAATCATCATTGAAGGAAAGATGTTAAATTAAAAGTTGTGAAATAACTCAAAAGAGTTGTCAATGAGGTTTGAATCCCCTAGTTATGAATGATTTTTTTTTTTGTAGATGCGATGATATTATCTAAATGAAAATATTGAATGAAGTGATCAAAATTCAAATGAGTACACAAAACCAAATGTAATCACTTTTTGAAGTAGTTATTGTTAGGTCCCACGGGGTAACTAAGAAACAAAAACACAAATGTGTATTTGCATAGATGTGTATTGCATTCCCTCTATCTCAAGCATCTAGTAGTGAAAACTTGAATGCTACAGACAACATAGGTCCTCCACCTTCCTCTCTTTTTGTGACTCCCTATTTTTTGATATTCTTGGTTTATCATGACTTGATTATCTTTATGTTTCTTGCGCACTCATTTCATTTCATTTCTCATGTATGTGGGCTACTTTGGTCTTCGGAACATGTTACCATACATCCATATTTTTGTGAATAATTGTACTATTTTATTTTTATCAATACACTCACTATTTCATATTTTAATCCTTGTGCTAAAGAATATTAATATAGGTAAAATACATTCTATCACTACTTAGTTTCAAGTGATTTGTATAATTGAGGAGCGTATTGGTTTAATTTGACACGAACACATGTAAATGTTTTAATGGTACACATATTTTTTAACAAATTTTGTGGGATAATGTTCAGAGAAAATTTTAATGCAATGTGTAACACGCACAAATTTACTCGTACGAAACCCAAGACAAAAAGGTTGTAATAGAAAAATTACAGAATATTATTTTTGTAAACACCCATTCGTAACATTGGATTAAATTCAAGGTCAACGCTTCATCATATTTAAAAATTATATTTAATTATTATTATTAATTTTTAAATAGGGTCTGTAATCCCCTTAGCTTCCTTCTAAAATAATTTAATAACATTTCGTAATGTCATATAATACTTTAATTAGTTTAGGGAAAGGTTTAGACTCCCCTCCCTTGAATTTAATACAATTTAATTAGACCTTAATTATTCACAATCAAATTAATTTCAAAAGAATGAAGGTCTAGTTATTTAATAGTAAAGTTTATTTCCACCTAAAACAAAAGGTCAAAGATATTGTTTTAAAAAGGGTCTCTAATAAAACATTTGGGTTATGAAATAGTTACACCCCCTACACTACTTAAGTGGCCCCAATTAAACCTACCCATGCATTTTAAATTTGAAATTTATTTCACCTACTTCTCACCTACTTTTTGTAGGGATGAAACTCATCCCTTAGATGGATTCATTTAGAGCCCTTGTATTTAGGGCTCTAACTAACCCTTACCAAGCTTATGAAAGACTCTTTTTCAATTCATTTGTCTTATTGTTTCTTTTCTTTTTTTGCAAATTGGAGGAGAAAGGAGGTGGAAGCCATGAGAGACATGCTCAAGATCATGGAAGAATAAAAATTCTTCCCTTCTTTTAAAAGCTCTATTTCCACCCTCTTCTCGGGTTTGTATACATTTAATTATTGTCTCCGTTATTCTCTTTTTGTATTTTCCCTCTTGGGCATATGGGAATTTTCCATATTTTAACGAAATAACTGAAATGATCCATATACACATTTATAAAGTGAGTGTATATACACATACATACACATATATATGGATATATATACATGTATATATATAAATGTATATTATATACTTATATATATATATATATATATATATATATATATACATATCCATTTATTTTATTTTCATCATTTTATTAAACCCAAAATAAATTTATTTTTTAAAAATATATAGAACTAGGTATACAATATATAAGTGTATGCATTGACCAAACAAGGGAAGTCACAGATTTATGTTTTATACAGACTGTGTTTCTTTACAAAGCCGAGGATTGAAGAATTATGGGCCGCATTTGAAAGGGGATTATAAGTGTTTCTTGACCAAGCAAGGGAAGTCACCAACCCCACCCCCCATCCCAAATTTTAACCAAAATAAAACTAACCCTATGTCCGCTCGTCTACTTAGAATTTGGTCAATGCAATTTCCTTTTTTCATTTTTTTTGTTTTTTTTACTATAAGCATTATTAAATATTAAAATTTTAATTAATATTAAAAAGTTTATAATATGTGTGTGAGAGAGAGAGAGAGAGAGCTCCGTAATATAATTATCTTAGTAGTAATTTTAAAATTAAATATAGTGTACATATAAATGTATAAATATTATATAATGGTATAAGTATCAGTATTACATTTAAGCATTAGCCAATTTATGTTAAAAGGGATTAAGCATCTATTTAAAGCCATTTAATTTTAATTATAGGTTAGATGATTTAGAAATTCTTGTCTATACATTCAAATGTAATAAGAGAGATTAAGAAAGTTTTATTGTCCAAACCAAGATAATTAAATAAGAGCATGCATTAAAATTTGAAGGCACTAAATGTCCATTTCTACCTCATCTATTCTTACTAGAAGACTAACTAAGTCTACAACATTTCTAGATTATTTACTTGTTGATAACACAATAAGTGTTTTCCTTCACTTCAACAATACAAAAAAAAATACACTACCACTTATTTCATGTAATATGATAAAGTAACTATTTCCTTCATTCAAAAAATACAAGTTTCAACCATTCCCACAAGTAATTTATAATGAGGTTTCCCAATAGTTTTAAACATAAGAACAACACACCTTTAAAGACAATGAATCAAATAAATTGAGAAAAAAGATGTTTTCTTTTTATTTACATTTCAATCCTTTTCTTCGTCAAGTAATACACAACCCTTTCAAGGAAATTGGTTACTTTAACAATCTAATAGTAATTAATTTAAACAAGTAATGAAATTATTTTCAAGCTTTTTCTTTCGTTTACAATGTCAACTAAGATCACATTTTCATACTAAAATAACTAAAAACTTCACTTTAAACAAATACAACTTTACAAGACCTCCATACACAATGGAGACAACATGGTGAAATATTACAAAAGGGTTCTTGATTCCTTTCTCCAAATGCTACAAGAAAGCCTTAATCATTTGAGCTCCACATTTTCCCCAAGGTCAAACACAACAACCAAAAATGGGGGAGTAGGCACCACTCTCCTCCCAATCAATAATCCAATGGCGAAGTGAAGCCTACTTCCTCGTTGGCCCCCGAGGCCCAACAATGAAACAATAAGGAATATTTGATAGTTCCATTGGCAACAAAAGAAAAGGCTTCCACATTTACTTTCAAACCAACATTGACACAAGAAAATAACCACAAAACATTCATTTTACACACATAAACCTCCCAAACATTGGCTCTAAAATCAAGACAAGTAGATAAAGGAATATGGGTATTTCCCTTGTGCCTCCCAAGGCTTTGGGTGCCCACCTCAAAACCTCCAAAACTCACTTAACCCTAAAATATATTATGCCTCCCTACAAGTAAAATGTCTCTTATGCCTACCTCACTCTTATGCTTCCCACAATGAACAAAATAATAATATAAGCACAAGGTGGGGAACCCAACACACTCCCTCCTAAATACCCAAGAGAAAATATTATGCCTCCCAACAAAATTTATCCCTATTTCAATTTCTCATACACATCCTAAGGCCATTTTACTACCCAACCACACTCATTTAACACATAAACACACAAAGAGGGAGAAGAAATCAAGGGTAAAGACCCTACCTTGCCATAGAAATAATTCACTCCACAAACAAGTTCCAAAATCCTCCAAGCCCAGGCAATCCCAAGCAATTTACAACTCCAATAAGCACTCTAAAAAGAAAGAACCTTCAAAAGTGAGAGACCAAAAACAAAACAAGTAACCCCAAACTCATCACAAAAATTTAAATAAATAGAAAAAAGAGGGAGAGGGAAATGATTTCACTCCATGTAGGATACCAGATCATTTCTTCTCCATCCAAATCACTAAGGTCAAACCCAAACCCCAAAGCATAATAAATTTGTGGTTGGAGAAAATACCACCCTCTTACACACTCTACCCAAACCCACACCCCTAAAAGACACAAATAAATACCCATGTAAGGAAAGTGAAATTAATTGCTCTTTTCCTTCTCTAAAACACAAAAAGGGACCTAAAATAAGCCCCTCACATCATTGGCCTAGTGGGTGGGTCACTTTAAGAGGTGTGGAACAAGCTTAGCTTGTCCCACAAGTATCATAAATGTCCTAGAAGGTAAAAATCCGAATATTACTTGAAATATTGAGTACACACTACCCCAAAAAAATATAATTCATTCTAATCTGTGATTTAATCAAATAAATATCAAAACAATGCATAGTAAAATAATAAAACTAGAGATATTGTAATTCATTTGGGACAATTCCCCAATGGAGAGATTACACATAAATAGCTCAATGAAAACCTATACATAAGGATTCAAGGCTAATCTCTAAGTCCTCTCAATATCCCAAATATCTCTCAACTATGAGTTAGGCATTACAATTGTTTCGCACACTCTTATATTATTTTATAAATATTAAAAACTATTACTACCAAATAACCCAAACCACTCCTAAGTGTTCACACTATGAACAATATTTCTATAACAGTCACCCCCTTAGTGCGAACATGGGGAAAGCTATCTCCTGTACCTGCTCATGATCTATAAAGTACTGAAGGTTTTCAATGAGTACCAAAAACTCAAACAATATGATGTTTTCAAACAGAACCTCAAAATCATAATATTTTTTTCTAGTGGAACCAACCACTACATAGCAATGTACATTATTTTACTCACATCATTGTTTCTAACTTAGAGGGATTACAAAACATAAATTATGCCCATGTAGGAGCTTTAAACAGGATTGTTACTTCTATTTATTATTACATCATAAAGTAAACACACCACAAAAAAAAATGAAAGGTCACCAATACCATGAAGTAATCTCTTTGTTGGTGACTAACAAGATATGCTAATTTTCCTCCATCCTCCCATGCCTCCATACTCCATTAGTCACTACTTAATCTAGGTAGTCATCTTCATTCTCCTTCTGTTTAGGTTCATTTTCTTCTTCATTCTCTGACTCTTCTTTAACAACTGCATTAGCTTCATCCATTTTAAGCTTTCCTTTTATGATGTCCTTGGCACGAGTAATACAAAAAGAAGATTTATGTCCTTTTTTATTACAATAAAAGCATTCTAGTTCCTCTTTTTTTTTAAAAAAAATAGTATGTTTCTTTTTAATATAAAGAGCAGTTTCTTTCTTCAACCTTTCAAATCATTATTACTGTAATAGCAGTAATTGGAATCATATTAACTCCTATCTATTTATTATCTATGTTACGTAGAATATTCTATGGATATAAGGTTTTGAATGTCCCGAATCCTTATTTTAAGGATTCAGGATCACGCAAAATTTTTATTATGATCTGTCTCTTTCTACCAATCATAGGTATTGGTCTTTACCCCGATCTAGTTCTATTTCTATACCATTATAAGGTAGAAGCTATTTTCTCTCAATCTTCCTATGAATCGTAAATTTTTTTTTTTACCTTCCAGAGCTATCTAATAGGCATAATTTTCCTCTTCTCTTTATGAAATATTAATAAAATTAATAGAGATAATTGCTCTCTAGTTCGAGTTATTTCAAGTAGTGATTTTCTACGATTTTCTATTCACCCTTTGAAATAACTTGGACGAGCCACCTATTATCTCACTTCTTAATAACATGGAATGACTGTATCGAATCTATCTGACGTGAATTCATCTCATTTATTGTTCTATGCTAAATCAATTTACGATAATTCGTAAATGGAAAGCAAAAAGTAGATTTAAAATCCTTTTCTTCTTGGTCGTGTAAATACCAATTTAGATTTCGAGGAAAGATTCGTAAAAATGAATTATCCGCACCAAGAATAACCTCTCGATTTATTCGAGACGTAATCACCAAAAAGTCTATTGATGCTAGGGATCCACATAAGAAATTTACATACCTGAGCAATATCATACTTACATGCATCATTAACCAATGATATTGTAAAGCGAGCACTAACATTGGAGATTGTTCCATTTTATTCGGAAGACCTAAAGTAGTAAAACCATGAGTTAACATAGAACTTGGCGCGGTGATTATCACCTAACAACCAAGTATCATGGCCCCATACTCCTATAAATATATGAATCATGCAGGAAATCCATGAAAGGAACATGAATGAATCATAAACATTACTTAACAGTAAATGTCCCTAATAGAGTGAATGCATAAATAATACTCCCGTTATACAAATAAATGTCACTATCTTGCCCTTTCTTCCCGAACAACTTAGTTGTTTACTTTGATAAACTAAGGTTTTGAATAAAATGCAACAAACCATGAGTTAACATAGCACTTGATGCGGTGATTGCACCTAACCACCAAGTATCCTGGACCCGTACTCCTATAATTATATGAACCATGCAGGAACTCCATGAAAGGAACATGAATGACTCATAAAAATTATTTAACGGTAAATGTCCCAAATAGAGCGAATGCATGACTAATACTCATGTTATACAAATAAATGTCACTATCATGCCCTTTTTTCCCGAACAACTTAGTTCTTCACTTTGATAAACTAAGGTTCCGAATAAAATACAACAAACCATGAGTTAACATAGCAATTTGTTGTATTTTATTTGGAAGACCTAAAGTATAAAAACCATGAGTTAAAATAGAACTTGGCGCGGTGATTGCACCTAACCACCAAGTATCCTGGCCATGTACTCCTATAATTATATGAATCATGCAAGAACTCCATGAAAGGAACATGAATGACTCATAAACATTACTTAACGATAAATTTCCCTAATAGAGAGAACGCATAACTAATAATCCCGCTATACAAATAAACATCACTATCAATCCCTTTCTTCTCGAACAACTTAGTTCTTCACTTTGATAAACTAAGGTTCCCTAATAAATGAGAGTTAGGACAAAAGTCAAAGAAAAAGAGACATGAGCTTATATATGTTCTACAATGATTAATATCATGACAAATCTATTTTATCATTTGATTTTTTTCTAAGAAGATAAAATTGATTGATCTGTAATTAATCATATTGACATAGATTGAACAGTGGTAGTAATTACACCTATAATAAGGAAATCATATAATTAATGTATAGGATTATGTATTGAATCCATGGTATCTTATTTCCAAGAATACCACCACTCGGATTGGAGCCGAGATGCTCTAGCACTACTTCCTAAGAGAAATGTGTCTACCAATTTCACCATGTCGTCTTGATATTGTCTAGTCAGTAGATTGGACTATTTTTCTGATATTGTCAATGGGAATATGTAGATAAGAGTAATTGGTAGTATAAAAGAGTAATTGGTATCAACAATGTCTAAATGTCAGTTTGGATATCACGTTTAATATGTAATGTTGGTTGTTATAACGGAGCATAATACAATTTGGTAGCTTTACATCTTCAGGTGATGAAGGTCGCGGGTTAAAATCTTGTTGCTCTAAAACAAACGAGCATACAAGAATGTATGGATTTCATATTAATAGTTATACCATTGAAGAAATAAATTAACTACAAAAAAATGATTTCAATGGAATCAAAACAAAAATATATAAGAATGAGAAAGGAGAAGGGTTTTTTATTATTCCTTTCCCATTATAATGATTTGGTCAGAAAATAACAACAATTTTGGCATAGATAAAACAAGGAAACTAGGATGAATTGAATTAGATATCCTTCCTATTCTTCTATGATCAATTGTCTTATCAATTAGACCTTAGATATTGTGATGTGAATAGGAAGATAGACATTCCCATAATCTTATTTATAAGATTGCAATAATCTAATAGGTGAACTAGTCCTTAGCTATTATGTCCCTATGTTTCGTAAATTGGTTCTAGTAGATATACAAAGAATATAGCTGTGAGTAATCTTTAAAAATTGAGTGAGCACTCCTTCCTATCTGACCATAACAGAAAGACTAGAGAACGAAATGAAAAATTAGCAAGAACAAAAAAGGATAAATAGGTTAATTTGTAACTAAAAACTACAAACGATTTATCATCATTAGAGCATCAGTCCAGTGATCCATTTATTAGACCGAAAGAAACAAGTGATTATATTATTAAATAATTGATGATTAATTGCATAGTTAATATGGTTATTATGTTTTTATTAAGTATATTTTTGGCATAGATAAAATTAAATTGAATAGAATTATCATAAACATGTAATGCTGGAGTTTATTTGGGCTTATTAAAAAGAATGATGCATTTTAATATTTTTTCCAATGGGAAAGGAGAACGGCTATAATGGAACTAATTTATGACCGTGTCCCTTTTCCCTGACCACCCTTCAGAGTATCTCTACCTCGAAGATAAAAATAGTTCCCACATCTATTCTATAACATCTTAGAGGGTGTAGTATATTTGTTGGTGTTACGCATCATCCTCCAGGATCTATATTTTATTTGGGTGAGCCATAGAAATTAGAAAAATATTTTACTATGGCCCGATATGATTTTCCTTTCCAAACATTGCTGTGATTTTTTTTAGATTTAGAGGTACGCTTCTTTGGAACTGTCATAATGAATAATAGTTTGAATTCATTTATCTAGTTCGGTCTGAAGGACATCTATGTACTTATCAATACTGTATAGTTTTTTATGAAGGAAATAAACTTTAATCTTTAATAACGATTTAAATCCCTCAATTATTTTGAATTGAAATAAGTAATTACCCACCTTCTTTTGGTGAATTCGTTCCCACCCCATCCATTTGTCAAAATGGATGTCATCTATTACAAATCAAATACGAATTGCTGAATTAATTTTTTAATTTGAGCATCTGGTCCTAATTGTTATGTGAAGTAACGGATATAAAAAAAGAGAAAATAACTAGCTACCTCAATAAATTCAGATTTTTTCACTTTTGGTTTCAATTCTTAAGTAAATACTCATGAATTTTGAGTGGATGGTGTGATTTTAACATATTCAATCATTTCCTATCCTAGGAAATGGTAAATAAAAGGATTCAGTCTCCCCGATTGGTTTAATTATTTCTTGTTAAGCTTGATTATAACTACTACTATTCATTTACAGTATCATAAACAATTTTTGTGTGTACACAGCTATCTTTATATCTATATTTGAGTACCTAGACTGAAAATTAGGTACTAGAGTTCCTTCAATACTCATCAAATAAGATGAGTAATGATGTACTATAATTTTAAATAATTTTAGCCCACTAAATAAACAATATAACTAAAAGACATTTTGTATCTCTCGAGCACAAGGCGAATATTGAAATCATCATCTTGGTTCATACTCACGAAAATGTGGATCCGAATATTGTTGAAGGTTGGATTACTGTGGGGAAGAAAAAGAAATGGAAATCTGTTTCTAATCCCCTTAAGATGCATTTAAGATCTCGTGGGAATACGACTCAGCGATGTTTTTGTCGTTTATTTTATTTTTGTTTTTGTTTCGCTGTTAGTTTGGCTTTGTTTTTTGTTTTTAGTTTTATCCACTCATAGAGGCAGCTCCAATAGATCCTTATTGCTATATCTTTTTCTCCATTAATAAATATTGTTATCCTGTAGGGTTCCCTCATCCAAATTTTACCATAATAATAATAGTAAGACTATATATATATATAAATGTCTTTGACTAATTTTTTGATATAGAATGAAATTTAAAAGTTAATTGATACTATTTATTGACAAAGATTTAAATCATTGCTATATTTACATTTTTTGTTGTTTAAAATGAATGGGTATGATTGATATATATATATATATATATATATATGAAATCATCAAGGTTTATTTTGTAGATCACAAAGTGTAACACCTTCCCTCAATTTCTAAGCCTTTATCGACTAAAGTGCATATACATGACATTATTGTGTTCATGTATATAATAACATCACTTAAGGTATTAAGTTAGATCCATTATGCCTTACTCGACACATAAATTTAAATAATCAAATACCAATTATATCATACATAACTCAATGTACTCTATTTCTTGTACAAATCAAATTCTTCATTTTCATCTAAATATCATGCTATCAAAGTCATTTACATTGTTGCTAAAATATTCATATCACTCATCTAATTTTTCATCTAACTTTATTTTCTAAAAAATTTAACCTTTGTACATCACACTAGATGTGGAAAGTGATTTGCATAACAATATGTGGGATAATTTTGTCTTATTAATATAACAAAATACATATTATTTAAATTTTAAATTACTTTTATATATATTTTTAGATCATTTTCATCCTCTGGATCTTACAATCTACCATGGAGATTTTACGGACTCTTAATGTTTCTCCTAGGGACCTACCCTAGATTTGTTTTATCAAATGCCTACCTTGGACACTCAACAACTTGGTATCCTTTCCCTGGTCGGGCATACTAACCTCTAGCTATGGGTTCAACTACCCTTTGTTTCAACTAACCCCAAAATGGTGGACTCAACATATGTTATATAGCTACATTTTCCATCTTCTCTCTCCTTATTTGAATATCCTATTTAAATTCTTATTGATATAAGTGAATATTGACCTATATATGTGCAAAATATATAAGTTATTTAATAATAGATTTTGGAAAATAATTGTATAGAAATTTTTTATGACAATACTTAGGGAAGAACACTCTTCCTATCTATATAGCCAATTGTAATTAATTGTAACAATATTGATGAGAATGATAAAATTTAACAAATCTCACATATGAAAATTTATTTTTCTAGAGAAATTTGAGTAAATAATTTCAATTTAATTGTTTATCACAACACTAAAACCATCGCCACTTTATCAGGGAATAATTTTCCCTTAGTCTAGTGGATGTCACATTATACAAAATGGGAAAATCTTTCGATTCTCCTTGGATATTTACTTTTCGAGGATATATATTCAAGTGGTTTAGAAAAGGAGAAAAACAAAAATGGGTGGGAATATCTTACATGTATTATATGAAAAATTTTCATCCAAGCAAGGGTAACCAGATAGATGATTGTTCACAATATTTATCATCTGCTATAATTCCTAGTAGGGCTTGATGATGGAATACCATAAACAATCAATGCATTTCTATTGAATGGAATTAAACATAGGATTAATAGTCAAAACACCATCACATTTCTGAAACATGTGTAAGTAAATCCAAGTCAATCGAAACAAACACATTGTTTAAGATATTCCCATAAAGAGACATGCTTGGCCTCTCATATAATTGTTTTCCTTGATATCTAACTATTTAAGTTTGTACAACTAAGTATTTGAGATTGATTAAATTCTTATAAATATTTGATCGATTTACACTTTTATTTGGAGTGTGATGCCTTTCAACGCATATTTTGTATTATTCATTGTTAAGTATTGAACCCTAAAACCACGTATATCAAGAAATAAAATAATAGTTTTTTATTGACCTTCCATAAGGAAAAATAAATTAGAATAGAAAATTATTAAATATATAATGTGCTTAATTTAACAGTAAGTAAACATATTGACAAAATAGTAGTTTTAGATGCAAAATATTTATTTTAATAATGCAAATCACTATTACAAGAAATAATTTATCTTTTGGCATTTGTTAAGATTGTGGATACCTTTGAAATACATTACTTTACCCTTAGAAAAATAAAAATTTATATCTAAACACCTATTATATATTTTCATATTTAAGTATGTTCTAATATATGTTGCAATATATATATATATATATAGACACACACACACACACACACACACACACACACACACACACACACACACACACACACACACACACACACACACACACACAATGAACATTGATGAAAATGAAATTGAAGTTGAAGTAAATCTATATTTTAATGAGGTACTATAATTTTAAATAATTTTAGCCCACTAAATAAACAAAATAACTAAACGACATTCGAAATCATCATCTCGATTCATACTCAGGAAAATGTGGATCTAAATATAGGTGAGCGTTGGATTATTGTGGGGAAGAAGAAGAAAGTGAAATCTGTTTCTAATCCCCTTAAGATGCATAGTTTAAAATCTCGTGGGAATGTGTTAGGGATGAGCTTGTCATTTGTTTTATTTTTGTTTTTGTTTCTCTATTAGTTTGGATGTGTTTTTTGTTTTTAGTTTTGACCACTAGTAGAGCCTCATTGCTACATCATTTTCTCCATTGATAAATATTGTTACGGTGTAGGGTTCACTCATATGAATTTTACTATTTTAATATAACAACAACAACAACAACAACAACAACAATAATAATAATAACAATAATATTAAGACGATATATAAAAACGTCTTTGAATATTTAAGTTAATTGATACTATTTATTGAGAAAATATCTAATTAGTGCTAGATTTACATTTTTTGTTGTTTTAAATGAATGGGTATGGTATATAGAGTTTACTAATTAAACAATATAATATATTTGAAAGCATCAAGGTTTGCTTTGTATATCACAAACTGTAATACCTTCCCTCAATTTCCGAGCCCAATTTCCGAGCCCTTATTGATTAAAGCACATATACACGACATTATTGTGTTCATGTATATAAAAACATCACTTAAGGTATCAACCTAGATCCATTATGCCTTACTCAACACATAAATTTGGACAATCAAATACCAATTATGTCGTGCATAACTCAATGTACTATATTTCTTGTATAAATCAAATTCTTCATTTTCATCTAAATATCATGCTACCAAATTCATTTACATTGTTGCTAAAATATTCATATCACTCATCTAATTTTTTATCTAACTTTCTTTTGTAAAAAAATTATCCTGTGTACATCACACTAGATGTGGAAAGTAATTTGCATAACAATATGTGGGATAATTTTGTCTTATTAATATAACAAAATAAATATTATTTAATTTTAAAATTAATTTTATAAATTTTTTGAGATCATTTTCATCTAGATTTTTTTCATTTTCCTTTTGATCCATGTTGTCATCCTCATCGTCAAGGTTCTCATTGTTTTCCTTCTCTATTTCAAAATATTCCTTCTCTACTTCATACTCATCATAACAAGCATCTAATCCTCATTTTATACATGAGTAAAGGCCTCATTAAAACCCAACATTTATTTATCTTGTTTCAATATGTCTCTCATGAAATAATGGGAATCCTACCCCCACTACATAATCACACAATAGGCCAAACAATAAATTACATATTTATATTAATGTTAAGGACTTTATGACTTATAGATGTAGATTCTCTCTATGAATCTTACAATCTACATATTGAGATTTTACGGACTCCTAGTTTTTCTCCTAAGGACCTACCCTAGATTTGTTTTATCACATGCCTACCTTGTACACTCAACAAATTTGTATACTTTCCCTGGTTGGGCATAATAACCTCTAGCTATGGGTTCAACTACCCTTTCTTTCAACTAACCCCAAAATGTTGAATTCAAAATATGCTATATAGTTGCATTTTCCATCTTCTCTCTCCTCGTTTGAATATCCTTTTGGGAAGGTTGGTTCCTTCATGATGCTTTTAGACCATTTATCTCAAACTCAAATTTGTAATTGAGATCATTAAGTTCTCCAAGTTACCTTCAGGACATCTATATGTCCTACTATGGAATGTCATCCTATTCATTGGGCTTGATTTTATATTAAATGCATGCCATCCTCCATAATCAACACCTAATAAGATACTTCTCAAATCCTTTATCATTTTTCCAACTCTTTTTACTGTGCACTCCTTGGTTGAATTTTCCTTTGCCATGCCCTTCATAGTTTTGTCTTATACTCAAAGTAAAAAGATATACCTTTACTTCTCCCCTACACTATCCTTGGGTTTATAAGACTTGTTAAAAACATCTACATAGCTTTTCAATCCCAGGGATAATTTTAGTTGTGAATATTTGTAATATGGTGAATATTTCATTTTTGAAAAATTTGAAAAGGTGAATTTTGTAGCATGGGTCAGTGACCTGTTCGCCTAAAAATTATAGTTTATTTTTTTTAGGGGTCGGCTTCACCTACCCTTGAAACTATCCCCTATATAATCCTATATTATTTTCCAGGTAGAACACTACTAGCTCACTCATACCACTTGGGGGCATATGTATTATCAAGTACAATAAATGCGCAACATGAGGGTGGAGGCTGTAGATGCGTGACAAAGATTTTGTTGACACGTGACAAGGAGAGGTTGTTGACGTGCAACAGGGAGAGTTTTTTGACGTATGACAAGAGTGCAAAGGAAGTAGATGTGTGATAGAGATTTTTTTGATGCGTGACATGAAGATTTTCTTTGTTGCATGAGTAGATGGTAGAGGCTGCAGACGCATGACAGAGATTTGCTGATGCACATCAATAAGGTGATTGATGCACATCAGCAAATATCTATCACACATCTGCATCCTTTTGTCCCACCACTTAAAAATCAGGAAAAAGTTTTACTGTCAGACCCCCAAAAAAATTGTCTTCCCGTGAAACTGGTTCCGAGGATATTTGCCAGGTACTTTCCACCTCTGATTTCTAAGAGGTCTCTTAAAATGAACCCTTTTCAATCCATTATATTGTATATTTCTTCATTTTATCGTTCAGTGTCTTCCAAGAACTCTTTTGTGTTGCACACAATACATTTTTGAATCTTTGTATGCCTCCAATCCACTAGACTGAGCTATACTATAATACACTCCAAAAATCCTATGCACGCTGCTATGCATTACTCTCCATAGAAACTCTTCCTTACAAAGCATACTGTGTAATATTTGAGTGTTCACTTCTATTATGTAGTATACCCTCGTTGATTTATATAAAAAAAAGTTATTACACAATTCTATTTAAACTTTTCCTTATTTTTATGTGTTTCCTTTTCCTCCTCACATGCTCTCTAGCTTTGCACACATCCGCACTTTGTCAAAATTATGAAATATTTCGCTAAACCGTTGGTGCTCACACATTAAACATCTCCGGTACTTCAACTTGAGGTCTACCTGAAGTAGACTATAGTGCCCACTTCCCTTCGATACATTTTGCTTTTATTTTGATACTCTTGACTACACTTATGGACATTTTTATAGGCTTTTGATTTAGCATGATACTAGATGTTAGAGATATTGGACTGTAGTTGATTTTGATTCATATATGATGCATTTGGATTAATAGAGACATATTATATTGATGATTGATGTGCTATGGACATGGACATACGATATACTTTCATTACCATGAGTAGGCTTTGATAATTGAATTAATGTTGCGATCATTTTGACATGGATGAAACGTTGGATAGAAATGTTGCAAGAGATTTGTAAATGATTTGTAATTGCCTAGATGATATTTATTCATATATAGATGATTTTAGATTATATTGTATGTTTTAGCAAGGATGTTTTAATGCGGCCATGAGGCCGAAGGAGGTATTCTATGTTTTACAGATATATATATATATATATATATATATATATATATTCACAAGAACATCAGGGGGATTGGAGACCAACCACATTGGAATTTTAGATGAAATCAACTAGGGTCACCATGATAACATGTAAGTGTGTGTGTGTTAAAATTATTTGGTTAGGGGAAAATTGTCACCAAGGGGTCGTGTGTTGTTTTTGTTTTTGTTTTCCTTTTATTAATGTTAGTATGTGTTCTTTTGAGTGATGTAATTTAATTGTTCAAATTATTTAGTTTTGATGTATTTATTTCCCCCTTTATCTTAGTGGGTCTAAGTGACTTATTAGAGTAATTAAATCTAGTCCTAAACTAATTACAGATGTGACCAAAAGAAGTTCATTTATTAGACTTGATTTACTCTTGGATTTTGTGTTGTATGTTGAATGCTTGAGTTTTTTAGTGATGTACACTCTACCCTTCATGGGAAACTCGAATTTGGCCTTAAGGGTAAATTTTGAAGTCTTGAGGGACAAGTTAAACTTGTCCCACATCTCTTAAATTGTCATACCAACCCTACCTATGAGTTGGGGGGTAAAAATTAGACCCCATTACATGTTTTGGTAAGATAAAAAGGTGAAATGTTTAAATTTCTTTCAAGTAATTAATTTTGTCCTTAGAGGGGTGTGGGCTTAGTTTGTGTGTGTAAGTATCTTATCATTCCTCTCACCCACCAATTTATGGTGCATTGGGGTTGAGGTTTGACTTCTTAGGTAGAGTTGAGGATGAGTGATGTGGTATCCTAAATGGAGCCACCTCATCCTCCTCTCTCCATTTTCTACTTATTGAAGCTCTTTTGCTTGTTTGGGGGTTACTTGATCATTTTGTGCTCTTGTATTTTTTAGAGTTAGAGGATTTTTTTTAGTGCTTGTGGATGCTTGCTTGGTTTTAAGGAGCTTGGAGACTTACTCTTGGAACAAGCTATACTATGGAAATTTAGGAGCTTCACCTTGTTTATGTTATGCTTTATTTTGTGTTTATGTGTTTGTGTTGAATATTGTTTTTTTTGGAATTCTTGTTGGGTGTGGGTAGATTGCCTAAGTTTGGAGTAGGAGGAGACTATGGGGAGTTTTATTGTAGGGAGGCATAAGAGTTTAATTTCTTTCTTGGAGGGAGTTTGGGTTGGGTGCCCCACCTAGGATAAGGATGAAAAGAGTTTGCGAGAATCGAATCGGAAACGAGGCACCACAAAGTAGTTGCACTCTAACGGAATCGTGAAAGCTCCTGTGATAGTAAGGAAAAATTTGATCAGTAATGGAAGAACTTGCTCAACAGAAACAAAGCTTGCATAGAGGAAAGATAGTAGAGTGTCTTGGCATGCTCATAAATGAATAGAAAAGGGGTACATATAGGGTGATGAGTAACCCTAGTGCATGACACATATGAAACTGTAAACCTAACCCATGTGAGATGACCCTCCAACATGAGAGGAGGACACGGGATAACTCACACTAACACCCCCCCTTCATCGAAGTTGGGGTAGCAGCTGTGATGAGTCAGACGGAAGAGAAAGACACTCCTAAACAACTAAGAAAGATGTGCCAATGGGGCCTGAAAACTAAAGGCCTGATAAGGTGCCCATATACAAACACAATCTTCCTAGAAGAAGAAGAAGAAAAGAAGGACTAAATAGCCCTAAGAAGATGGGTAGCTATAGAAGACCTCACCCCAAGAAGAGACCGTAAGTGAAGAAACTTCATCTCAGTAAAAGGCTTGGTGAATAAGTCTGCAATCTGATTAGCTGTCTGAATGTACTGAATGTCGATGATACCATCATGAATAAGCTCCCGTATGAAGTGTATATGGATCTCAATGTGCTCCGTCCGCTAATGTTGAACTAGATTTCTACAAATAGATATAGTGCTTGTGTTATCATAGTAGATAATGGTAGGCCACCAAAAGTGGATGCCAAACTCTGTCAAAATACCCTGTAACTAAATAGCTTCTATGGAAGCATTAACTGCTCCTTTATATTCTACCTCTGTAGATGATATCGCAATTGCATTCTGCTTCTTGCTAGAATAACTAATAGGACCTGAACCAAGAGAGAAACTATAGCCAGAAGTAGATTTCCGATGATCTAAGTCACCGGCCCAATCAGAATCTATGAATCCAATCAAGTCAATATCAACCCCTCCATGATAGTGTATGCCATCAGCATAAGTGCCATGAACATAACGAAGGATCCATTTAGCTGCTTTCCAATGTAGCTCATGTGGCTCCTGCATGAATCTAGACATGATCCCAATAGAATATGATAAATCTAGTCGAGTGTGAGTCAAGTAGATCAAGCTCCCAACTAACTGTCAGTAAAGAGTACCATCAACCAAGGGAGTAGAGCAATCTAAAACCAACTTAACCTCGGAAAGAAAAGCAGTAGGATAAGACTTGCAATCAGACATCTGAAACTGAGCTAGCAAATCAAGAGCATACTTAGGTTGTGAAATCAAGATTACCGAGTCAGATTGTGAAATTTGGATCCCAAGAAAGTAATGAAGCAGACCTAAGTTAGTCATGGAAAACTTGTTGGCTAAGGCAATCTTCACAGAATAAATAATAGAGGAAGAGCTGCCTGTGATCAACAAGTCATCAACATATAGAACAAGAATGAGTACAGAGTCATCTTGTCATAGAATATAAACATTTGGATCAGAGTGACACCTAGTAAACCCTGATGTAAGTAAGAAGGAGTCCATCTTGACATACTAAGCCCGAGGGTCTTATTTAAGGCCATAAAGGGACTTCTTTAACTTACAGACGAGGGAGGAATCTTAGACATAACCCGGAGGTTGTTCCATATAGATATCTTCCTCTAGGTCACCATGAAGGAAGGCACTCTTAACGTCCATTTGATGGACTTTCCATCTGTTTGTTGTGGAAATGGCAAGGGTCAGTCGAATAGAAGTCATCTTCACAACCGGAGCAAAGGTTTATGTATAATCAACCCTAGCTATCTGGGAGACACCCTTAGTTACTAATCATTCTTTAAACTTTTTGACGTCTCCATCTACTCCATACTTTTTTCAGAACACCCACTTACACTGAACGATTTTTCTTACTTTCGAAAGAGTGGTGAGATCCCAAGTATCGTTCTTCATGAGAGAGGAATACTCCTCATCCATGGAAGAATCCCATTCAAGAATACCAGAAGCCTCCCAGAAAGACTGTGGATCAGAAGCAGAGGTGAAGAAAGAGTGGGGTCCAATAAAATCTGAGTGAGTACATCTCATATCTGAAGTATCTCCAACTAAATATCCAACACTTTGCAAAGTTTTCCTGGCCCAAAGGGGACCAGGAGGATCAGGCTCAGAGTCGGAAGATTCTTCACTTGAGTGATAAGGGACATAGTCCTCATCATCACTACTACCAGAATCAGAAGACTCAAAGGTCTGATGTTCGGGAGGATCCAGAAGAGGAGCATGCTCAACAGTTCATCATTTGATGAGTCAGAATCTGAATCAGTGAGCTGAAGAACCTCAATAGGTGGAGAAGTAGAAATCAAAGAAGACTCATCGAACTTAACAATTCTCTCAATATATAGCTCATGAGAAGTAGAATTCATCAATCGATTTCCCTTCACGCCATCATGATACCCTACAAAGATACAAGGTTTGGATTGTGGTTCCAAGGCTTTACGTTTCTTCTTTGGAATCTGAGCCATAGCCTTGGATCTAAAGACTTGAAAGTGCTCAACATCAAGCTTGCATCTAAAATAGGCTTCAAAGGGTGTCATCCCTCTTACTGCCTTGTGTGGAACACAGTTCTGAATGTAATTTGAACAATTCACTGCTTCGTCCCAATACTGTGGAGGAAGAGACTTCGAGTGAATCATACAAGTGGCCATCTCCTTCAGAGTACAATTTTTTCTTTCTATGACTCCATTCTGCGAAGGGCTATAAGCAATTGTATGTTGTAAAGAGATTCCTTCAGAAGCACAAAAATCCATGAACCTATTGTTTACATTTTCACCTCCATTGTCAGTTCGGAGAACCTTGATAGACTGTTCTACCTGTTTCTCAGCAAGAGCCTTAAAGTCCTGAAAATGTTCAAAGACTTCAGACTTAAGCTTAAGAAAATATACCCAAGTATATCACAAATAGTCATCAATGAAGGTTAGCACATAAAGAGCTCTAGTAAACGAAGGAGAAGGAAATGGACCAAAAACATCACTGTGAACAAGATCTAAGGGACGAGTGGCTCTCCAAGCTTTTCCTTTGTCAAAGTTCTTTTCAGGATGATTTCCAAGGGTACAACCCTCATAAAGAGCCTTAGAAAACTTGACGCGAGGCAACCCATTGACTATTTTGTTTTGACTCAATTTTTCAAGGTAGTGATAGTTTAGATGTCCAAAACACTCATGCCATAGCTTACTGACCTTATTTACATGAGTGAGCAAGGAAGTGGGCATAGAATCAGAAGTAAAGTGGGAGAAGGTGTACAACCGTGAATGGTGATCTACCTTTCCCTCAGCCACTATAGTGTCATTGTTAAGCTCACGAATAATCACTGAGTTAGGACCAAATTCCACTCGCATTCCTTCACCAAGATGAGTAATTTGGTAAACTGATAGGAGATTGGTAGAGAGATCAGGAACACTCAACACTTGGTTAAATTTCCCCCCATCCATCTCTACCAATCCACTACTAGAAACCGACATTGTCGTGTCATTACCCATCATGATTTGGGACATTCCACAAGGTTTGATGTTGGAAAACTCAACATGTAAAGAACCCATGTGGTGCAAGGCACCAGAATCTATAATCCATGTTGATGAAGGAGCAACTTTGTCTACAAGGGCATTTCCTTTCTTCTTATCATTTTTAGTACCTTTTGTAGTATTAGACTTAGCCTTCAGAGCACTTTGTTTTATGGATTCAGGAACACTTATTTTTTTTTCCTCAAGTAAATGAGATAAGTGATCAATCTGTTTCTTAAAAAAATGTTGGTCATCATGACCAGTCTTCTTACAATAGGAATACAAATACTTGCTTTTCTGCGCCCTAGGCTCATAATTCGAAGTGTTTGTGTCATTTTTAGGTTTGATCTTGGTTTCTTTCTTAGGTTGATCCTTAGTTTCTTTCTTCTTTTCAGTCTTCTTTCCCTTGCTAGTAATTACCATAAGGGCATGTGACTTGGACATGAGAAACCCCATTTGAATGAGTTTTTCCTGTTCTCGAATGAGTTGGGACGAAAAACAGTCAAATGAGGGCATCATCCAAGTATCACCTAAAGCAGCTTTTGTAGCGTAGAAAGTTGACACAAAGATAGAATATTCGGGACCTAGCTTAGAGAGAATCGACAAGATCAGTCAAGAATATTTCTTTTCTACTTGACATCCTTTTAACAATAATCTAATGTAGACAAATTTTTAGAAGAAGGCTTGTAGGTTTTCAAAGTCACTAGGATTTAACCCTAGTAGTTCGTTTTCCAACTCATGCGCTCTCATGTCATCTAGTTGTCCAAACATCGCATCCATCATTTTCCACGCAGATGTAGGTGTTTCAGATGCCTCAATTTGAAAGAGAAAGTCAGGATAAATGGACATGCAAAGAAGACCTAAAGCTTCATCACTACGGTTTAACCACTTAGATTTTTCAGGTTCGTCATCTGGTTCAGTCTCAGTTCCCATGGTGATGCGGTATAACCCTTTACCCCTTAGTTTCATTATTATTTTCGATCTCCATTCAAAAATTTTGAATGGCGTAAGCAAAGGAATTTAAACTGCATCCATAGTGAGAGAGAGAGAGAAGGAAATGCAGAAAAGAAACACAACCACCCAGGACAATAACCCCCCTGCTTTCGGCACTTTATAGTTTAGTGCATTGATTACAATCGGGTCCGTGCATGCGGTTTGAAACACTTGGTAACTCATCTTGTATTTAGCGTAATAACATACAAGAGAGGACCCCACAATAGTGTTTCGTGGAGCGCAACAAAAGAGGAACACCGTAAACAAGCACAAGCAAAAACCAGAAAGGAGGTGAAATCCAACCCTGGTGGTGAGAAAAATCATCTCATGTCGTAATAAATAATCCCTTTGTCGTAAAACTGTGGCAGATGCGCTCGCAAGTCCATGAAAAGGAATAGAACAAAGCTCAAAAAATTGAGCAGACTTAAGCAATACAAAGACACCCCCCAGAATGCAGCACTTCATAACATTAGTGTGTTTACAAAGATAATGATCCCATCATCTATAGTGTGAAAAAACATGCAAATTTTACTAAAGAAGTGCTCAAAACTGAGCAACGAGTCAAAAGTTATAGCAAAAACCAATTCCCACAATTTGATGAGAAAAAGCCAATAAGCCTGCAAACAGATTTGAAAATTGACCTAAATGCATGCAAAGGGTGTCGTATGTATGCTCTTTGGAAATGGCATGGAATTTGAGATAGGGTTTGTTTGTATTATGAGTGGGAATTAGCCACCTGCCAATCTCGGACCTCACCCTTTATCTTTGGCACTCGACAGAAGGTTAGAAATACACAAAGCCAATGGACCGAATTATAATGCCAAAGGAATATAGTTTGAGTAATGTGAAATTAAATAAAAATTAGATCTAATTTAAAACTAATTAGATATAATCTAATGAAGATTTAGACGAAGATTTTTAAAAAGATAAATGTTTCTAATTAAAACAAAGTTCTTAGAAACTTGTCATATGTAAAAAAACAAGGGAAATTAGAAATGTTTTTTAAAAAAAAAACTTACCAAAAAAAGATTTGATTTGTTTTAAACTTTTTAAAGAAAGATTCCACGTGTTTTTAGAAAAAAAAGTGAGATAAAAAAGGAATTTTGTTAAAAACTTTCCTTAGTGTAAAAAAAATTATAAAGAACCTAATTTACTCCTATCTTTCCAAAAAAAAACTTCAAACGTATTGATTTGGAACAACACAACAGTTTAAAAGAACTTTTAAAAAGGTGTTCAGAAGCTTTTTAAAGGAAGAGTAAATTAAATTTGTCAAAAAAGAAAAACATATTGATAAGAAACATGTACCAGCAGTTAAGCAACGAAGTGGCAGCGTTGTTTATCACGTACCAGGCCGCGCAGGAGATTTAAGAAGGCGTTTGGTAAAGAAAGGAGTTTGCAGGAAGCGTGGAACAAAGGAGGCGACTATCCTTTATGTTAAACAACGTCTACAGTCCACGCAAACACTTGGAACACAGTTTAAAACACTTGAACAGTAAAAAACACCTTGGAGAGTCCAAAAAATGCCTGATCAGTAAAAAAACGCTTAGAAGAGTCCAAAAAATGCTTGTGCAGCCACGTTTTAGCTTGCCCACACAAAAAACGTGGTAGATGTGATTAAAAATGCCTGGGAAGCAAAAAAATGTGGCAGATGATTAAAAAATGCTTGGGAAGCAAAAAAAATGTGGCAAATGATTAAAAAATGCCTGAACAATAAAAAAAGACCTGGAAGGTCCAAGAAAACACCTGGAACAGTCCAAAAAAGGTCATAGGGACATAATTTTGTTGAGTAGCAACCATGACTGAAGAACTCAAGGATCTTGCAACCACATACAACATGCAAATCCTACAAAAACCAAAGATCTTAAAAAAATTCACTTCCATTTTAATAAATGAGAGGAATCTCTATTTTGGATTTTGATACATCCAACAAAAAAGTAGTTTAAAAAACTTGATTTCTTAAGGTATTTTGAAAAAACCTGCACATGCACAAGAAAAAAAACACAAAAAATCTTTCCGAGAAAGCTTGTTAGAGATATTAGCAAGATAATTTCTAGAAAATAGTGATCAAAGACTTGCATGCAGAGTAAAATAACGAAACTAAGTAAGAATAATCGCAACAACAAAAAAATTAAGTGTACGTTTACCCGATCTCAGCTCTGATACCATGAAAAGAGTTTGTGAGAATTGAATCGGAAATGAGGCACCACGAATTAGTTGCACTCCAATGGAATCGTGAAAGCTCTAGTGATAGCAAGGAAAAAATTGATCAATAATGGAAGAACTTGCTCAATAGAAACAAAGCTTGCATAGAGGAAAGACAACAGAGTGTCTTGGCATACTCATAAATGAATAGAAAAAGGGTACATATAGGGTCCTAAGTAACCCTAGTGCATGACACATATGAAACGCTAAACCTAACCCATGTGAGATGACCCTCCAACATGAGAGGAGGACACATAGGATAACTCACACTAACAAAGGAATGCTTGCATTTCTTACTTATTTATTTTATGAGGGAGGAATAAGAGTATGTGGGAGGTATAAGGGGTACTTGAGGGAGGCATACGAGTATGTAGGGATTTGAGATATGCATTGGAGGCTTTAAGGTGGGCCTCCCCATAGGTCTTGTTCTTTTGGTTTTCATTTTAAGCCTTGTTTTGTTGTTTGGTGTTATTCTTCGTGTGTTGTTGTTTTGAATGTGATTGAAATATTTTGAAAAAAATTGTTAGTAGTGTGGAAGCTTGTTGTTGCCATGTGTTGAAATCATCTCCCATTATGATGTGGTTGGGGCTCAGGGGCCAATGAAGAGGATGACTTCTCCTCTTCATTGGATGTCTTGGTTTGGTGGAGAGCGTTGCCTCTCCCCCCATTTTGTTGTGAATCAAGCAAATCTTGGAGGAGCTATCTTGTGGATTTGTGGAGCTTGGAGTTTTTTTGGATACCTTGTTAAAATTCCTTTGTGTTGTTCCCACTTAGAGTGGAGAAACTTAAGACATTGTATTCTATTATTTTCTTACATTCTTGTATTATTTCCCACCTTGAGTGGAAGAATTTGTAATAATTTCTTGGATAAATATTGCATTCCAATATTTGTATATTGTGCAAGAGAAAGAATCAAAATGCCTATATTGTGTAAAATTTTATTTGGAAGTTGCATTGTGAAAAAGAAAGTTACTTTCATAGTGAAGTTGTAATGTTGTAAATGAGAAAGAAGGAAATATAGAAGTTGTAGATGTTACCAATGTATACATAGTAAATTTGAATGGAAAATGAATTTTTTATAGTTATTTTGAACATACATATGTTGTAGTAAAAACAGGAACAAGAGAACAAATTTGAAGTATGATGTTATTTAGAAATTTCGATTTTCGTATTAAGAAAACACTAATGTACAAGTAGATTTAGATTTCTTTTGCTCATGGAAATAGAAAGAAAACTTTAGTTAAAAAAATGGAATAAATCTAGTAGTTATTATTAGATTGCAAATGCTTTAAATGAGTAATTTTAACTAAGAAATGATCAAATGGAATGAAATATCAAAATTGGAAACCTTAGGTACATAAAATCCTATCCATAATGTGTTTTGGGACATAGTGGCAACTTGCACTTTTTGTAAAAATATCGGATTAAGGTTCTGTTTTTTCTAAAACATGACTGCCGCCTTACGCAGAGCGGCAGTCCCATAACTGCCACTCAGTAGGGCGGTGCTATGTGGTTTGTCACCTAGGATGGGAGGTGGTCCCAAGACCGCCAATATGCTCTGGGTGGTAGTTCTGTCACTCACGAAAGAACTCCGTAGATCCACGCCTGTTTAAAATTTTTAACTGGTTTCTGTAAAAACTTAAAGTTGTAAAAATTTAATCAAAGGTTGCCATCATGCAAACAATGTGTGATTCCATGGATTTGAGAAATAAATTATATAAATGGTTGATCTAAAACTTTTCTTCTCATTTATTCAAGGGGGAATGGTTTGCCCCCAAATTAAAAAACCCAAATACAAAAACTTGAAACAAAACTAGATTGATAAAAGGAATAACCCTCCCAATCCTTAAATGGAAGTTATAACAACAATAAAACTACAACTAAACTAATCTAAACTAGATCTTCTTGTAGAATCCTCCATAGTTCTTCCTCCTTGCTCCCATGTCTTCCTCTTCTCCAACTTGCGTTTTTCAAAAAAACAAATAGACCAAATCAGGAAAATGAACAAAGGAAAGGTTTTAATAAAAACTCATAAGGAAATTTAGGGCTATATGGGAATCCTAGGATCTAGTGGCCAAGATTGACTTGATCTAAGGGTGGAGATTTCACCCTACTTTTGTTAGGTGAGAATGATTTTTGTAAATGTTGTTTTAAAGCTTTAGTATGTGTAAATGGGGAATGGGGCCATTTAATTGCCTTAGGCTTATGAAGTCCTTATTATCCCTTAGTATGTTTTAGTAAATTAATAAAATGACTTTAGACTATTAGGATAATGAAACTAAATTATTTAATCATGAGGTTGGAAAATTTTAGTTTATATTTACAGCAAGAATATTACATCGTGATCCAAACATACCGATTATCAAGGTTCCGTAGAATCCCAATATAGGGTACCTTCTCAAAAATGCTTAGAACTGATTAATGGACCAAGTTTAGATGCATAAATTTGACAATATGTAAAAATATAATGCTTATAGATGAGACTCTTCAGATAAAAACAAGTTCAATGATGTGGGGAACTACATAATTGTTGTACACTAGGGGATTAACATACAGTCTAAATCATCAGACAACTACTTGATACCATGATTTTTGTAACATATGTTATAACTATTGAAAAATGTCAGGTTAAGATGTTTGTGAGTGTAATGTAAATTTTAAAACGTCAATTATAATTATGGGCGTTACATTTGTCCCTGAGTAATTTATTTGAGAACACCTTTCTGTATAATGTGTGTGACTCATATTTAGTCCAATGTTATTTTGTATAATGTCGTCAATGACCATCTTCTAGTACATGTTATAATCCTGATAAAGGATTTCAACGTATTTATATCAATAGGATATGTTCCATGTTACTAAAAACAGGTTAAATGAGATGATTTTTATTTATGGTTGAATTCTGATTCTGAATAATGTGAATCCTTCTCCTTGATCCATCACGAGCCTCTTCTCATCACAATCCTTCTCCCTTGAAAACTTATACTTTTAAAAAAATTCCTTATCCGAGCGTCAAGGTTCTTTTAAAGCCATATAATCATCTCAAATTCATAATGTCTGAGCTGCAAAAATTAACTTCACACCAGTTTATGAGTAAATGGATTCACTTATGAATGTCCACCATCCAACTCTATGCCCTTCAGAACACAAAATATCTAGATCTCATTCACCTCGCTAAGCTATTTGAGTTCCTATATAAAATAGCCTTAGTGGTAGGTAGGGAATCCTCTAAGGAATTGACACATTCCTAATCACATCATTAATCACGTCTCATAGGCCTATCGTGTAAACAATACTTTATCTTAGTGCATATGATTTGTCCATTTGGTCAATTTGGGATCCCATCTTAGGGAATATTTTTACAATAAAATTTTCTTATCACACACTTGTTAGCTATGTTATTCCTTATAAATTCTCTTCCTTGCACTATGTACTATGTTTTCTTCACTCACACTTGTCTATATTTAAATGTACCAAATATCCTCTAGGCATGGTTTTATAGTTAATTTTACCCATTAATTTCATACTCCATATGTTAAATATACAACTATATATGGAATGATTTCCCTTCTAGTAAATATGGATATCTATATCCTTCCACATATGAAAATATATTTGGAATGGATTTATAGTTAATGTACATTTCTCCTAGTCTAGCATTCATCTTCCTTACAATGCTGAGTTATCCTTGAGAATGTTCTTCAGTCAATTCTTCTGATTGACCCCGACTAGACCATCAATTCATCCATACTTTACACTGAATCTGGAAGTGTCTCACATTCTCTTGGAGATTTCACTTAGCTAGCGGACTGCCTCATGCCTAATCTATCAGGTCTTCTCATCATATCTATTGTAAATCCATCCCCGCATAGTTTAATTAGTAAATTATCATTTTAAATACACTGAGAAGAACCTTATTCTCTATGAATTCTAATTTTTAATTGTAGGACACATCTCCACTCCATCTTCCTTGGGAATATTTTCTTGAATACTTAATTTATCCACTTATTGTTTCCTGCAAATCCACACTGTTGGCTTCCACTGAATTTATCTATATCAATCTTTTCCTAGATCTACATAGTTTAATCTTAAAGACATTTTAAAATTGCCTATAAGGAAACCTCTATGTCTCCTTATAGCAAAAATTTCAATCCTAGCGTGCACGTTCCAGCTTCATGCATAATTTCATAAACATGTTCTATTCCTTCCACTATGTGCTCTTGCAATATCCTTCTTAGACCACTCCTCTTCAATTGTCTTTGTGGAAACATTTTCGTCACGTCATATCTGTATAGTTCTAATCGTAAATACATTTTAAAATCTGATAAAAATCTCCTATTCCAAAGTTCAAGCATTAACATCTCTAGCGACTATCATAGCTCCGTCAGTAAAATAGAAACATGATATTTTTATTATCTCCATTGTAGATCAAATCTTCTGGAATTCCCTAAATTAATTAAATGTCTTCTTCTCCCAAATCTACATAGTTTAATCATAAAGACATGTTATCCAATTGATCCCCACGCAACCTTCATTCCAAAGAAAAAATTAAGCTCTAGATCGGCGACTTTAGCCCATATCGAAACAAAAACATCGATATATTTCCTTATTTTCTAGATCAATATTGGTATTCCTCTGAATATGCACTTACGTAACCTGATTTGTACTTTCTCTAGAACTTTGCATAGTCCTGTAATCTTAAAGAAAATCTTAAAACCTGATAAAAGGACTCTTATTTTCAAAGAAAACATTAAGCTCTAGCGGATTCTATCCACATATAAAACAAAAACATTCTTCTGTTTATCCCTATTATTGTCAGATCAATATGCAGGTTTCCCTGAAATCATTAAATGATTTTTCCCATGATCTACATAGTTTAATCTTATTATACATTTCTAAAACTGATAAGAACCTTATTCCAAAGCAAAAATTAAGCCTCTACGACTGCTATCCCATATTAAACAGAAGGTGATGTCTATGTTGGTGCTCAAAATTGTTTTGCAGACCAATGTTGTGCTTCCCTGAAAAATCTATCGATTTCCAGTCTGTGTCACTTTCCAGATCTACATAGTATTAATCTTAAAGTTAATATTTTTGGCCATGATAAGAACCTTATTCCAAAGTTGTAAATCATGCAAGGGTCTGTAATTTGGTTGCCCCTAGCCCTATATAAAACTAGAAACTTAGTTTTATTTATTGTTTTGTGTATCAATTTTGGCTTCCTTAAAATCATTAAATGTTTTTTCCCATATCTGCATAGTTCTAATCTTAAATACATTTTAAGAACTGAATGAATTGAACCTTATCCCTGAAGCAAAATATTAAGCATAGAGCCCTGTTAGCCCATATTAAACAAAAACATGTTCTGTCCTTATTATTTTGCAGATCAATGTTGGCATTCCTTGAAATCATAAAACAATATTTCCCAGATTTTATGGTTTTACGGGTGTTTCAATCCTAGTCAAATATGCAACCTAGCATTGGACTCCAAAAGGAGGTATAATGGGTTCTAATATTTTGATTGGATGCGGATTCTAATATATGTGATTTTGGATTCCAACATTCATGTGGAATCATTGGACTTCCAATATATGTCCATTTTGGATTCTAATATATGTGATTTTGGAGCATAGTAAATTCCAATATTTAACATTGGATTGGAATCCGGGAGGACTACGTAGAGGCTATCTGTTGATTGGCCAATATTTACACAAATTTTCATTAAGTTGGACCAGACTGGCAGAATAAGTCCAAATTTAGTGAAATAAACATTATTACCCTACACTAGGTCTGACCACTATGGGTAGCATCTTGAGATGTAAGTGTGGAGAGACATGACGTGAATTCGATGCACATTCAGGGACTATGAGCCCTTGAGTATGATATTAGATAAGTGGAGTCTCATGACAGATTGAAAAACTTCACTCACTATGCATATTTACTTATAATTTAATATTGCTCATTATATTGTGGATGAACACCACTTTAGGCTCCGAGCTTATGTACATCTTGAGTCACCTCCTCTCTCCTATTTGGGTTTAAGCTATTGAGATAGATCCTTACCGTGATACTGGACTATGTGACGATCCTTGTATATGTGATTCAAGGTATATATATATATGGGACCACCTCATGCTTACGCCATAGTTATACATGGCAGTATTGACAAGTCAGAAAGGCTCGATATCTGAGCCATGTCAGGCAACTTCGATGAGTTTTCCCCTTAAGGATTAAAATCATGGAAATGGCCCGCATAGCCCGATCGTAATTTGATTTTTATATGTTCATATGTTTATTCCCTGGTCAATTGATCTTTTTCATCTGGGCTTTTAAGAACCAACAAAATTTCTTGATTAATGCATTCTTAAATTTTGGGCATTTAATAGTCATTTTGTGATAAGGGAAGAGCGGCCCCATTTGCATTCACATGTTGGACACGTTTAAGGCATTGTATTCCTCTTAGTTTGAGGATTTGAATTTGAAAATTTAAAATTTTTGTTTCCCTTATCCCAAAAGAGAGTAAAATGGAAGATTCTGATGCCACTTTGGTTCCATTCCAATCACTGTTTAGATACCTGCTAGGGTTATAATGTTGTGATGTGTTGGAATAGGCTTGTAAAGCTTCACCATGGAGTGGTAGGATATGTGGCCCTGATTCGTTATAGAGGGGTAAAAAGTCAAGGGAAGTCCATGGGGTTGTGTAGCTTTAAAGATACAAGTTACTATGCCACTTAGGTGGATGGCCTGACTTCAAAGCTAAATATCAATGTTCAACTAGTGAGCCATGAAGTCTGACTTGGCCTCTATTGAATGGAGGACATGTCTGGTAATATGCTGATATTCTCCATTATTTATTGGTCACTTTATGGATTACAGAAAAAAAAAAGAAAGGGGAGAAAATTCATGATATCTAAGTTTGGTAGGTAAACAGGGGTTGACATGTTTGTTGGAGGAAAATGGAGTTGTAAGGGAGTATCTTGCCCATTCATATCTTGAGACTATTTTTAAATTGTCCTAAAAAATTAAGGATTCTCCCTTTGTGACATCTTATCATATGGACATTATTTGGATATCAATTAGAATATCTATATTGTGATCTACCATGAGGATAGGACTTTTAACGCAGGACGTATTCATATTGGACCATATGCCTACCATGAGAACCTGGTAGGACTTCTTGCAAATTTGATTGGATAATAATCTTTAAATGAAGTTCTTGTAGTGAATCATGAAAGAGGGATTCACGAGAACCGATGTCAAAAAGCGATGCACCACAACGAAGTTGCACTCTGATGGTAACGTCAAGCCAACGCAATACACAAGATTCGAAACAATGGAAAGAAGATTGCAAGTAAGAAGAATGGGTCTGCTCATGCTCATAGATCAAAAAATAGGAAGCACAAATAGGGGTGCTGTGTAACCCCCATGCCTAAACATGGAAAGAAACTCAATGACGCCACTGATGCATATGACGTTGAATGACGCATATGACGCCACTAGAAGAGGAGTTACAATTCCAAATAAGGAATGTAACTCCTATGACGCATTGACGTAAATGACAATGTCAGATTCTATGACAGAATCTAACACTTGTCATTTGACTTCCTAAGACCTATGACTCTCGCAAGGTGAGATGACTCACCTAGGTGATGTGGACGATGAATGGATAGTCACACACACCAACACCCCCCCTTCATCGAAGCCGAGGAAGAGGTCAAGGTAAGCCAGAACAGAAAAAGAAGACTCCCCTAGACAACTAAGAAAGATGTGTCAATGGGCCCCGGCAACTAAAGGCCTGATAAGGTGCCCATGTACAAACAACATCTTTCTAGAAAGAAGAAGAGGACAAGAAGGAGGACTATATAGCCCGAAGAAGATGGGCAGCTGCAGCAGACTTCACCCCAAGAAGAGACCGCAAGTGAAGAAACTTCACCTCAGTGAAGGGCTTGGTGAAAATGTCTACAACTTGATCAGCTGTCTGAACATACTGTATGTCGATGATGTTTTCATGTATCAGCTCCCATATGAAGTGTATATGAATCTCAATGTGCTTCGTCTGATGATGCTGAACTGGATTTCTACAAATCGAGATAGTGCTCATGTTGTCACAGTAGATAAGGGTAGGCCACCGAAAGTGGATGCCAAACTCTGTCATAATACCCTATAACCAAACAACTTCTGTGGCAGCGTTAACTGCTCCTCTGTATTCTACTTCTGTCGATGATAAGGCAATGGCATTCTGTTTCTTACTGGACCAACTAACAGGACCTGAACCAAGAGTGAAACTGTAGCCTGAGGTAGACTTCTAGATGATCTAGATCACCGGCCCAATCTGAGTCTGTAAATCCAACCAAGTCAATCTCAGTCCCTCCTTAGTAATGAATACCATCTGTGTGAGTGCCACGAACATAGTGAAGGATCCACTTTGCTGCTTTTAAGTGCAGCTCATGAGGCTCCTGCATAAATCTGGACATGATCCTGATGGCATACGATAGATCTGGCCAAGTGTGAGTAAGGTAGATCAAGCTTTCCACCAACTATCGATAAAGGGTACCGTCAACCAAGGGGGAAGAGCAATCAGAAACCAACTTAATCCCGGAAAGAAAAGGAGTAGGTGAGGACTTATAGTCAGAAATGTGAAACTGAGCAAGCAAATCAAGAGAGTAATTAGGCTACGAGATCATAATTCCTGAGTCAGATTGTGAATTCTGGATCCCAAGAAAGTAATGAAGCAATCCTAAGTCAGACATGGAGAACTTGTTGGCCAAGGAGATCTTCACATAATCAAAGATAGAGGAAGAGCTACTGGTGATCAACAAGTCATCAACATAGAGAACAAGAATAAGCATGGAGTCATCCTGTCGCAGAATATACACATTTGGGTCAGAGTGACACCGAGTGAACCCTGATGCAAGTAAAAAGGAGTCCATCTTGGCATACCAAGCCCGAGGGGCTTGTTTAAGGTCGTAGAGAGACTTCTTTAATTTAAAAATGAGGGATGGATCATGGACATAACCCGGAGGTTGTTCCATATAGTCTCCTCCTCTAGGTCCCCATGAAGGAAGGCACTCTTAAAGTCCATCTAGTGGACTTCCCATCTGTTAGCAGTAGCAATGGCAAGGGTCATTCGAATGGAAGTCATCTTCACAACTGGAGCAAAGGTTTCTAAGTAATCAACCCCAGCTACCTGGGAGAAACCCTTAGCTATAAGTCGCGCTTTATACTTCTTAACTTCTCCATCAACTCCATACTTTGTTTGATATACCCACCTACACTGAACAATTTTTCTTCCTTTCGGAAGAAGGGTAAGATCCCAAGTGTCATTCTTTATGAGTGAGGAATACTCCTCATCCATGGTAGAATCACACTCAAGAATCCTAGAAGATTCGTGGAAAGATAGTGGATCAAAAGCAAAGGTGAAGAAGGAGTGAGGTTCAATGAAGTCTGAGCGAGTACGTCTCTCATCCAAAGGATCTCCAACTAAATCTCCAGCACTCTGTAAATTTTTCCTGGCCCAAAGAGGTCTCGACGGCTCATGCTTTGAGTCAGAAGATTCTTCACTTGAGTGAGAATGGACATAGTCCTCATCATCACTACTATTAGAATCATAAGACTCAGAAGTTTGAGGATCGGGAGGAGCAGGGAGAGGTGGAACTCGCTCAACAACATCATCATCTGAAGAGTCAGAATCTGAATCAGTGGGCAAAAGGACCTTAGTGGAAGTTGAAGTCAAGGATGACTCATCAAACTTCACTCTCCTCTCAATATAAAGCTCATGGGTGGTAGGGTTCAACAATCGATATCCCTTCACGCCATCAAGATACCTGACAAAGATACAAGGTTTGGATTGTGGATCCAATGCCTTGTGTTTCTTTTTGGGAATCCGAGACATAGCCTTGGATCTGAAGACTCGAAAGTGCTCGACATCAGGCTTGTGTCCAAACCAGGCTTCAAAGGGTGTCATCCCTCTTACTTCCTTGTGTGGGACATGATTCTAAATATAACAAGCACAATTCACTGCTTCAACCCAATACTGTGGAGGAAGAGATTGCGAGTGAACCATACAAGTAGCCATCTCCTTTAAAGTTCGGTTCTTTCTTTCTGCAACTCCATTTTGGGAAGGGCTATAAGCAACTGTACGCTGCAAAGAAATCCCCTCAGAAGTGAAAAACTCCTCAAACCTATTGCTCACATACTCGCCTCCATTTTTAGTTTGAAGAACCTTGATAGACTGTTCCGCTTGTTTCTCAGCAAGAGCCTTAAAGTTTTGAAAATGCTCAAAAACTTCAAACTTAAGCTTAAGAAAATATACCCAAGTATAACGTGAAAAGTCATCAATGAAGGTTAGTATATAGACAGCTCTAGTAAAAGAAGGAGACGGAAAAGGGCCAGAAATGTCACTATGAACAAGATATAAGGGACGAGTAGCTCTCCAACATTTTACCTTGTAAAAGCTTTTTTCAGGGTGTTTTCCAAGGGTACAACCCTCACAAAGACCCTTAGAAAACTTAACTCGGGGTAGCCCATTGACCATTTCATTTTGGCTCAATTGTTCAAGGTAACAATAATTTAGATGCCCAAAATGCTCATGCCATAACTTGCTAAACTCATTTGCATGAGTAAGCAAGGCATTGGGCGTCGAATTAGAAGAGAAGTGGGAAAAGGTATACAACTGTGAATGGTGATCTGCCTTTCCCTCAGCTACAGTGCAGTCAGAGTTAAGCTCACGAATAATCACCGAGTTAGGACCAAATTCCACTCACATTCCTTCACCAAGGTGGGTGATTTGGTAAACCGATAGGAGATTGGTAGAGAGATTAGGAACACTCAACACTTGGTTAAATGTTCCACCTTCAATCTCTACTGATCAACTACCAGAAACTGACACATGAGTGTCATCACCCAACGTGATTTGGGACATGCCACATGGTTCAATGCTAGAGAATCCAACCTCTGAAGAATCCATGTGGTGCAAGGCACTGGAATCAATAATCCAAGTTGATGATGGAGCTGATCTACCTACGAGGGCCTTACCTTTCTTCTTTTCATTTTTAGTCTCTTTTGCATTAGAAGACTCGCCTTTCCAAGAATTTTGTTTAATGGATTCATGAACACTTATTTTATTCTTCTCAAGTAAATGAGTTAAGTGATCAATTTGTTTCTGAAAAACAATGTTTCTCATCATGGAAAGAATTTCTTATAATAGGGGAGCATTTATACTTTTCCTTTTTCACTTTAGGGTCAAAAGTCGAAGTATTAGTGATGGGGCTTAGCTGGGGGTTGGTTGGTCTTGATTTCTTTCTTAGATTGGTCCTTAGTTTCTTTGTTCTTTTCCTTTTTCTTGCCCTTATTCACCACAAGGGCATGTGACTTAGATTTTAGAGTCCCCATTTGAATGAGTATTGTCTTATTCTCGAATGAGTTGGGACGAAAAAAATATCAAAGGAGGGCATAGTCCAAGTACTACCCAAGGCGGTTTTCATGGCGTGGAAAGTTGAAATGAAGACAGAGTATTGAGGACCTAACTTAGAAAGAATTGACAAGATCAATTAAGAGTCTTTCTTATCCACTTTACATTCCTTTAGAAGCATTCTAGTACGTAGACAAAATTTGAGAAGAAGGCTTGTAGGTTTTTAAAGTCACTAGGATTTAACCCTAGTAGTTCGTTCTCCAACTCATGCGCTCTCATGTCATCTTGTTTCCCAAACATATGATCGAGCATTTTCCACTCTTGATGGGGTGTTGAGGAAGTTTCGATGTGGAAGAGAAAGTCAGGAGAGACAGACATACAAATAAGACCTAAGGCTTCATCACAATGGTTGAACCATTTAGATTTTTTTGGGTTCATCATTAGGGTTCAGTCTCTAACCGCCACGGTAACTCAATACAACCCTTTACTTCGCAGAACCAATATAATTTTATATTTCCATTCGAAGAAATTAAAAGGTGAGAGCGCTGTTACTTTAGAGATATCCATAATGAAGAGATAGAACCAAGGAATGTAGAAGGAAGGAGAGAGAAAGGAAACCACCACCCTAGAACAAAATTACACACCCCCCAAGTTTGGTGCACTTTATAATTAAGTGCGTTGATTACAACCAGATGTGACTGTGTGCCATGAGAACCAGTCTGTCACTCACTTTGCAATCAACGGAATAACATGCAAAGCTGGAGACAACAATCAAGGTTCATTGGGCGCAGCAGATCGTCACTGTAAGAAAAACACAAGAATGAGAGAAACAAGAGGGGAAGAAGGGGATTTTTAAGAAACATCATCTCACATCACACAAAATAATACCTTTTTTCGTAAGACTGTGGTGGATGCGCTCACAATTCCACAAAAAATGGAAGAGAACAAAGCTCAAGATGATCTGAAAATGAGCTTTCACAAGTAATACAGTGACAGCCCCTAGAATGTAGCACTTTATAAAATTAGTGAATTTATAAAACTAATGATCCCATCATCTAGACTTTGCAAAAAAACATGCAACTTTGACTAAAAAAGAGCTCAGATCCGAGAAACAAGTCAAAAGTTATAGTAAAAAATAATTCCCACAACTGATGAGAAAAAAGCCAATAAGCCTGCAAATACGGATTTCAAAAGGTGCCCTAAATGCATGCAAAAGGTGTCATATGTATGGCCGTTGGAAATGGAATGGAATTTTAAATAGGGTTTGTTTATATTATGAGGGGGGATTAACGTATCCTGTCAATCTTGGACCTCACCCTCCATCTTCGACACTCGAAGGAAGGTAATAATCCAACAAGCAAAATATACCCAAAAAAAAATTATAGTGCTAATGAAATGTAATGTTTTTTTTTTACCTTAAAAATTTTAAAAGGTAATGAAACAATACATTTTAAATAGAAGAGTGATAAAGTAAAAACGTATACAAACATGTTTTTTTTTAAAAGTGAATAAAAAAGAATGTATTTTTAGAAAGATATTACCTGGCAGGCAGATTGAGAACTGTCCACATGTGCTGGGAAAACACCCAGAATAGGCCAAAAAATGCCTAAATGTAGAGAAAAATGCCAAGTTTGTAGTTGTGAGATGTTACAGGCATGATTAGGGGAAAAAATTCCTTGAATAACCCAAAAATAACACTTGCCAAAGGAGAAAACGCAGCCAGGGTAGAGAAAAACACCTGGAACAGGTTTGAACGGCTGGAATAGAGGAGTAGACATCCAGCGATCCCGAGTTCGTTTCTTTACGACAGGCACGAGCAACAGTTTGGAACATTTGAAAATGCTCATAAAAGAGGAGGCAATGCAGCTATGCTAAAATAAACACCTGAACAGTCCAAACAAATGCTGGACTAGTCCAGAAACGCCGAGAAGAGTGCAAAAACGTGAGTAGGTTTTGCAACATGACTTTCCAGAGACTAGGAGTCAACTTGAGTAGGTTTGCAACAACGTGAGAGATCTAGGAAAAAATGTGAGTATTTTTACAAAAAACGTGAGATAGTAGGCAAAAACGTGAGATGTTTTGATTAGGCTTGCAAAAACGTTTTGAGACCATGCAAAGGTAACATCGAGATGCAACAAGGAACCACGATGAGGAGCCAAAATCTCAGAATATTCTGAGTGTACACTAGTGCAGAAGCAAAACAATGAGCTCAACTAGTAATCATAGGTCCAAGCCAAAAAATGAGTTTTTCTTTTACCATGCAGGATGCTGAATCTGAACACAACCAACAAGTAAACACACGAACAACCCATAAAAAATAGCCACAAAGATCTAGAAATATGCAATTACGAACTCAGTTGATAATGCAAACCAACCAAATACCTCAAACTTGTAACTGTTGAAACCTCAATATGAGGTGAGCAATAATTCCAAAATGATAATCGAAAAAAAAACTTGCACATGAGGAAATGAGAAGAAACCAGAAGTAATAAACAACTAAGAAATGAAGAGTGCATGTTTACCGAAACCAGCTCTAATACCATGAAAGAGGGATTCATGAGAACCGATGTCGAAAAGTGATGCACCACAACGAAGTTTCACTCTGATGGTAACGTCAATCCAACATAATACACAAGATTCGAATCAATGGAAAGAAAATTACAAGTAAGAATAATGGGTGTGCTCATTCTCATAGATTGAAAAATAGGAAGTAAAAATAGGGGTGCTATATAATCCCCATGCCTAAACATGGAAAGAAACCTCAATGATGCCACTGCTGCATATGATGTTGACTGACGCATATGACCCCACTAGAAGAGGAGTTACAATTTCAAATAAGGAATGTAACTGTTATGACAAAATTCACCCAAATGACAAATGTCAGATTCTATGATAACATCTGACACTTGTCAAATTGACTTCCTAAGTCCTATGACTCTCGCAAGGTGAGATTGATTCAAGGCACAAAATCATGTTTTTGATGACTGGCCCCTAACAGCTTCTCTCAATAGAACTCTCCCATCCAAGAAAAAAATCCAACGAGTTAGAAGGAAGAGGATCTGTTGTAAATGCTAAAAATATGGTTGCAGGATTGTTTCGTAAAGCATTTCGGGTCTGGAAATTAGTGATCAGAGTGCGTACCAGGTTGGGGTAAATACCAAGAGGAAAATTCGTCGTAAGCCAAGTCTTGGGAACAATCCATGGGAGAAATTAGGTCATCTCTTTTTGTATTAAGACATTATTGTGTCCCAGGCAGTTATAAGTGGGACATCCATTGAAACGCGCGGAGACTATTCGAAAAGGTTTGAAACGGCCAATAGGAAATAAAAAAATAGTCAGAGTTTTCTGTTTAGCATGGTCTTGGGACAACCAAGACAAAAGTACGTGTGGGGCATTTTATCGGTCTGAATGTATACCGAAGGACGGTCTATTGCGGGTTTCTAGTTCGGAGATTTTCGTCTCAGGACAGCTGGGACAATCACAGTACGCGCGGGATCCTTGCGAAAAGGTGAAAAGGCATCTGCAAAAGGGATTTCTCAGGAGAGCTTTCAAATTGCCCGATTGTAGAAGAATTCATTTAGGAAATCTGGGACAAAAGTATCATGCGGGATGACGAATCGGCCGAATTGTTTGAAATAGCTTTGGGTGTAAAGAAGGAAAGATAAACGTTTAGACCCATTGATGACTTCAAACGGCCATAACTTTTGACTCCGAGCTTCGATCCTTCATGATAGAATCTCAAAGACTTTCTGGAACGAGCACGACGTCCTCTATGCCACAATTAAAGTAGATTTATTATTTTTGAATGAGGGTATATATATTTAAATATTCTATGAAGCATATTGCTGGTCTGACCTTCTAGTCAGTTAATGCTCATTCCCGATCAAATGAATCTAGAAAACGCCTGCCAGACCTAAAATAGCTGCCCGCACTCAAAAGGCAATAACTTTTGCATTTCTCAATGACCAATCACTACAAAATTGGTACCGTTGGAATTTTGGCATGTGTGTAGTACCGACATAAAGACAATAAGAAATCACCTATATTTGATCGAGGTAATCAGTGGTCTCAGATGTATTTAGTAAAACGTGGCCGGGTTCATGAACAGTGTTTCCATGATCTGGTAGTTGGGAACTTGTGCAGATTCAAGAGGCTGGTGTGTCGACCATATCTTTCCCACGGTCTGTGGCTATGCACCTTAGGCAAAGTATGGGGATCCTATATCTCCTTTCATAGTAATAGAGGTTAAAAAATCAGGTTCTTACTACCATGGTTGAATGGCACAACTTACAAGTGGTTAGAAGTACAGATTTCAGGATTTCCATTTGTCCCCTGTGCTACTCTCTCTTCTCATTTCTTGAGTTCCAACAAGTCAGAGTAGATTGGGCTTCCCCATTGCTACAAGGAGGAGGTACATGATTTGTAGCAAAGCTCTACCTCTGATTGTCTTATTTGAAGCCAATGATGCTGCAAGCCCTTGTAAAGTGAGACTAAATTTGCATGGTGATCAACAGGCTCTCTTCATCACTTTCTAATCTTGATTGAACTGTGCATATCAAGAAGCAATAAAATATGCAGTTATGTGGATGTAGTCCTTCCCCTGCATGGTTTTTCTTGATCAGTCTTCTTGAATCATGCTTTCTCCAGTTACTCCTCTATGTACACATAATATTGTCCTTGGTGCTATTATTAGTGTTCTCTGCAGGGAATCCATCCCTATCATTGTGTATGTTAGAAATATTGTTGCAAATGCATTATCCTTCTAGATTATGAGAGAACTGTCATCACCCCTTTCTAGTGTGCACTATTGCATATACTATATCTCACACATTTTAAGACTACTCTCACACCCTCCTTAGATCTGGTTTATCACTACTGTAGTGTAGGCATTTCTGTGAATTTATGCATTCTTTCACATCCCTGGTCCCTTAGCATAATATTTAAATTAGAATAGTTGGTAATATCCCCTGTATTAGAGTAGATTGTGGCAGGTAGTTTAGTGTTGCAAGAACCATCTTTCTCTGGAGGGTCTATCTCAATAGCAAGTCCCACAACTTGGAGAACATGGTATCCTTACTAGTTATCCAATCACATTGTGAGATCTAGTATGTGCATCTTGTATAAACATAGGGGTGCTCCTGATTTGGTGATAACAATAACCTTCTTATGACGCCATTTGACACAATGATGACAATGTCACCTATTCGATGACAGAATCTGACACTTGTCATTTCCCACTTCCCTAAAACATACGACTCTCGTTATTGATTTTGATACTGTCGATTATACTTATGGATATTATTGTAACTTTTTTTATTTAACATGATGCTAGATGTTAGAGATACTGGACTGTTGTTGATTTCGATTTATATATGATGTGTTTGGATCATTAGAGACAATGTGGTATTGATGATGATATGTTATTGACATGGTTATATATATTTCTGACATGCGATATGTTCGTCACACTGAGTAGGCCTTAATAATTGAACTAATGTTGTGATCATTTTGACATGGATGAAATGTAGAATAGAGATGTTGTTAGAAATTGTAAATGATATCGTAATTGCCTAGATGATGATTTGATGCATATATAGATGATTGTGGATTTATATTACTCATTTTATTTTAGATGTTTTAATGTGGCTGCGAGGCTAAAAGAGGTGCTATGTGTTTTTCAGGTAACGATATTCACAACAAACATCAGGGAGATTGGAGACCAACCACATTGGAATTCTAGGTGAATTCAACAAGGGTCACCATGGCAACATGTATTTGTGTGTGTGTTTGAATTATTGTTAGGAAGAAATTGTGACCAAAGGGTTATGTGTTGTCTTCTATTTAGCTTTCCTTTAATTGATGTTAGTATGTGATTTTAGTGATGTAATTCATTGTAGTAATTATTTGGAATTTGGTGTATGTATCTTCCCCTTTTATTATTAATGGGTTGTAGTGTCTTAATTAAAGCTAATGTAATTTTTTTCCTAAACTAATTATAGATGTGACCAAAAGAAGTTCATTTATTAGACTATATTTCTCTTGGATTTTATGGTGTATGTTGAGTGTTTGGGATCTTAAGTGTTGTACACTCTACCCCTTCATGGAAATTCGAATTTGGCCTTAAGGGCCAATTTTGGAAACTTGTGGGACAAGTCAAACTTTTTCCACACCTCTTAAATTGTTATGCCAACCCTACCTATGGGTTGGGGGGTCAAAAATAGACCCCATTAAGTGTTTTGGGAAGATAAAAAGGTAAAATGTTTATTGCACTTTATTTTCTTATAATTAATTTTGTCCTTAGGGGGTGTGGGCTTGGCTTGTGTGTGTAAGTAACTTGTCATTCCTCTCACCCAGCAATTTATGGTGCATTGGGGTTGAGGTTTGACTTGTGAGGTGGAGTTGAGGATGAGTGATGTGGCATCCTATATGGAGCCACTTCACCCTCCCTCATTTTTCTATTTATTGAAGTTCTTTTGCTTGTTTGGGGGTTACTTCATTATTTTGTGTTCTTGCATTTTGGGGAGTTAAAGGATTTTGGAGAGCTTGTGGTATTTTTTGGAGCTTGTGGGTGATTGCTTTGGTTTGAAGGAGCTTGGTGATTGACTCTTGGAACAAGCTCTACTATGGAAAGGTAGGAGCTTTACTCTTTCTTATTTTTTCCTTTATTTGTATATGTGTGCTTATTATTTTGAGTGTTTTGGAATGCTTGTTAGGTGCTTGGGTAGATTTCCTAAGTGTGGTGTAGGAGGGGACTGTGGGGAGAATTCATGTATGGAGGCATACGATTTATTTCTTGTTTTAAAGGGAGTTTGGGTTGGGTGCCCCACCTTGAACAAGTAATGCTTGCATTTCTTACTTGTTTTTGCATGAGGGAGGCATAAGAGAATGAGGGGGGCATAAGAGTATGTGGGAGGCATAAGAGGTACTTGAGGGAGGCATAAGAGTATGTAGGGGATGTGAGATATGCATTGGATATTTTTTTTAAGGTGGGAACCCATTTCCCATTGGGAGGCATAAGTGGCCTCCCCATAGATTCTTGCTCTTTTGGCTTTCATTTTTAAGCCTTGTTTTTTTTGTTTTTTTTCCTTCTTGTGTAGGAGTTGAGTTGAATGTGCATTTGGAATGGTTGTATAATATTGGGTGTTGTGTTTTGGAATCTTGTTGTTACCATGTGTTGGAATCACCTCTCATTGTAATGTGGTTGGGGCTCGGAGGCCAATGAGGAATATGGCTTCTCCTCCTCATTAGATATCTTGGTTGGGTGGAGAGTGTTGCCTCTCCCCCCATTTTTTTGTGGATCAAGCAAATCATGAAGGAGCTCTCTTGTTGGTGTTGTGAAGCTTGGAGCTTATGTTGGAGTCCCTAAGAAATTCCTTCTTGTGAGAAGCCATTTTGTTTTCCCACTCAAGGTGGAAGATTGTAATATTGCATTTTGTTTTTAAGGAATTGTTGGATTATAAGTGGTAATATTATTTGAAGAAGTTCATTGAAGAGTTGTAAAATTCTTAGATTGTAGTATGGGAAGAAAAGAATCAAAATGGAAATCTTGTATAAAAAAGTTTAGTTGGAAGTTGTATTGCGAGAAAAAGAGTTTACTTTCATTATGAAGTTTATCATTGTAAATGAGAAAGAAGAAATATAGAAATTGTAAGATGTAAAAATGTGTATATAGTAAATTTGAATGAATAAAAAAGTTGATTTTAGATAATTTGAATATATAAGTTGTAGTGAAAAATGGAAGAAGGCAAAAAATTTGAATTGTATGGTTATTTTGATATGTTGCTTTTGTAGGAAGAAAATAACAATGTAGAAGTAGATGTAAATCCTTTATTTATACTCTTGGAATTCAAAGAAAAATTAGTTGAACAAAATGGAATAGATCTTGTAGTTGTTATTACTTCTATTGGATTAAAAAAATGCTTTAAATGAGTAATTTTAACTAAGAAATGAACAAATGGAACTAAACCTTAGAACTGGAAACCTTAGGTGCATAAAAATCAAGTGCAGAATGTATTTTAGAACATTGTAGTAACTTTTGTTTTTGCGAAAATCTCATATTTAAGGTTCTATTTTTAAGAAATAGGATTTCCGCCCTGTGCAGAGCGGCGATCTCGTAACCGCCACTCAGGAAAGGTGGTGGTCTTAGAACCACCGCTCTGGGCAGCAGTTCTGTCACTCATGGAAGAACTTCTCGGATTCGTGCCTGCGTAAATTGTTAACTGGTATATACTAAATTTTAAGCTCTAAATTTAACTAAGAAACTACCAGAAATCACATAATGCTCACATCTTATTGTATAAAAATAACTAAACCTACAAATGGTAATTAAACATATCTCTTTTTCATTTATATTAATGGGGGTAGGATTTGCCCCAAATAGAGAACCCCAAATAAAAATGGCTTTGAAACAAACCAGATTGGTGAAAGAAACCCCCCCAATCCTTGAATGAAATTAATAACAACAATAAAACTATAATCTAAACTAATCTAAGCTTGATCTCCTTGTAGACTCCTCCATAGTTCTTCCTGTCTTGCTCCCATGGATCCCTTCTCTCCAACCTGTAATTTTAACAAAAGAGAATAGACCAAATGAGGAGAATAGGGTAAGAAGAATTTTTAATAAGAATGCTTAAGGATTTTTTAGAGTTAGTTTGGAACCCTAGAATCTAGTGGTCAAGATTGGTTTGATCTAAGGGTGGAGGATCAACCCTACATTTGTTTGGTAGGAATGACTTTTACTAAATGTTTTAAATAAACTTAATAGTATGTGTAGAAGGGTGAATGGGGCCTTTTAATTTCCTTAGGGTGTAAAGTCATTGTTAGTTCTTAGTTTTCCTTAGGAAATTAATGGGAAGAACTTTGAAACCAATAGGATCATGAATTTAAAATAACTAAGTAGTGTGGTTAACCTTTCGGGTTTGAATATTATTAAAGGGGAGGAAACCACTTAACCAAGTAATGTAAATTAGGGCACCTCACTTAATGATTTTAATTAATTGACTATAGAACTAAATTAAGAACTTTTAATTATTCAAGTTAGACCTGGTTCATCCCTTGTAAAGCAAAGAGTGTTGGTGAAAATTAATTTAATGAGCACTAGGGGTTAACACCCTAGTAACCTCTTAACTTAAACAAAAAATAAATTAGTCTCAATTTTCGAGTTAAGTGTTAGGTTTTAATGTGTTCCTAAAATGTCATTTTATCAAGCGTTACACTTGTTATCAGAGCGAGGTTCAAAGCTTGGACCCCTAGGCACACTAGAAAACACGAGACATGAAATTTTAACCTAGTACAAATTTTTTTCTTTTAAACCTAGAAAACCACATTGTTTGATAATTGTATATTGTAGATAACCTAGAAAAATGGAATAGAACCTAGTATGATGAACTAACTCTCACCTTGGTCTGTGCAGGAGGTGTGGATCAAATGAGGGGTCCTCTCACATAGAACTAGCTATACCACCTCCAGAGCAGGCTGTAGTGGCCATTCTACCTCATATTTTACAGATGCTTTCACGATGTTAATGATTTTATACATGGAGGGTCCTTAGGAGGTCAAATTTCTAGACATGAAATAGAGCCATCAGTGGAGGCTCATGCATCCCCTCGACACAATGAGGGGTATAGGGTAGAGAACTTCCGCGTGGAGTCGACTAGGGAAGAGTCACCACAGATAGAGCATGGAGACAATATTTTAGGACATAAGGACAAATCTCGGAGCCCTAGACAAAGGGAGGAGCATGCAGAGAGACCTAGGGGTCATTAGACATCAGTTGTACACCATATTAGGGAGATCTTGAAGCTACGATCATATCACTATTTTGGAGATACAGGTTGGTTTCAAGTAGATCCCTGGTTGGTGAGCTTGAATGGATGTTTCAAGCTCTGCCCTTATACTAGCAACATGAAAGCTTGTGTTGTGATCCATATTCTGCGGGATGGAGTAGAATTTTAGTGGAGGATCAAGGAGTAGAAGCTCCATGTTGACTCGAAGATAGCTACCTAGGAGCTATTTGAGGAGCATTTCAGGAGTAGGTATTTACCCAGGAGGTTTATTTAGAAACAGATAGATGAGTTTCATGACCTTCGTCAAGCATCTATGACTGTAGCTAAGTATGAGAGTCAATTTCTTGACCTACTCTAGTATGTTGACTATATGTAAGACGAGAAGATATGGATTCATAGGTTCATCAAGGGCTTGAACTTGGATTTTGGTGGTGTGGTGCGCATTCACTATCCACAGACATTAGCAGAGGCTGTGGAGAAGGCATATATTACATAGAAGACATGGGGGAAGACGTAACAAGATAGAGACAAAGTTCATAGCTACATCTAACAGATGTAGGATGGTATATCGAGGGGGTAAATTCCTCCTCCTCGTGGTGGAAAGAGTTCAGAACATTCTTCTTTCAAGCCACCATATCAACCACTTAAGTAGCACCAAAAAAAAACCTGACCACCTTACAGACCTCCTCAGATATTTGATGCATAGAGGGGGCAGAGTATGGGGCCTCCTCCTAGGGTCTAATAAGGACACAGGGTGCACCGAGAGCTCAGTCAGTAAGAGCTTGTCAGCAGAGATCTCCACCTCATTGGAGAGGACCGGGAATATGTTATGGTTGTGGCAGATGTATGTTGTTATGGTTAGTGAAAGATTTGAGGATGAGTCCAATGGACCCTCCCTTGATGATCATCATATTTTGAGAGATTTTTCTGATGTTTTTATAGGGGAGCTACTAGGGTTACCTCCCTCACATGAGATAGATTTTCACATAGATTTGGTTCCGGGCACAGAGGCTATCTCACGAGCACCTTATTAGATGACTACCCGTGAGCTATGTGAACTCAATTTATAGCTTGAGGGCCTTCTGGAGAAAGGCCTAATCCATCCTAGTGTATCCCATTGGGGTGCACCAGTGATTTTCGTGAAGAAGAAGGATGGATATTTGTGATTATGTATTAATTACTGCCAACTGAACAAAGTAATGATCAAGAATCGTTATCCCCTTCCATGCATTGATGATTTATTTGATCAGATGAAGGGGGTTACAATATTATCCAAAATAGACCTTAAGTTAGGATATCATCATCTAAGGATCAAGAAGGAATATATTCATAAGACTACCTTCCATATGAGATATGGCCACTATAAGTTCACAGTGATACCTTTTGGTCTGACGATCCCCCCGCATTATTCATGAGCTTGATGAATGGGGTATTCAGGACATTTTTGGATCGCTTCATGCTCATCTTCCTTGATGACATTTTTATTTACTCACGTACATGTGAGGAGCATGAGGAGCACCTTCTCTAGGTTCTTCAGTGTCTTCATGAGCACCATCTTTATGAGAACCTCGAGAAGTGTGTGTTGTTTCAGAAAGAGGTGTAGTAATTTGGCCACATCATTTCTAGGGAAGGTATCGCAGTCGATCCTTCCAAGATTCGAGCTATTATGGATTGGCCTACACCCACTAGTGTGACCGAGGTACGCAAATTCATGGGTTTGGTAGGATATTATAGGAGATTTGTTTAGGACTTTTCACAGATCGTGCACCTAATCACTTCCCTTCAATGGAAAGGGAAGAATTTTTTATGGTTAGACAGATGTGAGTAGGCTTTTAGGACATTGAAGGAATGCCTCACGAGAGCACCTATTGTTGCAGTACCAGATCCTCAGGGTGAGTTCTATGTTTGCACAGATGCTTCTTTGGCAAGACTTGGGGGTGTTTTGATGTAGGAGGGAACAATAGTTACTTTTGAGTCTCGCAAACTCAAGGATTATGAGCTCAATTATATGACTCATGATCTTGAGCTTACAGTAGTTCTACACACCTTGGTATGATGGAGACACTTCCTTCTTAGCCATAGCCAGAGATTTACACTTAGGACTGATGACTTGAGTCTTCGCCACCTCTTCATGTAGCCCAATCTCAACTCTCGTTAGCGGCATTGGATGGCGTTTCTTTGTGAGTATGACATGGAGATAGATCATGTGAAAGGAAAAGAGAACATGGTTGTAAACGCCCTAAGATGGAGACATGTTGCTATGGATACTTCAGTGGGAATAGAGTTGCGGAGTAGGATTTTGCAGCAACTTCCATATGATAGTTTCTACCTTGCAGTCGGAGTAGATATTGAGTCTCAGAGACACCTTGAGGGGAGGTTTGATGGATTTTCATTAGAGGCAGATGGTCTTCTTAGACATAGAGGTCAGATATATGTTCTAAGATATGGAGGCTTGAGATAGGACATTTTGACAGAGGCCCATCATGCACCTTATTCAGCCCATCCCAAGGTGAAGAAGATGCACACCACTTTGAGATAGTTATACCATTGGGGAGGACTTCAGAGAGACATGGCTCAGTTTATGTCATGCTATTTAGTGTGTCAGAGGGTAAAGTTTGAGCATCAACATCCAGCTGGCCTCCTCTTTCCTCACGCTATACCGAAGTGGAAATGGGACCCCATTTCCATGGAATTCATTGTTTGGTTACTGATGTTGAGATACCGCCACGACGCCATTATGGTCACAGTGGATAAATTGACAAAAGTGGCTCGTTTTTCTCTGGTGAGGACCACCTACACAACTAGTACAGTGGCATGGGTATATCTTGATGAGATTTTCAGATTACACAGAATTCCATAGAAGATCATTTGTGACCACGATCCTTTGTAAACTTCCCACTTCTGGACCACTGTGTAGTATGCTCTCGGGACAAGGATCAATTTCATCACAACCTATCACCCTGAGATAAATGGGTAGACTAATAGAGTGAATAAGATCTTAGAGGACATGCTTAGGATGTACGTTATGGATCATCAATCGATAAGGAAGGAGTATTTGTACTTGGTGGAGATTTCCTACAATAATAGTTTCCAGAGTTTGATAGGCATGGCTCCTTTTCAGGAATTATATGGCAGGAAGTGCAAGACACCTCTGAGTTGGGACAGGTTAGAGGACAAGGTTTCTCTTGGGCTAGCCTTATTACAGGACATGGAACAATAGGTGGTTATTATCAGGAAGAGATTACAAGAGGTGCAAGATAAGCAGAAGAACTATGTGGACTAGCATAGGAAATCCCATAGTTTTGAGGTGGGCAAGAAGGTGTTTCTTTGTGTCAGACCACATAACAACCCTATCCATTACGGAAAAACTTCTAAGCTTACTCCTAGGTTTGTGGGTCCCTGTGAGATCTTAGAGTGCATCGGTCCCTTAGCCTATTGTCTAGTGTTTCCACCTAGTGTGTCTCACATCCATGATGTGTTTCATGTTTTTGTGCTTAGGAGGTATATTTTTGATCCATCTCATGTATTATATTGGACCTCATTACAGGTGTAGGATCAGGGGCCGGTGATGGTGTAGCCCATCCGCATTATAGAGCCCATGACCTTGGGCCTTCGAGGTAGAGAGATTGACCAGGTTCGGGTCCAGTGGGACATGTATGACGAGACTATTGCTACATGAGAGGATGCTTCATTGCTACGATTTTAGTTTCCACACCTATTCCAGTGACTTCCAGGAGTAAGTTGAGTCTAAGGGGAGGGGTATGTAGTTCCCACTTCCCTTTGACACCTTTTTGTTATTGATTTCAATACTATCGATTATACTTATGGATATTATTATATATTTTTTGATTTATCATGATGCTAGATGTTAGAATTACTAGACTGTTGTTAGAGATATTAAATACACATTCACCATTTTAGGATCCTTTCTCTAGACACCCATGCTAATCTCTAGCTCTTGGTTAAACTAGATTTAATTTAATCTAACCCTTAAATGGTGACATATTCCTTTGTTATTTATCCTTGTTTTCCTTCTTATCTCTCCTCGTTTGAATCTTCTTATGAGAGGGTTGGTTCCATATAAATAATTTAATACCTTTTCACTCAAAATCAAATTTAAAATCTATATCAATAACTACTATGAGCTACCCTTGCATTATCTTCATTTCTTTGTTTTGCCACATCATCCTATTCTTTGGGCTTGAATTATTGTTAAGTCTATTTCAACCTCCCTGATCAGACACATTTTACATATTTTAATGTTTTTTCCATCTATCGCCTTGACACACTCGTTTCTTATATTATCCTGCACCATACCTCTTCATAGGATTTTTTTTTCGCTCAAAGCTTTCACATACAACTTTACCTTATTCCATACGCTATCCTTAGGTTTTTGGGATTTTTCAAAAGCTATCCTTGCACCATTTGTAATCCTTCATCTCCAAATAGTGATTGACATTAAAAATTCATGACTTGATACTACATGAATATGGAATGTCCCATTTATTAACATAGAAAATAAAAAATATGGTGTTTATACAATATTTATAACAACAAAATAAAAATAAGGTATTTGTCATATATTAATAAAGACATAGGGAAAACTCCCTTAATTATTTGAACATTCACTTCTAAAAAATTTTTGTACTTCTCAGTACTTCCATTCAAAAGGAAGGTTGTACATGAGTGTAAAAACCAATGTAAATAGAGTCAAATGTAATTGCATCTATCTTGGTAATAAAAACCAATGAAAATTATTTTTCATGTCAAATATTTTTTTTGGTTCAAATTTGTTTCTGGAAACCACTTGTTCAAACCCTAGCACTAATCTGCAATGGGAAATTAGAGATAGGACAAGAGCATTGACAATTACAGATTCTAGACTTAGAAATGGTGGAAGATCCAGGCATGGAGGATGGAAATTCCTTGTTCGTGCTTAGATAGGGGTTAAACAGTTTAAGAAAGGAGACACTACTAATGGAGGAAAGATCAGGAGGAATAATGCATGCAATGGCCATAAAAGCAACAAATTTGGTCTACATGAGCTTAATGGTGGTGGGCGAAAGGGAGGTAACCCTTGTATAAACAATAACCCAATGGCAGACTCTAACATAGTGGAAAATCTGAGGGCAGGAAGAGGCAGAGCACCCAGATTTTCTAGGGAAAAGGATTATTTAAAGAAGCATTCATGGGATCTGCTGCTCCTAAATCTGGATTCGAAGTTAATATGGGCTCTTACAAACCAATGATATTTTCTCAGGAAATCCCTTTGGTTACTTTTGATGAAGCGGTAATTAAAATAAAAGAATATTTCCTGAAAAATGATCTGATCTTCCACTTCACTAGCCTCCTACAAAGCCTTCCTGCCTTACAGAAATGGATTTCAGAACATTGGAAACCCTTCTTAGCTGGTAAGATTGATATTTATCCTTAAAATAGGTATCTTTGTGTTTTTTTGTGAATATTTTCTTAATAGAAATTGGGTTTTTAGTCACATATGGGATTTCCAATGTCACCAACTTATCATGAAACTGTGGTTTCTGTCCTTTAACCCTTTTATGGAGACATTCTTGGTAAAACCCATTTGGATAAGATTACCTCATTTAACTTTACAGTTTTGGGGAGAAGTTATATTAAAGACCATTGGGAATTCTATAGGAAAAGCTATCGCCATGAAAAATCAAATGGAACTTTATCATCACACTACCTATGCTTGTATTCTGGTAGAAATGGATACTTCAAAGAACCTTCCTACTTCTATCGATTTTAAAATTAAGGAAATTTTTTGGATCCAATCCCTAGACTATAAAGGAATTATTTTTTAATGCATGAATTGCTTCTCTCTAGATCACATAGTCTTAGATTGTATCGTTAAGAAGATATTTATCACTAGAGGTAATTAGTGGAAATATTTCCAAAGTAAACACCTTGTAATTTATGTTGATTGAAATCAAGAACCAGATGAAGAATCTCCTCATACTTTGAAATCAGTTGAAGAAACTCTTCTAACTCCACCCCTTGATGGATTGGAGCAGAAAGGTTAGCTACCCAAAACTGATGATACTAACATAAAAAATATGCAAAATGCACACATAGTCTCACATTTTCAGGGGCATTCTCCCACCATCAATCTAAAGGAGGCTGTTTTGATTAACTCGAAGGATGGTAATAAGGAATGGACTGAAGTGAGGAGGAAAAAAAGACAAATACTAAGATCAACACCTCTGATTCTAAGGACAGGAACTAATTTCCATTTCGTTTTTACTCTTATATTTTATCTGGGTGTTAAGACCCTTTTTTGTTTTCATGGAGTTATTTTTTCCATATTTGATCTTCTAGACTTGTTTTCTTGTGTTATGGTTGTAATCAGGCTATGTTCAGGCTACTTTGTGGCCACATTCTTGCCATTTTACTACTAGTGTTTTTGTTGTTCTTATTTTCTAGATTGGTTACCCCTTCTTGGTGCTTATTTTCTATCTTAGGTTGGATCCCCTTTGTTTTCTTGTGCTCCCTTGGTTGTATCTAGGTTTTTTAGATCTCTTTGTACTTGGGGTATAGTCCCTATTTTAAAACCATTTAGCAATAAAAAAAAGTCAAACACAATCTAGAGTTATCATAAAATAATAGTCCTAAGAGAATAAAAATAAGCTTTTGTAACATCGTACCTTCTTATGAAAAAATGTATCGAAGGCTTTGGAATAGGGTATGTACATCAATCAAATAATAATGGGTAGAGGAGAGTTGTAAGATGTTGTAGTTGTAACTTTCCTGATAGACATGCATGGAAAATGTGTAACCATGAATAAGGAAAGTGCACAGTTAGACAAAATTCCTCATAGATATATTTTGAAAAAGTAAAAATTATACATATATAAATTTAAAGAAAACAAAAAGATTATAGTCTCAAAAAAATATTAAATATTAGAAGCCAATTTTTTTTTATTAATTAAAATCCATCTAAAGCAATATTTCTTTGACTAAACATAAGAAAACCTCAAAACATTAAATCTATGAGTTCATATACTAATGGGTTGAAAAACATTCAACTTATTTTTAAGGCCCGTGGGAAAGGTTTAGGGAGAAAGTAATCATTTAATAGAGCTTTTTGGAGGTAGCCTCTTAAAGAGGGGGCCCTTTGAGCCACCTCTTAGTATCCCAAAATTCATTCTCATACTCCATAATTAGTTCAATAGAGGGACTTGTGAAATCATTTCTGAGCATTGTATACATTCTGAATTGGGATTGAGGAAGCGTATAGAAAGATTTAAGGTATTTCTATTCCATCCACTTCCAAAATCTATACAATTCATTATTTCCTTTCTCGAACCTAAGGAGAGAAAAGTAGCCTCTTGTTAGGGAAAGGATCTTGTCATTATATTTCAGATTTGAAACAATTTATTTTTATGCTTGGCACCTAGTGTCAAAAGGAAGAAAAGATAGGCTTCCCAACCACCAAGTGCTTCAATTGTTCCCATGTGGGTATGATGGAATGCTTGGGAACTAGTGAAGAACTTGGTGGTTTGAAAATGTATGTTCTCTTCTTTTAACACTAGGTAGTAGGACTGCAAATTCATTTTATTGAATCTGAAATATACTGACAAAATCTTTGCCTTGACAAGAGGCTTCTCCAACCTCCTTTTGTTTGAGAAAGGAATTAAAATATTTCATTTCTTATATGTATTTGGGATGATGATGGAATATTTTGACCTTAAATATTTCTATAAGCTTCCTCAATCTCAGTTCTAAATGTATATAATTCTCATGAGCACTTTCACAACTCCTTCTACTAGACTAATTATGGAGGATGAGAATGAATTTTGGGATACTATTTAAATGAACTATTTTTTTGTCCTTAATAGATCCCAAACATTATTTTTATTACCTCATAACAATTCACATAACGTAACCCCCTTTCACTATTCTTGTTCAACATCCTTCTAGATCCCCTTAATACAACAATTCAAGGAAAAATTGAAGAATCATAATATTCTACTGGATCACACATCTTCATTTTGTAGTGTCCACATATTTGTGTCACAAATATAAATAAGAAATGAAAGATAGATAATGAGTACCTTGTAATACTTCCATTGAAAGCTTCAAGTATGCTATCGTCTATACGTGACCTGATTTAGCTTGTTCATTAAGCACTTTAATCCAATATAGAATGGATATAGGACTAGGACACTGGACTGCACTGAAAAGTGGTGAGGGAAATTAAAGGTACTCTTGAGTGCAGTATTTATTCAAATGAATGATAAGTTAAGATAATTAAAAGATTACCATATCTATATGCATTTTTATTTGTGTTAGAATTTGTTACCTTATCATTTGGTTGGCCTGGACAATGAAGCACAAACCTTTTAAATCATATAATTGAAGAAATATTCCACATTTAATCTTGTCACCTAGAATTCCAATGAGAACTAAATAACTTTATCGGTCAAGAAGATGGGTTGTGCCCATGAACATGGAACTAAATTCTATAATTAGGTATTATTATTCCTTTTATAACTTATCATTATCCAAATACTGATACACTATAACTCTCACATATCCTTTACAAGACTCCATTGATCTTATATTATTAAAATAGTTTTTTACCATTTACTAATACCAATGATTATAACTATTTATGACAACTAGTTCTTGTATAGTTCATATATCTGCCAATATTGTATTATACTCAAGCATTACGACACTACAAGCCAAACAAATTGTATTCCTTCATATATATAAAAATATAAAGTAATTTGCAAGAACTATAAATTTACAAGTATCTTTTAATATATGTTCTTCATTCCATGGTATCAAATAGTCTACGTATTTTTTACAATAAAAGGAGTATCATTGTTTGTGTTAGAAGTGAATATCCTTAATAATACGATAGTTTTAGGTTTAAATGAACATACCAGATGTATTGACATACACCATAATTATTTTGATTTTCCTTAGTTCAAAAATTCTCGGTTTACCTTAATCATTCACGAGTACTAAGTGACAAATTCAATGTTGAGCTAGACCAACATAATGCGAATAGACCGAAAATAATTGTTGGTCTAAATAAACCTAGAAATATTTAAGGCAGTTAAGGAGTAATCATTATAAGGAGAAATGCCCATAGAAGGCAAGTAATCACCTATGAAATTGATATTATTTTGTTCCAATAATGCCATATAATTGGCACGATTTCAAAAAAAAGGGATGAGACCCAACTCTATAGACATTGGAACTTATAACTTATCGGAACATTACAACATTTCCATAAAAAACAAGTGTTAAAGAGTCCACCAATAAGTAAAGAGGTTACAATTTTTTTGACAAGGTCCAGGTTGGATACCATGGACTGGGTATTTAAATCTTCAAGACTTGGATTTCTAAACCGGTATATAGCTGTCAGCTTTACAAGTAGATCTGGGTATGGCTATATAACCCTCTAACTAAATTTCACAACTAAGGAAATCAAAGATATACCCAAATACATTAGATATCAAACCATGATAATAGTGAGGAGTAATAAGCTTTACATGTTGTATCGAATACCTAAATGAAGTTCATAGAGTTTTAGTACAGCTCAGAATAATAAAAAAACTATATCGACTATACATAGATATATTTTTCAAAGTAGAAGGGATTTTATATACCCTCATAGATATAAGCCCTAAAAAAACAAATCTCGATTTTGAGTTCATACCAACATCGACCATTTGTGTTTAACTCAACAAATTCAAGTAAATTCCATAAAAACACATTACAAGAAAACCATCTAAATAAATATCACACTAAATCACTAAAATAGTATTTCATTTACCCAAATCATTCATATACGATGATAAAATGATATTATTTCAAGATTTATACAAAATGACTAACACCCAAAACCACTTAGCATTAACAAGCTTAATACAGAGCTTTGTACAAGAAAATAAAAAATGGAGAAACATATCAAGGAAGGGATAGAGCCTATCATTCTTGGAGGAATGAAGCTAGTTGAAATTGTGGGATTTGGTTCAGCATCTCATATAGGTATTTCGTCAAGCAATTTGCATGCATTCGGAAACAGCCCCATTTTGCATTTTCTTGAAAGTTTCTAAATCTTTTCCAATGAGCCCATTTACACATATGCACATTCATGTCACTTCAAGGGATAACATCTAGCTGAGAAATTTCTTGAGAAACCTTTAAGTCTCATCACAACCACCGTTGTGAGCACTTTTAGTAACTATGGCATTTAATAAAATTGTCTTCCTTTAAGGAATTTTTCCAAATAGTTGATGTGATGAGCATAAATCCACACATTTACACATTCCTCTACCAATACCAATTCATCTATAGATCCTACCTTATCACTATGATTCGAAGTGTAATTGTACATTGTTCCAAAATCTTATTTTGCCATATTTAGGAAGAGGTAAAAATTTTATGGCGTCCACTTCACATTCAACATTCCCCATTCTAAAATAATCTAAGGAGATGCTAAAATAGGTTGTGGAGTTTTGTTTTAAAATATTCCAAAACCATTTTATTTATCGTTCACAATTTTTTTTTTCAACGAGCCCCTTTTGTGCATACATGAAACCGACACACTCTATGAAAGACAAATTCTTTGGGAAATTCTGTTAAATAGTTCATGTGCCATATGCATGCTCACAAATTTTTCATACATGTCAACCAGGGCACTTAAAATTAAAAAATCTTATAAAACTCCTTTCCATTATGTTGTAACAGATATCGACATCCTGTTCTAAGCTCTTGTTATGGATTGCATCAAGAAGAAAGATGTTGGTGGGTTGTGGAGGGAAGAGGAAGGAAACATAGAGGGTATCGCGTGGAGGAGTGGAAGAGAAAAACTTTAGAGACATGCATGGAATATAAGGAAATGGAATTTTCATTGGAGATGGTGATGCCAAGTTACACTACACATAGGACAGGTCAACAATAAAAGAAGAAGAAGAAAAATCAATACAGCTAGACAAAACTCTTAAACATAATGTCTCCTATTACTCAATCATCTTCTTATTCTTTTTTATATGTCAAATAATCCTATGAAATGTAGTAGATCTTCCCAAATAATTAAAAACCACCTCAGATATAGGTAGAGATACCACTTAATCAATTTATATATAGAAAAATGATGAGATACTCAAGTTACAAATGTATCTATGAGTTTAGGGATGGTTCAACCCATAATGGAATGATTTTAGGATGAATATTAGAAGGATCTCCATGTATCTTGTAACATTCTATTTATTTAACTATGGGAGAATAGAAACCCTCTTTTATTATTGTTAATAAAACAACACTTCACATTTTAACTCACTACAACTACTCAATTACTGCAAAATCTACAATTTTACCCTAGGTTTCACCATGGTTAACACCTCGAGATATCAAAATAAAGTTATTTTATTATTATGCCAGAAAATTGAGAAGTATGAAAAGGCATTTAGGATGCGTCACTTCAATGCTTTGTCAACTCAGAGGCGCCTTGACAAATTTTTCTCAAGGATTGTAATGAGGGAGCATTACTACTCCCTTCCCTTATAAGAGCATCATCTTCGATGCAACACAATGACAAAGCTTGAAGGATATTTAGGAAAGAAGGTCAATAATGACACATGTAGTTTAAAAAAATATCTTTTCTGTACAACACAACCACATGGAAGAAAAATCATTTTGGCAATATCTTAAATTTTAATGTTCTGTGAAGATTGGTAGTTAGTTATCTTATATTTTAGTTCTTAATTTGTCTTTTCTTTTACGTTAGTTATTAATCTTAAGCTCCTAATATTCATTGTTTAGAATTTTGATTGTCTTATGTTCGTGGGTGCCCAACATTAATTGGCCTCAAGATGTTACGCAAAACTCAACACAACACAAATGACCCATGAGACATATTGCTACATACTTTCATGACTATATCACATCACAAGACCTTTAATTCCACCATGGAAAAAAAAAGTAGTCCACATAACGAATAATTTAAGAAAATTATGTCATAAGAATAAATCCAACACACACACACACACACATGTGACTGACAAACAGATTCATCACACTGATACATATACAACAGGTATCACATGACCCAAATGCCATGACTATACCTGCATAGTTCTAAGTCAATATCCAATAGTACATATTAACCAAGGGGAACATCAAACCTTAATCATAACAATGCCTGACAAGACTTAGAAGAGTAACTCGTCGACCAACATAAGTACCACAAAAGAGTTGCATATACCTCCCAAAGAGAAAGAATCATAGTGCCAAAACTGACCTGCGTCGCTCAACCATAGAGCCCCATCTCCTTCTTTGTCCATATCAAGTCACTCAACCATAGAGCGGCATCAAGAATATTGGGTCACTTAACCAAATAGCTCCATCAATAATATCAGGTCACTCAACCATAAAGTCCAATCAAGAATATCAGGTCACTCAACCATATAACCCCTTCTCCTTATTTCTCCATTTAACTAGGTTGGGTCATCCTATGGCCCTTGACACATAGAGCCCCGTCACCCCCACCCAAGTGGTGTAGTAAACTATAGTTCAAAAACTACATGGGGATATGACCCCCTTGGGATGTACCCCCATACAATGAAGTGGGTCCATAGGTCCAAAAACTCAATGGTGAATCACATGACCCTATTCCAACACATGACGACATTAGAACCACATAACAATCCATTTCAAATGCCAAGTGACAAAAATACCAAGCCTTGGGCTAGGCTTAAAAAAATTCAAACTTTAATTACAAATTTAAAAATAAGAATTTTTTTTTGCTAAATAGCCGTAGTTAGTGCAAAAATCCATATGTTAGTGCAAAAACCAAATAAGATACCAATCATTGCAACAACTCAAATAATAATTAAATAAAAAAATTTCCTGATTCCAAAAAAAGAGAGAGAAAAGAAAAGTTAAATTTATGAATAAAACATGCATATCAAAAAATCACATCACAATCACTATGTGGCCTTATACGGCCACCAAAGGGGTCTCATTGAGTTGTTGGTACTTAGACATTGAGCCTCGACTCATAAAATAACATATCAAATAATACAAATTTCAATATCTCTGCATGAATCATCCCTTCGTACTCCCACAAGGCTCAACATAGTCTCAATGTAGTATGAGAGGGGCATGTATAAGTTGTCATTCACTGATCCTAAGGTGTTTGCAAAACACAATATACATAGTGGCCATACATACCAAATGAAAAGAAGTGGGTTTTAAATCTATTTTAGAATCCACTCCCTATCTCATAATCGGCTTGAGTTACTAGTCAAAGGTACACAAATGCTAAGGTACACATAGGTCATCTATATGAAAAACATATAAAGAGAGGGAAAATAGTATAGGCCGCCATCTACTGAGTCTAACATGTCTGTGAAACACAGTATATATGGTTCTCATTGGAAATCTGCCATATATACCAAACAAACAGAGGTGGATTTTCAGTCTACGTTAGACTCCGGCTCATATCTCATACTCAAATAGAGTGATTGATCAACGGTACTCATTTCCTCTCTCCAAACATACACTTTTTACTGATTTCTTCCCTTAGGATCTGTTAGTGTAAGGTTCACAATATAACACATAACTACATTACTAACATGATGATGATTCACATACATTAAAAATAGCATCTTACGCATGGTATATATACAGGGTATAGCACAATCATTACTTTCATGGGTAACAATACATCGTGTTTCCACATAATGTACCCAAAATGTAAGTATTGTACAATAAGGGTCATACATTCACCGTATGCCCCTAAATTATTACATGATCCATCACATATTACATGAATTATACGAATGATGAACACAATGACTTACATTACAACATATAGTCAATTACAATACAATGTGGTGATGCACACGATTCATCACAACATGGTGATGACATCACGATACAATCTAATTCATTATACACATATTTTGTCATATAACACATCAAAACACATACATATCACAGAATAACCAAAACACTCAAACACTCTGCAATGCATAATAACATTATTTTCACATTAAAAAAGGTGGCTCATCACATGTGAACTCCTCATTCAATCCATGAAAAGGAGACTGAATAATTTCATCACAAACACATCAACATGATAAAAATAATGCACTAAGTGACATGCATAACACGTATCATTCATAATATCACAACATATATCACATTACTCTTCCCATCTCCACCACCACCATGCAAGATCATCAGAACTCAAATCTATTCCATAGGTTTGAGAGCATGAACATCTATTGTGGTACCATATGTAATGCCCACAAGTTTGAGACACCAATAAAAATGTAAAAATAAGAGAAAACTTGTTTTTGACTTACATTGCTTGATACATGACAAAAAAATGGATTGCTTAGGACAAAACATACTCATGAGAAATTTACACAAACTTTATCCCACACAGGTAACATGAAACACATATGAAACACATGGAGGCCACATTTCCAAAATGACAAGGAAAAAAAAATAATTCCACTAAAGTATAAACTCCCATATAAGCACCATCCCTAATAAAAAAATTTCCTTGTTTTTACCTTTATTCGAGTCATTTTTTTATTGACCTTAATGTTGACAATTTTTGCACTTGTGCAAAAATGGGAAACTCGAAACTTCGTTATGATGGATAGCATTGGTGAAGTATACCTAAGCTAGGGGAGCTTTCTTTCAGAGAATATTGTTACTGTTGAATTAATTAATGATTTCATGAAATCTGTGGCTATGTGTGCTATTGCAAAATATAACACATCACATAGTCTATAATTTCATGACTATATTTAGCAAAAGAACACAAATCCTCGAAGGACATTGATGTTGCCTTGATGAAGGCATCCAATTGAAAAATAGATAAAATGCTAAGTTTTGAAACAACAAATATAATTGCATATGGTAGAAATCAGAGCTCATTACTGGATGTTACAAGTATTCTTTAATGTTCTTTCCTTCATGATTAAGACATGCAATTATATTATTGGGTTGTTTATTTCATCATACAATCCATACCAGAAAGCAGAAATGTAGAAAGAAATACACAACTCAATTTCATAATTAAATTTTTTGTTCATAAGGAATTTCAATTGTTCCCACACAATCCATGGGATGTAACTAGAAAGTAAAGTACAACTACTAGAATAAGAGGTACACATGCATGAAAGAGAAAATAAAGGAGTATGAGTGAACCCATCATTGCCTTGGTTCTTCTCCTTCAGTTGATGCATCTTCATCTTATTCCCTCTTCATCTTCATCACTTGAAGTACTATACCTAAAAAGAAAAAAAGAGGAAGATTATCAGTTAAGAGCTCAGGGTTAATCCATATTCCTATATTGTCCTAATTCATGCATATGAATCTCTTAACAACAGGAGATATAAATTACTTGAATATCAAAACTACATACATGATTTTCTCACTTAGAAAGAAGGAAAAAGAAGAAAAGAAAACCATGGACATAAGAGAGGCCAAACGGCCTAAATATTTTCTAGCTATTTTCTCAAGTGTGTAGGTACGGATTACAAAATTAAGAAGCAATAAATAATTCTTAATACCCATGCCAAAGGAGTTATACCCAAATCTGGGTTGTAATAATTCAAGCCACAATTTGAAAAATACATGTGTAGATATAGATTTTGGAAAAAATAATTCATTTAGGAAGGAAAATTAAGGGTTCATACACAAATTTGTTGCAATACAACTAAAAGGAATGAATAAAGTTACAAATCTAAGGAAGAAAATGTAGATCGTGACTTTGATCGAGAAAGACCCATTAATGGGTAATAAAATCAAAGTAAGGATCAAGAAATCACTGGTTAAAATTGAAGGAGAGAAAACCCTCATCGAATTTGGAGCCAAAAGGAGAAACTAGAACAAGTTTTGATTTAGAGATAAATGTTGTTCCAAAAATCACATTTAAAATGCAAAGGAAAAATGAGTATCAATGTTTTGAAGATGAAATAACAGAGACAAAGTAAAAGGGAAAGCTCGATACTGATCAAAATGAGCAATATATAGTTAGGAGATTACCAAAAAAATAACATGAAGCCGCTACCATCTTCTTCAAAACAACGATGATACAAAAAGGAATGAGCTAACAAACCTCAACAATGGCGGCCATAGAATCTTCGTAGAGCTTCATAGGAAACAAATCTTTTGAAGAAAAGCCAAACTCAAAGCAACGCAACTAGTCAAATTGACCAAATTTTACAGTATAAGCCTACCCATAACTCGAAGTGATCAAAATGGTGGAATTTAAATAACAGACAGTTCCAAACCCATGCTCAACAAAACAATAGATGTAGATAAACCAAGCTCAAAATTTCATCTCCAATGGCTGCCATCTAGGGAAATTTTTTTTGCAGAGTTCCTTTAGCTTGGATAGAGCTTGAGAATGAAAATATGAAAGACTTAGGGTTTCGAGTGTTTTATTCATTAGATCAATAGCCATGAATCAAAGTACAGAGATCAATGCTCATAATTGATCACCAAAATTGATGCAAACCCTAGCTTGACACATTAAAATGGCAGGTCTTTTTAGCGAACTTAACATATTTTCATCATTTTGTAAAAGTGTCAAATTGACCCGCATGCCTAAAAAAATCTAATTGGATGCAGAGTTGCGGAGCCTTATGAGATTTTGAGCTTTATTTCCAAAAGGGCGTAAAGTCGTAAAATGGCCCGCAGCCCCGCTAATGCTAAGGGAAAAAGTCAAATGTTGAGCCCACATCAAAAAAGTTAAGGCAGGTCGTCGAAGCCTTTTGAGATTTCAAATTTTTATTTCCAAAGGCCGTAAAGTCGTAAAATGACCCGTGGTCCCACTCATGCAAAAGGAACAAGTCAAGTGTTGAGCCTACATCAAAAGAGTCAAAGCGAAGAAATGGACCGTAAAAATGTTTTTTGCCTTTGAAACTTTTTGAAAAAGGAGTAAATTTTAAAAATACCCTTTGGCCCCACTGAAGCATCGAAAGCCAATCATATTGAATTAATTCAAAAGAGAAGCGTCGGGTCAATTTAAGAATTTGAACCTTGAAGGAGAAAAGTTATAATATGCCCCACGACCCCGCTGAAGACTGGACAAGGCCACGTATTCAATAATTCAAAAGTGGAATGTCGGGTCAATTTGATATTTTGAGCCCTTTTTGAAAAAGGGAGAAAAGTGATAAAATTTCCTGTGACTACGCCCACACCATCAAAATCCCAAGGCAGAAAGGCAGGCCGCCGAATTTTTGTTTTGTTTTTGAAACCTTGAACCTTTGTTTTAGAAAGAGAGGATAAAGGTGAACACGTCCCCATTGGCATTAGATAAAGACACATGTGGGGCACAAATTAGAAGTGAAACGGTGGGCCGAATGTTTAAAAAATGCACAATCTCTATCAGAAATGGAAAAATAAATTTTTCCAAGCCCGTTTTTAGTTCAAAATATGTCCTACGTGGACAACTCTTTTGAAATGATGAAAGAAGATTCTTTACAGAAAACCTTAATTAAAGCTTGAACAGTCAACAATGGTGGCCAGGTGGGATTTTATCAGAACTTTGCTATCTCAAATGGAGCTCAACAATGCAAATACCAAAAAATGATAAATTTGCAATACTCTTGCACATTAATTTGAGTCTTGAGTTCACCAGATTCAACCATGGTTAGAAAGTGCTAATATTATCACTACAAATGGATAAGGTTTCATGACTTCATAAAAGAATAGACTAGAATACGAATTTGCATGCACAAGGAAGAAAAATTTCTAATCAAGAAAAACTTATTTTTAGCAAATTATCACTCATGCTTATCTGAAAAATAGAACAATCGACTTGAGTTGAATGAGTTGTAACCAATGGCTGTTAATGCCTCTTTGTATTTGAATGTTCTAGTTTTATTCCTTTATTTATTAATAGATGAAGGATAAAAATAGGATGCATGGTCGAGTACAATTCTAGCATGTTTTTAGGAAAGGGGGGAGTTAATTTTGCTATATATTGTGTGCTTTGGCAAAGAAAAAAGGTGGAATTTTAGATACATGAGTGTTGAAGCAATTTTTTTTGCCAGTTTTTCCCTTTGAATGTGAAGTATTTTCTGCCTTTCCAATTATTTGCAATCTTGTGTATGTTTCCTTCTATCTTGTGAGTTTGAATTCCCTGATTAACCATCTTACCCTGTTGTAAATTTAGTAATTTCTGCATGATATTAATGTCTATGTAACATAGTAGTATTGTTGTGATTTTTATCCATCAATATATCAAGTGTTTTCCCTTAATTATCTTAAGAAAATTATTGGCTCGTGCATCAAAATCCCTTTCCATATCAATTGTGCGTGTACTCAGTTAAAGTACTCATACAAATTTGGTGTATCACTTCAGTTTAAATCTTTTTACAGTCTTCTTTTACCCTTAAACCCCAAAAAATTAGTTTAGGATACATCAATAATGAATCGGCCTTGATACTATAGACTCACCTCAAAATAGGTATACCCACAGACCTGAGGTGTTTCCATTGTATCTACAAAAGAGAGAGATCCATTTTGCAATCTGAGAACACTTGTAGCTATCTCTCTACAGGGTGCACTTTCGAGAGATATAACTTACTTATTTTACAATCACTTGTCATGGAGTCTTTATTCTTCTTTATCTAGGCTACATGGTATCTTACTTAATTTTATACTTGTAGTGGTTCTGTCTAAATTCTCTCTTTCATCTTGTTGGTACCCAAATTTAATCTCCTTTAAATGCCAAGCAACATCATGGACTTAACAAGACACTCAGAGGAAGATAGATGATTATGTATGTTGTTATGTAGCCAGGGAAAGCAGTCTATCTGACCTTTTAACACTCAAGATTTAAAAGGAGTGGGTAGCACCTTAATAGGATGTGATCTGATCCTAACTATTTTAGGTTGTTCCTTTTAACCAAGGTAAGAGAACCTATTTTGTAACCTCTATTATTGAAGAATGCTGGTAAATCCTTCTTTTTCACAAATTTTATAGAGAATACCATAGGAAAATATGATCAACACACCAAATCTGACTCTTACAAGTTGTCACTTCTAGATTATGGAGATATTTTTGAAACAAGGCAAAGGTTATTAAAGACATTTTCAAACCTAATTGTTTCTGCATGTTTTGGTAGTAAATTTTTTTTGTATTTGTATACACACATGACAAACAGGGGTAGTATGGGTATGACTAATTATTTTTTAATGAAATTTAGTGGAAGGTGAAGCAGGATAAAGTTAATTATACCAGACCTTTAGAGGGACTTTACAATAAAGAGCAACTTTACAACAGAAATCTTGAAAATAGTCAAAATGTTCCTTTAAGCAGAAGGTGTGCTTCAATGAAGGCCCAAATCAGCATGTTTTCACATAATCTTTAGACCCTAACACGAAGGCTTGAATTAGAGGACCCAAATTAACACTATAGTTTCTGATTCAACCTTGCCAAAGGTAGACCCAAAGACTTACAAATAATCGTTACCAACAAATGACAGCGAATTGAATTTAAATATGTTCATCTCATCTAAGATGAAGGCTCTTCTTGAAATGAAATTGCAGACCTTTAAATTTTCATAGGGATGAGATCCTGTGTGATTTCACAAAAAATTCAGTATAACATTGTAATAGAAATGAATAAAACTATTTGCAGACCTTTTGAAACAAACTAGACACTAATTTCTCAGAGTCAACACAGAATAACTCAAATTTGATTAAACTTATCAGCAAGGGAAAGTTTCTAGAATAGTTTTAGAGCTTGTCAATGGTTGCACACTTGCAACAACCTTGAAACGATCAAGTTTAATATAAAAGAGATATACAAGTTCCTCAAACAGTCCCTCAAAAATATGGGCTCAATCGAGCCTTTTCTTAGAAGAACAGTTCTAACCTCTCACACTCTAACCTCTTTCACAGAAAAAATCATGCCATTTATAAAATTTTGCAATAGATTTTTCCCCCTAAAAAACTTCAACATTGAGTGCAACAATGCTTGCCATGATTACGATCGCGATTCCCAGAATCAGATCTACAAAAGGTTAGTAGGTGCTCAGGGGGAAGATCTCTTTGAATATCTCCTTCATTCAACTCCTTCCTCTAGCAAATCACTCTTCCTTCTATTCACCAACCACTTTCGCCCCTAATATGTCAAATCTGGTTCCTTACGTGCTTGGGAGAATAAAAATGGAAGATCAGATCAGGCTCAATAACTAGGTCATTTTAATGGAAAAAGATGTCTCTGGATCCCCCACACCAAACTTAGATATAAAAATTAACTCCCTTCTCTATCTAATGTGTAGGAAATACCAAGAAATCATGAAGACTCACACTTCCAGGAGATTTTCAGTAAAATGGGGGGAAAATCAAATTCAGACACACATCTTTCATTGGTCTTCACTTTGAATTTAGGCCATCCACATGGAAGATTCAATTTAAAACAAGCCTGGGGGTTTTCTTTTGCCTTTTTACAAATTTTTGAAAAAATACAAAAAAATTCCATTTTGCTCCACACCTCCGCCCTTGAGAAATAAGCCTAACATGTGCCCCAAGGTGGGTTCTAAAGGATCCGTGGCCAAATTATGTTATTTCACCTCCTTTTTGGAAAAGGGAAAAATTTCCAAATTTCCCCACGGCTCCGCCCTTCCAATTTTAGTCTCTGACATGGGTCCCAGCGGAACCACGCTCTCTTTTTACTTTTAACTCCTTTCTCCACAAAAGGAAAATTTTCCAATTTTCCTCCGAAGGTCTGCACCTCTGCTATTGACTAAGGCAAAAGTTTGACTATTCTCAGCTAGGTCTACACACCAATTTGATGTTTTAATCCTTTTGGCAACAACAGGCAAAAAAATCCAAGTTTCCTCCGATGGTCTGCTTCCCCACCCCTTTGAATTTTCAAACTACCACGCATCACAATGACGCACTTTGAGATGGTCCCCAAAAGTTGAGACCTTGAAAGAGTGAGAGCTCACCATGTGTCCCGGCCTGGCAATATTTGTTTGAAGGTTTAAAGCTTAGTAGAAGGCGCCATGTGTCAGGCTTTGAGGCAGTCTCCTTTGGCCTTTGAAAAGTCCAAGCAAAATGCAAAGTGAGCGGAGGCCTCCAGGTGTCCTCCTGGCACTTCTTTAAAGAAAAATTCAAGGGTTGGTCCTCAAACATGTGTGGTTTCTCCACTTGTCATAGGCCCCTTAAAAACATTTTTGAAAAAGACCAAGTATGGGAAGACCTGGCGGAAGCCTCCACGTGTCTTCATGGAGCAATTTCAAAATGGTGCCCTAAGCGGAGACCCTGAATGAGTGCGGGCTCACCACATGTATTTGTTCCGCCAAACTGTACTATCTACATAAACATTTGTCTAAGTCTGGGAAAAGTAGCAGAAACCTCCATGTGTCCTCCTGGCACAACTTCAAGGCCAAACAAAAAAGTGAAGTTTCAAATGAGCGGCGTTTCTCCACGCTGACCAGTTTTGAAGTTGAGGTGATTTATAATATTATGAAGTACCCTGCCGAACCGTGTCCAACCAAAAGAGGCCACATTCCCTGTCGATGCAAGGATGTAAATTTGACCGAGAGAAACGCCTGTCAAATAGTAAAATGTAGAAAAATGACCATTTGAGGTTGAAGATGAATTTTTTTTCAAGGATAGAGGATTTAGAAATGTTACAAGGCTCAAATACGTTCCTTAGAGCTACATCCATTCATTTTTCTTTAAGTATTTAGGGCAATAACGAAAAGGACAACATATCCCAACTATGAAAAATGGAAAGAATGGCTGGGCCTGAGTTTTTGAATGAACAGAGAATGGGAGACCCAAATTACAAACCTTTTTAGAGAGATAGAGAAACAAGGAACATAAATGGACCCATACGTGATCTTTGACCCAAGAACAGATTAATTATGGCAAAAAAAAGAAAGCAGAGACTTCCCATGCATAACACGGGGGAATAAAATATGGCAGAGGCCATAAATTGATAGATTTCAAAGGCAAAATGGGGTGAGGCTATTTTGAGCACCAACATCGGCTCCAACTCAGGGATGGGCACTCCTAGTGAGTGCAAGAAGAACAAAGGTAGAACAAGTGCCAAAAATATCCATTAGGCAAAATATTCACCTTGCAGAGTAGAGAAACAGACCCATCTCCCAAAAAAATAATAGAGAAACCAGCAAAAACAGGTCACCAAGGACCAGAACGAGCAAAAACATAAAAAAACAGGAAACAAACCAACAAACTATACACTGTACAGATGATGCTCATCTTGATTCAAAGAAAACAATCAAGGAAAATATTCAAGTTCCTGCCATCCTGGATATGACCATGCCAAAAGGTTTTGATATGTTTTCATAAACTGGGAATACACCTCTTTTTCTTCTTTGTTTTGTTTGTAAACCATCCATGTTCTCTGAAGCTCCTCCATTGTGTTTAAGTCAAATTCTTTAACTTTTTTCAAGGATGAATCATACACCAAATTCCCAAAGAAATTATCATATTTAAGAGTTTTTTTTTCAACATTTTCATACTTCCTGAAATCCACAAAACTCACAAAGTTGTTAAGATCAACATCTTCTTGCAACACTTCATAAGATGCATTGCTTCAGTCTTCAATCAGGTACAACATCTTCTTCTCTCCATATAACTTCACCAAGTTTCCTTCAATAGGGATAGTGGTATAATACTTGTCCATTTTCACACTACCACCAACACCTACTACCCATTTTATTGACAACAACATCCCCCACTTGACAGGGTAGTCAACAATCACTACATCGATTTTTAAGTTCCTTCCAGAATAAGATGCAAGTTGCACATCCAGATCTTTGACACATCCCACAACTGACACCTCTCTAGAGTCCATGGTAGTGCACTTCCCATATGCAACTATTACTTTGATACCTAATTCATTCATGACCTCAAGAGGTATGAAATTACATGAAGATCCAGAATCAGACATACAGTTATGTAACATCTTGTCTTTGATAACCATGGTAGTGAAGAATGCATCCACATTCAGCTGGGATTTAACCAAATAATTTTCTAAATAAACCTTTGGTGGTTCCCCCAGCTCTTCCAACACTTATGGTTTTTCAAAATCTACAACAGTAAGGGGAATCTCAACCTTGTTTACATCTCTTCATTTTATGATCCCTTCCTCTTTGAATCCTAAATATTAAAAAGCCCTCTTCTTGTGCTCAAGGATCCTAAGTAGCTTAACAATTGGGACAGGAATTTTGATTTGACTCAAACTTGGGCAATGTCATATGGAACAAATTTGGGTAAAGCAACACTAGGAGAAAGGTAAATTCATCAGATGGAATGGGATTCTTTTCAGTTTGGGCATGGGGAGGAAGAAATGTTTTGCTTGGGGAAACAAGCTCTTTGCTAGATGCATTTTCTTTAGGAATTATTTGGTAAGCAATGGAAATTTTTACTTGGCTTATGGCCACTTGGCAGCTTTACTTCTGGTGTTGTGCTCCTTTTCTTGGGCAACTACAACATTCATTAATAACTTCCTATCTTCTTATGAAGGAACTCCTCTATCATACTTTTCAATCATTAATGCCCTCAAGTATTCAAAATCATTAGTGGGAAATTCAAAAGCTTGTACAATGTCTACTTCTAAAGTATGAGAGGGAGGAAGAAGAGGTACACGGTGGATGGAATCCCAAAAAATAGTAGTAGTTATAGCACTTACTACCTTAGTTGAAGTTGCTTCCCTTGGTGAACTTGCAGGGATCTCCATCATGCAGGCATCATCATCAATTTCAGAATCTGTTGATTCTTCTTCTTGTTGATCTTCCTCACATGGAGCATGTGGCATGAAACATCTTTCACACCAATCAATGACATCTATCTCCTCCACAACATCAACTCTGGCAGCCAAAGGGTCAAGTACCATTTTGTTTTCCCTATCCTGGGACTGTCTATTTCCAAATCCTACAGGTCCTTTACCTCTATCATTAGATCATTGGTGATTTTTGAACATGTCTTGGCCTTGCTGCTTGTGTTGACCTTGTGAGCTTTGCCCAATCCCCTTTTCTTCTTGGGCTACTTTGTATGATATTTCTTTGACATCCCCTGCCAAATTTTTCCCAACTTCCTCTAAATCAGTAGCCTTGCTTTTCTAAGGTTTTTCTGGGTTAATTAGTTTTACACCCTCCCTTTTTGGAGGCTTTCCAATTTCCTTGATTTCATTTTCAATTTGTACGGCCATGGTGAATGCCTTCCTCAAATTAGTAGGGTTTTTGTCCCTCAAGTAGTAAGCAGCCTTTTTATCAAATGCATCTAAATATTTGATCAAAAATGATTCATCAGATGGCCTTATCCTAACAGGAAATCTCCTCAAGGTGTTATTAAACCTTATGTTGAAATCATGTACAGACTCATTAGGATTCTTTTTGATGTTTTCAAATTATGTCAAAAGAAACCTAGGGTCAGTTCTATCACCATACTGCAATCTAAATGCATTTCTCATCTCTATCCAAGAATCAATTGAATTATCTGGCAAAGATTTATACCATTCCCTTGCATCCTCTTCCAAAGTATGGATAAAAAAATTGATATATACATCTTCATGTTCAATCTTAAAGTATTCCATCATATTGATAAAAAGCTTTAGATATTGATCACCAGTTATAACATTGTTTCCTTGGAACTTTGGTAGTCTATTCCTTACATATTGAGGAACAACATTTGGATAACCAGCCATCCCTACAAAATTTATAGGTCCAAAGGTATTTACAACAAATAGAGGTCTGGGTGGGGGCAGGGCCATGTTGTTTTGAGGAGGTGACCCTAGAGGGGAGATAAATTGATGAGGGAAAGAGGGTGTTTGAAACACAGGAGTATAACTTCCAAAATGGATATCCCCTAAAGGCCTTGTTTCTTGGAAATCCCTATCAACTTTTGAAAAGACAGGAGTAGAATGAGAAGAAAAAATTTTAAAGTCAAATGAAGGCCCCTCTCCAGATGGTGAATTTAATTCCACAAATAGAATACCAGATTTAGAATCACTTGAATAACAATCTTCAATGACAGGCCGATCACTTTCATTAATGGAGATCCCTTTTCTTCTCTGTTGATCACCAACAACTCTCCAGGATTTTCTTCCTTCTGAATTTGTTTTTCCTAGCTCTAGAAATAGTTTCTTAGCACGATATCTAGTAAAAAAAGTTATTTTTCCTTCCATCTTTGGAAATTTTAGTAACAAAACTCACTTGACAGAGGTTAAGACATTGGTATTCATCAAGAAATAGATCAATATGGAGTCTCCACTAAGGATTTCCACCTTAGTTGTGTAAATGCACTAAAATATGATCTATCAATTGCCTATCAATACTAGTAATTGGAAATGGGAATATCTAACTCTTTGTTACTCAAATTTATCAATGAAACTTAGTGCAATAATTGTAGAAAATGGAAATATTGTATATAGAATTTGTAACTTTGAAACTTCATAACGCTTAAACACAGGATGATGCCTAAAAATATGTATTAGCACTTTGAGCATACAATAAGTGTTTACGAGGGTCTGAATATGAACTGCAATCACTATGTCCCCGATAATGACGTCAGAAGCATGTTGGTACCAAAATTTAATCTCCTTCAAAGGCCAAGAAACATCATGGACTTAACAGGACACTTAGAGGTAGATATATGATTATGTATGTCGTTATGTAGCCAGAGAAAGTAGTCTATCTAACCTTTTAGCACTCAAGATTTGAAAGGAGTGGGTAGCACCTTAATTGGATGTGATCTGATCCTAACTATTTTAGGTTATGCCTTTCAACCAAGGTAAGAGAACCTATTTTGTAACCTCTATTATTGAAGAATGCAAGTAAATCCTTCTTTTGCACAAATTTTATAGAGAAGACCTTGGGAAAATATGATCACTACACCAAATCTGACTCTCACAAGTTGTCACTTCTAGATTATGGAGATATTTTCAAAACAAGGAAAAGGTTACTAAAGACATTTGGAAACCTAATTGTTTCTGCATGTTTTGGTAGTAAAATTTTTACATTTGTATACACAAATGACAAACAGGGGTAGTGTGGGTATGAGTAATTGTTTTTGAATGAAATTTGGTGGGAGGTGAAGTAGGATAAAGTTGATTATACCAGACCTTTGCAGGGACTTTACAATAAAAAGAAAATTTACAATAGAAAGCTTGAGAATAGTAAAGACTTTCCTTCAACCAAAAGGTGTGCTTTAATGGAGGCCCAAATCAACACATTTTCACATAATCTTGAAGACCCTAACACGAAGGCTCAAATTAGAGGACCCAATTAAACACTATAGTTTCTGATTCAACCATGCCTAAGGTACAGCCAAAGACTTACAAACAATCTTTATCAACAAATGATAGTGAATTGATTTTAAATCTGTTTATCTCATCCAAGATGAAGGCTCTTCTTGAAATGAAATTGCAGATACCTTTAAACTATCACGGGGACAAGATCATGTGTGATTTCACATAAAAATTAGTATAAGATTGTAATAGGAATGAATAAAACTAGTTGCAGACATTCTAAAACAAGGAAAACACTAATTGCTTAAAGTCAACACAAAATAACTCAAATTTGATTAAACTTATTAGTAGGGGAAAGTTTCTAGAATAGTCTCAGAGCTTGTCAATGGCTTTACACTCGCAACCAACTTGACACGATCGAGTTTAATAAAAAAGAGATATACAGGTTCCTTAAACAATCCCTCAGAAAGATGGTCTCAATCAAGCCTTTTCTTAGAAGATCCGTTTTGACCTCTCACACTCCAACGTCTTGCAAAGAAAAAATCAGGCCATTTATAACATTTTACAATAGAGTTTTCCCCCAAAAAACCCAAACATTGAGTTCACCAATGCTTGCCATGATAGGATCACGATTCCCAGAATCAGATCTGCAAAAGGTCATCAAGTGCTCAGGGGGAAGATCTCTTCGAATATCTCCCGTATTCAACTCCTTCCTCTGGAAAATCACTCTTCCTTTTATTCACCAACCACTTCCGCCCCTATTATATCAAATATGGTTCCTTATGTGCTCAGGAGAATAAAAATGGAAGAATAGTTTGGGCCTGATAGCTAGATCATTTTAATGGTGAAAGACATCTCCAGATTCCCCCCATAAAAATTAGATATCAAAATTAACTCTCCTCTCTATTTGGTGTGTAGGAAATACCAAGAAATCATGAAGACTCATAGTTCTAGGAGCTTTTTACTAAAATGGGTGGAAAATCAGATTCAGAAATAAAACTACCATTTATCTTGACTTTGAATTTAGGTTGTCCACATCGAAGATTCAATTTAAAATGGGCTCGAAGGTTTCCTTTTGAGTTTTTACAACTTTCTTAAAAAATGGAAAAAAATTCCATTTTTGTCCGCACCTCCCCCCTTGAGAAATAAGCCTGACACATGCCCCAAGGTGGGTCTCAAAGGAACCGTGGCCAAATGATGCTATTTGACCTCCTTTTTTGAAAAGGGAAACTTGTCTAAACTTTCCCTACGGCTCCGCCCTTCCACTTCTAGTCTCTGACGTGGGTCCCAGTGGAATGACACTCCCCATTTTACTTTTAACTCCTTTCTCCACAAAAGGAAAATTTTCAAATTTTCCTCCGAAGGTCGGCACCTCCGCCATTGACCAAAGCAAAATTTTTACTATTCTCTAATGGGTTTGCAAGCCACTTTGATGTTTTAATCCTTTTGGCAACAAGAGTAAAAAAAAAACCAAGTTTCCTCTGATGGTCTGCTTCCCTGTCCCTCTGAATTTTCAAATTTCCACATGTTATAATGGCACACTTTGAGATGGTCCCCAAAATTTGATACCTTCAAAGAGCACGGGCTCACCACGTGTCCTAGCCTGACAAGATTTATTGGAAGGTTTAAAGCTCAGTGGAAGGCGTCATGTGTCAGGCTTTGAACCAGTCTCCTTTGGCCATTGAAAAGTCCAAGAAAAATACAAAGTGAGCAGAGGCCTCCAAGTGTCCTCTAACACTTCTTTAAAGTTAACTTGAAGGGCTGGTCCTCAAACATGAGTGGTTTCTCCATGTGTCCCATACCCCTTAAAAATGTTTTTGAAAAAGACTAAGTATGGGAAGACTCGGTGGAAGCCTCCACGTGTCTTCATGGCACAATTTCAAAATGGTGCCCAAAGCAAAGACCCTGAATGAGTGCGGGATCGCTACATGTCTCTGTTCCACCAAACTATACTAGCTACATAAAAAATTATCTAAGTTCGAGAAAAGCAGCGGAAACCTCCACGTGTCCTCCCGGCACAACTTCAAGGCCAAACCAAAAAGTGAACTTTCAAATGAGCATCGTTCCTCCACGTAGACCTATTTTCAAGTTGAGGTGATTTATAAAATTATGAAGTACCTCACCAAGCCGCATCTAACTAAAAAATAGGCCACATTCCCTGTCGATGCAAGGATGTAAATTTGATCGGGAGAAACACCCGTCAAACCATAAAATGTAGAAATATGACCATTTGAGACTGGAGATGAATTTTTTTCCAAGGATAGAGGATTTAGAAATGCTACAAGGCTCAAATATGTTCCTTATAGCTACATACATTCATTTTTCTTCAAGTATTTAAGGAAAAAATGAAAAGGACAACAAATCCTGACTGTGAAAAATGGAAAGAACGAGAGGGCTCAATTTTTTGAATAAATAGAGAACGGGAGACCCAAATTACAGACCTTTTTAGAGAGACAAAGAAAAAAGGAACACAAATGGACCCATACGTGACCTTCAACTTAGGAAAAGATTAATTATGGCAACAAAAATAAAGTAGATACTTCAAAGCATAACATGCGTGAATAAAATATGGCAGAGGCCATAAATCGATAGATTTCAAAGGAAAAATGGGACGAGACTATTTTGAGCACCAACACATCTTATTGCAAACAACTGATGTATGCTGATTATTAATAGGAACATATGAGTAGACATGAGGTCCTACTAGTGTCTTTTCTAAGGGTTTGTATTCAAATTTGTATGTTCATTTGGATTTACAATTTATCTTAGTTGCAATAAGGAAGGTTCATGTGAAACAAATTAATTTTAGTAGTTCAAGGGTAAATAGATGACGCGTTGTTTTCAGATTAGCATTTAATTTCTAAGGTTACTCTATTTTTTAGTTATTACAACTAAATGTATATCCCATCTATTTCACTTAAATTCTTAGTCATCAAGGTCCCAAGGAGTATGATCTTACACTCAACCAAGTTTGGATTCTTGGGAAATTAAGTATTAGATGAAGGTTAAAAGGAGACATTCATTTATAAATTTTACACACCCTACTAAGGTCACAACTAGAGTGATTGAACACACTTATTGTTATCTCAATTTTGCCCCCGACAAAATTGATCAAAAAAGACCCTGTGCAGGATGAAATTCAATAAACGGTTCCACCAAACGAACCCACACTTCAAATCCAATAGATAACTAATAGGAGGATCTATAATGGAGTAGCAGGGTTAGGGAGGGAGGAAAAAAGTAGAAGAAAACTAGAGGCCATAAGGAAAAGAAATGGAGAAAAACCCGAAGTCTTCGGGCTCCATGACTGGTTAATAATGAGCCCAAAATTGGCTAAGTATGGAGGAATAATTGGAAGCCTACATGTGCCTCATTGGCACATCCCTAAAGATTAAACTCAAAAAGTAAACTCAAATGAGCGTGAAGCTTCCACATGCCCTAGGACTGAAAAATGATAGAGCCGGCTATTGAAAATTCCAAACAAGTGGAAAGAACACAATGTTAGCTTGATGCAATTTCAAGATGGGAGCCCAAGGTGAAGACTCAAACTTACGCCATCCCTCCATGTGGTCAGGGGTCAATAAAGGTCAAATCTAAAAGTGGGCCCAAATCAGTTAAGTATAAGAGTGCAGGCGGAAGGTTCCACGTGTCTTAATGGCACACATTCAAAGGCATAGTCCAAGGCAGAGACACAAATGAGCATAAGGATTCCACTTGTCATCTTAGCGCATCTTGAAAGATAAATCAAAAAGCGTGTCCTTAGACAAGTGATAAGCCTTCACGTATCCTTTTTCAAATGTATGCCCCCACCAAACAAAAGGACTTAGTCAAAAAAATAGGGGAACAAACCAAAGCCATGGAAGGTGCCATGTGTCAGCTCAACATAACTTCAAAATAAAACAAAAAAGTGCTCCCAAAACAAGTGTCAGCCCTCCACATGGCCATATTCCAAGTCAAAGTGGGGAGGTAGGTCACCAGAGGTAATTTTAACCTTTTGGCTTCATTTCCAAAAGACATAAAGTATAAAAATGACTCGTGCCTCCGCTGATGCTTGAGGATCCACATGTCATGCCTAAATCACATTAGGGCTGGCGGGCCTTAGAGTGATTTCTTTCTGAAATGGAAAATGTGGACCGGCAGAACCGAAGATGTTTTTGACAAAAAGGTATTGTAGGGTATTGGGGAAAATTTTACATTTATGCATTTTCGTGCCCAATAGCACAAAGTAAATTTCAGGCCCATGGACTAGTTCTAGTAACTAGTTTCTTCCTTTTTTGTATGGAACCGATTCAAATATTCAAATGGGCATATCTTCTAATCCAGTTCGCGAAATCCAACAAATTTGGCACCATTGGAGAGATCTAACCTCGTCTACATCATGGAGATATGAAACTTTAATTTTTAAGAAGTTAGGTGGGGAAAAAATGGAAAACACGTTCATGCCATTAATATAGGATCCATTCGCTCCAACAACCAAATCAGATTTGATCTGATCCACTGTTCTTCCTCCTTCAACATGTGAAACAAGAAATCAAGGTAGATTTGACAGATTGTGGGTTTATTTACAGGGGAATTAATGGCTGGTAGTTGAGCTTCCAATTAGTTTTCCCACCTCTTTGTCCTTCTTCTCTCTGCGTTGAATCTATAAAAGAAGGGACAAGGCTCATTGTAAAGGGTTGGACATTTCTATTTTGCACTCTCCCTTTTTCCCTTGTCTATAAGTGAATTTGTGAAGTTTCTAAACCTCCCATTCAAGTTGTAATGTAAGATTTTACCTCTTGGCCACTGTAGTGCACTGTATCGACTTTTAGAGTAATAAGATATGTCTATGGATGATTCTCAACCCTCTCATGTGTTTATTATTCTCTTCTAATCTCTCATTATAGTTTATTTATGTATGCATGGAGTTTGCATTGTAGCTCTATGGTATGTTTTAGCTTGCAAAACGAGTTATTAACATTCCTTTAGTGCATCACCTCATTAGCTTAGGTTTATTTTTTGTATCTTCTCAACCCTGTCTCCTTGGTAAGATAGAGTAGGTTTTATAATAGATCTTCTACAATTGATTTGTATGCACCTAAACAGAGGAATAGGAACTGGCCTTAATCCAGAGAGCTCTCTCAACTTGTAAGGTCCCACACTTTGAGAGATGCTCCATGTTGTGTAATCACACTAAGAGTCTCAACCCATCTGGTTGCAGGCATTTAGGGGTGTTGTGATTCTACAATAAGAGTTTTGGCACACCCGGTGGGACCAAGAAAGTCTCCATTTTTATTGAAGAAAGACTGATGTGCACTTGTAGTTTTAGCTTTTAAGAAGCTTTGAAATTACACATCTGGTGACTCTGAAGGATCATAATCCACTGGTTTCAACAATTCAAGCATGTCAATTTCATGAGAAGAATACAAACAAGGTTAAGAAATAGAGAGGAGGGACTATTTGTCTATCTACACTTGTCTCCAGATAGAGCAAGAAGGGGCAGAAGATCCCATAGGTCTACATCTCCACCAAACAACCTTGTCAATGCCTCAACCTAGTAGGTCATTCATTCAATTGGAAAGGTTTCTCAGGCCAATCATAATGGCACAACCACCTAACCCCTATGTCGAATTCACTGGTAGCAACCCACTCGCTCTCAATGCAAAAAATCTTGTACGAGTTGTAGCATTAAAGAGAATTCCCCATTTCACTGGAGAGAGCTAGACTTCTCCTAGTGACCACATTCAAGACATTACAAATGTTTGTGTCATTCATGAGATCACTGAGATGGACATTACATTTAATTTTTTAGCTTCTTCACTCAAGGGTAAGGCTTCATGATGGTTCAGGAGTCTAACAACAGACTCTATTCAAACTTAGGACTATCTATGTAGAGCTCTCCACAACCAATTTGGAGAGAAGGGAGATAATTTATCCTCGTTGGAGAATTTGACAACTATCAAGAGGGCCGCTAATGAGAAACTAAAAAATTTCAACTTTAGATTCCAAAGGACATGGGATAGGATTCCATTGGTTGTAAGGCCCACAGATGAAGGTGATTTCTTATACTTTCTTAGAGCTCTAAATTTTTCCATTGCTTTAATGATTCAATCAATGGGAAGCACCACCTTACCTGTAGCCTATAACATTTCCATTAGAGCTGAAATTTGTCTAGTTTGGGCTGGTAAACTTTTTCCTAGGCCACCCATGCCTCTATACCCATAAGTAGGAGATCCAAGCACTAGTCAGACACCCACATTATCTCCTATACCCACTCCTAGGAATCAGAGTTCAGCTGAAGCCTACACCTCATATTTTAATACCTCAAAAGAGCTTCGAGAAGTTACGAAACAACTCCAAAACCTAGGGAATGAGATAGTGACTATCAAAAGGTAGCAAGCTTAGAGTTCTAGGCCCTATCAACCTCAGAATTAGTATTAAGCTAGACCCCCAAATCAAAAAAATAGATATCCATCTCAGGCTGCAAATTAGAACCAAAACCAATGACAACCTCAAGCTGCTAGGCCTTTTTGGTCATATGATCCAAACACAGCTTCAACATCAAGGGCCCTGGTTCTAACCAAAAAAAATATGACACAAGAATATGATTGGTGTTTCCCATGCAATCATCCTCAGAACTAGTCAATGTGTTTTAGTGGTGCACTAAACTAGGCCTTGATGGTACAGACCATTTGTGTGTCCCAAGAGTCTACTCAAGAGGAAAATCAGCAACAAGAAACTCAGTAAAAGGCACCTCCAAGTGAGAATATGCTTCTCAATTGGAAGGATGAAGATTTATGTGGTAAGAATCAAGCCCCTTATAAAAGTGTAGTTGCCAATACACGGTCCAAGAAAAGGAATATTGGAGAGGAAAAATCATAAAACTCAGGTAATCCTTAACCCTCCATTACTCAACATGGCATTGGAACATAGAATGCAACTCCCAATATGCAGAGTTAGTCCAAGCCACCTCCCAAACCCACTCAGGCATCGGTTGTAACAACCCATGTGCAAGAGAAAAATGTACCATGAAAGGGGCAGCAAAAGGATAGCTCATCCCCATTTAACATCATTGGAAAAAGGAAGAAAACAAATGTGAACATTTCAATGTGGAAGTCATTGGCCATTCTAGGAAAAAGAGATCTGTTGCAGACTACTATGGCCAATTTGTCATTCTCAAATCATCCCCCTAACCAACAAGAGAAAGTGTTTACCAATGCAGTTCGGCCTGAGGGAAAAAATGGAGAAAAATGAGGTAAGAATTTGAATCCCCCTCCATTTTATGTTTCATTGATCATTAGAGACAAATGGGTACATAATTGCATGATTAATTCAAGGGCAAGTAGCTCTGTAATGCTGAAACAAATAGCCAATCAGCTGGGTATTCAATACAAAGTCATCTACAAGGGCATAGTACAATTGGATGGGACAATGGTAATGATGATTGGAGTCATCAAATATTTAAGCCTCACACTACACCCCTACCCCAATGTGACTATATTGCAAAATGTATCAGTAATAAACTTGCCGCTACATTTTGCATTGTGTTTGTTGAGAGATTTCACTGCTAAGATTAGAGGCTATCTATTTATTGATTGGTCACACATACTTTTTAGAACAAGGTATGGAGCTAAGGCTACAATCAAATCTGATCCCATTGTTGATTACCATATTGAGTCTTATGTACCCAACCCAATCAACGCCAATTGTTTGGCCTTTGATCAAGAGGATCTCCCAAACACTTGTGAAGTGGATACCAAAGTGGGGTGTATCCTAGACTTGAATCTTGATGAGTAGGAAAACAAGAAGCATTATTTTGAACCCTATAAAGAGATGGAGGAATCTGAGCTAGGAGTCTACTTTTTACATAAGGAAAATCATCCTTTTCCTAACATCATTAAGCCAGACCACAGAGATGACAATGAGGTATGGCAGTTATTCTTTGATGGATCAAGAAGTAGGTAAGGAGTTGAAGGAGGAGCTATGCTTGTTTCCCCCAAAGGTATGAAATAATACTAATATTTCTATTTTCAATTTTTCTATTCAAACAAAACAAAAAAGTATGAGGCTTTGGTCTATGGACTACATTGGGAAAGGAGAAGAGGGATAAAGAACTTGTAAGTGTTTGGCAACACTGAACTAGTTGCTAATCAGATCTGAGGATAAAATGCTGCCAAGAACAACATGTTAAAGAGCTACAGGAACTGGGTATGGGACCTCATCAAGGATCTCAAAGCATTGAACATCAATTCCATTCCAAGGAAGAAGAATGAAGCAACAGACAGATTGGCAAGAATTGGGGTAGAATTCGATGTTGTAGAGAGTATCAAGAGTGATAAGTCTCAGCCCTATATCAAGGTGGTTGTGAGACCATCTTTCCCTGATAATAACACAAGTTTGCAAGTCTTCAATAATAATTAGCAAATTATCAACTTTCTACAAGAAGAAATTGAGTTCTCCTCCATAAACTATGACAAAATGGAGCAACAGTATTGCGATCAAGTGGTGTAGATGAGGATCAACAAAATACCAAAGTGTCTTGTCACTTTAGAATCAATATTCAACCCAACTGACCAATTTTGAAAGGAAGAGGTGAATATTTAGGTAAAGGTTGAAGATTCATAGCCCATTTTCATATAAGAAGTCAAAACATTACAAATTGGCAAGGAAAGAACTGAACAAGAAAAATTTCAATTCATTCAACTTTGTCAAGAATTCCCAGATGTCTTTGCTTGGAATTACAAATATTTAAGAGGTTTCAGCCCAAATATGGCACAACACACTATCGAGTTGGATCCACAAGCCAAGCCTTTAAAGTAGAAGAAAAGGCTAATAAATCCTCACATTGAACCTCTCATGAGGAAAGAGTTGAACAAGATAATTCAGGCTAACATCATCTTCCCTATTAAGCATTTGAGCTGGTTTACAACCTTGGTGCCTGTAAGGAAAAGAAATGGAGAAATCAGGCTATGTGTGGACTTTCATGATCTGAATAGAGCATCACTGAAAGATCACTATCCATTTCCATCAATGGAACAGATCCTACAGGTTATAGCTGGCTCTGAGAGGTTTTCATTGCTACATGGATATTCAAGCTATGACCAGATAATGGTGAAGGAGGATGATCAGTTCAAGATAGCCTTCACCACAAAATGGGGTACATGTTCTTATAAGAATATTCCATTTGGATTATCAAATGCCAGAGCAACATTTCAGCGAGCTATGGAAATGGCATTCAAAGGATTTATCAACAATATGGTTCTGGTGTATCTGGATGATATCACCGTTTTCTCAAAAAATGTTGTACACCATCTCTTCCACCTTAGGTAGGTGTTTCAGAGGTGTAGAAGGTTTAGGGTGTATTTGAATACAAAGAAATGTGTGTCCTTGGCACATGAGGGAAAATTGTTGGGACACATTGTCTCAAGAGAAGGGCTAACCATTGATCCTAAAAGGTTTGAAGCCATCTGGACACTTCCATTACCACAACACAAAAAGTCTCTCCAAAGATTCTTGGGGAGAATAAAATTTGTTTGCAGGTTAAAGAAGAGTTTTGCATTTAAATGGGCAGCCAAGAATGGTGTGTACCTTAGCACTTCATCAAACTATTACCCTCAAGGTAATGGCCAAGTAGATTCCACAAACAAGAACCTATTAAGGATTATCAAAAGGATTCTTGATGAAAATTAGAGAACTTGGTATACAAAGCTCAAAGCAGCTCTATGGGCTGATAGGATCACATCTAAAAGATGCACAGGCAGCTCCCCATACAAGCTTGTATATGGGAAAGAGGCAGTATTTCCCATATCATTGGAGTTTCCCGCTTTGGAGCTCATGAAGTAGTTTGAACTGGCTGAGTTTGAACTCATTGCAATCAGGTATGTAGAGCTAATGGAGGTAGGAGAAATAAGAAAGCATGCAATGTAGAGCATGGAAAAGGATCAAGCATTGATCAAGAGGAGTTTTGAAAAGAAAATAAGAATAAGGACCTTTACCGAAGGTGACTTAGTTATGAAGTGGGATGCGGATCGGGTGAAGCTAGGAAAGAATTTTAAATTTGATGCCATTTGGAGTGGCCCTTACATGATCACAAGGTTCAGAAGAAGCAATGCCTTCCATCTTGCTAAATTGGATGGGGAAGAATTGTAGATCCCAATGAACGGGATCCATCTCAAACATTCCGACTAAAAGGGAAGGTTCCACCCTTATAAATATTAGCATAGAATTTTTATTTCCCCTAAGTGCGTATGCACATCATTTTGTTGTAGCATAGGTTTTGTTTCCCTAAGTGTTGTGGCACATATTTTTTATTGCTCCAGGTTTGCGTTGTTATATAGTTCAATGTGCATCCAGGTGAATGCATCAAGGCCTTCAACATTTTACAAGAGGGAGACCCATAGTTTTCGTAACAGTTTCTCACTTTCTAATATAACAAATACATAACAACTAAAATCAGGCTCCAGAACGTCCATTTTTAGAAGAATAGGATCAACATCGGGTCACGAATGAAAAATCTGTTCCCAATGGATACAACAAGGCAACTGGTCCATTCATCTTGTAGGAATACATCCCCATGAGTTTCCAAATTGTTATCTCAATTTTTTCCCCAACAAAATTAATCAAACATGACCCTGCGGAGGAAGAAATTCAAGAAACAGTTCCACCAAATGAACCCATGCTTCAAATCCAACAGATAACTAACAATAGGCTCTACAATGGAGTAATAGGGTCAGGGAGGGAGTAAAATAGTGTCAAAGAAAACCAAAGGCTATAAGGAAAAGAAATGGAGAAAACCCCCAAGTCTTCAGGCTCCACAAATGGTTAATAACGAGCCCAAAATTGGCTAAGTATGGAGGAATCAGTGGAAGCCTACATGTGCCTCATTGGCGCATCTCCAAAGATTAAACTCAAAAAGAAGACTCAAATGAGCGTGGAGCTTCCACATGCCCCATACCCAAAAAAGGATAGATTCAACTGTTGAAAATTCTAAACAAGTGGAAATAACCACGAGTTAGCTTGGCGTAATTTCAAGATGGGATTCCAAGGTGGAGACTCAAACTTACGCCATTCCTCCACATGGCCAGGGGTTAACAAAGGTAGAATCTAAAATTAGGCCCAAATTGGTTAAGTATAAGAGTGTAGGTGGAAGGCACCACGTGTCTGAATGACACACATTCAAAGGCGCGGCCCAAGTTGGAGACTTAAATGAGCGCAAGGATTCTACGTGTCAACCCGATACATATTCAAACATAAATCAAAAAGTGGGTCCTTAGAAAAGCGCCAAGCCTCCACCTGTCCTTGGTCAGATGTATACCCCCGCCAAACAAAAGTATTAAGTCAAAAACATAAGGGAACAAAGAAAATCCGCACCGCGTAAGGTGCCACATGTCAGCCCGGTGAAACTTCAAAAGAAAAACCCAAAAGTAGTCCCAAAACGAGCACCTGCACTATATGTGGCCATATTCCAAGTCAAAGTGGAAAGGCAGGTCGCCGAAGGTAATTTTAACCTTTTGACTTCATTTCTAAGAGACATAAAGTATAAAATGAGCCATGCCTCTGCCGATGCAAGAGGAGCCATGTGTCATGCCTAAATTGCATGTGGTCCGGTGGGCCTTAGAGTGATTTCTTTCCCAAATGGAAAATGTAGACCGACGGATCTGAGGATGTTTTTGACAAAAAGGTATTACGGGTCTGCGGGTAAAATTTTGCATTTTTTAATTTTTGTGCCCAAAAGCACAAAGTAAATTTCAGTCCCACAGACCCATTTAGCTAACTAGTTTCCGCTATTTTTCATATGGACCCGATTCAAATAACCAAATGGGCATATCTTCTGATCCAGTGCCCGAAATCCAACAAATTTTACACCATTGGAGAGATCTTTACCTTGTCTACATCATGGAGATCTGAAACTTTAATTTTTAAGGAATTAAGGTGGGAAAAAAATGGAAAACACCTTCGTACCATTAATATAGGATCCATTTTCTCGAACAACCAGACCAGATTTGATTTGATCTGCCATTCTTCCTCTTTCAACATGCCCAACAAGTAATCGAGGTAGATTTGACAGATTGTGGGCAGAGTTGCAGGGGCATTAATGGCTGGTAGCTAAGCTTCAAATTGGTTTTCCCACATTTCTCTCCTTCTTTTCTCTATGTTGAATCTATAAAAGAAGGGATGAGGCTCATTGTAAAGGGTTGGACATTTCTGTTTTGCACTCTCCCTTCTTCGCTTGTCTATAAGTGAATTTGTGGAGTTTCTGAACCTCCCATTCAAGTTGTAATGTAATATTTATCTTCTTGGCCACTGTAATGCACTATATCGACTTTTGGAGAAAGAAGATATGTCTGTGGATGATTCTCAACCCTCTCATGTGTTTATTATTCCCTTTTGATCTCTCATTGCAGTTTGGTTATCTATGCATGGCGTTTTCATTACAGTTCTATGGTCTGTGTTTGCTTGCAAAACAAGTGTTTAACATTCCTTTGGTGCATCACCTCGTCATCTTAGGTTTATTTTTTGTATCTTATCAACCATGTCTCCTTGGTAAGATAGAGTAGGTTTTAGAATAGATCCTCTGCAATTTATTTGTATGCACCTGAACAGAGGATTAGGAACCATCCTTAATCTGGAGAGATCTCTCAACTCACAAGGTTCCACACTTTGAGAGATGCTCCATGTTGTGCAATCACACTGAGAGTCTCAAGCCATTTGGTTGCAGGCATTTAGGGGTGTTGTGATTCTGCATTAACACTTATCTCTAACAATCATCATGTAACTCTAGGTAAATTCAATACTTCTTTTAAGATGACACTCTTGTGTTCAGAGGGGTTAAAGGGGATTCACACTCAAAATTCTCATGTGTAGGTAACTAAAAATTAGAATCCAATCAAATCATTTACATTCTTCTTTAAATAATTTCACTTAGTTTGATTTGAATGGCATTTTTAAAATTAGTTGTCTAACCCATTTGTAAATAAGGAACATTTGCATTCTAATGACACTACTATCTCTCGTCATATGGAATTTCCTCAAGAACATGATTACCTGGTGTAACATCATACATTCATTTCACAATGGGAAAGCAGAGAACAAGATGGCGTAACTCTTCATTTACAGATGAAGGTTCACATTAAATTTTATTTCGTTTCTCACAACATGATGATCAAAACACGTTATACGAAAGATATAATTTTTCTTTTCTCCTAACATACCATCTCATGGTTACCCTTCCACAAACTAATCATAAATTAAAAATTTGTTAAGTTCTATAATCAACTCTTAACATTGTACCTAAAGACTCCCAAACAATAATAACAATTTGGTGTCAAGTTTATTTATAATCCCATCTGCTAAAGGTGACTTTCAAAAGTAGTTGTTGATCTTTAACACCTAACACCCTTCACTCTACACATGTGTTGGGCTAAGAGGGTTTTACATTGTGTTAAATTTTTGTTTCCTATGGAGTACTACCTTAAGAAAACACATTATCCTTACAACCCACATGACTACCAATCCTAGGAGGGAACCCCATACTCAATAAATTTTTTAATGATGTCATTCCTAACTTTCGGGTTCACGACAATGTCGCTAACCATATAAGATAAGGTGATAATCTATAACTTGGGGTTTTTTTTTATTATGGTAGAAATTTCCATCTAATTTAATGATTTAGGTTCACCCTATGGTTTTAGTTTTCAACTTTTAGAAGGATCACATAAGAAGGTAATTATGAGAGAGTATTATACTAGGGTTGACTATTTTATTTAGATTTTGTTTCTACGTTATCAAGGAAAATAACAAAACATGCCATAGATTTAGTCATCAATTTCACTCTAAAAGGGAACTATAAGATGTCAAAATCAATTACATTTAACATATATACTAATGTATGATCCCTCCTAATTACAATAATATATGAAACTAATTTTAATAAACTACTTTCCAACATCTGATGCAATTTACACACATTGATTATATGGAAGCTTCGTATTCTTTTATTAAAATGGACATATAACATTTTTCATGAATATAGTGTAAGTCTCACAATTTCTCTTTTTGGAATTAAAACATATAACTAGGCAAATTGACTGTCATTAATCAAAACAATACAATGGTACTTAATTTATTGACAAATAGAACGAGTAATACAATTCAACTATCTTCAGTCAATAGAAGAAATGCAACATTTAAAGCTTCATATTCCTTTAATATTTCAAGTAGTCCATATATAAGATTGGTTAGCAAATGTCAATTCATAATAACTCACATGATAATATCTATACACCCTATAATAACTTATGTCGTATAGTATTTGCATATACGAAATTAGGAATTAAGTTAAAATCACGTAGTAATAATAGGGACATAGATCATGGTTGCAACATTTCCTAACCTTACTTTCATGTACGGCATGTAGTGCCCACTTCCCTTCGACACCTTTTGTTATTGATTTCGATACTATTGACTATACCTATTGATATTATTGTAGCTTTTAATTTAGCATGATGCTAGATGTTAGGGAAACTGGACTGTTGTTGATTTTAATTCATACATGATGCGAGTGGATTATTAGAGACATTTTATATTGATGTTGATATGTCATTGACATGGTTACATTTATATATTTCAGACATGCGATATTTAATTATATTGAGTAGACGTTAGCAATTAAACTAATCTTGTGATCCTATAAATATTGATGAAATGTAAAATTGAGATGTGTAGAAATTGAAATTGGTAACGTTACTTATCTAGATGATAATTTAGTTTAAATTATATATGGATGCTTTTTGATTTATATTATATATTTTATCTTCATTTTTTGATGCGGCCACGACGCCGAAGGAGGTATTGTATGTTTTGCAGGTAAAATATAACACAACATCTAATGGGGGATTGGAGACCAACCACATCAGAATACCAAATGAATTCAACAAGGGTCAACATGGAAACTAGTGTTTTGTGTTGTGTTTCTTGGTTGTTGTTATGGGGTCCCCATGGGGGGATAACCTCCAAATGTGACCAAGGGGTGTGTGTGTTATTTTTATTTAATTTTAGTATGTGATTATTTAGTGATGTATTTTCCCTTGTATTAATTAATTAAATTATGTTTAGTTAATAAATTAATCATGGTGCTAAACTAATCATGGATGGGAAAAAGAATTCATTTGTTGGATTTAATAGCTCTTTGGTTTATGTGATTATGTTGAGTGCTTAAGATCTTGAGTTTTGTACACTCCATCTCTCTCCTTAGAAATTCGGATTTTTCCTTAAGGGAGAATTTTTGAGGCTTGTAGGACAAGTTAAACTTTTCCCACACCTCTTAAATTACTATACCAATCCTACGTATGGGTTGTGGGGTAAACATTAGACCCCATTATGTGTTTTGGGAAGACAAATTGTAAGGTTTTATTGCACTTTCTTAGATGTATTTATTTTTAGTCCTTTAGGGGTGTGGGCTTAGTTTGTGTGTGTAAGTAAAATGTCATTTCTTCAAACACTTATTAATTGTTCTTGGAGTATGGGGTTGACTATCGTGATGTGGAGTGGAGAGGAAATGATGTGACATCCTACTTGAAGCCACAACATCCTCCTCCTCCTCCTTTATATTTATTCAAATTTTTGAAGGGAATTTGGGTTTAGAGACTTATTTTTGGAGCTCTTTCTATTGTATGTTTGCTTGTGGGAGTTTGAATATTGCTTGGAAAATTTCTTGTGTTGGAGATTTTGGATCTAGTTTTCAAACAGGAGCTTACCATGGCAAGGTAGGATCTTGCCCTTTATTTTTCTCTTTAATCCTTGCATGTTATGTGATTGTGTGAAATGATGTTTTTGTTTTGGATTGTTAGGTAGAATGTTGACCTTAGGTTATGTTGAGATTTGGATATGGGGATGAAATATGTATGGAGGCATAAGAGATTCTTGTTGGGTTTAGGAGGGAGTGGGTTTTGGATGCCCCACCTTATTGTTATTCTACTATATTATGTATTGAGGGAGCCATAAGAGTGAGGGAGGCATAAGAGACATGGTTTTGTTGTGAGGGAGGCATAAGAGGCTTGGGTTTGAATGTGTGTTGGAGGGATTTAGAGGTGGGCATCCAAACCCTTGGGAGGCACAAGGGAACCCCCATTTTTCCTATCTCTTTTTGGCTATCTTGGAAGCCTTTGATGGGAAATATTGTGTTTAAAAATAAGTGTTTTATAGTTATCTTTCTTATGTGATTGGTTGTTTTAAGGTGAATGTTGAAGAATTGTTTTAGTTTCCATGAGTTAAAACATTCCTTATTGCCTTGTGGTTGGGGCTCAGGGGCCAATGAGAAGAATTGCTTCTTCTTCTCATTGGAATTTTGGTTGGGTGGAGAGTGTTGCCTCCCCCCATTTTTGGTTTTTGTGGTCAAGTGATGAGAAGATGGAACTTGGTTGAAGACTTGAATTTGGAGCTATGATTGAAGAAAAATTGTATTTCATTTTATCCTTCCTTCTTGTAAAATTTCCCACTTTAAGTGGAAGAAATTATATTAATATTTGCGATGAAAGGTTGTATTGATTTTTGGATATTCAAGTTGGATGGTATGTTGAAAAAGGAAAGAAAGAATTGTTTTTGTAAAGTTAGTTTTGTTGTAATAGGAAAGAAGTTTATAAAGGAAAACATCTTGTTCACATTTTATTCAACTTATTATTTCATACAAGTGCATAGATTTTATTGGAAAGTTGGTAGATTATCAACATTAAGACTTGCTGGAAATCTTGTAAAGTTTGGTTGTGAAAATGATTATAAACTTGCATGTTGAGAAAAGTAATGAAATAGAAAATTTTACTTTAATACATGAAAGCATATAAAGGAAAAGTTAGCCTAGTTTGTTCATTTACTTACATTGTGAAAGAAAGCAAAACTATGTATGTTTAGATGAGAATAATTCAAATTTTAATTGTCATTTACATGTTCAACAAAATGGGTTAATTTGCTACATCTAATGGAGAAAATAAATCACTCTTTTGCAATTTAGGCCCTTGCCTCATGGGAATCTGTAAATCCATTATCTAGTTATTATAAAAATTGTTTATTTAACCTAAGGTGAATCAATACAACAACAAGTAGAATTTAGGTTGATATTTTCTCATTTTCTTAGCTTAATACCATCAATCCTTACAAGGAAATCTTAAGTGCAAAAGCTATATTTGTTAATAACAGAATTATTAGCACTTAGCGATATTATCCTATTATTATTAAATACTATTAATAATGGTCAAGTTACTACTTAATGACGAATTTATTGGTATTAAAATTATTACTAATAACAATATTAATAATATATTAACTTAGTAATAAATCTAATATTTAATGCACTTATATTTAAAATATACAAATATATATATATATATCACATTTTTAAAACCAATAATTAGTTAAGAGTTTGACCGAAATCTTTTACATATGAAAAAAGGGAGAAGTGAAGAAATGCAGCCTGCACTACCTTAAGATATTATAAGGAAAGGGGGTTGGGGGGAGGGTCACCAACCCCACCCCCAACCCCATAAATAAATAGGATGAGGGGTGGAGTCAGTGACCCTCCCTCCAACCCAATATTTTTTTTCATAAAACACAAAAAACACCACTTTCATTTAAGTGGCCTCCTTAATGTTTCAACCTCTACGCATTTTTCCTTATTGCGGCTTGCATAAATCAAACCCGCGGCCAAGCTTTTCAAGTCACATTTTTTATAACTTTACACACACACACACACACACACACACACACACACACACACACACACACACGTATACTACTACTACATTTATTGGTATTTCTTTGGGTTTTTTTTAATCAAGTAATTTTTCTTTAGAAAAAAGATACACACGCATACACACACACACACACACAGACACACACACACACACACACACATATCTCCTATCCCATGAAAACATTTATCAAATCTTAACTATATCAAATGGGAAAAACCCACAAGCCCATTTGGGTAAATCCAATAAAAATGAGCTAAATAAAATATATAAATACATTTAAAACCCTAATGAGGGTATAAAAAAATAAGAAAAAAAATAATAGAGCTTGTAAGCCTTCCCAAAAGATTAAAGAGCCTCTAATGGATTCTCATCCCCTCCAACAACTTGCAACACAAAAGAGACACAATGAGCTAAATGAAATAGAGAAAGTAGTTTTCTTAAACAAACTTTAGGGTTAGATGCCCTTTTTCCCCATCAAGGGTTCTAAATGAATCTATCTAAGGGAAGGGATTCATTCCTACAAAAAGTAGGTGGAGAGTGAGTGAGTGGAAATTACCTTTGAATTTAAATGTTTTAATTTCAAAAATATGGGTTGACTTTTTAAGGTGTTACTTATGGGGTAAGGAAGTGTTTATTATCTTAACCCTATATTAAAGGAAGGACCTTGCTAGTTTTTTCAACATTGTAGAAATTAAATAAACTTGTTATTTAATTATATTGGCCTCTTTTTACTCTTGACATCCCTTAGGGAATATTTAATTATAGTAGAATTTAAATTGGTTATTAAATTAACACTTAGGGTGATTAAACATGCTTAGTCAAATCAAATGTATTAAAAATATAATGGGGATTTTAAATATTGTGTTATCTTGGGAAATTATTTATCAAAAAATATTACTTGAGAAACATTAATGTGGCAACTGTTATTTTTGAAATGTTTTGTGGGCATGCTTTTCAAAAAAAAAAAGTCCATAATATTTCTAGTTAACCCTAGGTTGTTCTTGGGTCTCGTGTAGGTGTTTTTAGCGGGCGTTACACATCACTAACTAAAATTTTTAAATATAATTACTTTCATGCATTAATTCTATACAAATAACTTAATAATTTATGTCAATCAATCAATCATTACTACAAAATTGAATAAATATGTTCTATTATTACTTTTATAACTTATCATTATCCTTTACAAGATAAATCTCACATAACTCTCACACTATCCTTTACAAGATCCCATTTGATCTTATATCATTCAAATATATTTTTAACATTGACTAATACCAATCATTATAACTATTGATGACAACCAGTTCTTGTATCCTTCATATTTCTATCAGTATTGAATTATACTGAAGAATTATAACACTACAAGCCATCCAAATCGTATTCCTTCATATATATATATATATATATATATATATATATAACAATATAGAATAATACACCAACATTATATCCTTACAAGTATCTTTTAATATATGGTCTTCATTCGAGGGTATTGAATAGTAAGCGTATTTGTCTAATAAAAAGAGTATCATTGTTTGTGTTAGAATTTAATATCCTTAATAATATGACAAAAAAGTGAGCACAAATCGACCAAATGTTCCTCCAGTCATTGGTCTCCAATAGTAAACCTAGAAATATTTAATTGACTGGAGGAATTAAGGAGTAATCATTATAAGGAGAAATAGCGATAGAAGGAAAGTATTCACCTATGAAATCAATATGATTTTGTTCGAATAGTGCCATATAAATGGCACGATTTCAAACAAAAGAGATGACACCCAACTCCATAGAAGTTAGAACTTATAACTTATCAGAACATTACAAACATTCCCATAAAACACAAGTGATAAAGAGTCCCCAAATAACCAAACAAGTCACAAAATTTATGACAAGTTCCAAGTCAGATACCACGCACTGGGTATTTAAATCTTCAAGACTTTGATTTCTAAACCGATATATAGCTGTCATATTTACACACAAATTTGGATGTAGTTATATAACCCTCTAAATGACTTTCACGACTAATCAAAATTCATAGAGTTTTAATACAACTCAATATAATTAAAAAGACCATATCGACTATACATACATAGATCCCTAAAAGAAGAAGGAATTTGATATACCCTCATAGATATAAGCCCCAATAAATCAAACCTCAAGTTTAAGTTCATACCAACACCGACTGTTTTGTTTAACTCAAAAACGTCAAATATAATTCCACAGAAGCACATTACAAGAAAACATTCTAAATAAATACGATACTGAATCACTGAAATAGTATTTCATTTACCCATATCATTTGTATAAGAAAATAAAATGATATAATTTCCAGATTTATACAAAATTAATCACACCCAACACAACTTAGCATTAACAAGATTAGTATAGAACTTCGTAGATGAAAATAACAAATGGAGAAACATATCGAGGAAGGGATAAAGTGTATCATTCCTGGAGGAACAAAGCCAGTGAGAATTATGGGATTTGGTTGAACATCTCCTATAGGAATTTCTTCAAGTAGTTTGTTTGCATTTGCTTGAAATTTTCTAAAGATTTTCCAATGAACCCATTTGCACAAATGCACATTTGTGGCACTCCAAGGGATAATATCTGGTTGGGACATTTCTTGAGTAACCTTTAAGTCTCATCATGACCACCATTGTGATTACTTCCAACAACTATGGGATTTAGTAAAAATTTCTTCCTTTAAGGAGTTTGGTCAAATATTTCATGTGTTAAGCATAAATCCACACTTTTACACATTTCTCTACCAATACCAAATCATCTAAATATACAATCTTATCACTATGATTTGAAGAGTTATACACTGTTCCAAAATCATATTTTACCAGATTTAAGAAGAGCTAAAACTTTTAATGGCATCTGATTCACACCCAAAATTCCCCATTTTAAAATCCACTTAGGAGATGATAAAAGAGGTTTTGGGGTTTTGTTTTAAAACCTTCCAAAAGCATTTTCTTGACATTCACAGGTTTTTTTTAAATGAGCTGCTTTTGTGCATACTTGAAACCGATGCACTCCATGAAACAAAATTCGTTGGGGAATTCTATCAAACATTTCACGTGCCATGTGCATGCTCCCACATTTTGCATACATGTCAACCAGGGCACTTGCAATTACAACATGTGACAAAAAACCCCTTTCCATTATGATGTGACATATATACATGCCTTACTCCAAGCTCTTGTTTTAGCTTACATGGAGAAGAAATATGTTGGTTGGTTTTGGAGGGCAGTGGAAGGAAACAAAGAGGGTCTCATGTAGAGGAAGAGTGGAAGAGAAAAAACTATAGATGCCTGCATAGAATAGCAGGAAAGGGAATTTTTATTTGGTGATGGTGCTTTTAGGTTACATTACACGTAGCAGAGGTCAATAACAGAGGAAGAAGATGCAAAATCAATAAAGCTAGACAAAAATCTTGAATACAATTCCTCTTATTTCTCAATCATCATCTTCTTATTTTGTATACATCAAACAAGCCAATGAAAAAGTAGTAGATATTCCCACAAACTTTGAACCCACCTTAGATATAGGTAGTGATCCTACTCAATCAACTTGTATATAGAAAAATGAGGAGATACTCAGGTGAAAAAATTATCTTTGAGTGTAGCACTGGTTCAACCCACATTGGAACAATTTCAGGACTATTATTAGTAGGATCTTTGTGCATCTTGTAACATTATGTTTATTTTACTATGGGAGTATAGAACCCCTATTTTATCATTGTTAGTAAAACAATGCTTCAATTTTGAACTCACTACAACTATCCAATTACTGGAAAATCTAAAACTTTAACCCAAGTTTCACCATATTTAACACCTCTTGATCTCAAAATAAAGTGCTTGTATTATTATGCCAATAAATTGATAGGCCTCAAAATAGGTGTTTAGGATGCGTCGCTTCCATGCTCTGTAAACTAACAGCTACCCTAATAAAGGTGGATCACGGATTGAAATGAATCATAATTATAGTCCTATATTATATATATATATATATATATATATATATATATATATTTGATCGAAAAGAAGAGATTTTGGATTTATAACCCTATACATTTTATTTCAGATTTGTAACCGTACAAATTATATATATAAGGGTTTTTTAGAGACGTGCGTGGGTGTGTGTCTATATATATATATATATATATATATATATAAAACAAGGAAAAATCATGGCAGTGCATAGTTTTGTCAAGTTGAGTGTTTTAAGGGCCATGTGAGGGTTGGGAAAGGTTTTCTTCTGCCCCAAACCACACAATTCATCCACCTCTATTCACTAGCCACCTTATATCTCCCACCACACAGACCTACACCCCCCTACGCTTTGCATCCCCCCTGCATACTGCCCATGCGGCTGCTGGCTGTAGTGCCTTTTCTATCGACCCCTTCATTTATTCAAGCAAACATGCTAGAGTTTTCCCCTAACAAGAAAAAAGGGAATTTCTTCCCCCATGAGAGAGAGCACAATATTCTCCTCCATCCTTCTCCCAAGCCCAGTTTTGCATAAGAAAACAAAGTAAACAATGAAATTCTAAAGAAACAAATGAAAATAAAGCATAAAGGATAGGTTATGGATTTTTAGATGACATAAAATTTAGGGCTTGGATTCTTCTGATCCAAGGACCCAAAATAAACCCTACAACACTAAGTTATGGGATTTGATGATTTGAAATGGGAGTGGGATAAATTAAATCATTTGGGTGCCTAGGGGAAATAATTTAAGGTCATAGTGGGGCTTAAATTTAAGTAATGCAATATTTAAAGATTTAGGAAATTAATAAAAAATTTATCTTGGGGGAAATAGTGTTAAATATTTAGAAAGAAATTAAATGTACGTTAGGGAATAAATTAAATGGAGTTATAAGGGAAAATTTTGTCCCTTAATCCAAAACCCTAGTGAAAATAAACTTAGAATTAAATTATTACATGTACAAAAAGAATTAACCTAATTTTAGGTGATAAAGGTTGGTTTTTGAGTGCCAAAATTTGGAGAAGTACATTGAAAATAGAGGTAAATTTTAGTGTAAAATCACAACAGCCCTAAATGTCTGTAACTCGATGGGTTGAGACTCTCAGTGTGATTGCATAACATGGAGCATATCTCAAAGTGAGGAACTTTTCATCTCTCAAAGTGTGGGAATTTGAAATCGAGAGAGCTCTCTGGATGAAGGTCAATTCCTATTCCTTTGTTCAGGTGCACACATAAAATTTGTAGAGGATCTATTCTAAAATCTATTCTAACTTACCAAGGAGAAAGGGTTAAGAAGATGGAAGAAAATTAAACCTAAAATAACAGAGGCACAAAAGGAATGTTGAACACCGGCTTCACTATCAAGCATGGACCATTAAAGTGTAATACAACCACAAAGCATAGATAACCAATATTGCAATGAAAGTTTAGAAAAAAGCAATGAACACAAGAGAGGGTTGAAATAATCCACAAACATGTATTATTTCTTCACAAATTGATACAAAACATTACAATGGCCAAGAGGTGAAATAAAAATTGTATTATAGTCTTAATAGAAGGTTCGGAATCCATGAATTCATATGCAGACTAGAGAAGAAGAGAGGGTGCAAAACCGAAATTTTCAACACTTTACAGTGAACCAAGCTCTTACCTTTATAGATGCAACAAAGAGAGGAGAAGAAAATATGTGGGAAACTTGATTTAGAGCTTAGTTACCAACCATCAAATCCCCCTAATAATCCACCAACAATCTATCAAGTCTACCTCTCTATGTCTATTTGGCATGTCCAAGAAGGAAGAACGATGGAACAAATCAAATCTGATTTAGTTGTTTAAGCAATCAGATCGTATATTAATGGTATGAAGACATTTTCCTATTTTTCACCCACCTAACCTCATCGAAATTAAAGTTTCAAGTTTCCATGTTGTAGACGAGGTGGAGAACATACCAATGGTGCTAAATTTGTTGAAGTTTGAGCACTGGATCGAAAGATATGTCCATTTGAATACTTGAATCAAATACGTAAAGAAATGGCAAAAAACCTATTTTGCAAAACGGGTCCGTGGGCCTAAAATTCACTTTGCGCCTTTTGCACAAAAATTTAAAAAGTGCTTAGCAGCCCAGTAATCCCACAATCCTCTTTTTCCCAAAAGTCATCTTTGGGCCCGCTGGTCCACATTTTCCATTTGGGAAAGAAGTCTCCCCGAGGCCCGTAAACCCACTTTTTCCTTGAATCCATCCAAGGCCCGCCTTCCTACATGTAATTTACGCCTGACACGTGGCCTCTCTAGGAGTCGGTGGAGGTGTGGCTTACTTTCAAACTTTACGTCTTTTGGAAACAAAAGCCAAAAGGTTCAAAATTCCTTCAGAGACCCACCTTCCCTCTTTGACTTGAAACATGGCCACATGTAGAGTTAGCGCACCTTTGGGGACCGCTTTTGGATTTTTCTTTTAAAGTTGCGCCGAAGAGACACATGGCTCCTTCCACGGATTTTCTCTATTTCTTTATGTTTTGGCTAAGTCCCTTTTGTTTGGTAGGGCCATATGTCTGACCTGGGACACGTGGAGGGCTGGAGCGCATTTGGGACTTGCTTTCAGAATTTACCTTTTAAATTTGTGTGGAGACGACATGTGGAGGCCTCCGCCATCCCTTCCATACTTAGTCGATTTAAGTGGATGACTCTGTCCCCCCTTTTTAACTTTTGGACACCTGGAAGCTCCACGCTCGCTTGAGACTGGCCCTTGGGCCACCCCTTTTGAATTTGCACCATTGAGGCATGTGGCACCCTCCGATGACTCTCCCCCATCTTGAATTTTCAACTGTCGACTTTGTCCCTTTTCAAACTTGGGACAAGTGGAAGGAAAGTGCTAGTTTGAGAGACCTGCATTTAGGTTTACCTTTAAAGATGCATCGAGATGACACATGGTGCCTTACGTGAGTCTACAATACTTAGCCGATTCGGGCTGATGCCTTTCTCAAACTCTAGACACGAGGAATCCTCGTGCTCATTTCAGTCTCCACTTTGGATCGTGCCTTTGAATTTATGGTGATGAGACACGTGGAGAATTTTGCTGATTCTTTATAGTTAGTTGATTAAATGGATGACTCTATCCCTTTTTTTGGACCTGGGACACATGGAATCTTGGAGCTTGTTTAAGTTTCCACCCTTGGCTTCAACCTCTGGAGGTGTGCCGTTGAGACACTTGGCACCCTCTTCGAACACTCTTATACTTAACCGATTTGGGCCCGCTACCATTTGAATTCTGTTGGACCCTAACCAAGTGGAGGGTTAGTGCCAGTTTGAGTCTCCACCTTGGGATCTTACTTTTTAAATTTGCACCGAGATGACACATGGTTATTTCCACTTGTTTGGACTTTTCAACGGCTGACTCTATCCCTTTTCGGGCCTGGGACACGTGGAAGCTCCGTGCATGTTTGAGGTCTCCATTTTGAAGTTTCCTTTTTGAATTATGTCAAGCTGACGCGTGGCACATTCCATGAGTCTGTTGTTCATCCCCAAGTCAACTCGTATGCGGCTAAGTATGAAAATGTTGATCCTTTCCCTATTTTTCTCCTTTGAGCCTCTGGTTTCTTTGACGTTGTTTTCGTCCTTCGCTAACCCTGCTCCTCAATTTTCCAATCCACCTACAACCTGACTGTTGGATTAAAAATGTGGGCTCGTACAATGGAACCAACCCTTGGATTTCCTTCTGTGCAGGGTCGTATTTGGTTAATTTTTCTAGGGGAAAATTTGAGATAACAGTAAATACATAGCGATGTTAGTGCAATGAAAAAGGGAAAAAAAACACTTAGAAATCCTAGCACACTTTATTAATAGTGAATACATATAAGTGAAATATACTCTACTCTAATTCAAGAAATTAGATATACAATCTAACATGTACTAGTTTTTGTTTGATATATAGAAAAGTAATAGTTGGTACACTTATATACACAATAGAGACTATTGACTTATATCAAATGATTTCTTATGATTTTTTGAAATCACGAGAAAAATACTAGTAACCAAAATAAATAAATAAAATACAACATACATGAGAATAATAGGAACAAAAATATATTTGAGAAGAACAAGACTATCCTCAACTTCCGGCTAGACCCGTCATTTCCTTGCATAATAATACAAACACATTTTTTGAGATACATAGGAATTTACCACGGTGAAACCCAGTTAACATTCTAAATTTAGTAGAAAATGGATAGTTGCAGTGAATAGGTGCATAGAATGTACTAAACGTGAGCTCTTGAATAGGGTATGGGCGTCCATCTAAGCATTACAAATAGAATAATTTTATCATATTTTGTAGTTCTAAGTTCTCTGGTAGATGTGTATGCAAGTGTGGAAGCATGCACTTAGCATGTGAACTGTTCCACTGGATTCCTAAAATAAATGTGGCCTTGTGGACTGCAATGCTTGTTGGATATACACAAAATGGGTTTGTTGAAAAGGCTTAGAAACTTTCAAGAAACTTTTATTGGCAAGTTTAAATCTATCTTCCACGGTGCATGTCGGCATCCTCCCAGCTTGTATAAAAATGGGATCTTTGGAGAAGGGTTTAGACGTCCATCAAAGCATAAAAGATAGAGGATTTTTGTCAGATGTTGTAGTTTCAAATTCTCTAAAAGACACAGAATCTAGTGATTGCAGGTTATGGTGCCAAAGAGGTCCTTGGACTATTTACTCATGTGTTATTGGAGGATAAGATGTAGGGAAAGTTTACTCTTGCCAATGTTCTGAGTGCATGTTCAAAGTTAATGGATTTTGAGAAGCAGACTCATGCCTTTTAAAATTAAAATTGGTACTAGAGTCATTTTTGTGTTGTGTTATTTCATCTATATGATAAATGAGGATGCTCAGAGGGTGCACTTTGATTTTTCTATGGACAAGCTGATTAAATGCCTTGTAATGTGCTAGCATGATTACGTGGCATATAACTAGGATCACAGATGTTCATATGTTGTTCCCAATATTTACACAGTTGGGATACTGCATGGCAATATTCTGCTCCCAATTTTATTTTTTCACCTGTAGTAGATGGGAGGGGCTCACCTAGAAGTGGCGTTTGCGGTAGGGTTTGAGAGCAAGCGACAGATTTAAATATTAGGAGTTCATATGAAATAGGAGAAAAGAAACTATAATGTATCTGGAAGATATTTCTAAGAATTTTAATATTGAGGATTCCCTTGAAGTGAAAATATTGGGGAATGTGACAATTCAGGATGTCAAGGCAGCTGAGTATGTTTTATAAAGGGGTTTCAGAATCATTCAGAACTAGCCATGAAAATATGGAAACTTATTGCATTGTGGACGATTAAAGAAGATATACGAGATAGGCTTAGTGAAAAAGGATTTAAAACCCCTGTAGCAACTACAACTGGCTCATGGAACCCCAAAAAGAGTTATCTTCTATCGTCAATCATTCTAGGCATCGTTAATCTCACCTTGTCCTTCATAATTCTCGTAACTTAGATTTTCATTCGCAACCAAATAAATTTAAAACATTGGAGTATCTCAGATTTGATTATTTTATATAATTTTTTTTCTAAAACAATAAAATTTCATCTAACACTTATGTAACCAAAATAAAACTTGTTAACCAAACATAAACTTAAACCCCTCCTTGAGACATAATCTAGAAAACTTCGTAACCAAACTATTAGTGTGAAACAATAAAACTCCTCCCTATGATTTACATTACCAACCACAACCTTAGCAATTTCTAGACCCAGGGTATCAAAATTTTGTTCTTGTGTCCATTGGTATTGGCGAGTGCCAGTTGATTCGCCAACTAAAACAATTGTTTTGTGTACCTAGCAAAGTTAAAAAATGTGATTTCCAAATATGTGCAAAAAAGCATGGTGAGCCCATAAAAGAGATGACAAATGTCGTATGTGTTCCTTGCTATGAGGAGAATCATACCAAGCTTTAGAATGACCCCAAATGACCATTTGTACTCTCTTCGTTGCTCCTCTAGGAGCCATGTTACCTAGTTTTTCACTTTTAAGATGCTATTAAAAATGAAAAACTTGGGTTTACTTCCATCTCACCATTTGAACTCTAAGCAATGAAATGCTTATCTTCCTTTGCAAATCTCTAGTATCTTTACTAGACAATCACTTGTAAGATTTAGTTTTGGCAAAAACACTATTCTAGATAATTTGGTGAAGGCATTTTGTAGGCCTTGGCTCATTTTTTGACTTGGTCAAATTGGCTAAACTACGACCGGTGGCTCAAAAAACACATCGTCATATGCAACCTATTTAGTTTTTCTTAGTTCCATCCGCTTTGGTAAATTCTCCATATATATGAGAGAATGTAGTAAATTTTCTATTGCATGTTCATCTATCAACCGACAGTTTGGTTGAGGTTTTCTTAGCCCTCGAGCTAAAATTAGTTGTTCTTGCAACTTGACCAATTACGACTCATGGCTCTGAAAAACCATTTGCCAATTGTAAACCATTTTCAAGTTATGAATTCCATCAGCCCCTGTGGATTCTTGGTATATATGTGGACATGTAGGAATTCTCCCATCATGAATTTTCTTATCGAAAGACAATTTTTGAACGCACTTTCTTAGCCTCTAAGCCAAAATCGAGTGTTTTTGCAACTAGCAGGAAAATGTAAAAGAATGTTGTAGGACCCTAGTCATGTTAGCAAACCATAGCAGAAACTTATTATCACTTGTAAATAATAGTCTGAAACTCTATTTTGTTTCTTATTGTTTGAAATTTGAATTTTAGAAAAATAGTATTTCTCTCTTTTCCCTATCTCTTTCTCTCTCCTTGGTTAAGAAATGAAGTGAAATGAAATGAATATATGTCTCCAACCCTAATATTTCAAATGAAAATTATTATTATGTAAATGGGAAACTAGAACATTAATTATGCTAGATGTAGGTGGATGCCATGCCAGCGATTGATTGTTGATTTCATGCTCACATGGTTTTATAGGATTCAAGTAAGATGGTGAAACGACGTGGTTGTAATTCACTGTGTATTATTGTAATTTATACTTGAAACAATGTAGTTGTAGAGGCTTAACGAACTTGTTGTAGTGTATTAAAATACTTATCATTGATGTTTGGTAGTGTGTATGAGATGCTAGTTTTACGGGTGCTTGGGAAATGTACATCTAACCATAGGTGTCATTTTAATTCAGATATATCTATGAGAACAAAAAATGGTATTGAATATGTGTGTGTGTAAGTGTGTGTGTAGTGTAGTGTGTGTGTGTGTTAAAAGTGGTGTGTGTGTGTGTGTGTGTGTGTGTGTGTGTGTGTGTGTGTGTGTGTGTGTGTGTGTTTGTGTGTGTGTGTGTGTTAAATGAAATTGAATTTAATATCTTATAGTGAAATTGCAGTGTGAAATTGATGATTAATTAATTGCAATGTTGTGTTCCTTACCTTTAAAATGTAATAAAGAAATCTGGCCACAAAATTCAACCTTAATATGAAATTCATGCATAACTAACCTTCCTATGTTATTCTTAATAATATAGAAACCAAAACTTTAGAATGAACTTAAATCTTTACACTCGATGATACCTTCTAGCTTAAGTAACTAAGAGCCCAAGTTTGAGTTTTTTGTCATAGCCTATATGCTTAGCGACATTGTCATGAAACCAATAGTTAGGAATGACATGGTTAAAATTTATCTTGGGTATGTGGTCCCCTAAAAATATTGATAGTGGTGTGTGTAGTAAGGAGAATGTGATTCCCCTAAGATGATACTATATGGGTAACCAAACTCCAACATTATATAAAATCCACTTAGTTTGACACAAGTGTAGATTCAAGAGTGTTAGGTGGCAAAGATCACCAACTACCCGTGAAATTCACCTTTAAGGGAAGGGATCATAAATGAATTCGATAACTGATATCAATTTTCATTTGGGTTTTAGCGTGTAATTATATGAGTTAATTGTGAAACTTAACAACGTTGTAGTGTATGATTAGTTTGTGAAAATGTAACCATAAGATGATGTGCTTAGAGAAAGGTGAAATTTAGGTTGTTCTCTTATCATGTTTAAACCATCTTGTGGTGAGACGTGAGACCCACATTATGTAAACTCAAATTTTAAACTTAACCCTTTTAAGAATGGAATACTCCATCTTTCTCTCCTACTTTTCCTACTATATAATGGATGTAGGATGTGAAACTATGTGATCATATTCCTAGTGATAAATCCCCTTAGATAGGGACTAGTAGTCTCATGAGGATACAAATTTCCTTATTAGAAAATTAGTTACACAATTCATTACAAAAGGTATATGAATCTAGTTAGGGAGAAATAAAACCTTTTAGGTCAGACATAAAACGATACTCAGGAAATGTAATCTAGAAATAAGAAAATAAGGAAGTATGTTACCATGTTTAGAGCCTTTGAATCCTTAACTAATTGTTGGAGCATAACTATAGTAAACATATTAATGATTTTTGGCCTTGGGAAGTGTAATCGTTTCATGTTATTCCATAGTAAATTGAAACATGATTTTCCTTATAATGGGGTTAAACCATCTCGCTATGGATAAAGAACCTATTTATTATAATACTTGTTGTGTACTAACTCAATTATCAAATTTATAAAGGAATGAAAAAATCTTGACCATAAATCCTCAAGAAAAGATGCAAATCTTCCCTCCTTTAGACTCACACTTGATCTGTTGTGTAATAGAGGTATGATATAAGATCAAGATGCGTGTCCTTAGGAGTGAATCCTAGGTATAACTCCTAATAGCCTTGTGTGTAAATAAATATCCTATTAATGAATGAACAAATTAAACAAGTAATTGAAATGATGTAGATGATCCTTATAAGTGAATCTATATAAAAATGGTAAAATGAATGTATGATTGGCATATTATGAGCCTTTCCAGAACTTACGTAAAATATTGAAATATGATTGTAATAAATGTGTAATCCTAAAAATTTCATGATGTTGAAAGACCCTGTCAATAATTTTTTAATGTAGTTGAATCATTACATTGTGCCTTGTCATTTATCATGTGTTTTCATGTTATCCATGTGGGTTAATGTTTGTGCAATTATATCATCTGTTATGTGTTGTCCTAAGTGATCTCATGTAGTGTCATGTAATCTACAATGGAAGTAAAAAAAATTATTCTAGTATTTTTATTGTTGTATATTTTGTGTAAAATGTGGTTGTTACATGCTCCATTTTATTATTTACGAGTGAAATTTGTGCATAAAGGGGCTAAACTGAAAATACATGAAATTCCAATACATGTAGCATGATTTAACTTAATAAAAAAATAGTATCAAACTTAAGAATAATTTTGTATTACACCTATTTGAATCCATACAAAGGGATCCCTCAGATAGGGTCATTACCTTATCCATCAGTTGTAGGGTGTACACAACTAGCTATTGCACAACTGAGAGAAATCCCAAATTTTGATGAAAATTGGGCTTTGGTATTATTTTTTTTAGTTCTCATGGTGTCAAGTTTTCAATTAGCTAGCGATTACTTTAATTGAGATGTAAATAGAACTTATTTAAAAGAAAAATGTGGGACTTAAATGTTGTACTTAGATACCTAAATCTCCCACTCCTATTCAACATATCACATTTTTCCTACCAAAATAATATTCACTATATGTGCTCGACTTTAACCTTTATGAGTGGAAATTGTGCATAAATGGGAAAAAATGATAAAAGGGGATAATACAATAGATGTAAAATGATTAAAATTAATAATATTTCATATTAATCCTAAGAACAATATTGTACTACATCTATTTGAATACACGTGGAGGAATCTTTGAGCCAGTGTCATTAACATATCTATCAATTCTAGGGCGCATACAATTGTCTTGTAATTAACTAAAAGAAATTGAAAATTTTGAGGAAATATGGGGAAACTGGGCTTTGCTATTTTTTTTTTTAAATCACCATGTCAAGTTTTCATTTATGTAGTGCCCACTTCCCTTTGACAGCCTTTTGATACTAATAATGATACTGCTGATTTTATTATGCACTTGATTATGGACCTTATTATTATATGATGATAGATGTTAGATCATGGATTATTGTTGACTTGATTCAGTTATGATGCATGATGATTATTAGAGACATTTTATATGTTGATGATGATATACTGTTTGACATGGTTATATTATGGATGTTGTTCGGACATATAATATTGGGACATTGTGAGTAAACCTAGAAATGGAAATTATTGGATGATGATATAGTTGTTGATAAAAACTATAAATGATATTGTTAGATTGCTTTGATGATGTTGTGATCTCATATATCTAAATTATTTTGGATGTTCTGATATGGGCAATGAGGCCGAAGGAGGTATTTGTGTTTTACAGGTTACAATATCATAACAAACATCGGGGGATTGGAGACCAGCCACATTAGAATTCAGGATGAATTCAATAAGGTCACCATGGCAACTAGTATTTGTTTGTGCGTGTTTATGTGTTAGGGATTGCCAGAGGGGGGATCACCATTAAATGTGACAAAGGGGTTTTATGTATTTGTTTATTTTGGTGCCTTTCTTTATGTTTGCACGTGTTTATTTTTGTGGTGCTTTTACCCTTTCTTTAATTATTGAATGGTGTGTAAATATTGTGAGTAATCATATTGTTAAAATAAATAAATTAAATATGTCATAAGAAGGTAATTAATAGAGTTTTTGGCCTTGAATTAAAGTGTTTTAAGAGAAGTGTAAGTGAACTTTTGAGTGTGAAACACTCCACCTTCTTAGAAATTTGAAATTTTCTTTGGAGGCTGATTTTGGAGGCTTGTGGGACAAGTTAAACTTGTCCCATACCTCTTAAATTTAATTACCAACCATACATACGGTTGGAGAGATGAGATTAGAATTTTATAATGCTTTTTGAGAAGGTGAATTGTAGGTTTTAATTGCATTTTTATTACATGATTTAATTTTAGTCCTTTAGGGTGTGGGTTGGATTTGAGTGTGTAAGTAATATGTCATGTTTTTCACCCACCTATTTATTATGCATTGGAGAATGAAGTTGAATTTTGGGTTGGGGTTGAATATGTGTCATATGGCATCCTACATGGATCTGCCTCATCCTCTTGCCTTCCCTCTTCTATAAAATTCGAATGGCTTGCCTTGTTTTGGGGTTGCTTCACTTTGGAGACTTCATTCTTGGGTGAATTATTTTACTGTTTTGGGAGCTCTTGCTTTGAACTTTTTTTGGAAGATTGTTGCATGCTTGTGCTTGGCTATTTTGGATTGCTTCCATTGGGTTAAGCTTTTTGTTTTGGAACTTGGAACAACTCCGTCATGGAGAGGTAAGAGCTTGGCTCTTGAAATGCTCTTCTTTTATAAATGTAAATGTTAATGTGTGAGTGTTTTGGCATGCTTGTGGGTTGTTGGGTAGATGGCCTAGGAATGGTGTATAAGAAGACTATGGGGTTATTTGTGGGAGGCATAAGTGTGTTTTAGGGAGGTATAAGGGTGGAGGGAGTTGGGATTTGGGTTCCACCTTATAAACAAATAGCTTGCATTTATTTACTCATTATGGGGTGCCATAAGAGGTTGGGGAGGCATAAGGAAATGTGAGGAATAAGGGGTACTTGGGGGAGGCATAAGGGCATGTTAGGGATTTGAAATGTTATATATATATATATATATATATATATATATATATTATATATATATTCTGGTGGTTTGTTCTCAGGTGGTGATGTCCATATCCCTTTGGGAGGCATAAGAAGAATCCTCCATAGTTTGTTTCTCCTTTGGCTTGCTTGATGAAGCCTCAGTAATGTTTTTCATGATTTTAATGTAGTTGTAAACTACATTCTATTTTGGACTATGTGTTTTATTGTGATTATGCTTTCCTTGTGTGTTTGTGGAAGCCTGTTGTTACCATGAGTTGGATCACATCTTTTATTGCATTTGTGGTTGGGGCTTGGGGGCCAATGAAGAAGGATGGATTCTCCTCTTCATTGGATGTATTGGTTGGGTGGAGAGCGTTGCCTTTCCCCTACTCTTGTTTTGATCACAATTTAGAAGAATGAGAAATACGCACGTTGTTATTCTAGAGCAAGAGAAAAAGGACAGTTTGACAGTCCCTTGTGAAATTAAATCTTAAAATAACCTTTCCCACTTGAAGTGGAGGAACTTGTAAATGTTTTGCAATAGAAAGATGTTGTATTGTTTACAAAAGTTGTAAAGTAAAACGTAAAAGAGACATAAACTCTATTTTCATTCTTTTGAAAGAATCTGAAAGAATTGTATTTTGTATGATGAATTTGAAGAATGAAAGAAAGGTTGTAAAGTTGTCATATTTTGGAATCAATAAAGGATTGCATTACCCTTCCTCAATTTGCATCATTGTTTTAAGATTGAACATATAAATGTGAATTGAAATCTCTGTTTGAAAGAAAGTAAATGTGTATGAAGGAAAATGTAGATACTCTGTCTTTGTGAAATATGTGCGTGAGTTGGAAATAATAAAAATTGTATTCTTGTTTTTATGAATGGTTAGAATTGAATCAAATGAAATGTATTAGAAACTAGAATTGGAAGGAATTCCTAGACTTGGATGATGAAAAATGAATAAATAGGAACCTTTTAAACTTGATCTCTCTTTTATTTCGCAACTATGTTAAACTCTACAACTTTTACCCAAAATGCACCAGTCCAAACCTGCAAAAATGAAATAATAGATTAAATGTTAAAATTGAACATGTAGTGTGTCCTAAATGAATTCAATTGGACTATAATCACTTTAGGAGAAATCCTTCTAAACCTTGCAAAAAACAGGCTCAACCCTCTTACAGTCGTTTTGTCTGTCAAAAAAATGTAAATGTTCAAATGGTAAATCAATCAGACAAATTGAATCTTGAAATCCTTCTTAAATCCATCTAAGAACAATTCTCAATGTCTATTTGACATGTTGAGAGAGGAAGAAGATAAATTGAACAAATTTTATAAGTTAAAATTTACCAGTTTACACTATAAAGCCTGTAGAACATTTTTACAAAATTGAACCATTAAAATTCATCAAAATTAAAAATTAATGAATCCTGTGTAAAGAGGACGTTGAGAGATTTCCATAAATTCCTTGTTTTCCCAAAACTGAGATCTCTATCAAAATTTACGGCCTTTTGAATTTTTTCTTCATTTGGCGTAAAAATAAATAAATTATAACAGTAAAAAAAAAATTGCGAAAAATTTCCTTGGTGGACCCATGGGTCTGAATTTTCCCTTAGCGCTTCGTAAATTTTTTTTTTGGGAAACCAACATGCAACCAATCAAAGGCTTCCACATGGCACCACGAGGCGTTGGCGGAGGGGTGGATCCCTTTTTAACTTGGCTGCTTTAGAAATTTTGTTTGGAAAATTTTCTAAATTTTCCCCGCCAGCCCGCAGCAAATCAAGGATCTACCACATGGCATCGCGAGGCATTGGTAGAGGAAGTGGATTCCTTTCTGCCCTTTGTGCATTTTCAGAATTTTTTTGTGAAATTTTTATCCTAATTTTTCCCCACCGCCCCTCTGGCCTGCAACCAATCAGGAGGTTGCCACGTGGCATCGCGAGGACATCTACGGCGAAGGCGCGGGTGAATTTTAGCCCTTTTCTCACTTTGGGGTATTAAAACTCTTTTATCTTCACGTTGCCCCGCTTTCCCTCGCATCGGATTAAGAAGTGCCATGTGTACCTTGTAGAATTGTGGACTCGCGGGAGCGCTGGTGCAAAAGTAGATTTTCACTCCTAGGCATGGGAAATTTCCAAAATGTCTCCTGCATGGCCCCACCGATCCGAATCCTCCTTTGGAGAAAAATTTCTCCCCATGCAGCCCATAGACCAGCCTCCTGGGGAAAATTTTCTCCCCTAGACCCCGTAGGGCCACTGTTGGAGAACATTTTCACCCCGAGGGCCCGCTAGCCCATAACTTGAGAAATATAAGGAGTTAGGAGGACTTCTTTATATCAATGGAAATGTGAGGTAACTTTTCCTATCCAATGGGAATTATCTAGGAAAAATTTGAATGTGTTAATTTTGATAAAAATAAATTTGAATCTTTAAATCCTGTTAGAGAGTGGGTATGGTGAGGAATTACCCTCTGAACCTAATTAAACAATTTAACCCTAAATTTTGGGACCTTGTGACCTATAATAATTTTTAATAAAAGAATAGTATATTATAGTGAATTATAATTGATCTGGAACTTGTTAGTGACAATTGTTGTCTTGTAACCTGGTTGTAGACTCTTTAAAATAAAAAAAAATATTCCATAATTTTCCTAATTAATGCAAGGTTGTTCTTCGGTCTCAAATGGGTTGTTTTAGAGGGCGTTACATTTAGAAATATATGAATTTCCCTTTCTTGGAATTTTTTATCACAGTTAATGTTAGTGCAACATATGAATTCAATAGATTCATTGAATAAAACAATGGCAAAAATGAAAGTATGTAATAAATAATCAAAAATAAAATGGTAAGATAACTATAAAATAATATTGTTCAAATGTTTCAAACTAAAAATTATAATTTCAATATATTTCAAAGTAAGAAATACGGAATGTCCCCTGTTGTTTTATCCCATTTTGAACTTGTTTGTACCTCATGTTTGTTGTTTTTTAATTAGTTTTCCATGTTTTCCTCATTTCCCTTAGTTATTTCTATCATCCCTAGCTTTTGTCTAGGTTTAGTACTATGATAAATTTCTTAGGGTCTATGCTAGTAGGATGTATCCCTATATTTGTAGTCCTTGTATTTGTTGGAACACTTTGATCATTATTTTATGATTCTCTAGGTTTCGTGGATTTCCTTTATTATGAATCTAACCCATTATATGTCAGATTGCATGCCAATAAAGTCTTATTTTGAGTTGAAAATATAGATAAATACATAGCGATGTTAGCACATTGAAAAAGGAAAACAAACACTCGGAATTCCTAATTCACATGAGTAATGATGAATATATATATATATATATATATATATATATATATATATATATATATATATATATATATATATATATATATATATATATATATATATTCTACTAAATTCAAGAAATTAGAAATTAGATATACACGTATTAGTTTTTGTTTGATATATTGAAAATAATTGTTGGTAAACTTATATACACAATATAAACTGTTGACTTATATAGAATGATTTCTTATGACTTTGTGAAATCACAGAAAAATGATAATAAACAAAAATATCACAAGGCTTATTAACATCCCTCAATTCTGAACGTTTCGCAAGGAATCAAAGGCAGACTAAGAGCATGGTCCCATGTAAGGGGAAAGCAAAAAATTTTGAGCAGCTGAGAGAGAGAAAAATTAGGATATTTTAGCATTAATAGGGTCCCATGATTTTTTATTTCTCTGTGCACAGATAAAATAGGAAGCTTTAGCACTAGCAAAAGTAGGGTCCTATGAATCCGAAATAAACTTTTGGATGGAAAATTGAGAGGGAAGCTTAAACTAAATGCCAAGTGTCAAAAAAGCTCCCTAAAAATTTTAAGCAGTAGATTTATTTTTGTGCCCCTAGCTACTTTGTGGGGCTGGAAATCCTCTCCCTAAGTTATAGCTGCTGAGACATGTTAGGGATTTTGTTGGGTTTTGGCAGCAGCATTAATTTTTTTTTGCATGGGACCATATTTCCCAAATAAATAGGAGCAGTAGCCCCCAACATGGGACCATGCTCTAAGGGTTCAAAATTTCCGAATAATTAGTATTCCAACCGGAAAAAATGAGAAGATTTCATTGGATAGGGCGTGACGAACCCATCCACATAGTCAGATTTATATAATCTCCTACAATTAAGGTTTTTTTAATAAGTTTATTTTATTCGGTATTACTTCAAATAGTTAATTTTCCTTACCGTCTAGATCTGTTTCCCGTCATATGTTGATCAGGAGTCAGGACTACCTCCAAATGTAACCACTTTGAAGCCATGTTCGGAATATTAGCTGTGGATTTCATCGGTTAAGAATACACAAGATGCATGTGGCGGCTATGCTGCATTAAGAGCTCCTGAGACTAAAATTTGTTAGCGCCCAGTCGTATATTGGCTTTTACAAAACAAATATTCTTACACCCAATCAACTAGTCTTACCATCGTTATGGGCTCGATGCAGTCATGAGAGACAGCGATAGCCTGCAGATCTAAGCCGTGTTGGTTTTTTTTATTGAGATTTGGACGCCACGGATGAAGGGGTATCTAGAAGATGAAGCGAAATCCCATGACATATTGTGTTAAAATGGGAGAGACCAACATTTCCTCCTCCTTCTGCATATTTAATTTAATTCAATGTAGATATTAATGTCTACTAGACAATAAGAATGATGGAATGGACGATATATTACATGAATCTCGTATATAAAAGGAGTACCAAATGTGTCTCTGAAAATGCAATGATAGATATAAACTGAGAAGCAAGAATTCTGCTAGCTAAAGCTAAAGATCTTGAAATTAATAATATATACGTTTTCTGACAGATTTAGATATGTTGAAAGTCAAAGGGTATGAGGTATTTTGAGGTAACTATGTTATTCATAAATAACAACTGATATTTCTGGAATAATTTGTTTGTGAGGACTTTAATGTGAGTATTTTATTTTGTAATTAAAGAGTTTCATCAATAAACAAAGCTAAACACTTATGATCTTCATATTGAGTGAAATTTTTTAAAGATTTATTGGACTCTATAAAAGACAATGGTATCTTCCACTAATTTCATAATAAATGGGACACTTAGAATACAAAATATTTTTTACTTTCAGATTGTAAAAAATTTAACTGATATATACGTTCATTTTGTGGGAGGAATATATGATCAGATTTTATCCGCAATGAATGAGAGTAAATGAATAAAAAAATCCTTAACTATGAAAGTAACATCGTCATGTATTCAACAATTTTATTTTGATCCTCATAAAAATAAGAATAATAATAAAAATCATGATTTTGGCATTGTATATCTGCATTGATAAGAAGAAATTTTGCTATTTGATTTGCCTGTAAAAGCTCAGAAACTAGAACTAAAATAGAATTAATACAAGGAAACCAACAATACAATATCTATTAAGAAAATTAACAAGCTACAATGATAAAATATAAAATACTTATTGCTGAAATAAATTTGAGTTGCTTGATCTTAACCTCAATATTATCATCCATACAGCGCCCAAAATCAGAGTCCACCAATTTATTTGCAGGAATTCATGGATTCCAGCTACAAGAGTTGCCCTCACTCAAGGTTAAAGACAATTCCTGTCCCTGGAATCCACGAATTTCCAAAAAATAATTGATCGATAGGAGTTTATGGCTCTTCCGATCCCGATCCCTCACAATTCGTTGTGTAACCCAAATAGCACTTTTATAATGGTGGTGAGTACTCGGTCCAAAATTAGGTATATGTGTCTGTCAAGCTAATATTAGTTGGGAGTAACAACTTTATGTTTGACATTACCTTTTGATATTAAAGATCACCTTTTGATATTTCTATATCTGTCAATATCTATGCGCATCTCTATTCATATTTACAGATTATAATGTAATTTAAAAATAATGAGCGCCTATTGATATCTGATCCTTCTTTGACTATAATTTTTAATAACCAACCACCGTTTGCGACCATGTCAAACTAAAGATAAATTATTCGGGATGACATATTACAAGAATGCGTATTTTCTAAGCAATCTGCGTGCGCAAGACCTACGTAGATACTATGCGTATTTTTATTAGAAAAACCCAACAAATCATACACACTATGCTTCTTCTGTCATATCTATCTAAACTAACAATTACATGTGAAACGTGCAATGGAAATGTCAAAGTAGATGTGTCTAACAAGTTTAAATTGAGGGAAATAAATAGTAGAAGAGGAAGAGAGGTTTTAAAGAAGGAGATTGAAGGAGGAGAATTCAACTAGCCGGGGAAACGCTGGGGAGAACTTAAGAGAAATTATTTTTTCTTACTTATACAGATACTCTACATATGTTAAATGTTGGAAAATAATCTCGACCTGCTTCTTGACCTGTGTTGACCTTATCTCTGCCACATGCCACATTCCACTTACTTTTCATACAACTCTCATCCTTCGTCCAAACTGTCACAGGAATGGTGACACTTGTCACCATTTTGGTTGACTTAATTCCTCCCCTCCATCCACCAAAAAGCCATGGAATGAATGACAAGTGGCACTCAGTTGTGCAATATTGATAAGAACTAATATTTTGAGTAGATTTTTCTATATAAGACAAAAATTATATTAAAACTGCTTGGTATAATATTTAATGTTTTAGGTAGCGAATTAATTGTTGGTAGATGTCTTTTGAAGTCTCGAGAATTCTCCTGAAGAAGGAAGTGTGTAGAACAAGGTAGAATGTTCAAGATAGCTCAGATATATTGATACAACAAAAAATTAGAAGAAGAGGAATGTGAAGCCGAGCTCAAGTCTAGATGTTTTGTATGCTACCAATATATTAATACAAAAATTATTTTTGAGTATTTTTAGCTTCTTCTCTGTGCTCTATATTTGCAATTTTATTTACTTTGTTTCTCTCTTTCCTCTTCTCCTTTCTCCCTTCATCTCCTTCAATTGGTATCAAAGTTGAGATATTATCAGAGAAGGTTATCAAACTAAAGTTTTTTTAAGAAAATATCTTCAAGGAGCCAAGGTATTAACAATCAACAATGGAAGCCTCAAGGACAAGCTTGAAAAATACTCAAATTGCCCTGCTCAATGGAAAAAAAATTGATTATTGGGCAGCCACAATGAATGCTTTATTTTGTTCTTAGAATATATGGGATCTTGTAGAGAATGGTTTTCCAGAACAAGCTGATGCAGCAACATACAATGCTCTATCTTAAGAAGAGAAGGGTTTAGTTAAGGATAATAGAAAGAAGGACTCCAAAGATCTCTTCTACATCTTCCAAGCAATGCATGAGAGAATTTTTCCAAGAGTTGTAGGAGCAAAAAAGTCAAAAGAAGCATGGGATATTCTCCAAACAAAATACCAAGGAATGGAAAAGGTAAAAACTGCTAAGCTACAATTGTTAATAAGGGATTTTGAACCAATATACATGAAGGATTCCAAATTAGTAGATTCATTTTCCAACCAACTTATTGGACTAGTTAATCAAATAAGATCTCATGGTGAGACTATTGAAGATAGGATAATAGTTCTAAATATTTTAAGGAGTTTACACATAAAGTTTCAATCCATTGTTGTGACCATAGAAGAGATAAAAAAATATCTCACAATTTTCTATGGATGAACTTCAAAATATGTTTTTTACCTAATCTAATAAAAAAACTTTGCGCATCTCTTCTTTCTCATGAGCATTGTAATGCCCACTTCTCTTCTTCACTAAATGAGCCATGATTATCTTTTTGCATTTTTTATAATCGTAAACCTTGTTGCTTTATTCTTATTAGCATGTTAATAAGGCACGCGGGTCATCATGACTCCATTGTGTTTTGGCTATTATTATTTTAACTATATGTCATACTATGGACCGTGATGGGCATTTAAGGATAAGTCAATTAGCTAGAATGGTTGCATTGTCATAATTTGATTGTGATAGAATTACTCTTTGATATTGTTTTGTTGTATTTGGTTTATCTCTGTGACTGGACACATAGACACTATTGTACATTATTTCTGGAAAATAATAATAAATGAACAACATTAACACATTGTGATATGGAAATTGAAGGATACATATTATTGTAACCAAATTGATTAAATTTTGATAGACATTCAATATGGAAGAAAATGATGTGTTTTTAGATAAATATATGTCGATATTTAGAATCGTTTTTGTATTGATTTTATTATGATATTCAAAGTTGTTTTTGTGATTTATTTGATATTGGAGGATTGGCGAAATTGGGAACAAGTGAAAGTATTGAGTAAATTTGATGATTTAGTTGGTTTACGATTTTAGTTGCAAATTGATGTATTAGTAGAATCAAAATGTTTAAAATTGTAATAATTGTTAAATTACTTGGGCTTAGTAATAGTAGTAATGATATTTAATGTTGAAATTGATAGTTAGATATAAGTGTTTTATTATTTCGACATCGTTAATATGGCCATGAGGCCAGAGGGGTATTGTGTGTTTGCAAGAAAACATATCACAACAAACAACGGGGGGGATTGGAGACCAACCACTTTAGAATGCTAGATGAAATTAATAAGGGTCACCATGGCAACATGTATCTTGTTGTGTGTATTTTTTAATTGTTGTTAGGGGGTCCACATGGTGGGGATCCCCTCCAATTGTGACCAAGGGGTTGTGTGTTATTTCTTTTATTTAATTTCCTTTATTTAATTTTGGTATGTGATGTTATAGTGGTGTATGATCCTTTTCTTAATTATTTAATTCAAGTGTCTAGATTAGAAAATTAATCTTTTTACTAAATTAATTAAGGATGAGACAAAAAAAAATCATTTATTAGATTTGATGGCTTTTGTGTTATGTGTTGTAATTTGAGTTCTTGGGATCTTCAGTGTTGTACACTCTACCCCTTCATGGAAATTCAGATTTGGCTTTAAGGGCCAATTTTAGAGGCTTGTGGGACAAGCTAAACTTGTCTCACACCTCTTAAACTAGTATTCCAAACCTACCTAAGGATTGGGGGGGGGGGGGGGGGGGGGGTGTTCAAAAATAGACCCCATCATGTGTTTTGTAAGTCAAAAAGTTACATTTAATGCAAATTTCTTACAAAGGTATTAAAGGTTGTCCTTAGGGGATGTGGGCTTAGATTGTGTGTGTAAGTAGTTTTTCATTTTACTCACACTCAAACTTATTGTGCATTGGTGTTGAGATTTTACTTGTGAGGTGGAGTTGAGGATGAGTGATGTGGCATCCTACATAGAGCCACCTCACCCTCCTCTCTCCCTTTTCTATTTATTTAAGTTCTTTTGCTTTGTTGGGGGTTACTTGATTCTTTTTTGCTCTTGCATTTGGGAGTGGAAATACTTTTGGAGTGCTTTTGGATTTTTTTGGAGCTTTTTGGTGATTGTTAAGGCTTGAAGAAGCTTGGTGTGTGACTCTTGGAACAAGCTCTACCCTAGAAAGGTAGGAGCTAAACTCTTGTTAAATGTTTTCCTTTATATTGTGAATATGTGTATGTTTTTGAGAGTTTTGGTATGCTTGTTGGGTGCTTGGGTAGATTGCCTAAGTGTGGTGTAGGAGGGGACTATGAGGATCTTACATTTAGGGAAGCATAAGAGTTTATTTCATGTTTTGGACGGAGTTGGGTTGAGTGCCCCACCTTGCACAAGTAAATGCTCATGTTTCTTAGTTTGTTTTTATGAGGGATACATAAGAGATTGTAGGGAGGAATGAGGGAATGTGGGAGGCATAAGAGGTTCTTGAGGGAGTCATAAGAGTGTGTAGGGGTTTTTAGGTGTATATTTGAGGGTTTTAAGGTGGGCACCTATTTCCCCTTCAGAGGCATAAGTGACCTCCCCATAGATCTTGCTCCTTTGGATTTTGCATTTTGAAGCCTTGTATATTTTGTTAGTTACCTTCTTGTGATTGTAGTTGTGTTAATTGTTTTTTTGGTATGGTTGCAAAATCTTTGTATTGTGACGTGGAAGCTTGTTTTGTTTCCATGAGTTGAATCCATTTTTCATTAAAATGTGGTTGGGGCTCGGGGGCCAATGAGGAGAATAGCTTCTTCTCCTCATTGTTTTTTTGGTTGGGTGGAGAGTGTTACCTCTCCCCCCTTTTTGTTGTGATCAAATGAAGGTTGGCGGAGCTCTTGTTGGTGATGTGAAATTTGGAGATTTGTTGTTGTGAAAAAGAAATCTTGTTATTCCCACTTAAGGTGGAATACTTGTAATATTGTATTTTTTTATAGGAAATGTTGTATTGCAAGTTGTAATATTATTTGAAGGAAGATCATTGAAGAGTTGTATAAATTTCTTTCTCCTAAAATGGTAGTATGTAAAGTAATGAACCAAAATGTAAATCATGTTTAAGAGTTTAGTTTTAGTTTGTATTGTGAGAAAAGAAGTCCCTTGCATAAAAAGGAATGATCTAGGCTCAAGAAAAAGAAACTTTAGTTTCATTGTTGTACTTGTAATATTGTAAATGAGAAAGAAAGAATAAATAAATTGTAGAATACTAATAATGTATGCTTGAAAATATTGAATGTGGAACACAATTATTAGTGGCTATTTTAAATATGGTTGTAATGGAAATGGAAAGATGCTATAAATGTTAATTAAATTATTTTGTTGAAATAATGCATTTGGTAACAAGGAAAAACAACAACATTAGAAGTAGATTTAGTTCCTTTCCTACTTTTGGACTTGAAAGAATTTCTTTTGAACAAAATAAAAATGAACTTATAGCTGTTGTTGTTACTATTGGTATAGAAAATGCTTAAAAATGAGTAATTATACCATGGAGTGAATATATAAGCTAAATCATACAACTGGAAACTTTAGGCACATAAAATTAAGTTCAGAATGAATTTTAAAATAATCTCGTAACTTTTGTTTTTTTGACAAATCTCTGAAATGAAGGTTCTATTTCTAAGAAACAGGACCACCACCTTGTGTAGAGTGGCAGTCTCGTAACTACCGCTCAGGAAATGTGGTGGTCTTATAACCACCACTCTAGAAAAGCAGTGGTTGATGAATCGTCACCCAGGTGGCACAATGAGCCCATGACTACCACCTTGCTCAAGGCAGTAGTTCTATCACTTATAGCAGAAAAACAAAGATTCGCGCCTTTGTAAGTTTTAACTTGATCTAATTAAATTTTCAGCTTGTAAAATTTCATAAGAAACTTCTAGGAAGCAAAAGATGATTATAATTCATTGTTCAAGTAAGTTAAACTTCAAAGGAAAAATTAAATAGTGCTAAATCTCATATATATTAATTGGGGTAGGGGTTTCCTCAATTAGAGAACTCAAAATACAAGTACTTTTGTAATAAAACCAGATTTGGAAAGGAAACCCTTTCAATCCTTGAATGAAAGAAATTACAATGATAAATCTACAACCTATACTAAACTAAGCAATCTTTTGTAGATTCCTCCATAGTTTATTCCTTCCTTGCTCCCATGACTTCCATCTCTCCAACCTACAAATTAAACAAAGGAAAAATGACCAAATCAGGAGACTTGGGTAATGAAAGGGATTAAATAAAAAATTCATAAGGATGTTTAGGATTAGCTTGGAACCCTAGGATCTAGTGGTCACAATTGAATTGATCCAAGGGTTGAGGATCAACTATACATTTGTTTGGTAGGAATGTATATTATAAATGTTTTAAATAAAATTAAAGGCATGTTTAGATGGGTGAATGGGGTCATTCAAATACCTTGGTGTGTGTTGGTCGCAGAAAGAGAACTTCAAGCACAGCAATAGTCAGGGGACAAGAAGTCCCTCCTCTTTAGTTGGAGAGGTTCCCTTATTTAGAAACGGACCTATTAACATATGTATGAAACAAGGTTCCACTATGGAACTTGGATATCATGAAAGCGTTTCCTAAATAGATGATCACTTAAAAAGTACAGAGGAATCAAGATGTGGAAATGAGCAGAAAAACACCATTTAGAATTATAGATGATAGAATAATTCCTTATGCATGCAAGAATACAACGAAATGGAATAAGATCATTTGTATCTGTATTAATAAGATGAAATTTGAAAAGACACACAGTTCTATAAATAACATCTACAAGAATACAAAGCTTCTTAGCATAATGCAGACAAATGATCTAACAATATTTAATGGATAACTTGCGAATAAAAAGAATCAGATGGACAGAGAATGAAAATCCTTCTGTATTGATTGCTTTACGATTTCTTTACACTTTCAAGAATAAGCCAAGTTCCCCCCCTCCAAAATGGCGAGGAGAGGCCACTATATAGTTTACAAAACAATTACCCTTGGTAACTACTTCTTTTAACTAATGTTTAGTTAAAGGGCTGCTAATCGCAATACCCCAACTAATTACAATAAATCCGGGATGAAGAAGGAAGAAAGGAGAGAAAATAGGAGAAGAAGACAGGTGCTCATGATTGAGAGGGGCCCACTAATTTTAGGATCCGCTGTCTGAATCTTTTCAATGCTTCTGCTATGTCTCTGCCTCGTGGGACCGATGTGTTGGCAGTGGACTGGGTCCAAAATCTGAGGCACTTCTCCATCTCTTTTTCGAATTCGATGTCCGTATGATGATCTTTATTTTCTTCTTCAATAGCATATTGGAGAGAGCATATCTCCTTCATCTTTTCCTTGGAACTGGAATCCTCCTTGAATAAATTATCTTTGACAAAAACTCTGAATTGAGCTTTGATTTCTTACAAGGAGAAGGGTACACCAGAGGTCTCATCATTGAGGTGACAATGTATATCTTTAAAAGCGGATACCATAAAAGTCTTGAAGGCCTCACCCTTCTGCCAGCTATTTTTCAGTTCTCCCAAAGCTTCTTCTAGCGCCTTGATTTTCCATTCCATGTTGTATACCCATGATTTAGACAAGTTATCTTTTGTGTCTGTCGACACTAAAATTTTCCTCCGTAATTTCTATTTCATTAATGTATGTATTAGGAATATGATGTTGTTAAGTATAATTAGTAGTAGTGTCTGATAGAAGATAACGGTGCCGTCAGTACGATGCCACCAATAATGTGGAGTACGGGTAACAGTCAAAGTACAATAGGAATGTTGTAAAAAGTAAATATTTGTCGTAAGTGGTCCGGTAATGTTAAAATGTCAAAGTTTGCGTAATTAGAGAAGTAGGGTCTACGTGATTAGGAATTAGAAATATTATATTGGTAATAAGGACAAGGAGTGAGGTCATAAATATTTTGTGTATTTTATTTGTAAAAAGTCTAAAAATGTGGAACCCATGTAAAATGATAAGGTTTATCTTATCTTAGAAGATAAGCTTACATGTACAAATAAGAGTTAAGGTATGGAATATGATTCGTCAGAGTGGATTTCTTATCCTTCTTCAGAGTGGATTTCTTATCTTATCTTAGAGATAAGATGGATAAGCCTGGAAGTTCTATAAATAAAGAGGCTACCCCCCTCATTTAGCATAGAAGGAAGTAGTGAGAAATATTGTAGGAAGTGTGCGAAGGAAGCCATCAGTTTAAAGGTGTGTTGAAGAAGCCATTAAGAGGTGTAATTGTAAAGTTTCTCCCATAGTCTTGGTGAAAGGTAAGTGAAGTCAATAACATTTGAAGTACCTCATGGGTTAGATTGTAACAGTTTCATGTTAATATTATAAATTATTTTGATATTTCAGATTTGTCATCATTCTGTCTTATCATAGTCGATGGTATTCTTGTGTTATGTTGTTGTTTTGTTTCCAGATTACATCCACCAAACTAAAGGTTGTGCATTAGTAAATAATCATAGCGTGAGGAGTTCCCAGTGAAGAATTATCATAGTGCCGGATTGGTGATGACATTTTGGTTCCGTTGCCGAGACCATTCCTCGTTGGTGGATTTTCTGGAGAGATATTCCCACTTAGTCAAAAATCAACTAGAGGGTAACCTTGTTTTTACTGTGCATAGTAGTTACCATGGTAAAGTCATTTTTGCCATGAATAGTAGTTACCATGGTAAATTCATTTTTTCTAGAATAGTATTTACCACAATAAAGTCACTTTTTACCGTGAATAGTATTTACCGCAGTAACTTCACTTTTTACCGTGAATAGTGTTTACCACAGTAAAGTCAGTTTTTACCACAGTAAGTCAAGTTTTACCATAGTTTACTGTGGTCATTTCTATTTTACTGTAGAAATGTGTAAAGTCACTTTCTAGTATAGTGATTCCAATTATTTGTACACATAAGTCTTGTTGATTGTACTTGTGAGTTGGTATTTCACGGTGGTTACTTTTGAAAATGGGAAAGATTCCTATTTTTTCAGCTCAATCTAATGAAGATGCTTCTTCTTTCATTCAAGAGTTTAAGCGATCTTGTATTTGTAATGGCCTTATAAGAAGGGAAAAATGGACTGAATTTTTTCCTACCTTTTTGGATGGTTCAGCACTTAGGTGGTTTGAAACACTAGGTGATAATGTGAAAAAGTCATGGGATTTATTAACTGAAAGTTTTCTTGAAGAATTTGGTGAACAATAGAAATATGCAGATCTCATGATCGAGATCACAAAGCTATTCCAAGGAGAGAAGGAGAAGATAAGGGATTATCATGCTCATGTTCTAGAGATAAGGAGGAAGCTCGATGCCCAGATCCGAAAGGAAGGACTAGCGGATGGGTTGATGAATGGCGTGGATAATCTCCTCTGTAAGCACTTCATTCTTGGGTTAGACAACAAGTGAAGTATGACCGCCCAGCTACCATTGAACAAGCAAAGGAGATTGCAAGAAGGCAAGAAGAAAGCATGGAAGAGGAGCCCAAAGAAATTGTTGCTAAAGTAGAGCCTACACCAACACCTTTGGTCCAGAATCCACAACCACTCCCGGTGAGCACAAATATTTCTCCTAGTACATCTACTGAGTATGAAGATCTGCTCAAAAAGATGGGTCAATTAACTATTAATCTTCTTCAAGGAAAGGAATTTAGTTCTTAGGGAGGAAATAGAGGTCCAAAAAGAAATATTTCTGAAGTTGTTTGTTATGGTTGTTATAAAAAGGGTCATTATAAGTATAATTGTCCAGATAGAGCTTCTACATCTGGTAAAGGAGATAATGATAAAGGAAAAGCACCTGTGAATTCTTTTGATGTAGTAGATAAGAGCAAAAATAATGAAGTAGATGTGTTTGTAACAAAAAGAAAGAAAGAAAAAGATAATCAAGATGGAAATGATCCTAAGAAGATGAAAGAAGAAACTAGTAAGAAACATAGGAGAAGAAAGTTGGGTGTGCAGGATTTTCTGATTTCACAGGGGCAAGGACCATACTCCATCTTGGAAGATCTGTCCAAAAGGCCTGCAAATATTACATATGGTCAACTCTTGGCCATGTCTTCTGAGAAGAGGCGGGAGTTGCGAGGTGGACTCAATGCTCGAAGAAGGAAGGAGGTTGAGGTCCCTGTTTTGGAGGCAGAGGCAGATCCCTATGCTCCACAAGCAGAGGTATTATGTAATGGTATTTCAATTCATGATGTCTTAGTTGATGGAGGTGCTGCAGTTAATGTAATGACCGAGTCTGTAATAATATGTTGGGTTTAAAAATTGATCGCCCTTCAACAGTTATGTTAAGGTCATTAAATAAAGGAAAAACTAAACCAGAAGGTGTAATATCAAATGTGGCAATATCTGTTATGGGTGTGGTATGTGTGGTAGACTTTCAGGTGATGAAAAATGGTATTGTTGTGTACCCAATGCTGCTGGGAAGACCATGGCTAAGGAGAGTTCATGCAAGAAACTACTGGAATGAAGGTTTCATGACACTTGGACGTGGTAGAGAGAGGGTGAAGATAAATGTGATCCCTCGACATCATAAGGCAGAACCTGTGGATTCAAGTGATGAAACTGATGATTGGACATCCTCTGATTACTCTAGTACCAGTGAAGTGGACACTGATGATGAAGAAAGTGAGTTTGATGTTTCAGTCATGGATATCCTTCCAGTCACACCAACTCATGACCCCATAAAATTATTTTAAGAAGAAGTTGATGATCATCTCCAACAAATAAAGATTGGTGATGCTGTGATGGAGAGTGAGAAGGAATCCTACCTCCAGCTCTTTCGAAGGTACATACACCTATTCACTTTTGATTACAAGGAACTCCGTCAAGTAAGTTGGGTAGAACATTCTATTGAGCTGGTAGATCGTGCTAAGCCCATAAAGCAAATGCCATATAGAATGAATCCTAATTTTTCCAAGACTGTAAAAGAAGAAATAGATAAGTTGCTTGATACATGATTCATATTAGCTGTGCAGAATTCAGAATGGGTTTCTCCCATTGTGATCTCAATAAAAAAGAATGGGAAGCTACGCATTTGTGTTGATTACAGGAAGCTCAATAAGGCAACAAAGAAGGATCATTACCCTCTTCCATTTTCAGATCAGATCTTGGACAAAGTAGCTGGCCAGGAGTGCTATAGTTTTGCTGATGGATATAGCGGCTACAACCAAGTTCATATAGCAGAGAAAGATCAGCTGAAGACCACGTTGACCACTCCTTGGGGAACGTTTGCTTATAGAGTTATGCCTTTTGGGTTGTGTAATGCTCCAGCAACATTCCAGCGTTTGATGAATAGGGTGTTCGAACCTTACATTGGGACCTTCATCAGAGTATTTCTGGATGATTTTTACATCTATGGGAGCAAGTTGGACCACTTGCACCAAATGGAGACAACATTTCAAAGGTTAGATGAAGCACAAGCCTCACTAAACCCTACAAAGTGTGTCTTTGGATGTTCTAAAGGTGTTTTGTTAGGGCATGTTGTATCCAGAGATGGTATTAGTACTGATCCTGATAAAGTTTCAAAAATCAAAGATTTACCATTTCCTCTTAATAGAAGTAAGTTGAGATCATTTTTAGGCCATGTGGGTTACTATAGAAGGTTCATCAAGAATTTCTCAAAGATTGCACAGCCACTAACCCAGTTCTTGAAGAAGGATGTTACTTATGAACCAGGAAATAAGGCGCATGAAGCTTTTGGACAACTGAAGGAAGCCCTGGTGTCTTCACCTATTTTGAAGAATCCAGATTGGAGCAAGCCATTCATTGTGTACACTGATGCCTTAGATACAACACTAGGAAGTACTTTGAGCCAAAAGGATGAAAATGGGAATGAACATCCAATTTACTTTGGGAGCAGACAAATGAGCAGTGCTGAGGTAAATTATACTGTAACTGAAAAAGAGGCTCTGGCTATCATTTTTTCTGTAAAGAAGTTTAGAAATTACTTGCTAGGGCAAATATCTCTAGTTGTAATAGATCATCAGGCTCTAAAATATATTGTAAATAAGCCTAACCCATCAGGGAGGATAGCAAGATGGATAATTTTGCTACAAGAATTTGAATTAGATATTATAGATAGGCCAGGAAAGAAGCATGTCAATGCAGATGCACTCTCTCGAGCCTATGATGGTTTAGGATCATCTTGTGATGATAATGATTTCTCCGATGCAGCCTTGTTATCCCTTGACACAATCCCTAGTGAATACATAGATATTTGGAATTATCTGAATGAATTCAAGTTTCTTGATGGTGCCAATGCAAAGACTAAGAGAAAGATTACTCAAGCCAGTCATCCATATTCTATTCTGCATGGAGTATTATTTCGAATAGGACCTGATGGACAGTACAAGAGGGCAGTTGGACATGATCAAGGGAAGGAACTGCTAGAAGAATTCCACAATGGTATATGTGGAGGGCACTTCTCTGGACAACTTACAGCAAGAAGGATCTTGGATGCAGGTTATCACTGGCCCACTCTTTTTAAAGATTGTTATAATTATTGTAAGACATGTGATATTTGTCAAACACATGGTAACCGTAAGACTTCATCAGCTCCATTATGTCCTATTCTTCCCCTTGGTCCCTTTTAAAAGTGGGGAATAGACATTGTAGGTCCACTTAAAACTACATCACGCCAAAATAAGTATATTGTAGTTGCCACAGATTATTTAACCAAGTGGGTTGAAGCTAGGCCATTGAAAACAGCTTCCATGGATGAAGTGGAAAGGTTCATGTATGAACGCATTGTCACCAGATTTGGTTGCCCATTAGAAATTGTAACAGATCAAGGAAGCCACTTCATTAATGAGGTGGTAGAAGCCCTAGTCAATAAGTTTTCTATTAAGCACAGGAAGGCAACAACATACAAGCCAAGCACAAATGGACAGGTGGAATGAACAAATTTTGTGTTGTGTCAAATTCTAGTAAAAGATGCAGCCTTGCAGGTACATAAATGGGATAAAATGATTCATGCAGCATTGTGGGCATATAGGGCAACATCAAAGTCAGGAAAGGATACTCCCCATTTCAGTTGGCCTATGGCATTGATCCAGTTCTTCCTATTGAGTTTGATATTCCCACTGTGAGAGTTATGAAAAATGAAAAAATGAATGAAAGTGATTCAGTAAAAGAAAGGTTGGTACATCTTCATTTGCTGGAGGAAATGAGAGAAATAGCAAAGGATACAAGCCATAAGAAGAAAATGAAGCAGAAGGAATACTTTGATCAAAAGATCCGGTGGTCTCCATTTCATGTGAATGACTTGGTTCTAGTATATGATTCCAGATACAAAAAAAGAAGACAAAGAAAATTTCTTCCAAAATGGATGGGGCCCTACAAAATAGCAATTGTGCATGAAAATGGTACGTACCGACTGGAGGAATTGGATGGCACTCCCATTATGAAATGGGTCAACCAAGACAAGTTGAAGATTTTCCAAGCACCAGAATAGTCTACTCCTAGGACGGAGTAGAAGCTAGGAAGGGGGAAGATGTCGAAACTAAAATTTTCCTCCGTAATTTCTATTTCATTAATGTATGTATTAGGAATATGATGTTGTTAAGTATAATTAGTAGTAGTGTTTGATAGAAGATAACGGCGCCGTCAGTACGGTGCCGCCAATAATGTGGAGTACGGTAACAGTCAAAGTACAATAGGAATGTTGTAAAAAGTAAATATTTGACGTAAGTGGTCCGGTAATGTTAAAATGTCAAAGTTTGGGTAATTAGAGAAGTAGGGTCTACGTGATTAGGAATTAGAAATATTATATTGGTAATAAGGACAAAGAGTGAGGTCATAAATATTTTGTGTATTTTATTTGTAAAAATTCTAAAAATGTGGAACCCATGTAAAATGATAAGGTTTATCTTATCTTAGAAGATAATCTTACATGTACAGATAAGAGTTAAGGTATGGAATATGATTCGTCAGAGTGGATTTCTTATCCTATCTTAGAGATAAGATGGATAAGCCTGGAAGTTCTATAAATAGAGAGGCTACCCCCCTCATTTAGCATAGAAGGAAGTAGTGAGAAATATTGTAGGAAGTGTGCGAAGGAAGCCATCAGTTTAAAGGTGTGTTGAAGAAGCCATTAAGAGGTGTAATTGAAAATTTTCTCCCATAATCTTGGTGAAAGGCAAGTGAAGTCAATAACACTTGAAGTACCTCATGGGTGAGATTGTAAAAGTTTCATGTTAATATTATAATTTATTTTGATATTTCAGATTTGTCATCATTCTGTCTTATCATAGTCGATGGTATTCTTGTGTTATGTTGTTGTTTTGTTTCCAAATTACATCCACCAAACTAAAGGCTGTGCATTAGTAAATAATCATAGCACGAGGAGTTCCCGGTGAAGAATTATCATAGTGCTGGATTGGTGATGACATGTCATCGAAGAATTTTGTTGCCATTAAAATATTCTCATTAGTCTGTCCCATGAGGCGAAGGTCTACTATACAGCTACTCCAGAGTTTGAGCTCTTTATCTATATTTCCAATGGTGGATGAGAGCTTCTGTTGCAGATTATTCACCTTCTCATTGAGCTTGAAGGCTTCACCAATGAAATTCAACCCTGTAATGAGCATGTCATCTACCATGGCCTCCATAGCCCTTCCATAGATAGAATATCTGTGTATGTCTTTGATACTCTAGACTTCATCTTGGCTGCGGATCACAGGTGGTGGAAGAGTAGTCAATGGGGTAGGATCTAAAGATTTATCCTTAGACAGCAGAGACTTGATAAAACCTGTAAGAACCTGAGCCTGCTCCTCCAACTGCTCTATGGTTTGTTGCCATTTCTCCACTCTCCCAATGACCTTGGTGACTATTTCCTAAAGACTGTGGATCTCACCTTCAGGAGTAGACTCTCCCATGGGAATCCTCGAGAGCTCAAGGTCAGATGCTTGCAAATCATGCTCTGGCTTGTCTACTTTGGGCTTGGCTATCTCCAAGAATTGTTGGCCCTGAGCATCAGATACTATTCTGGAGGTAGTCTTGGCCTTCTTGGTGGGAGTAGGAGGAGTAGCGCCTTATACGGCCACCACAACATCAAAATTAGGTCCTGAGATTTGAGAGGAAGATTTTCTTTTCCTACTATTGACGAGAGGCTGCACCCATGCAAAAGATGATGGAGGAAGAAGTAGGTGGGGCAAGAGGACCAAGAGATAAAGAACTCATGGCACCCAGGGTGTGTACTAGTTGTTGCTTCTAGTTGAGATATAAGTGGGGCACTCGGGGCACTCGGGACTTCTGGTGCGGAGGAGTCGATGGTGCTCGGGATTTCAGTGCTTTGAACCTCCTTTTCTTTATCTGTAGGAGCTTCTGGAGTGCTTGTAGAAACTGGCACTTCACTCTCCTCACTTTCACTGAGAAAAATAATGTTCTCTGGTCCTGAAGGCAATTCTGAATGCTTCCTTGGGGGATCTTCCTCCACAGGTTCCTTCTTAAACTTTTTTGACGTTCTTCTGATACACTTGGGTGGATGAGGAAGGAGTTGAATAAGTAGGACCTTTAGTTGATGAGGTAGGAGGGGTATGTACAGGTACTCTTGAATTAGGTGACAATGCCTCCTTTCTTGGTGTTGAGGTGTCTTTGGAGGAGGACTCACCTGAGTGTGTTTTGAGTTCACGAACTCTCCTGTCAAACCAGACTTTTGTTCTTACCAAGACAGGAGCTAAGATTTCTACCAAATCATCCTTCTCCTTTTTGAACCAATCCAAAATCCTCCAAGGGAGTGTAATTGACCACCTTATCATATTCATATGAGTACAGGTCAGAATTATCATCCTGGAGTCCTTCAGGAACTTGGTACAGGTTAAGCTCTTGAATTAATTGAAGAGAAAACCTACCATAATGTCTCCTCCTTGCCTCAAAATCATCAGCACATTCAGTCCAATAGTCCTCTGTGTCTACCCTATGATGATAAGCAATTTTGATGTTCTGCTCAATAAATTTCTTCAAATCAAAAACAAGTTCTTGAGCTTGAAGAAATGGAAAGTGATGGGAGCTAGGGCTCTTTCTATGTTTTGTGCATCTAGAGCCGTTGTGTAGGTGTATTTTCCAAAAGATGATGGGGAAGTGCATAGGATAGTAATTTTTTTATCCCTACAGGTTCTGTGTAACTTGTCCAATTACCTGCATACCTCAATTAAAGGCCATTTTATCATTGCAGAACATGGGGAGCTTGAGAGGGGTGCTTTCATAGCCTGCAATCCTGCTATAAGAGAATTTCTTGAACTAGATGAAGTAGGAACCTTACTTCAAAATTATGTTCATGGCTTCATCTGAAAATATCCTTACCAGTGTCGATATCTAGGAGCCTTACAATGTACATGGTGAAAGCATCATTCACCCTCCTAAAGTTGCAATTTCTAGTTTCTAGGGTGAATTGAGGGTAGTAGGCATATACAAGGTCATCCTTTATGAGCATCAATGTATTGAGAATCCAAACCATTGCCTCGATACTGCTAGGGTATACATTAGGTATGAAGTCATGTAGAACTTCTTTATTTATTGTACATTGGTCAGCTGCTCTGCTAAGTTCATGCTGATGATTTCTACCCAATTTATGTTCTGAGTTCCTTCACACACCATGTTGATAAGAGGTGCACATCCAAAAATGAAATTTGTTGGTAGAAGGTAAGCCCATGACCCTAAGCCTAGCAAGATTATAAAATATGACAGTTCTTCATTGAAATCAACATGGAACAGAACCTTGGATAGACGAGATGCCCCCTTTTTAGGGTTTTTAAGCCAAGACTTTGCCACTCTGCGCCTTATATTTCTCACTGTCCTGGTCAAAGAGGGCCTTTTCCTGGTTCTGCGAGATTACTATAGAATTGTCCATCTCAAGGAATCCTTAGGGCAGTGCAAATGGTGGCAGCATCGAGCTTGGAAATGAGTTCTCCATGCACATTCGTTAGCTCACTCGAGTCGGGATTGAAATGAGCTACCGCAGGAGAGTACTCTATCTGCACACTGTACTGAGATTGGGAAACCACCTAGCGAATGCCAAGCCACTATCATGAATCATTTGTGCCATAGGAGAAGGGTTTGAGTCTGTCATTCTTGCCTAGAAATCCCCAAAGTCAAGGTGGCGAACTTCACTGTCCCCGATATCGGGAATGACAGACTCGAGTGGTGAGATTTGCTCCTGACCTTGGAATTTAATCTTCATGTTGATAGTAATTTGAAAAGCAAGGTTGTAGTCTGAATTCAAGGATGAAATTGCAGGGGGAATGGATACGTACGTAGAAATTTGATCGCAAGGGTATGGGCAATAGATAGCAAGAAAGCAGTGTGCAAAAACACATAGGGGGAAGTTCATTATATAGCCGTTTGGGAGAGAGAAAGACAATAAATGTGCATTAAATACACATCTACCAACTTGAAAAGAAAGATATTTGGGAAGAGCGGGAAAAATTAGCCTCGGATGATGTTTGGTTCATTTGGGACACGCGGGACGCGAAAGCGCGATTCGGTCGATACGGGCGACGCGGGAAAAAGATGCACAAATGCTTCTAGGACATGAGGGAAAAAAGTACACGGAGTACGTGATTCAGCCGAATCAGAGTGAAAAGTGAACACTTGAGCCTGGGCAAACTTGTGTTATCTTGGGACAAAAAGTTTCGGTGGGGCCGAAAGAAACGAACTTCGAGTAAATTGGCCGATCGGCGAACAGGAAGCCCTAATGAACTTGGGACATCTGGGACAAAAATGTCCGACAGACCTGCAAATCACAAAAAGTGACCCAAAAGCACATATTTTTTCAAACTTTCAAATTTTTTCCTTAATAAAAAGACAGAAAAGGTGTTTAACTTTAAAAAATTTCAATTTTGAACTTCTCGAAAGAGGGAATTTTGAGAGGACAACAGCTGGCTCCTTCTGTGGATGACTTGGCTTAAGTTTAAAAGAATGAGACAAGGCAAGAATTCAGAAAATCTAGGGGAAGCAGACCAGTACCTTATCCATTGGGCTACGGAGTCAAAAGCAAATCAATACAAAAGACAACACACACAAAAACAAGGAGAAGCAAGGGGAAAGACAAAATGCTATACAGAATATACAAAGGACTCTTAATCACCTAAGACTTAAACAATTTCAGGTACTGCCCACTATAAGGAAGTGGGAGGGAAGAACCATCCATATAATCAAGGTAAAAAGAATTCTTACCAGCAAAGTGCCTGATCTTGAAAGGTCCGAGCCAAAGAGAATCAAACTTGCCATGGCTGCCACGAGGTTCATGCCTTTTATCCCATAACAAAACAATGTCTCCAACTTTGAAATCCTTGAACCTAGCCTTTTTATCAAACAAGACCTTTTCTTTCTGTTGGTGAGCAGATATCCTATCAGCAACCTTCAACCTGTCCTTGTTCAATTGATAAAGGTACATGATCCTTTTATCCAAAGAATCATTGAAACTAGTGTCGTCAATGGCTTTCATGAGATACAGGGCTGGTAGCTCCACTGTTACTGGTAATTGAGCTTCTACTCCATATACTACTTGAAAAGGATACATCCCAATGGCTCTCTTAGGTGTGATCCTATCTACCCAAAGAGCATCATAGAGTTTCTTGTGCCAGTTCCTCTGGGACTCATTAACTAATTTCCTTATAATAGTCACCAGATTTTTGTTTGTTGATTCTGCTTGTCCATTCCCCTGAGGATAATAATCTGAGGAGTGAGCCAGGGAGATGCCATATCCATAACAAAAATCCATCATCTCAGTTGAATAAAAATTTGAAGCATTATCTGTCACTATCTTGTTTGGCACACCAAATCTTATCAAGATGTTTTCTTTGATAAAATTACATACTACTTCTGAAGTGGTACTCTTTACTGGAATGGCTTCTACCCACTTAGTAAAATAATCTGTGGTAGTTAATACATGAGTATGACCAGTACTAAAATAGGGATTAAGTGTTCCAATGAAATATAAACCCCATTGTTGAAAAGGCTTCTTCGATCACAACTGGTTTAAGGGGCAAAGAGGCCAACTTGGGTCTACCCACAAAGGTCTGGCAAGCTTCACATTTATCAACCCACTTTGATGTATCTCTGAACAAGGTAGGCCAGTAATATCCTGCATGAAGAATTTTATGAGCAGTGACAGTTGATGAGTAGTGCCCTCCACATGCTTGATTATGAAAAGATGAGAACAGTTTCTTTTGCTATTCCTTGTCCACACATTTCAGAAATCTTCCATTCAAACCACACTTAAACAAAGCATTTTCCCACAACACATACTGGGCTGATCTTAGCTTAATAGATCTCTTCTCCTTGGCATTCAAATGAGAAGGACATTCTCCATAAGTGAGAAAATGTGCGATATCAGCATACCATTCATCAACGAGCTAAGAAACAGAATGGTAGGTAGATCAACTTTATCTTCTAGTAAGTTGTGCTTAGCTCCCTCAGCGATGAGTTCACACATGCCTTTTCCACGAATGAGCTTGGTTGGCTTGATGTCAACGTCATATTCTTGAACCTTGGCCACCCAGTTTCCTCTCTTGGATCTAAACTCCTGCTGTGTGAGAATGGACTTGATGGTTGTATCTGGTACAAATACTATGGAGTGAGAGTTAAGAATGTAAAAAGGAAACTGGTTGACTACTTTAACCACTGTGAAAGCATGTTTCTCCATTATGGTGTATTTTAACTCATGATTTTTTAGAATGTAGCTCATAAATGCAATTGGGATTTCATGATCATTAGAATCTTCTTGATTCAAAACAGTAGCCAGGGTTTTATCCATGGCATAGCAATAGATGATAAAATCTTTGCTGAAATCTAGACACGCTAAAACAGGAGTTTTAGCAATAGCCCTTTTAATACCTTCAAAGGCCTCTTTCCCTTCAGGAGACCAACCAAACGTCTATTTTCCTTTCATCATTTGAGAGATATTCAAAGTTAGCTCTGTGAAATCAGGAATGAATCTTCTTAGAAAGTTAATCTTACCAAAGAAAGAGTGTACTCCTTTCTTGCTGGTTGGAAGGGGAATTTGCTGGATAGCTTGAACTCGCTCAGGATCAATTTTTATACCATCTTTGGAAACAACATGCCCCGATAATGTTCCCTCTGTGACACAAAATACATATTTCTTGGGATTTAAAGAGATCCCATGTTCTCTACATTTCAAAAGGACAGTTTCTAGATGCTGAAAATGATATGTCCTTGTTTTGGAAAATACAGTCAAGTCATCAAGGTATACGACAATACACTTTCCTTTAAAATTTCCAAAGCCCAAGTCCATAGCTCTTTGAAAAGTGGCACCAGTATTAATGAGCCCAAAAGGCATCCTTTTGTAAGAAAAGGTACCCTAAGGGGTAGTGAAGGCCATTTTTTGTTGATCTACGGTATTAACTTCTACTTGATTATATCCTGAGAAGCCATCAAGCATAGGCAACATTTCAGATCCTATCACAGCTTGCAAGACTTGATCCATCACGGGTAAAAGATAGTTATCCTTTAAAGAAGCTTGATTCAGATTCCTGAAGTTGACACAGATACGAATCTCACCATTTTTCTTTCTAACAGGCACAATATTGGCAATCCATGTTGAATGGTGGATAGGAAAAATGATTTTGGCTTTTAATAACTTCTGTATTTCCTGAAAGATGGTGTAAACTATATTAGGATTGTATTGCCTCTGTTTCTATCTAAAAGGCTTAATCCCAGGTTTGAGAGGGATGTAATGCTGCATCTCCTTTGGTTGAAAAGCTTTTAAATCTTCATAGGAATAAGCAAGAACATCTCTATATCTCCTTAGAAGATTAATCACTTTCCTCTTTTCTTTTGGTGTGCAACATTTTCCAATGTTCACGAGTTTAGGGTCAGTAGAACTCCCAATATTAATTTTATCATATTCAGTTGATTGTTGAGTTCCAGTAGAAGCTTTAAACCTCACATACCTGTCATGTTTGTCAAACAATTCTTCTAATTTTACCAATCCCTTTGGGATCTTGTTCCCTTTGAGTTTGATACATCCATCTTGATCTGCCTCTTCTTCTTTGATGGTTTCTTCATTGAAAGGCACACTTTCACGAGGCAAATTGTCGCTTCCTTCAAAAACAATTGTTCGAAGTTATCCTTGAGTTCTAAGAAAGAAAGTAGATGTTGATCATCATTGAAAACTTTCTAGTTACTTGCATTATTAGGTACACTGGGTCTATGAATCATCTCAATGGTAAACTTATCTTGAGAGAAGTTAGGATGAGGTATTAGCAATGACCCCGAGACTGCTAGTGAATCATCCCTGGAGTTCTTCTCCCTAGGTACTGCTTCAATGGAGAAGGCATCAAGAAATTCAATAGAGTCCCAAACCTGATTCCTATAATGTTTCAATCTTCTATTTTTTACCTGGAAAAGGTTTCTAACTTGCTTGACAATCAGCTCCGCATCTCCACGAGCTAGAAGATTCTTCACACCCTTTTCTTTTGCCACTTGGAGTCCAAGGATGAGAGCTTCATACTCTGCTGTATTATTAGTATTTTCAAATTGTAACTTGAATGAGAAAGGACAGATGGTTCCCTCAGGAGACACTAATACTACACCAACTCCAGAACCAGCTGAGGAACAACTTCCATCAAATTCTAATATCCAAACTCCATTGGGATCCTTAAGTGATTTTTTGGGAAGTTGGATCTCCTCAAGAGACATAATCATATAGTTACCATGGCCCCTATCTTCATAAAGTATTTGTGCTTTGGGATCATCTATTTTTTGTACAATATACTCAGATTGCTTTTCAGGCAACAACTTCTTCATTTGCCCATTAACAGGTATGAGGGCATGTGACCAGTCCATTTGAATTTCTCCACCCACATCCTTACATAAGTTCCTACTTAGCAGCATCCCATATGAAGGGGGAATATCTACTACTAGGATAGTAGCTAAAACCTTCTTCTCAGGCAAGGCAGCAAAAGCTACCTGTGCATCTTTAATTCTTCCGACCATGGCACTTCTTTACTTTCCATGGAATAAAAAGACATGTAAGTGCATATGAGAGTTAGGCCTAACACATGAGCTACTTTGGCAGGCATTACATTGTTTGATGCACCTGAGTCTATGACACAATTGCTGAGTCTATGGCCGGCTATAAGGAGTGTCACATAGAATGGTTTGATCTTGTCATTGGGTGAGGTGACAGCGGCTACCAGATTGGGTTGTGGTATGGAAGATGGAGTGGGTAAAAGGCCTTTAGAGGTAGTTTTAGAATGGGAATTGACAAAGTGAATCATTTTAGCAAAAGCCTTGGGATGGGTTTGATAATATTCAGCTTTTGAGATCTGAACCTTGGTCTTCTTCAGGTGATCAATGATATCGAAAGAACTAGAAGTGGACGAGATGTCCTCCCTTGGGACCTTGGGTTTATCAGTTTTGGGAGATGAAAAAGAAGTAACCTTAGTAGTAGAGGTGATAGGACTTACCTTGGGTGTGGATGCAATGGGAATAGGAAATCCTCTTTTCGCAATTACAGGAATAGTCGTTGGAGGTTCCTTGGATCTTTTGGTCAGTTGCATCACTTTCTCCCTTTTGTTTGTCTGCTCTCGAGTCATGACAGCATATTATTCACTATTCATGTCTGCCACCACCTCGTCATAATCATCTTCTTCATCGATGCCTTCAGTAGTGAAGAAATTAACTTGAGATCCCTCAAGTTCTTCTGTTTCTTCATCAACCTCTTCAACAAATTCTTCACAATCTTCACTAACTTCTTCATCCTCCGGCTCTTCAACTTCACAGGTTGCATTAACAGGGACTTTAATAGGAGGTCCTTCAAGTGCTAGCCTTGCCTGTGAAGCAGGAAAATGATTTCTGGGCTGAAAATTCCTCCTTAGAACGTCTGCATAGGGAGCATGCTGAGCTAATTGTTTCTTAATGGCGATGAGGTCATTCACAATTTTTTGTACTAGTGAATTAGTATTAGGTCCAGAAGTGGAAGAAGATGGAGGAAAATACCTAGATTTAGAGGGGTCTCTTTTCAGCTTCCCAGACATGATTAAATCATCTTCGACACTAACAACAAGAATTTGATCCTAGGCCAATGTTACAAGATTAGCTCTTCTCAATACATAACTAACTTCAGGAAATTGGGCATTTAGGAAAAAGCATTTTTGAATTTGATGTACAGGTTGAGTGCCTGGTGGAATCTTGTTGATCAGTTTGTTAAATCAAGCCACAAATTCTCTCATGGGTTCTTGTGACTCCTTCTTTATTTGAGAAATTTGGGCCAGCAAAGCATGCAAATCTTCCACCGATTTGAAACGATTCTCAAACCTTGCTCTCATTGTGTCCCAGCTAGTGATAGTTCTGGCTAGAAGGTGATAGAACCAATTAGCTGCATTATCTTGTAAAGTCTCAATAAAAATCCTCACTGAGTCATCTTCATGTTCAACCCCAAGAACTTCACATGCAACTATGAAGGCTGAAATATACTCGTCATGATGTACCTTGCCATCACCTATGAATTTGGGAAAGCTCTTTCGGTTACCTCTGGGTAACTCATGCAAAGGCTGAGGAAGGGTGAGAGGCCCAACACGACGGCCCCAAGGCAATGGTACTACCATTCTTGGAAAAATAACTTAAAGGGGAACTGAAACCCCAGTGAGAACTAGAGCATGGAGATTAGGACCGAGTTGTTCTGAGGTAAAGTCCCCCACGGGGTTTCTACTTTTGACAGGAGGAGTGCTCGTTGAATGAGCTCTTCTATTTCCTCTAGTTGAAGGGAAGGGAAAACTCTATTGCTCCAAAAGATGAAATTGAGATTCTTCAATACCACGGGCCCTTCTCCCGCGAGTAAAACATGGAGTCACCAGATCAAAGGATGATCAATAAATATTTGTGGAACTGGAATACGCCAAGAGACACTTCCCTGGCGGATTCGCCAAAAAATGTTGGTCGCAGAAAGAGAACTTCAAGCAGAGAAACAGTCATGGGACAAGAAGTCCCTCCTCTTTAGTGGGAGAGGTTCCCTTATTTAGAAATGAACCTATTTACATATGTACAAAACAAGGTTCCATTATGGAACTTGGATATCATGAAAGTGTTTCCTAAATAGATCATCAATTACAAAAGTATAGAGGAATCAAGATGTGGAAATGAGTAAAAAAACACCATTTAGAATTATAGATGACAGAATAATTCCTTATGCATGCAAGAATACAATGAATTGGAATAAGATCATTTGTATCTGTATTAATAAGATGAAATTTGAAAATACACACAGTTCTATAAATAACATCTACGACAATAAAAATATTCTGAGCATAATGCAGACAAATGATCTAACAATATTCAATGGATAACTTGCGAATAAAAAGAATCAGATGGACAGAGAATGAAAATCCTTCTGTATTGATTGCTTTACGATTTCTTTACACTTTCAATAATAAGCCAAGTTACCCCCCTCCAAAATGGTGAGGAGAGGCCATTATATAGTTTACAAAACAGTTACCCTTGGTAACTACTTCTTTTAACTAATGTTTAGTTAAAGGGCTGCTAATCGCAATACCCCAACTCATTACAATAAATCCGGGATGAAGAAGGAAGAAAGGAGAGAAAATAGGAGAAAAAGACAAGTGCTCATGATTGAGAGGGGTCCACTGATTTTAGGATCCACATTCTGCATCTTTTTCAGTGCTTCTGCTATGTCTCTGCCTCGTGGGACCGATGTGTTGGCAGTGGATTGGGTCCAAAATCCGAGGCACTTCTCCATCTCTTTGTGAAATTCAATGTGCGTATGATGATCTTTATTTGCTTCTTCAATAGCAGATTGGAGAGAGAATATCTCCTTCATATTTTCCTTGGAAATGGAATCCTCCTGGGATAAATTATCTTTGACAAAAACTCTAAATTGAGCTTTGATTTCTTGCAAGGAGAGGGGTACACCAGAGGTCTCATCATTGAGGTGAAAATGTATATCTTTGAAAGTAGATACCACTAAAGTCTTGAAGGCCTCACCCTTCTGCCAGCTATTTTTTAGTTCTCCCAAAGCTTCTTCTAGCACCTTGATTTTCCATTCCATGTTTTATAACCATGATTTAGACAAGTTATCTTTTGCGTCGTCGAAGACTTTGCTTACCATTAAAATATTATTATCAGTCTGTCCCATGAGGTGAAGGTATACTATATAGCTGCTCTAGAGTTTGAGCTCTTTATCTATATTTCCAATGGTGGATGAGAGCTTCTGTTGCAGATTATTCACCTTCTCATTGAGCTTGAAGGCTTCACCAATGAAATTCAACCCTGCAATGAGCATGTCATCTACCATGGCCTCCATAGCCCTTCCATAGATAGAATATCTATGTATGTCTTTAATACTCTGGACTTCATCTTGGCTGAGGATCAGAGGTGGTGGAAGAGTAGTCAGTGGGGTACGATCTAAAACTTTATCTTTGGATAACAGAGAATTGATAAAACTTGTAAGAACCTGAGCCTGCTCCTCCAACTGCTCTGTGGTTTGTTGCCCTTTCTCCACTCTCCCAATGACCCTGGTGACTATTTCCTAAAGACTGTAGATATCACCTTCAGGAGTAGAATCTCCCATGGGAATCCTCAAGAGCTCAAGGTCAAATGTTTGCAAATCATTCTTTGGCTTGTCTACTTTGGGCTTGGCTATCTCTAGGAATTGCTGGCCCTAAGCATCAGATACTATTATGGAAGTATTCTTGGACTTATTGGCGAGAGTAGGAGGAGTAGTGCCTAACAAGGCCACCACAGCATCGAAGTTGGGTCCCGAGATCCGAGATGAAGACTTTCTCTTCCTACTATCGACGAGAGGTTTCACCCATGCAAAAGAGGTGGAAGAAGAAGAAGGTGAGGCAAGAGGACCGAGAGACAAAGAACTCATAGCACCCAAGGTGTGCATGGCTTTTGCTTATAGTTTATATATGAGCGGGGAACTTGGGGCACTCAGGGATTCTGGTGCAGAGGAATCAATGGTGCTTGGAAGTTTAGTGCTTTGAACCTCCTTTTCTTTATCTGTAGGAGCTTCTAGAGAACTTGTAGAAACTGGCACTTCACTCTCCTCACTTTCACTAAGAACAATAATTTTATCTGGTCCTAAAGGCAATTCTGAATGTTTCCTTAGGGGATCTTCCTCCACAGGTTCTTTCTTAACTTATTTGAATTTTTTCTGATACACTTGGGTTGATGAGGAAGGAGTGGAAGAAGTTGGACCTTTAGTTGATGAGGCAAGAGGGGTATGCATAGGTACTCCCAAATCAGGTGATAATACCTCCTTTCTTGGTGTTGAGGTGTCTTTGGAGGATACTCACTTGAGTGCCTTCTGAGTTCACGAACTCTTCTGTCAAACCAAATCTTGGTTCTTACCAAGACAGGAGCTAGGATTTTTGCCAGATCATCCTTCTTCTTTTTGAACCAATCCAAATCCTCCAAGGGAGTTTCTTTGACCACGTTGTCATATTCATATGAGTACAGGTTAGAATTATCAACCTGGAGTCCTTCAGGAACTTGGTGCAGGTTAAGCTCTTGAATTAATTGAAGAGAAAACCTGTCATAATGTCTCCTCCTTGCTTCAAAATCATCAGCACTGTTAGCCCAATAGTCCTTTGTGTCTACCCTATGATGATAAGTGCTTTTGATGTTCTTCTCAATAAAAATTTTCAAGTCAAAACAAGTTCTTGACCTGAAGAAATGGACAGTGATGGGAGCTAGGGCTCTTTCTATGTTTTGTGCATCTAGAGCCATTTTGCAGGTGTAGTTTCCCAAAGTGATGGGGAAGTGCAAGCCAGTAATTTTCTTATCCCTATAGGTTTTGTGTAACTTGTCCAATTGCCTACATACCTCTATCAAGGCCATTTTATCATTGCAGAACATGGGGAGTTTAAGAGGAGTGCTCTCATAGCCTGCAAGCCTGATATAGGAGAATTTCCTGAACTGGATGAAGTAGGCACCGTATTTCGAAATTAGGTTCATGGCTTCATCGGAAAATCTCCTCGCCGTGTCGCTCTCCAGAAGCCTGACAATGTACATGGTGAAAGCATCATTCACCCTTCTGAAGTTGCGATTGCTAGTGTCTAGGGTGAACTGAGGGCAGTAGGTATATACCGGGTCAGCCTTATGAGCATCAATGTATGAGAATCCAAACCATTGCCTCGATGCTGCTAGGGTATACATCAAGTATGAAGTCATGTAAAATTTCTTTGTTTGCTTTACATTGGACATTTACTCTGCTAGGTTCATACTGATGATCTCTGCCCAGTTGATATTCTGAGTTCCTTCACACACCATGTTGATAAGAGGGCACATCCAGAAATGGAATTCATTGGTAGAGGGTAAGCCCATGACCCGAGCCAGTAGGATTATAAAATCTGATAGTTCTTCATTGAAATCGGCATGGAACAGAACCTTGGATAGACAGGACGCCCCCTTTTTAGGGTTTTTAAGCCAGGACTTCGCCACCCGCGCCTTGTATTTCTCACTGTCCTGATCGAAGAGGGCCTGTGCCTAGTTTTGAGAGATAACTATAGAATTTTCCATCTCAGGAATCCTTAGGGCAGTGCCAATGGCGGCAGCGTCAAGCTTGGCAATAAGTTCTCCATGCACATTCGTTAGCTCACTCGAGTCAGGATTGAAATGAGCACCGCAGGAGAGTACTGTATCTGTGCATTGTATTGAAATTGGGAAACCACAGGTGAATGCCAAGCCACTATCATGAATCATTTGTGCTATAGGAGAAGGGTTCGATTCAGTCATTCTTGCCCAGAAATCCCCAAAGTCAAGGTGGCGAACTTCACTATCCCCGATATCGGGAATGACAGACTCGAGTGGTGAGATTTGTTCCTGACCTTGGAATTTAATCTTCATGTTGATAGTAATTTGAAAATCAAGGTTATAGTTTGGACTCAGGATGAAATTGCAGGGGCAATGGATAAACGCGTAGAAATTTTGATCGCAAGGGTATGAGCAATAGATAACAAGAAAGCAGTGTGCAAAAACGCATAGGGGGTAGTTCATTATATAGCCGTTTGGGAGAGAGAAAGACAATAAATGCGCATTAAATACACATCTACCAACTTGAAAAGCAAGATATTTGGGAAGAGCGGGAAAAATTAGCCCGGATGACATTTGGTTCATTTGGGACACGCGGGACGCGAAAGCGCGATTCGGCCGATACGGGCGATTTGTGAAAAAGATGGACAAATGCTTTTATGACATGAGGGACAAAAGTACGCGGAGTACGCGACTCAGCTGAATCGGGTGAAAAGTGAACATTTAGCCTGGCCGAACTTGTGTCGTTTGGGACAAAAAGTTTCGGCAGGCCCGAAAGAAACGAACTTCGGGTAAAGTGGCCGATCGGTGAAGAGGAAGCCCTAATGAACTTGGGACATCTGGGACAGAAATGTTTGACAAACCCGCAAATCACACAAAGTGACCCAAAAACACATATTTTTTTCAAACTTTCAAATTGTTTCCTTAATAAAAAGATAGAAAAGGCGTTTAACTTTAAAAAAATTCAATTTTGAACTTCTCGAAAGAGGGAATTTTGAGAGGACAACAGTGTGCAAAGTCAGTAATTTAGTTCTTATTGTGTTTAAAAAATTAATGAAATGGGCTTTTAAGCTATTAAGGTAATGAAACTAAAGTAACTAAGTTTGAGGTAAATTATTAGGGTGTGAATGTTAAATAAGGAGGATAAAAACATTTAACCCAGTAAATTAAGTTATGGCACTTTCCTAGTTCAATGTTAATTTGTTTGACCTCAGAGATAACTTAAGAATATTTAATAACGTAACCTAGACTTTGTCCATCCCTTGTAAAGTAGATATTATTGGTGAAAATTAACTTAATGCACTTTAGGGGCTTGACACCCTTGTAACCTTATAACTTAACCAAAAAAAATGTTTCCGCAACTTTCAGGATAAGTGTTTAGGGTTTTAACGTGTTCCTAAAACATCCTTTTTGTGGGCGTTAAACTTGGTATCAGAGCCTTGGGTTCAACACATAGACCCTGGGCCAAAATTGAAACCTAGAAACCAATTAGCAAGATTTAAACCTTGGTGATTAAAATAATAAAGTTGTTCAAATTGTTAAACTCAGCTAGTGGTGTTTTTTCGAACTTGGATAAATAAAAATGTTAAATCAAATGGATTTTCTTATGAACTTTTGGTGTAACAAGAACTTGTTTTTCCTTTGAAAAGATGTTGTTTGATGAGTACTAACTTTTTCTTTAGTGTATGATGCGATAAACCCTTTGAGAATATTCCTTGTTGGAATGATAAATTGTATGGTGTGAGTCTTTTGGTTTGACATTAGTGGTTGTGTTTTGGGGTCAGACAGAGTAATTTTTAAGTTATTTAGTCACCTAAAGCTCCCACTTTTCCTTCAGTGGTTAGACAAACTAGTTTGGTTTCCACTTTGGCGACTTAATCCCCGTATGAGTAAGTGAATATTAGGTCTTGGTGTCACTTTTGATCCAACCTTGTGTATGCATTCTTATAACTGAGATCAAGGTATAGTACCCCTATTGGTGGCCATGAAGGGTTGAGAAGTGACTGTGATCTTGACTTTCTATGTTTTTATATTCGTAAACTTGTGTTATTTTATCAAAGACCAGTATCTTATTTTATGATTGGATTGAGAAGCTTTAACGCTATTTTAGTTATTCATAATTTGTGAGAATTTTCAAACACTACAATGCAGCTACTTAGCCACTTTCCTTGATTGCAGATATTTCTTGGATTTTTACTTTGATCGGTGACTCAAAGCTCATTATCTATTTCCTACTTAGCTAAATGTTACGTGATTCATTCTTGCATGTTGTTGAGCTAGTTCTACGTTGTTTGTATTGTGACATGCCATCGCATGGGGGTACACCCTAGGTTCCTTGAATGTATTCTTATATGCACTAAGTTATGCCTTGGTTTTGGAGCAATAGAACCCTGAGTGTGTCTAGGATCTTAGAGCAACTCTTTCATTACTAAGTATTTCTAGAGAGAGAGTTCATTGTTTAGTATAGTCTAGTTGGAAGTTTGATAGCTGTGGTGGCGATTCTCTTACAACCTAGTAAGAGATTTTATTCTCATCAGAGTAGATTTTTTTTGCTTATGGGCTTATGGATTGTGTTAGGATCAGATTGACTCTTGGTTGACTGTATATTTTAGTGGATAAGTGTTTGTTCGGTAGTGATGTTCCATGATGTTATGTTAATTTTATCATGGTTCCGTGTTTATTTATAGAATGTATTGACTTGTGGATTGTATGTATCCTGGTAACTATGATTAGATTTAAGCCCATTCGGGTAGTGTGATTAATTAAGTGTGTTTTTTTTTCTCTCATTGACCTATAAATAAGTCTACCCTTGTCTTAACTTTTTAAATTGTTATGAATAACACTTTAGGACCTATTAAACTATGGGTTACACGAACACACTTATGCTTTTGGGACTTTTGGACCTTGCTCTTAGAGGTGTTAGTTTGGTAGATCTTAGTATATAAATCTCAGCGGTGCTTATGTTGTGCTTCTTTTTCGAAAACAACTCTTGGTCGTAAAGTCCATGTTTGAGTAGATTAGTTAATTGTACTCTTACGTTTGATGTTTTCTAATGCAAATGTGGTGTCCTTAGAGTAAAATTTACATTGTCATCTTGTTGTTTGGCTGGTGGTATCTTGTGGAAATATGGGGTGGTGATTTGAAAACTTTCATTTTCTTATTATGTGAATGAAATTTTGAAACTAAATAACAAACATTGTTAAACCTTGTGAATTCGTACAAGTAAATATGCCTCTTTAATGGGTCTTCCTTGTAACATCTGTTGAGACTTGTAGAGACCCACTAGAAATGTTTAATGATGCTTGTAATTATTTGGTAAACCCTTGAAATGTTGATGTGGTACATGTTGAATCATATATTCCTAGTTCTTATGAAATTAATGATGTGTTTGCTATGTTGAATGTCTCTTGTTCCTATAGAATTAAAAATGTGATGCATTGATTCATCTCTCTCTCCCATAAAATTAATAATGTAATATGTTTGACTCTTCCTTCCCATTAAAATTTAATTGATAAGATTACTCGCCCAAACATTATAAAACTATAATTGAGGAGATTTGACCTTGAAACTTAACAAGTTAACTGGAAAATAGAAAAAGGAAAACAGTCCTTGCTATATCCTTGGTAGATGAATAGAAGAAATAAAATCTATGTAGAAGAAAAGAAGAAAACTTTTTCCATCTACCTTCCCTAGGAGTAAAAATAAATATTATTTTTGCCTATTCAGAATGGTGAGATATCATGCCCACCTTATTTGAGCTCCTTATAACACAAACTTGTCATGTCATAATAGGAGTAAGTTTTAATTAAGAAAACTCATAAGGATTGTGCTTAGAAAGAAAAACTATAAATTTTTACTTAATAAGTTGATTTATAAAATGTGTATGATTTGTGTGTATTATGTGCAATGTATAGTTGAATCTTTAGTTCTGCCGCCTACCCAAAATTGTGAAACACCTTATTGTTAGTGATATTTTCTAACTGCATAGTATTCCCTTGTTCATAGATGTATGTGTCTTTCCCTTATAGGATTTTGGTTCATCATACCCTTGTTCCCTCATGGCTTGATGAGTGTGAGTTGTGGCCTTTAGGATTGGGTCTTATCTCTTGTTTATGGGAAAAACAACCTCCTTGTGTGTTGATTTAGTCCTTGATGACATAGGTCATTGTAATTTTAAGGAAAAATATGTTAAGGATATGAGATAACTTTGGGAAATCCTCTTTTCTTCATTTTTCTTTAGTCACCTTGTGGTTTTTTCCCTTCTTTTTTCCATCGAGAAGGAAAGCGCAAGTAATTTATGTAAGGGTTTTACTCGCCCTTAGTACAATGCACTTCTATACTGCATTTGGGCCCCTCTCATTACTTGTTGCTTCTCTCAATATTCTTTGAGTGCTATTTGGTGTTATGAGCTATGCATGTGCTCTCTTATGGATATTTTGAACTTGAGCAGGGTTTATGATAAATAAATCCCTTTGTGTTATGTAGAGTGAGTGGTGCCTATTGTATTGATATGTTAGTTCTACAGTAAATTCCTTTTAAATGTTTGACATTTCTAAATTAGGTTTTTGGTGTGTGTTTATTCTTGAATGTAAAATCAAGTAATATAAAACCTTATGGTCATGTTTTCCCTTAGTATTTCCATGAAAATTTAATTGTACCCTCTTGGGTTATAGAATTACTTCCCATGAATAGTTTTCTTGATCGTAAATGTGTTGGCTAACTTAAGTGTCCTTCCTTGTTGTTAAACCTCATCTTGTGTGATCTCAAAATTGTGAGACCTTTGAGTAGACATGTTTTCTCGTATAAATTGATGTTTGTAGTTGATATTTTCTAGCCTTATCTAAATAACGAAATTTAAAAGCATAACTTAACCTTAGTGGAAGCCTTAACTTGTGTTGTTAAAGTATGTGGGATTGATGGGAGACCTATAAGGTCATTTCAAGTTCACAAAATTCTCCCAATTATTCCACTTCTTTGTGGTTATTTTTGGGACTCTTTTGACCATTTCATGTTTTAATGCTATGTGTTGGAGCTTGGTTGATCACGTAGAGTTACTCTATAGAATTATATGTCTGCAACCTTACTAAAAGAAAGTTTAGGAGTCATCCCTTTCAATCTCCCTTCTTCTTGTTAAATTGCACTGGACCAGACTCGGGTTCTGTAGACCCACACTTGTTGAAGCAAAGGAATTCCACAAAGGATGTGATCCTATTTCAGTTGCATTTTTCCCTAACCCTTTTGTAGACACCCATAATTACGCCCAAGAATTTTAAATACTTAAATTGCACTAATTATCTCCTTTCTTGCAAATCGACGATATATCATCAAAAGTGCTCATATTAATCCCTTTTATTGTCATTAATTAATTACAATACGCTAATTGATTAAGTCACCTATCCATCTTAAAACCTTATTAATGACCTTCCGTTAATTATTCACCCCTTCTATCTAGACCAATTAATTATTATTAATTAATTATCCTTTCCCTTCCATTTAACCAATAAATCAATATTTAATTGATTTAATCCCCTTTTAATAGCCTAAATCATACTAATATTCCTCTAATTAGCTTCTATAAGCTTACATCTACCTATTAGTTAATCACCTTTAATTAATTAAAGCACCCCTCTAACTCCCATGACTTGCTAAGCATAAATTAAACCCTTATAAAGTAAGTTTACATTTTATAAAGTAACCTTGTCCATTCCTAATCTTGTTTTAGCTTTATCCCACATGCGAAGGGATGAAGTTTTTTCTTTATCCATTGGGCTATATAAGGATCCCTCCTTCTACCTTTATACCTACACCTAAACATCTTGAGAAGACAAATGCAAAGCATATAGCAAAATAACATAAGAGCTTACCTTTTGTTTTCTTGAGGTTTCATCATCTTGAAGAGTTAATCCTCTTTCCTAAGTGCTTAGGTCATATGGGAGGTGTCAAAAGGGTCTTGTACCCCAACTTTGACAAGCCCTCATTCCAAGGTTCTTAGAACACCAAGAACAATCATTTTTGATAGCCACGGAGCCTACATAGGTCCCTTCATTTATTTTTTATTAGAGAATAGAGGACTTAGATGCTTAAACATTGTTAGTTTAAAATTTTTATTGATGAATGTTAGCATATAAACCTTGTTTAATTCTTATCATGATGGTGCTAAGTAGTTTGTTTAGCTTTTGTTAATTAAGGTTATTTAGGTGTTAGTCTTTTACTTACATTAGCATTAGTTTAAAAACAACACATGCATGCACCTTTCTCTGTGACTTCTGAGAGGAAGTCACTAGGGGGATGTAATGCCCACTTCTCTTCAACACTAAATGAGCCATGATTATCTTTCCGAAATTGTTTATAATCATAAACCTTATTGCTTTATCATTATTAGCATGCTAATAAGGCATGCGGATCATCATGACTCCATTTTTGTTTTGGTTATTATTATTTTAACTATATGTCATACTGTGGACCCTAATGCACATTTAAGGATAAGACAATTAGCTAGAATGGTTGCATTGTTGTAATTTGATTGTGATATAATTACTCTTCGATATTGTTTTGTTGTATTTGGTTTATCTCTATCACTCGACACAAAGACACTATTGTGCATTATTACCGGCGGATATTAATAAACGAATGACATCAACACATTGTGATATGGGAATTGAAGGATATACATTATTGTAACCGAACTGATTAACTTTTGATAGACATTTAGTATGGAAGAAAATGATGTTTTGTCAAATAAATATATGTTGATATTTCAAATCATTTTTGTATTGATTTTATTATGATATTCAAAGTTATTTTTGTGATTTCCTTGATACTGGATGATTGGCGAAATTGGGAACGAGTGAAAGTATTGCTTAAATTTGACGGTTTATTTGGTTTATGATCTTAGTTGCAAACTGATGTATGAGTAAAATCAAATTTTTTAAAATTGGAATAATTTTTAAAATACTTGGTCTTACCAATAGTAGTTATGATATTTGATGTTGAAATTGATATTTAGATATAAGTGTTTTATTACTTTGACATCGTTAATATGGCCATGAGGCCAGAGGGGTATTGTGTGTTTGGAGGAAAACATATCACAACAAAAAATAGAGGGGATTGGAAACCAAACACTTTGGAATGCTAGATGAATTTAACAAGGGTCACCATGGCAACATGTATCTTGTGTGTATTTTTGAATTGTTGTTAGGGGGTCTCCATGGGGGGGATCGCCTCTGATTGTGACCAAGGGGTTTTGTGTTATTTATTTTATTTAATTTCCTTTATTTAATTTTGGTATGTGATGTTATAGTAATGTATCCTCCTCTTCTTAATTATTTAATTTATGTCTAGATTAGAAAATTAATGTTTTACTAAAGTAATTATTTATGACAAAAAATAATTTCATTTATTAGATTTGATGGCTATTGGGTTATGTGTTATAAGTTGAGTTCTTTGGATCTTGAGTGTTGTACACTTTACCCCTTCTTGGAAATTCTGATTTGGCCTTAAGAGACAATTTTGGAGGCTTGTTGGACAAGTTATACTTGTCCCACACCTCTTACATTAGTATGCCAACCCTACCTACTGATTGGGGGGTCAAAAATAGACCCCGTCGTGTGTTTTGTAAGTCAAAAAATTACATTTAATGTACTTGTCTTACAAAGGCATTAAAGTTTTTCCTTAGGGGGTGTGGGCTTAGATTATGTGTGTAAGAAGTTTTTCATTTCACTCACCCTCAAATTTATTGTTCATTGCGGTTGAGGTTTGAATTGTGAGGTGGAGTTGAGGAAGAGTGATGCGGCATCCTACATGGAGCCACATCACCCTCCTTTATCCCTTTTCTGTTTATTCAAGTTCTTTTGCTTAATTGGGTGTTAATTGATTCTTTTGTGGTCTTACATTTTGGGGTGGGAAGATTTTTTGAGTTCTTGTGGATTTTGTTTGAGCTTGTTGGTGATTGTTTGGGCTTGAAGAATCTTGGTGTGTGACTCTTGGATAAAGCTCTACCATGGAAAGGTAGGAGCTAAACTCTTGTTAAATGTTTTCCTTTATATTGTGAATATGTGTATGTTTTTGAGTGTTTTGGTATGCTTGTTTGGGTAGATTTCCTAAGTGTGGTGTAGGATTGGACTATGCAGATCTTACTTTTAGGGAAGCATAAGAGTTTATTTCATGTTTTGGAGGGAGTTGGTTTGGGTGCCCCACCTTGGACAAGAAAATGCTTGTATTTCTTACTTTTTTTTATGTGGGAGACTGTTATTCAATTTTTCCCCTCAGGAAAAATTGATCAAAAAACACCTCAAATAGGAGAAATGGAGATGTGGGCTCAGTCGTACAAGCTCACATTCGATCCTAAAAAATCAAGTGGCAAGTGGGCTCGATAATGGAAAATGAGGGTTAGAAGATGAATGGCCATGGAAATGTTGAAGAAAATCAAGCCTAGGGAGAATTGATTCAAAGAAAATAAATAGAGCCGCTAAAGGTGCCATGTGTTAGCTTGTCACACTTTCAAAAGGTGCAACAAAAATAGAGACACCAAGGATGCACTTGACTCCCGTGTTGATCTTAGTACATATCAGGCTCGTGGACAATGCCAAGTTTCCCACCATCGCAAATTCAGGAGCTAACTACAAAGGTCCCACCTAAAAAGGGGTTTTGGCATTATATATAGTGGGGTGCTTTAGTCACCCAAAGGAACACAGCAGGTAGTGTTCACTCCAGGCCCAAATTGGCTATGTGGAAAAGGGCCAGTGGAAGCCTCCATGTGTCTCTTCGGTGCACTTTTGGTATGATGCTCAAAAGCACGGTCTCCAAATGAGCATAGGCTCTCCACGTGTCTAGGGCCCAAGAAAGTTGCACCGGCTGTTGAAAAGTCTAAGAGCCAGTGAAATCCTCCACTTTTCAACTCAGCACAACTTCAAAGGAAAAATCCAAAGTGAGGTCTCAAATAAGCGCAGGCCCTCCACGTGTCTAGAACTTGAGAAAGTGGCATCGACCATTGAAAATTAAAAGAAAATAAAAAGGGTCAGTGGAAGCCTCCACATGTCTCTTTAGTGCAACATCAAAGGAAAAACCTAAACGTTGGTCCTCAAATGAGTGCTAGCCCTCCATGTGTCTAGGGTTGAACATAGTATCTTCACCAAATAAAAGGGACTTAGGCAGAACATAAAGGAAGTAGAGCAAGCTTACAGATGGTGCTAAGTGTCGGCACGTCGTATTCCCAGGATTGTAAAGGGAAGAAATAAATCTTAAGGATGTGCGAGGCTTCCACTTGTATCTTACACATATAAAGTCTTGGGAGCCTACGTGGAACGTCTACCCCTGACCTTCAGATGATCATAACTTTCAACTGGAAGCTCGGATTTGAGAAAGATTGGAAATCTCTCAATGTCTGCTACTCACCTACCACCATTAATGAAGGATGAATCATGAAGCCCACCGAGAATTTTAAATAAAGTCCACCATTTTTTAGGATGTTAGGATTCTCACCTACCACCATAATGAAATATGGGCTTCCATTCTTGTCCAACAAGGAACATTAATGGAGGTATGATTTTTGTAGTAAAACCCATGGTTGAGGTAGGTGAATTCAATACTATTTTGGTGTGGTTGTTGTAGGAAAATTCAATGCATTTTCTTGGATGGTTGGAGAAGGTTTTAAAATTTCTTATATCTCTCTCTCTCATTATTCCATATATTGTAACGAGGGGAATTCTTATAAAGGTTGGACATTCTATTTTTTCACCCTCCCTTCTTCTCTTTATGAAAGTGGATTTGTGGAGCTCAGATCTCCCATTCAAACTGTAAAATGCAATCTTGTCTCTTGGCCATGTAATGGACTGTATCAAATATTTGGAGCAATAGTATAAGTTTTTGGATGATTTTAACCCTCTCCTATGTTCATTGTATCTTCCTGACCTCTCATTACAACCTTGTTATCAATGCATGATGGATGTATTACACTTTTGATGGTTTGTGTTTAATGGCAAAGTAGGTGTTCAACATTCCTTTGGTGCATCACCCTTGTTAGTTTAGGTTTTATTACTCACATCTCCTTAACCTTGTCTAATTGGAAAGTTAGAGTAGGTTTTAGATTAGATCCTTTGCAATATGAATGTGTGCACCTAAACAAAGGAATAGGAACCAACCTTCATCTGGAGAGCTCTCCTGATTCACAAAGTCCCACACTTTGGGAGAAGCTCCATGTTATGCAATCACACTAACAATCTCACCCCATCGAGTTCCAAACATTAAGGGGTTACAACTTTATTAGCAGTAACTTGTTGGCTGTCAATGCACAAAATCTAGTTCCAGTTGCAACACTGAAGAACATTCCATATTTTACTAGAGAGAACTAGACAACTCCAATAGATCATATCGAGGACATTGCAAATGTCTGTGCAATTCATAAAATTGTTGAAATGGAAATTTTTATCAAGTTGTTGACATCCTTCTTTAAGGGTAAAGATTTGCAATGGTTCAGAAGTCTAACAATAGGGTCTATCCAGAATTTGGACCATTTATGCATAGCTCTCCATAATCAATTTGGAGAAAAGGGTCATGATCTATCTTTATTGGAGTAGTTTACAACAATCAAGAGGGCTCCTAATGAGTAGTTGACAGACTTCAACTTCAGATTTTAGAGGATGTGGGATAGGATTCCATTGGTTGTGAGGCCGACAACTGAAGGTGTTTTTCTATACTTCCTTAAATCTTTGAATTTTTATATTGCTATGATGATCCAATCAATGGGAGGTATAACCTTACTTGTAGCCTATAATATTGTTATTAGAGTAGAAAACTGCTTGATCCAAGCTAGTAAACTTACACCAAGGCCACTCTGCCTCTATATCCAAACACGGGAGTTCCTACAACTAGTCAAACACCAAAATTGAATCCCATTCCGCCCCTAGAAATCAAAGTAATAGTGAGGCTTCTAATTATTCAAGCACTTAAAAAGAGATAAAAGAGGTTATGAAACAACTGTAGAACGTATGAAATGAGCTAGTGACTATTAAGAGACATCAAGCTCAGAGTTCTAGTTTGTATCAACCTCACACTCAATATCAAGTTAGACCCCCATTCAGTAAAATAGACCACCAAATTAGGACAGAAATCAAAACCAGAACCAGGGAGAACCTCAGGTTGCTAGGCCATTTCTACCATATGATCCAAATCCAGCTTCAATGTCAAGATCCTTGGTTCCAACACAAAGTAACATTACACTGGAGTACGACTGGTGTTACCATTGCAATCTACCTCATAATCAATCAACGTGTTTCAATGGCACACTAAACCAGGCCTTGATGGTACAAACCATTGGTGTGTCCCAAGAACTAGGCCATGAAGGAAATCAGTAGTAGGAAGTAAATTAGCACGAGGCACCTCCAAATGATACCACTCTTGTCACTTGGTAGGATGGGGATTTTTGTGGCATAAATCAAGCCCCTTCTCAAGGTGAAGTTGCCAATACATGCTCCAATAAGGGAAACATTGGAGAAGGAAATTCATCCAACTCAAAGGATCCACATCCATCTATTACTCCATAAGGTATTGGTAATCCAATTACAACTCCTAATGTGAAATGTCAGCCCAAGCCACCTTGTAGACCAACTCAAGCACCGGTTATAACAACCCATGTGCAAGAGAAGAATGTGCAGAGTAGGGGGCAACAAAAGGACAGTTCATCCCATTTCAACATTATTGATTAGATGAATAAAATGAATGTGAAAATTTCCATGTGGGAGTCATTTTCTATCCAGGGACAAAGAGACCTATTGCAAGCTGCTATGGCAAATTGGTCAACATCAACTCAGTCACCCAATCATCATGAAAAAGTTCTTACAAATACAGCTCATGAAGAAGGAATCCATGGAGGTGACCAAGGTAAGAATTTGAATCCCCCTATATTCTATATCTTATTGATCATAGGATATAAGTTAGTGCATACTTGTATGATTGATTTTGGAGAAAGTAGCTCAGTGTTGCCGAAGAAAATAGCAGATCAATTGGGTTTAAAGTATGATCCAGTTCCAAAAGGAGTATTGCAACTAGATGGGATAGTAGTTGGAACAGTTGGGGTCATCAAAGGTTTAATTCTAACACTACATGTCTTTGCAAATGTCACGGTCTTGTAAGATGTGTCTATAATTGACCTCCCACCACTCTTTACATTGTGTTTGTCAAGAGACTTCACTACCAAAATTGGTTGATATCTGCCAATAGATTGGTCACACATGCTATTCAGAATAAGGTATGGAGCCAAGGAAACCATCAGGCTAGAAGCAATCACAAACTTTCACATTGACCCTCATGTGCCAAGTCTTATCAACTGATCTAGAAATAGGTACTAAGGTTGAGGGTATTCTAGATTTAACTCTGGATGAATGGGAAAAGAAAAGGCATGCATTCGACCCATTTAAGGAAATGGAAGAATCTCAATTGGGTGTATATTGTGTACATGAAGAAAATTCACCCATTCTTGACATCATCAAGCTAGAAAATAAGGATGACAATGAAGTATGGCAATTATTTTTTGATGGTTCAAGGAACAAACAAGGTGCTAGAGGAGGTGCATTGTTAGTTTCACCATAGAACATCAAGTATTATTCAGCGTTTCATTTCCAGTTTTCTTCTTCAAACAAGATAGCTGAATATGAGGCCTTAATTCATGGGCTTCATTTGGCTAGCAAAAGAGGCATTAAGAATTTGTGAGTATTTGATGATAGAGAGCTAATCATCAATCAGGTCAGGGGGAAAAATGTTGCAAATAATGACCTACTCAAGGGCTAAAAAAATAGGGTATGCGACCTAATTGAAGACTTTGAAGCTTTCAACGTTCTGTCCATACCCAGGAAGAAGAATGAAGCTATAGATAGGCTTGTAACAGTTGGAGTGGCATTTAATGTAGTTGAAAATATCAAAAGATACAAAACATAACCACATATCCATGTGATTGTAGGGCCAACAGTTCTAGACAATAACAAAAGTTGGCAGGCATTTGAGAATGATTAACAGATTGTCAATTTCTTGCAAGAAGAGGTTGAATTCTTAGCTAGGAATCAAGATAAATTGGATCAACTATATGGGGATCAAGTATTGCAGTTATAGACCAACAAGCTTCCCAAGGGTTTAGTAACATTGGAGTCTATCTTCAATCCTAATGAATAGTTTCATAAGGAGAAAGCCAACATACTGTTAAAGGAGAGGCTTTTGAACCTATTTTTATTGGGGAAGGAAAGACACTAAAATTGGAAAATTTGCCACTGAACAGGAAAGATATGAATTCATATGACTTTACCAATATTTTCCAGACGTCTTTGCTTGGAGTTATAAGGACCTGCAAGGGTTCAATTTGAAGTAGGCTCAACATACCATAGAACTAAATCGAGATACTAAGCCCATCACGTAGAAGCAAAGAACAGTAAACCCTCACATTGAGCCTTTAATGAAGAAACAGATAAACAAGCTAATAGAGGAAAACATTATATTTCCAATCAAGCATTCAAGCTGGGTTACCAAATTGGTTCTAGTCATAGGAAGAAGAATGAGGAATTAAGGTTGTGCATGGAATTTCTAAGATCTTAAATAGGGAATATCTTCAAATACCATTACCCACTTCATTCAATGGAACAAATATTACAGGTATTAGGTGGATCAAAAATATTCTCTCTCCTAGATGGACTACTCAGGGTATAATCAGATAGTGTTAAAAGAAGACGATCTTGTTCAAAATGACTTTCACCACGAAGTGGGGAACCTATGCCTACAGGAAGATGACATTAGGGATTGTCAAATGTTGAATCCACTTTCTAAAGGGTGAGTGGATATGGCATTAAATGGGTTGATCACAAAAAATAATTGCTAATATATCTTGATGATATCACTATGTTCTCTAAAAACGTGCAGAAAATCACCTCTTTCATGTGAGACAAGTATTTTAGAGGTGTTAGGAGATTCAAAGTATCATTAAATCCCAAAAAGTACATATTCCTAGCTCACAAAGGAAAGCTTCTAGGCCATATTGTGTCAAACGAAGGATTGACAATTGATCCCAAAGAGAGGTTTGAAGCTAATTTGAGCATTGCCATTGCCAAGTCATAAGAAGGCTCTTCAGAGCTTCTTAGGAAGAATTTTTTTTTTTCGCAGGTTTGTGTCTAAACTTTGTCCTCTCTCGTAAAGCCAATAACAATGATGTTAAATAATAACATAGAATTTAGGTGGACGACTGAGAGTAAATGCAATGTTTTGAAGCAATAAAAGAGGCTATATCTCAAGCCCCAACTCTGGTCAATCCCAGACTTCTTCAAGGACTTCATGCTTTATTTATTTTTGTGGAGGAGATATGATTTATGCAATCCTAGTATAATAGAACAAGGAGGGATCTGAACAACCAGTTGCCTTCTTTAGTCAAGGCTTGGAGGACTATGAAAACTAGGTACACTTTCATTGAAAATAGCATGTTCTTGCAGTGATTAGGATCTTAAAGAAAGTTCAAACACCTAGTCTCAAACAAAAAGATCCAGTCTGTTGGTCTCTCATGCAGGAGTCAAGGACTTCCTTCTAAACAAAGGATCTGAATGAGAAACGTGCAGGATGGATCACTCATGTCATGGAATATGACATCGAAATTAAGGTCACTAAGTTGGTCCATGTAAAAAGGGATTATGTGAACAGCTAGCCTCTAGTCAACAAGATGAATGCAAGATAATGAAAATGAAGTTATCATGGTATTACAGGATAGTTAGGAGCAAGAATGAATGATAGATGTGCCCACTCCTTATTGGACTCAAAATTTGATGCACTTCCTGCAAGACATGCTTATGCCCTCCAAAAATGAGAAAAGATAAAGAGGAGATACTTCTAGATTGCAAGCCATTTTGTATGTGCTTGTTCATGGTGTTTTGTTCAAGAAAGACATAAATGGTGTTTTCCTGATGAGGTGCATTGGGACAGGTCAAATTGAAAAGGTGTTATAAGATTTTCAATGATGGAGAAGTCGGAGGTCATTTTTCTCCACAGGTAACAACTCTCAAGATAATTAAGGCATGGATTATTATTGGCCCACAGTATTCAGTGACTGCTATATATGGATCAAAAAGGTGCAAAAAATGTGTATTCTGTCACAGGAAAAGAAATAGTTAGCAGTGCTTCCATTGCAACGAATTTAAGTTGACCAACCTATTCATACAATGGGGATTGGACTTCATTGGGGTTCATCAATCCAAAATCAAGCCAAGGTCACAAGTGGATTCTCACAGCAACGGATTATTTCACCAAGTGGACCGAGGTGGTAGCACTCAAAGAAGCAAACGAGTCTAGTATAATAGACTTCTATGAAGGAATAGTGACTAGGTTCGGTGTACTGGCCACTATCATATCAAAAAATGCATTGATGTTCCTGGGTTCTAAAGATCACAGAATGGGCTGTCAAGAATGGGATCTACTTAAGAAATTCTTAAAACTATTACTCACAGGATAATGGACAGGAATGAGTTCAAATAAAAATATGATTGAGAATCATCAGAAGGACTCTAGATGAAATTATAGGACATGTCATACAAAGCTATAATAATCATTATGGGCTGACAGGACTCATGCCAAAGATGTCAATGGGTACCTTGCCCTTATAAGCTAGCTCTACGGGAAAGAGGTAGTTCCTATTCATATGTCATTAGATGCATACATTACAACTTGTAGAGGATCTATGAATCAATTGGAGTTATCCTGAAATTTGAACCAATGGAGACTACGGTATGTAGAGCTGATGGAATTGTAATAAATCAGAGAACATGCAATTCAACTATAATGGAGAAAGCACTGCAGGCACGATGTTAAAACAGGGTTTGATTATAGAAAGCAAACTAACAAGGACACTTTCAGGAAGGGAGACTCAAATAACTAAAGTGGGATACCATGATCGGTCCAGATGTAAGAAAAAGATACAGAAAGGATCTGATGCCATTTGGAGTGGCTCCGACATGGTCATGGGATGTACTCTACAGCAATGCCTTCCAATTGCATCTACATTCGATAGCCAAGAGGCAAGAACTGCACTGCCATTTCGGTTAACGGAAGGCCTGACCTCCAAAAATTTCTTTGCTAGAAGGAAAATGGAGCCTACCAAATGTAGAATGTCCAACCCTTTACAATGAATCCCGCCTGTACATTTATAGATTCAATCAGAGAGAATAAAGGGCACAGGTTTTGTTTCTTGCATGTTATATCACTATGTAGTTCAATGTGCCTCGAGATGACTGTTGTAATGATCCATTTCCAAGACAGGTGAAAATATCTAGGTCAAGATAATTATCTACTCTCGCAAACCTGCATTTCTAATATTTTCTTATGGCACCTTGAGAGAACAGAGGAAGTGGGGTGGGTTCACGATCAAATCTGAGTGCTGGTCCACCGGGTTGAGGTTTCAAGATACACGATTGGTATCGAACTATCATTCATGAATCCATGCCTAATGGAGAAATTTCAAGGCAACTGATCTTAAACCTAGCAGGCAGGTGATCCCTCAAGTCATCAAACTCATGTGAATTTTTTTCTTTCCTTGTTGAAGAAGTTTATCAACGATGACACTGTACAACAGGTAAAAAACGGAAAGGTTGTTTCAATCATGTTGAGCTTGCATCCGATTTCAAATAAATGCCCCTTGAAATTTTGCAGTCGAATCTCATACAAATGGGTGGGAACACATAGTGGCAGAAGGAATGGGTCCCCTTTTGATATGGGACATATAAGAGCATCAAAGCTTGAAGGAGCAAGAATCAAAAAAACGACTCCGTAGAGTTTTTGGCCTTGGCAATTTTTGGAATTTAAAAAAAAAGGGTGGAAAAATGATAAAAAAATGTCTGAAATCCAAAACTCCGAAAGTCAAAAATTTCAGACTTTCGAGTTTTGTGGTTTTGGAGAATTCAAAACATGGAAATCGGAAAAATGGTTAAATATTTCCGAAACCCAAAAGTCTAAAAGTCCAAAATTTCAGACTTTCGGGTTTCGGTCTTTCAAAAAAACTCAGGTGCAAAAAAGGAAAATCGAACCAAAACTTCTGAATTCCTGAAGTCTGAAAGTCTGATTTTAGACTTTCAGGGTTTCGAGGACCTCAGGAATCATGCCATAAAAAGGATCAAAAACTTAAAAACTTCCAAAGTCTGAATGTCTGAATTTTCAGAATTTGGAATTTTGGATTTTTTGGAATTCGGTGTTTCAGAGATTTCGGCAAATGAGTTGGAAAAAGGAAGGATAATGTCTAAAACTATGGAAGCTTGAAGTTTGAAGTTCTTAATTTCGGAGTTCAGACTTTCAGGGTTTAGATTTTCATAACTCTCGAGTGAATTGATTGATGAACAATGTTTTAATCTCTGAAGTGGAAATGTCTGAAAGTTTGAATTTTGGGGTTTCAGAGGTTACATGCCTTTTAGAATTTTAGAACTCTAAGGCCATTTTTTATAGAATGATGTCTCAACCTTCAGATGGCCATAACTTTTGACTAGGAGCTCAGATTTACACAAGAAATGACTTTTCAGAAATCTCACTGGGTTCTCTGCCCAACTACGACAAGATATATTAAAATTAGTGGGACTAAGTTAGTAAAAATTAATAAATACAGTTCCCCATTGTTTTAGAGTCCCAAGTTTCTCTCACCTACCACCATAATGGAGTATGGGCTTCCTTTCTTTCCCCACTAAGGAATGGTACATAGAGGCATGGGTTTTGTAGTAGAACTCATCATTGTTGTCGATTGTGAATTAAACGTAATTCTTGGGTGGTTAGAGAAAAATTTGAATTCTTCCTCTCTCTTTCTTCTCTCGTTCTTCCTATATATTGTAAGGAGGGGTATTTTTCTAAAGTTTGGAAATTTTGGCTTTTTGACCCTCCCTTCTTCTCATGTCTGTAGGTGGATTTATGGATTTTGAACCTCTCATTAAAATTGTGATGTAATTTTCTTCCTCTTGGACATTGTATCAACTTTTGTGAAGCAATAATACATGTATGTGGATTATTTCAACCCTCTCCTGTGTTCATTTCCTCCATCTGATATCTCATTGCAATATTTGTTATTTGTGCAAGGTGGTTGTATTACATTTCAAGGATTTGTGTTTTATGGAAAAATTAATGTTCAGCATTCCTTTGGTGCATCACCTTCGTTAGTTTAGGTTTATTTCCATACATCTCCTTAAGCATGACTCCTTAGCAAGTTCAAGTATATTTTAGAGTAGACCCTCTGCATTTTAATGTGTGCATCTGATTAGATGAATAGGAACTAGCCTTCATCCGGAGAGCTTTCCTGATTCACAAGGTCCCACACTTTGGGAAAATCTCTATGTTTATGCAATCATTCTAAGAGTATCAACCCATCGAGTTGCATAAATTCATGGATTTTTTGATTACGCATCAATAGTCATGTTCATTGGGAAATAAGATGTTAAAATCAGTTACAATTTCATTCTTAGATAAACATATGTTCCATAAAATTCTGCATGTTTCACATTCATTAAAAAAATCACTAGTTTTAGTCCATCATACTTGGAAAGAAATAATATTTTGTGGGAAGCTTCATAGGTCCATCATTCATCCCATCAGATCAGATTACAAAGATAATGATTTAACAATTGAAAAAAAATTCCACTCGATCTAATTTTCAATCGTTTCTTATAAGAATAGGAAAATTCAAGAAATAACTGGTCTAATTCTGGTCAAATTCAATTTTATTAGTGTTTCAATGGCTTAGTGAACTTATTTTCAAGTTTTCAAATCATTTTTTCTGGTGTATCAGGCTAGCTCCATGCCCAACAGATGGCTTCAATGCTAGTGATAAATTCATCTAGTAGGTAGATGTCCCTAAGAGGTCACCAAATTGTTATCCAATTTTATGCCCTACAAAAAATGGACAAACTAGGAAAATTGGACTCGAGCAAGTTGATAGAGCTTCAATGATGAATCTATATATTTTTCAGGTAATTTTCATGTTTTGGGATGCTTGCATTTGATTTTTGTAAGGTTTGGAATCATTTGGGGCACTTTTCCTCCTCTAGGGTTTTTAAGAAGATCAAAACTTAGTCAATTTAGAGAAACAATGGTTGAACTTTTATATAATTGTCTTTGGGATATTTTACTTCATTTTCTCTAACCCCCCCTGGCTCAAGGAAATTCATAGAAGTTTGATAAAATTGTTAAAAAAGGTCTCCTACAGTGTATAGAAGTTTGATAAAATTGTAAAAAAGGTCTCCTACAGTGTATTGTGGGTCTGGGAGTTGTGGATGGAATAATTTCTCCAAGTGCAAATGTTCCCCATAGTGGTCTTGGGCCTTAAAAACAAAGGTTAGAGTGGTGTGTGGAAATTTTGGATCTCGGTGGCTTGAGCATCACAAGTTCTCACCGGTCCATCGTTCCCCGAAGGCCTAAAAAACCAATTTGAAAAGGAGTTGGAGTGGGTCCTTTGTATTGTTGGGATATTGGATGAAGGAGGTGTTATCACCGAATCACAGCACCCCTGTGCATATACTTGAACTGACAGTGTGATTGGATAACATGGGTACTATCTCAAAGTTGTGGGGACTTGCTACTTGAGATAGACCTCCAGAGAAAGCTGGTTCTTGCTCCTAAACTACCCGCCACAATCTACTCTAATGCAGGATAAGCTAACTGTTCTAATCTAAATTTCCAAGGGACCAGGGAAAGAGAATGCATAAAATGAAAGCCTACACTAAAGCGGTGATACACCAGAAAAGGAGGATGTGAGAGTAGTCTCCAAATGTGTGAAATACAGAGGCAAAGTGCACACTAGAAGAGGTGATGACAGTTCTCCATAATCTAGCAAAATGCATTCACAGCAATATTCCAAGCACACATAATGATAATGAATTCCTGCAAGAACATAATACTAGACACAATATTCTTTTAGAAATATAAAAGGGGCAAGAAGAATGCAAGAAAACATAGCAGGGGAAGATACATCCACAAACTTGTATTTTATTGCTTCCTGGTATGCTCAGTTCAGCCTATTACAAGATAAGGGCCTGGATCACCATGCAAGGAGTCCACTACAAGGGCCTGCAACACACTGTATTCACAAAGTAATTTTGGCAGAGCTTTGCTACCCAAAAACTCTCTCTTTACAATGAGCCCAACACTCCAATTTATAGAAAAATGAGAAGGAAAAGAGAAGGGAAAATGGAAATCCCGAAATCTGTCCTTCAACCACCTATAAGAGGCATTAAATTGAGTGAAAAGGTTTTCCATTACTTGAAAAAGGCTCCCCATACTGTCCCATGTGCTGCAGCAGAGAAAGAATGATGACCATGCCTCTTAATTGTACTCCCAGCTACCAAATAAAACACTGTTCTGAACCCGGCCACGTTTTCTTTAAAATCTCAATCAATTTTTGATAAAATCTAGAATTTCTTGATTTTTGTACATTGTTCTCGGAACCAATATTCCAACGGTACCAATTTTGTGTGATTTCGTTGAGAATTGCAAAAGTTATGGCCTTCTGAGTGCGGGCAGCTATTTTGGGTCTGGCAGGCGTTTTCTGTCATTTGACGGGAATGAGCATTGATTGACTGGAGCTGAATATGTTTCTTTTATTTAAATATATCTACCCTCATTAAAATTAATAAATCTCATTTTTTTGGCATAGAGGACGTCGTGCTCGTTCCAGAAAGTCTAATTTTGTGAAAATCGGAGCTCGGAGTCAAAAGTTATGGCCGTTTGAAGTTCCACGGGTCAAATGTTGACTTTTCTTTTCTGTCTTCTGCCATTTCAGATTTTCATGTCCCACACGTCCCTTTGTCCCAAATGTCCCAATGCTGAAATTTTCCATTTCGGGCCGAACCGGCCGGTTCGCATACTCGCGGCCCAGATGTCCCTTTTGCTTTCGGACCGTCTGGGAAAAATTTTCCCGATTCGCCCGATTCGGCCGGTTCGCACCCTTTTGTCCCAACTGTCCCAGACTGAAAGTTCTCATTTTGGCTGATCCGGCCGGTTCACGTACTTCACGTACTTTTGGCCCAACTGTTCCGGGCTGCCTTGACTCATTTCGGCCGATCCGACCGGTTCACGTACTTCGCGTACTTTCTGCCTGGATGTCCGAGACTGCCTGCTTCAACAGTTAGTCGATTTTTTCCATTTTTCGGCCATTTCGGATTTTCACATCCCACACGTCCCTTTAGCCTAGATGTCCCAAATACTGCGCAGACCGCCTAGCGGCCTTTCGGCCGGTTCGCATCCAGATGTCCCAACTGTCCCAAGGACCGCCTGGACTAGGACTTAGCCATTTTTGGCGATTTTTTCTGGCCCGAGTTTGCTTTTGCAATTTCTTTCACCTTTCCTCAGAACTTGCTCCCTTCTACTTGGACAAGGGAGTTAGAAAAATATGAGGGGACCTTAGAAACATGACTTTTCGCCCTGAATCAATATAATTGCTTGGGAATAAAGAATTTGATGCATGTTATCAAAATTACCTTGGGGGTGAATTTTGGATAACAATGATCTTGAATGCTATCACCCTTGGAGCAAAATGGCCTCCAGCTCGTTCAACATGGAATTCTTGTAACACTCTTTCAACCTGATCTATCTCAATGCATCTCAGCAGAATGCCATTGATGTCTCTTTTGAACAATACACCATCAATAAGAACATATGGGATGACCTGTAGTCTAAAATTCCTCCTTTTTTATTTACTCATCCCATGAGGACACAAGCCTGTTTGAAGGAAGTGCACCATGTCTTGGATCCAACAAGGAGCAGGTACATCATCTCTCCCTTCTTCATTGATTATCCTGTAGAACAAAAACAACCTCCTTTTCATTATTTGCTTCTTCTTGTTGACTTGAGGCTAGTTATGCACACAACCCTTTCCCACAGACCAACTTAGTGACCTTGATCTCAATGTCATATTACATGACACGAGTGATCCATCCTACATGCTTTTCATTCAAGTCATTGCTGAGAAGGAATTCTTTAACTCCCATGTGGGAGACCAACAATTGAATTTTATTATTTGAAACCAAGTGCTTGAACTTATTTAATCCCCTGATTACTATCAGGAGTTGATTTTAAATGAAGGAGTATCTCACTTCATAGTCTTTAAGACCTTGACTAAGGAAAGTAATCGGTTGTTCTGTACTTTCTTTGTTCTATTGAACCAAGATTGTAGAAATTGTGTCACTGCCACAAAAGGCATACAGTATGAGGTCTTTAGAGAAATCTGGGTTCACGAAAGTTGGGGCTTGTGATATAGCTTCTTTAATGGCCTCAAAGCCATCCTTTCCTTCAGCTATCCACCTAAATGCTAATATCTTCTTCAACATCAACGTTACTGGCTTAACAAGAGCAACAAAGTTTAGTACAAACTTGCAGACAAAATTGATTTTTCCCAAGAAGCTTTGAAGATATTTCTTGTGGCTTAGTAATGGCAATGTTTTTATTACTTCAACTCTCTCTAGGTCGATTTCCAATCCTTCCTTTCATACAATATAGCCTAGAAGCTTTCCCTTATTGGCCAAAAATATGCATTTTTTAGGGTTTAATGATACCCCAAATCTCCTACATCTTTGAAACACTTGCCTCAGGTGAAAAAGGTGGTCTGCTACATTCTTGGAGAACATGGTGATGTTATCCAGGTAGATCAATACTATTTTGTTGATTAGCCCCTTGAATTCCATATCCATTTCCCATTCAAAAGTGGCTCTGGCATTGGACAATCCAAATGGCATCTTTTTGTAGCCATAGGTGCCCCATTTGGTGGTGAAAGCTATTTTGAACTGGTCATATTCTTTCACCATGATCTGGTTGTACCCTGAGTAGCCATCTAGGAGGGAGAATCTCTCTAATCCAGACACTACTTGTATTATTTGCTCGATTGAAGAGAGTGGATAGAGGATCTTTGAGGGAGGCTTTGTTCAAGTCTCGAAAATCTAGACACAACCTAATCTCTTCATTTTTCTTCCTGACTGGGACTAGATTTGTAACCCAACTTGATTGTTTGATTGGAAATATGATACTTTCCTATATCAATGTGTTCAACTCTTTCTTCATTATAGGCTCAATGTGTGGGTTGACTGGTCTTTGATTTTTCTTGATGGGTTGAGTGGCTAGATCTAGTTCAATTGTGTGTTGTGATAGCTTTGGGTTGAACCCTCTTAGGTTTTCATAGCTCTGAGAAAATACATCTAGGAATTCTTGGCAGAGTTGTATGAATTCATACATTTCTTACTCGATGGCCACTTTACCAATTTGAAGTGTTTTGGCTTCTCCAACTTTGATTGGCTTTGAATCTTCTCCCTTGATCTATATGTTAGCCTTCTCTTTTCTAAACTGATCATTAGGACTAAAGATAGACTCCAATGTCACTAAGCCTATGGGGATCTTGTTTGTATGCAATTGTACTATTTTATTCCTGTATTGCTGCTCTAATCTACTTTGATATCTAGATGAGAATTCATCTTATTATTGAAAGAAATTAATGATCTACTAATCATTCTTAAACACCTTCCAACATGTGTTGTTATATAACACTGCTAGCCTCACAACTATATGGATATGTGGTTGTTCTTTATCTCTTATGATGTTTTCGACCACATAAAATATTGCTCCAATTGTTGCAAGTCTACCAGCAGCTTCATTCTCCTTCCTGGGTATGGAAACAATGTTGAAGGCCTTGAAATTATCCATGAGATCCCATACCCTACTCTTGTAGTTCTTGAGCAGGACATTCTTGAAAGCATTAAGTCCTCTGACTTGATTGCCAACCAATTCACTATCACCAAACACTTGCAAGTTCTTGAATCATAACTTCCTTGCCCAATGAAGACCATGGACCAAAGCTTCATATTTAGTAGTTTCGTTAGAGTAGGCAAACTAAAATCCAAAGGATGAATAATATTTCATACCTTTGGGGGACACAATCATGGCTCCTCCTCCAACTCCTTGTTTACTCCTTGAGCCATCAAATAACAATTATCGTACCTCATTCTCATACTTATATTCTGACTTAATTAGGTCTGGAAGAGGATGATTCTCTTCATGTAGGCAGTAAACACCTACCTCAGATTCTTCCATCTAGTTATAGGGGTCAAAAGAATGTATTTTTTTGGCCTACTCATCGAGGGTCAGTTCCGAGATACATCCCACCTTGGTATCTGCTTCACCAGTGCTTAGGAGGTCTTCTTGATCAAAAGTTGAGCAATTGGCGTTGATTGGGATAGGCACATAAGATTCAATATGATAATCAACAATGGGATATGATTTGATTGTGTAATTTTCCCCATACCTTGTTATTAAGAGCATATGTGATCAATCAGCTTACAGATATCCTCCAACTTTGGCAGTGAAGTCCCTGGACAAGAACAAAGCAAAATGTGGTGGAAAATCTATTACTAAAATGTTGTACAAAACAGTCACATTGGGGAAGGCATGTAGAGTGAGGCTCAGATCCTTGATGATTCCAACAGTTGTCAACGTTTTCCCATCTAATTACACCACCCCTCTAGAGATGACTTCATATTGGAGACCCATTTGATCAATAATTTGCTTGGGCATTATAGAACTACTTGCCCTAGAATCAATCAAACAATTGTGCACCAATTTATCTCTAATAATAAATGAAACATAGAATGGAGGAGGTCTCAAGTTCTTACCTTGTTGTTATTCATGGTTTTTCCCATGTTGAATTGTATTGGTAAGCACCTTTTGTTGTTGGTTAGGGGTGTGATTTGAGCTTGACCATTTTTGTATAGCAGTCTGCAATAGATCCCTCTTCCCTAGAATGGTCAGTGACTCTAATAGAGAAATTTTCACACTTGTCCTCTTCATTTTCTCAATGATATTGAATGAGCTATCCTTTTGCTTCCCCTTTTCAAGAACTCTTTTTTCTTGCACATGGATTGTTACAACCAGTGCCTGTGTGGATATGGAAGGTGTTTGTGATTGAATTTACACATTGAGAGTTGTATTTGGAGCACCAAAACCTTGTGGAGTGATGGAAGGTTGAGGGTTACTTGAGTTCAGTGGTTGACCTTCTCCAATATTTCTCCTTTTGGACCTTGTATTGGTAGCTACACCTTGATAAGGGAAATGATTCATTCCACAAAAGTCTTCAGCTTTCCAATTGACAAGCATAGTCTCACTTGGAGATCCCTCTTGCTGAGCTCCTTATTGCCGATCTCATTCTCAGCCAGGTTCTTGTGACATCATACTAGTTTGCACCATCAAGGCCTGATTTAGTGCACCATTAAAGCACATTGATTGGTTATGCAGATGATTGCACGGGAAGCACCAATCATATTCTTGTGCCATGTTGTAATGTTTTAGAAACAATGCCCTTGATGTTGAAGTTGTGTTCATATCATATGACCTGAAAGGTCGAGGGACTTAAGGTTGTACCTATTTTTGACTCTGATTTACAGTCTGAGATAGTGGTCTAGCCTGATATTGAGCCTAGGGCTAATATGGCCTAGAAATATGGGCTTACTTCTTTTGATGGTTACTAACTCATTCCCTAGATTCTAAAGTTGTTTCATGACTTCCTGGAGTTATTTTGAAGTATTATATGATGAGGTGGAGGCTTCAGCTGAGATTTGACTCCTGGGAATAGGTACAAAGGCTAATATAGGTGTTTGGCTAGTACCTAGGTTTCCTAACTCAGGGTAAAGAGGCATGGATGAACTAGAAGTGAGCTTGTCAGCTTGAATCAAACAATTCTCAGCTCCTATGGAAAGGCTATCAGTTGTAGGTAAGGTTGTGCCCCCCCATTGACTGAATCATCAAAGAAATATTAGAATTTAAATCCCTAAGAAAGTATAAGAAGGCACCTTCATTAGTGGGATTTACTACTGTTGGAATCCTATCCCAGGTCTGCTCAAATCTGAGGTTGAAATTTGTAAATTGCTTGGTCAGGGCTCTCTTGATTGTTGTTAGTTACTCCAACAAAGATAAGTTATCACCTTTCTCTCCAAACTAGTTATGGAGAGCTATGCACAACTATTTCATATTTTGGATAGAGCCTGCTTTGAGGCTCCTGAACCATTGTGAAGCTTTACCTTTGAGTGAAGAGGTGAGAAACTTTATTGCAATGTCCATTGCATGGATTTCATGGATTGTACAGACATTTGCAATATCTTGGACATGATCACTAGGAGAAGTTTGGTTTTCCCCAGTGAAATATGGGATGCTCTTTAATGCTACTATCGTGACTAGATTTTGTGTGTTCAAAGCGAGTGGGCTGTTGTCGTTGAAGTTGACGTAAGGATCTGGATAAGCCATCCTGATCGGCCAGATCAACCCTCTTGATTGAGAGAATGACCTTCTAGGAGGAGGTGTTGATAAGGCCTTGTTTGGTGGAGATAGAGACCTTTGGGTTCTTTTTCTTTCCCTCCTTCTATCTAGGGATAAGTCTAGATAGACAAATAATCCCTCTTCTCTGGTTCTTGATTGTGTTTGTATTATTCTCATGAACTTTCTTGGACTACTAAAACCAGTGGATTTGTCCCTTTTGGAGTCGCGAGATGTAAAATTCTAGAGCTTCTTAAAAGTTAGAATCACAGCAGGTGCACATCAACATTACTGTAATGAGATGGAGACTTCTCTGTCCCACCGGGTGTGCCAAAAATGTTAGTGTAAAATCACAAAACCCTCAAATGAGTTCTATAGATATAATTTTGTAAGGCAGAGTCATTTGGTGTGATTGCATAACACTGATCTTTCCCTAAAGTGTGGGACCTTGCAAAAATGAGAAAGCTCTCTAGATTACAAGCTGGTTACTATTCCTCTATTTGGATGCATACGTGAGAACATGCAAAGGATCTATCTCTATACCTAACCTAAAATTTTCCAAGGAGACACGGCTAAAAAGGAATGTAAGAAATAGGAAATAATTAAAATTCAAGGTGATGCACCACAGGAATGATGGACACTGATTTTGCTAATAGACACAAACCAACAAAACACATGCAACAATCAAGCTTAGATAACCAGATTGATAATGAAAGACTAGATGCAAGAAAAAGAGATAGAAAGGATCTAGAATAAATCATAGACATGTTTTATTGTGCTATAGATTTGTACAATGCATTACAAAACAGCCAAGAGGCAAGAAACGTGTTGCCATTTTAATGGAAGGCATGAACTCCACAAATTCATTTGTTAGAAGGAAAAGGGTGCCTACAAAATGAATGATGTCTAACCCTTTACAATGAATCCCTCCCCTGCATTTATAGATTCAATCAGATAGAAGAAAGGGAGAGAGAAGCGATAAGGCTGGTCAAAAATCAACCACTGTTGTTAATGCCTCTAACAAAAGCTGTCCCAAATCCATTTTTATCGTATCAATCTTTGGTTCAGCACCTTTACGGAAGAGGAGACGACAGAATAGATCAAATCCAATTTGGTTGTTGAGGAAAAGAGATCCTGCATTTAAGGCCTAAAGACATTTCTCCATTTTCACCTACCGAGGCCTGAGAAAAATGAATTTTTATCTTTTCATGGCATAGAAGGCATTAAGACACTTCCAATGGTGTTATATTTACAATATTTTGAGCCCTGAGTTGAAAGATATGCCCCTTCAAAGTTTGTATAAGTCCATACAAACAATTGAGTAAACAGTTCTAAAAATGGGTCCTTTTTTTATATGGGACACGTGGTAGCAAGATTAGAGAAAAAATTAGGTTCATGGGTCTGTAACTTATCCTTTTCCCCTAAACCACAAAAAAATGCAAAACTAAAAAAACTCCTGTGACCCCACCACTCCGCCTAGACACGTGGAACTCTTTGGTTGGCTGGGGAATGTGCTTTACCTTTCGTCTCTTTTCCTTTTTAACAAAAGAAAAAATTTCACCTTTTCCTCCAACTCCCCGCTTTCACTTTGACTTGGGCTCAAACACTGAATTTTTCCTTTGGGCAGAGTTGCAGCCCATTTTTCAACTTTTGGCTACATCTTTTTCTTGGCAGGGTCATTTCTTTTGACCTGGGACACGCAGAAGTCTGGCACTCACTTAGAAACCTTCTATCTCTTTAATCCTTAAATCAACGCCATTTAGACACTTAGCAGCCTCCACCAATCTGCCCTATGCATTGACTATTCAACTTACTCTTCCCCTTTCTGAGATTTAGCACGTGGAGGCACCACACTTGCTTGAAAGCATAGTTCAAAGTTAGCCGTTGGAGGAGCGTCGAGTTGACACCTATAAGATTTCATTGGTCCGTGAACTTTTTAATGATCCTTCTTACTTCTTTTGGACTTTGGGCTACGTGGAGAGCTCACACTCATTTGGGTCTCCATCCTGGGACTAACTCTTGGAGATGTGCCACAATGAAAATTGGCATCCTCCACTTACACTTTCATACTTAGCCAATTGTGAGGCCTGCTCTATCTACCTTTTGACTCTATTTGACAACTTTATGCGTGGAGGGCTAGTGAAAGTTTGAGTCTCTACCCTAGGCTCCCATTTTAGATCTGCGCCTAGCCAACACCTGACATGCTCTTTCTTAGTTGAAGACTTTTCAACAGTCCCACAACCTTTTGGGGCTTGGGATGTGTGGAATCCTAGCGCTCGTTTGGGATGCATTTTTTGGATTCACCTTTGGAGAAGCTATGTTAGGAAATGTGGTTCTTTCCATTGCTTTCTCCAGACTTAGTTGATTTTGGACTCTTTCTTGAATGGTCTTGAGCCCAAAAAAAATTCAAAACTTTACCATTTTTCCCTTTCTTTCTCCTGGATCTTTTACGGCACTGCCCCTTCTTTTCCGACCCTTCTATTCCATTGTTGGGTCCTTCTGCAACTTGGAAAATGGATTTAAGACATCGTAACGACTCGACAAAGTCATTTCTTCTGCATAGGTCCTTTAGTCCCTCGGCCCCCGCCACTCCATTGTTGGTTTCCTCTGCAACCAATTTACAGATCTGAATGAATTTTATCAGGTTCTTTCTATGAGGGGTCATGGCTGATCTAATATTTGATCCAAGGGTGAAATATGGATAAGAAGACTTACTTGAGAACCTCTTAAAACTATTCCCTGAAGGGTAATGGGCAGGTAGAGTGCAAAAATAAGAATTTTCTAAGAATCCTGAGAAGAACTCTTTATGAAAACCAAATGACATGGCATACTAAGCTAAAATCAGCATTATGGGCTAATAGAATCATACCAAAGAGGTCAACAGGTAATTCTCCCTACAAGTTGGTCTATGGAATATAGGTAGTGTTTCCTATATCATTTGAGCTTCCCACATTGGAATTCATGAAGCAATTTAAATTATCTGAGTTTGAACCAATTGAGGCTAGGTATGCAGAGATGATGGAATTGGAATAAATCAAAGAACATTCAGTTCAAATGATAGAGAAAGATCAAGCCTTAGTCAAAAGGTGGTTTGATAAGAAAGCAAGAGCAAGGACCTTTCAAGAAGAGGACCTATTTCTAAAGTCATATGTAGATCAGGAAAATCCAGGAAGGAATTCTAAATTCTATGGTATTTGGAGTGGCCCCTATATTGTTACAGGATGTAAAATTAGAAATTCCTTCCAATTGTCTACATTGGATGGAGAGGAACTTCTGATTCCGGTCAATGGGATCCATCTTAAACATTGCTAATGAAAAAGAACGTTTCACCCTTGTAAACATTCACCTAGGATTTTAATTCCTCTAAGTGCGTGTGCACATTATCTTTTTGTAGTGTAGGTTTCAGTTCCCTAATTGCTTTGGCACAAGTCTTATTACACCAAGGTTGTATTATTATGCATTTCAGTGTGCCTTCAAAAGTGAATGTCATAATAATCCATTTCCAGGACTGGTGAAAACTCCAGGTAAGGAAATATTTCTACTCTCATAAATATCATCTTCAAGATTTTCTTATGAAAATTGAGAGTGCAAGCAGTGGATCAGGTTAAGGGCTGATAGGTTGTAAGAAGTTAGGCTTGAGGTTTTAGGAATATGATCAATACTATGCTATCATTAATGCCTCCATGCCTAATGGATGAAACAAGGCAACTGATATTTCCACCTAGCAGGAAAGTGACCCCACGAGTCGCCAAATTGTTATCTAATTTTTCCCCTTAGGAAAAATTTATCAAACAACACCTTGCATAGGAGAAATGGAGAGACTGTTTCAGTCGTATGATCTCACATTCGATCCCAAAAAATCAATTGGTAGGTAGGCTTGACAATGGAGAAGCAAGGTTGGAAGATGAATGGTAATGCAAATGCTGAAGAAAATCGAGCCTAGAGCGAGTCAACTCGAAGAAAAGAAATAGAGCTGTGGAAGGTGCCATGTGTTAGCTCAGCACACTTTCAAAAGGTGTAATAATAATGGAGACCCCACAGATGCACTTGACCCACGTGTGGATCTTAGCACATAGTAGTCTCACAGATAATGCCAAGTGTCATATCGTCACAACTTCAAGAGCTAACTACAAAGCTCCCACCTTAAAAGGGGTTTGTGTATTATATATAGTGGGGCCCTTTAGTCACCCAAAGGATTGAAGCAGGCATTGTTCACTTGAGGCGCGAGTTGGATTAGTAAAAAAGGGCCGGTGGAATCCTCCATGTTTCTCTTCAGTGTACTTTTGGTATGGTGCTCAAAAGCGATGTGCCCAAATGATTGTAGGATCTCCACATGTCTAGGTCCTAAGAAAGTTACACCGGCGGTTGAAAAGTATAAGAAGCAATGAAAGCCTCCATGTGTTAGCTCAACATAAATTTAAGGGAAGAATCCAAAGCAAGGTCTCAAATAAGCGCAGGCCCTCCATGTGTCTAGAACCCAAGAAAGTGGCACTGGCCATTAAAAATTCTAAGAAAATAAAAAGGGTCAGTGAAAGCCTCCACGTGTCTCTTTGGCACAACTTCAAAGGAAAATCCCAAAGGTAATTCCTCAAATGAGCACTGGCCCTTGAAATGTCAAGGTTTAGACATAATATCTTCACCAAATAGAAGGAACTTAGGCAAAACAAAAAACAAGAATAGTAGGCTCGTGGACGGTACCAAGTGTCAGCACGTCGCATTCTGAGGACCCTAAAAGGAAACAAAAAATATTAATGATCCATGGGGCTTCCATGTGGATCTAGCACAGATAAAGTCTTGGGAGCCTGCATGGAACACCTGCCTCTATCCTTCAAATGATCATAAATTTTGATTGGAATCCCGAATTTGAGCAAGACAAGATTTTTGGAAAGCTTTCCACATCTGCTACTCAACTACCACCATTAATGAATGATGAATCATGAAGCCCACAAAGAATTTTAAATATAGTCTGCCATTTTTGAGGCTATGATGCTTCTCACCTACCACCATAATGAAATATGGGCTTCCTTTCTTGCCCAATAAGGAACATTAATGGAGGCATGGGTTTTGAAGTAAAACCCATGGCTGAGGAAGGCAAATTCAATGCATTTTCTTGGGTGGTTGGAGTAGGTTTTTTAATTTCTTCTATCTCTCTCTCATTCCTCCATATATTGTAAGGAGGGGAATTTTTCTAAAGGTTGGACATTATTGTTTTGCACCCTCCCTTATTCTCTTTCTGAAAGTGGATTTTTGGAGCTCGAAACTCCCATTCAAACTGCAAAATACAATCTTTCCTCTAGGCCATTGTAATGGACTGTATCAAATGTTTGGAGAAATAGTATAAGTATGTGGATGATTTTAACCCTCTCTTATAATCATCATGCATCAAAACTGAATCAAGTCAACAATAATCCCTCATCTAACATCTAACATCACATTATAATAAAGTCTATAATCATGTCCATAATATAATCAGCAGTATCATGATTAGTATAAAAAAGGTGTCAAAGGGAAGTGGGCACTACATCCCCCTCCCCTTAGACTCGAATTCCTCCTGGAATTCACTGGAACAAATGTGGAAACTAAACTCGTAACAAAGTAGCATCCTCCCATGTAGCTGCAGTCTCATCATATATGTCCCACTACACCCATACCTGATCAACCTCTCTACCTTAAAGGCCCAGGGTCCTACGATCTAGGATGTGAATGGGCTCTACCATCACTTTCCCCTGATCCTGCACCTACAATGATGTCCAATCTAACACATGAGAAGGATCTACAACATATATCCTAAGAACTGAAACACAAAACACATCATGTACGTGAGACAAGATTGGTGGCAATGCTAGACGGTAGGCCAAAGGGCCGATAGGCTCCAAGATCTCAAAGGGACCCAAGAATCTAGGAGCTAACTTAGAAGCTTTTCCATAATGGATGGGGCTCTCATGTGGCCTGACATGAAGGAACACCTTCATGCCCACATCAAAACTACGGTCGGTCCTATGATTATTTGCATACTTATTTTGTCTTTCATGTGCCTCCTACACTCTCTGTCTAATCAAAACCACCTACTACTCCATGTCCTGCAACAAAGTTGGTCTAAGAGAAATCCTATCCTCTAGCCTGTCCTAATGAAGAGGTGTCCTGCACTCTCTACCATACAAATCTTTAAAAAGGAGCCATTCCTATAGAACTCTGAAAACTATTATTATAGGAAAACTCCACCAAGTACAGGTACTCATCCCATCTAGACTATTGATTCATCAAGTACATCCTGAGCATGTCCTCTAAAATCTGATTCACTCACTCCGTCTGTCCATCTGTCTTAGGGTGATATGTTGTGTTGAAATTGATCTTTGTCTCGAGGGCATACCGCATGGTGGTCCAAAAATGGGAAGTGTACAAATGATCACAGTCACTAATGATCTTCTACAGAATCCTATGTAACCTAACGATCTCATCAAGATATATTTGTGCCACTACACTAGCTGTATAAGTGGTCTTCACCTGAGAAAAGTGAGCCACTTTTGTTAATTTTTCAACCGTGACCACGATGGTGTCATGGTGATATCTTGACATTGGTAACCCAACAATGAAGTCCATGGAAATGGTGTCCCACTTCTATTTCGGTATAACATGAGGAAAGAGAAGGCCAGCTAGATGTTGATGCTTGACCTTCACTTTCTGGAACTCTAAACATCGTGACATAAATTGAGCCATGTCTCTACGAATTCCTCTCCAGTGATACAACTGTGTCAAAGTAATGTGCATCTTCTTCACCGTAGGATGGACTGAATAGGGTGCACGATGTGCCTCTTTCAAAATGTCCTACCTCAAGCCTCCATCTTTTGGAACATAAATCTGGTCTCTATTCCTAAGAAGACCATCTGCCTCTAACGAAAAACCATCAAACTTCCCCTCGAGGGGTCTCTGAGACTCGATCTCTGCTCGAACTGCAATGTAGAAGTTGTCAAGAGAAAGCTACCGAAGAATCCTACTCTGTAAATCTGTGCTCACTGAGGTTGCCATAGCCACATGTCTTCATCTACTAAGGGTGTCTGCCACCACATTCTCCTTCCCCTTCACATGCTCTATCTCCATATAATAATCACAAAGCAACTCCATCCAACTCCGTTGATGAGCGTTGAGATTGGGCTGTGTGAAGAGGTGACAAAGACTCAGGTGATCCGTCCTAAGTGTGAATCTCTGACCAAGCAAAAATTACCTCCATCAAACCAAAGCGTGCACAACTGCCGCAAGCCCAATATCATGATTTGAATGATTAAGCTCATAATCCTTGAGTTTTCGAGACTCAAAAGTGACCACTACACCCTCCTACATCAACAAACCTCCAAGTCTTGCTAAAGAAGCATCCGTGCAAATGAAAAAACTCACCTTGTGGATTTGGCACTACTATGATAGGTGCTGTAGTGAGACATTCCTTTAGTGTACTTAAGTCCTACTCACACATGTCTTACAAAACAAACTTATTCCCTTTCTTCAGAAGAGAAGTGATGGGGTGCGCAATCTGAGAGAAGTCCTAAACAAATCTTCGGTAGTAACCTGCTAAACCCATGAAGCTGCACACCTCAGTCACAATAGTGGGTGCTAGCCAATCCATAATAGCTCTAATCTTGGAAGGATCGATGGTGATACATTCCCTAGAAATGATATGACCCAAATACTACACCTCTGTCTAAGAGAATGCACACTTCTTGAAGTTCCCATAAAGTTGTTGCTCACGAAGACACTAAAGAACCTAGCGAAGGTGCCCCTTGGGCTCCTCACACGTACATGAGTAAGTCAAAATGTCATCAAGGAAGATGAGCACGAAGCGATCGAAGAAGGTCCTAAATATCCCATTCATCAAACTCATAAATACTATGGGGGCATTCGTCAAACCAAAAGGCACCACTGTGAACTCATAGTGGCCATATCTCGTATGGAAGGCGGTCTTATGAATTCCCACCTCTAAAATTCTCGACTGATGGAAACCTAACTTAAGGTCTATTTTAGAGAAATTTGTGGCTCCCTTCATCTGATCAAACAAATCATCAATGTCCAGAAGGGGATAACAATTCTTGATCATTACTTTGTTCAGCTAGTGGTAATCAATACACTAGGATGGATAAGACCTTTCTCCAGGAGGCCCTCCAGCTGCAACTTGATCTCGCATAACTCTAGGGTGGTCATTTGATAAGGTGCTTGTGAGATAGGCTATGCTCCAGGAACTAGATCTATTAGAAAATCAATCTCACGTGGGGCTGGTAACCCAGTAGCTCCCTTGGAAATACATTTAAAAACTCTCTCAAAATGGGGTGGTCATCTAGTGATGGTCCACTAGACCCATCCTCTGATCTGTCACTGACTGTAACAACATACATCTGACAACCTGGTCACACACACCGCTTAAGTTGCATAGCACAGATGGTGTGAATAGAAACGGGTCTCCTGACCCCTGAAATCATCGACTCAGCTCCCAAATCATCTACACAAGATATAATCTTGTGGTAACAATCCACTTAGGCCTTATGTATACACAACCAATCCATACCCAAGATGACTCCATATGACCCTAAAGGGAGGATACGGAGATCTAAGGTAGTGGTGAAAGGTCCCAAATCCACCACACACTCCTTAACTAAGGAGTCTACATAGATCTTGGCTCAAGAAGCCATATCAACATCCCAACTATGACCCTATCGAACTGCCACTAGCCTGCATAGCTCTACTAAAGATGTTGTAATGAAAGAGTCAGAAGAACTAGAATCAAACATAATGGAGGTAGGAATATGACCAATGTTACTTGTAGTCTCAATAACTATACTTTGATGCTCTACCTGATGGTTCTCGACCACTGCATACATCCTACGACTATGCCCTATATCACCAACAATAGGCTTTGAGATCTATGTCTTACGCTTTTTATTAGGGTTCTTTGGGTAGTCTCTCCAAAAATGTTCAGTAACACCACAACCAAAACAACCATCCGATCCTCTCCCTTGTGTAACAGGTCTGACCGGTACTCTAGAGGACTATGGTGTGGATCCTAACAATCCGTCTACGGTCTGCTGAGGTCTCTACTGGTGAGCTCCTAATGAGTGAGCTCTCTAGGCACCCTTTTTCCTAATGGGACCCCAAGGAAAGCTCCCCATACTCTGACGTATTTGTGCATCAAATCTATGTGGAGATCTATAAGGTGGGTGAGATTGTTACTGCTACTAATGTGGTCTAAAAGATGACTTTGTTGAACCTTGTCGACCACAAGGAAGAGGTATTGACCCCCTCGATCGACTTTTCTACATCTTATGTATGCGGCTTTGGACTTGGTCTCTAGCTTACTAGGTCTTTACCTAAGTTTCCTCTACTATATAGGCATTCTCGACGACATTAGATAATGTCTGTGTACAATGGATCCACACTGCACCTTCAATGTCTAGATTTAGGCCATGGATGAACTTGTGGATTTACACCTACTCATCTTTCATATAACCAACATATTGGAGTAGATCTAGAAATCTACTCTCATACTCAGTAACTCTAAGAGATGCCTATCAGAGGTCATGGAACTCATCTATCCACTGATGTATGAACATCTGTGATAAGTATCTTCTCCTAAAACACTCCTCAAAGAGATCTTAGGTAGCTATCTCATAATCAATATAGAGCTTTTTCTCCTCTGTCTACCACCAGACACCAGCTCCATCCTTCAGTAGATGGATTGCAACACGAGCTTTCGTGTTGCTAGAACAAGGACAGAGCTTGAGACATCCGCTCAAGCTCACCAACTAGGACTCTGCCTAAAATCCACCTATGTCACCAGAATAATGGAATGGCTAAAGCTTTAGGATATCCTTGTTGTGAGTTGCAGCTATGGTATGACAGCCTCTATGTCTCTCTGTATGGTCCTCCCTAAGCCTAGGGCTCTGAGACGTCTCTCTATGTCCTAAAACTCAGTCACCGTGTACCCTCTGTGGTGACTCTTCTCTAACTCTGCATGGGATTTATCTCCTCCATGTTCCTCACTAGGTCAAGGAGATACATGACCCTCAATGGAAGGGACTGTATCATGTCTGCTTACATGCCCTCCTACTGATCCTCCACGTAGAGCGGCATTAACATCCTGAAGAGTCTACAAAATCTAGGGTAGGATAGTTGTAACATCATGATCTAGTGGTGGTAAGTCTAGGTCTATGTGAAAAGACCTTTTTTCCCATCTGCGCCTCCTTTATAGACTAGGGTCAGAGTTATTTCATCCTTCTAAGTTTCATGCAGGTTCCATGTTTACTAACATATGTAATTTCTAAACTAAGTTGTTTTCTAGATTTACAAGTGTGCTAGGTTTAAGTTTCACGTCTCAAGTTTTCTTTTTGCCCAATGGCCCAAGATTTTGAACAACTACTCTGATACCAAGTGTGATGCCCGCTAAAATCAACCGACTTGAGACCCAAGAACAACCTAGCGTTAGTTAGGAAAATTATGGAATAATTTTTTTAAAAGGAGTCTATAACTAGGTTAGAAGACAACAGTTGTCATTAACAAGTTCCAGATCAATTCTAAACTACTAGAATGAACTTCACTTTTGTTAACATATATTAGAGGCCACAAGGTCAAAAATTTAGGGTTAGAAGGTTTAATTAGGTTAAGAGGGTAATTCCTCACCATACCCACTCTCTAACAGGCTTAAAGGTTCAAATTATTTTTCTCAAAATTATTGCATTCAAAATTTCCCTAAATCATTCCCATTGGATAGGAAATTTCCTCACCTTTCCAATGATATAAAGAAGTCCTCCTAACTCCTCAGATTTTTCAAGTTATGTGCCGGCGGGCCTTGGGGTGAAAATTTTCCCCAAGAGCGGGTCTACTGAACCAGGGGGGAAATTTTCCCAAATGGCGGGTTTGCGGGGCCGCAGGAGACTTTTGGAAAATTTCCCACATAGGGGTGAAAAACCACCTTTGTGCCCGCACTCCCGTAAGTCTGCAAGGGACACATGGCTCCTCCTAAGCCACACGGGGAATAGTGGGGCAGCGGGAACATTTAGAAAATTTCCCATGCAGGATGAGAAGCCCACTTTGCGCCTATGCTCCCATGAGTCTACAAGGGACATGTGACATCTCCTAAGAAACTGTAGGAAAAGTGGGGCAATTGGGAGAAAAAATGTTTAACACCCCGTAGGGCAAAAGGGATCATATGCACCCGTGCCTCCACTGATGCCTCGTGATGCCAGGTGGCAGCTCCTGATTGACAACAGATCGGCGGGGCGGTGAGGAAATTTTTAAAAAAATTATCAAAATTTTTATAAAATTGCAAAGGAAAAAAGGAACCCACTCCTCTGCTGAAGCCTCGCAACACTACGTGGTAGCTCCTAATTGGGTGCGGGTCAGCGGGGAAAATTTGAAAATGTTCCCAAAATGTTTCTGAAGTGCTAAGTTAAAAAGTGATTTGTACCTTTTCCAACACCTCATCATTCCACGTGATAGCCTTTGATTGGCTGTGGTTCGACAGGGAAAATTTGGAAAATTTTCCCAAAAGTTTTTTGAAGCTCTAAGGGAAAAATTTGGGCCCACCAAGTAAATTTTTCCCATTTTTTTTTGACACCAAGTGATGAAAAACTTCATAAGGAAATAAATTTTGATAGACAACTTACTTTTGGGAAAAAAATGACTTTCTAGAAATATCTCGACGTCCTCTTTCGACATAATTCATTAGTTTTAAATTTTGATACAATTTAAGAGGTCAATTTGATGAAAACAATCTGCAGGCTTTTACAGTGCAAACTCGTAAATTTAAACTTATGAGATTTGTTCAATTTTTTCTTATCCTTCTCTTAACATGTCAAATAGACATGGATAATTGTTCTTAGGTGGAATTAGGTTAATTTTTTGAGGTAGGTCTATTTGATTGAGTTCCAATTCAAAAGTTTACAATTTTGAAAGTAAAACAACTGTGAAAGCTTTGAACTCGGTTTTGCCAGGTTTTAAAATATTTCTTTTAAGTATTTTTGTCTAGTTGGATTCATGTAGGGAAAAATACTTCAATTTAATAATTTAGTTTTTTATTTCATTGTTGCAGGTTCGATCTGTGCATTTTGGATTAAAATAATTGCCAGTTTGAAAATACAAGACATGGATCAAAATTTTAAAGAGTTTATTTGTCATTTTCTTCTTCCAAGTATTATAATATGTTCCAATCCTAATCTACTACATTTATTTGATTCAATCCAACTATTCAAAAACTAAAATACATCTTTGATTTCTAATTTTCACATTTTTCAAAAGACAGAGTATTACACTTCCTTTACATGCATTTCTTCCTTTCAAACAAAGATTACAACTCACAACTAGATTAAATTAAATACAATGATACAATTTGAGGAAGGTTATGCAATCCTCTATTTATTCCAAAAGAAAAATTTACAACTTCCTCTTTTTATTCTTTCCAAAATCATATATTATATACAGGGCCAACTAATACATTTTCTTCTAACATGTTTCACTTTTCCACTTTCCAAACAGAGATTTCATAGTACATGCTAAACATAGATTTACAATGAAATAATATCATATGGAAAAGACAAAACCATAACCATTAATTCAAATGAAACTCTTTTACATTTCAAATTTCAACTTTCATTATCAATACAAAGTATCCTTCCATTATAATTAATATACAGATCATCCACTTCAAAGTTGGAAAGGGCTACAATAAGATTTCATTTCGCAAGGGATTGTCAAATTGAATTTTTTTCCCTTGCTCCAAAACAACATGTAGATTTCTCTTTTTTCTAATTTGATCACAACAAGAGTAGGGGAAAGGAAATTCTCTCCACCCAACCAAGACATCCAATGAAGAGGAGAACCCATCCTTCTTCATTGGCCCTTGAGCCCCAACCACATTGTAATAAAAGATGTGATCCAACTCATGGCAACAACAGGCTTCCACAAACACACAAATAACATTTCAACAAGAAAACACAGTCAAAAATAGAATGTAGTTTACAACTACATTAAATCATGACAACATTACTGAGGCTTCATCCAGCAAGCCAAAGGAGCAAGAAACTATGGGGGATGTTGTTTATGCCTCCCAAAGGGGAAATGGGTATCACCACCCGAGGACAAACCGCATGAATATATATATGTATATCATTTCAAATCCTTAACATGCCCTTATTCCTCCCCCAAGTACCCCTTATTCCTCCCATTTTCTTATGCCTCCCCAACCTCTTATGGAACCTCATAACAAGCAAAGAAATGCAAGCTATTACTTTTAAAGGTGGAACCCATATCCCAACTCCCTCTGCCCTTATACCTCCCTAAAACACACTTGTGCCTCCCACAAAATAACCCCATAGTCTTCTCCTACACCATTCTTAGGCCATCTACCCAACAACCCACAAAACATGCTGAAACATTTACACATTAACATTTACATTTATAAAAGAAGAGTATTTCAAGAGCCAAGATCCTACCTCTCCACGATGGAGTTGTTCCAAGTTCCAAAATCAACAAGCTTTATCCCAATGCAAGAAATCCAACAAAAACCAAGAACAAGCATGAAAAAATCTTCCCAAAACTTCTTCAAAAGAAGAGCTCCAAAAATAGCAAGGAATTCACCCAAGAATCCGGTCTCCAAAAATAAAGCAACCCAAAACAAGGTAAGGAATTTGAATTTTATAGAAGAGGGAAGGGAAGGGGATGAGGTGTATCCATGTAGGATGCCACATCACACATCCTCAACCCCAACCCCAAAGTTCAAATTCATTCTCCAATGCACAATAAATAGGTGGGTGAATAATATGACACTTTACTAACATACTCAAATCCAACCCACACCCCAAAGGACTGAAATTAAATCATGTAAGAAAGGTGTAATTAAAACCTGTAATTTTCCTTCTCAAAAGGTATTATAAAAGTCTAATCGCAACTCCCCAACTGTAGGTATGGTTGGTAATTATATTTAAGAGGTATGGGACAAGTTTAACTTGTCCCACAAGCCTCTAAAATCAGCCTCCAAGGACAGATTCAAATTTCCAAGAAAGTGGAGTGTTTCACACTCAAAAGTAAATTCACACATCACTTACATATCTCTTACACATCACTTACAAATTACTTACACATCACTTATAACACTTTAAATCATGGCCAACAAATCTCATTAGTTACCTCCTTAAGACATATTTGTTTATTTATTTTAACAATATGATTACTCACAATATTTACACACCATTTAATAACTAATGAAAGGGGTAAAAGCACCACAAAAAAACACATGCAAACATAAAACAAAGGGACAAAAAAAGAAGAATACATAAAACCCCTTGGTCACAAATAAAGGTGAACCCCCCCCATAGGAATCCCTAACACACATAAGCACGCACACGAACAAATGCTAGTTACTATGGTGACCTTGTTGAATTCATCTAAAATTCCAATGTGGTTGGTCTCCAATCCCCCGATGTTTGTTGTGATATTTTAACTTGCAAAACACAAATACCTCCTTCGGCCTCGTGGCCATATCAGAAACATCCAAAATAATATAAATATAATTCCCAAAATCATTTAGATATATGAATCAGAACAACATCAAAGCAATCTAACAATAGCATATATAGTTTTAACAACCACTATATCATCATCAAATGATTTTCATTTCTATGTCTACTCATAATATCCAAATATCACAAGTCCGAACAACATCCATAATCTAACCATGTCAAATAGTATATCATCATCAACATATAAAATGTCTCTAATAATCATCATGCATCATAACTGAATCAAGTCAACAATAACCCCTGATCTAACATCTAACATCATACTATAATAAATTCCATAATCATGTCATAATACAATCAGCAATATCATGATTAGTATCAAAAGGGTGTCAAAGGGAAGTGGGCACTACAACTTGTTAATATTTTGCATCTTCCTGAAGGTATTATGGTCTCAAGGATTGCAATGATTTGTAGTATAGAGACAAAATTGGTTTTAAGGAAAAGCCCATGAACTGCAAAAAGGAAAACACATTGATAGGAGGAAGGTCAGACACCACAACCTTGCAAACATACTCCTAGCCCATGTCAAAATGGGATGGTTAGAGTAGGGCAACTACATCCATTGAAGCACAATGAAAATCATATTTTTGTTAGATGTAGAAGCATGTGCTTCAAAACCCCCATATGTAATGTGTGGAAGAATCCACAAGGCATGTAACTAGTTTAAAAAATGCCTCAAAGTGATGTGGTCTCAAGGAATGCCATGATTGCAGGAAATGCACAAACAAAGTCTTCAAAATATCTTTTCTTAGTTCGCCCTTTCCAACAAATGTAAAACTAGTAGTAAATAGGATATTTGACACACGTATGGACATCCATCCCCACATAAGGAGAAGAGCCTTTTCCACTTTTCATATGTAGGTGCCATGGGAGGAATGTATGTAGGATAGAGAAGATGCGGATTGGAGGGAGAAGATTCAAGCAAATATCTTGAAAAGAGAAAAACCATTCAGCGCCCAACAACAATAATGTTTTTTGGGTAGAGCCATGTGCTAGGACAAGCTACTGCTAGGGAAGATGAGGGAGTAGGAAGATTTCAACAAGTTCCTCATTATTAATACACATTCAAAGACATTAAAAAAAATCCAGTCCCCTCAAAACCTACACCTCCGAAAATACTCTTCTTTACATGCAAAAAAAAATTAAACAACATTTGGTAACAATTTATTTCAGGTGAGAGAGACAAACTATTAGGTATATTTTAAATGAAAAATGCTTAAAATAAATTTGAAGATATTTTAGTATTCCAATGATAGTAATAACAATTATATCACTAGAATAATGTTAAAATCTACATTACAAATGATTATCGGTGAAAAATACACACTTACGACTGCATAAGAAAGCACGACAGAACGAAAGAAGAAGAAAGGATGCTAAAATAACTTCATATTCAGGGTAAAAGTCACCTAACAATCAAAATGGGAGATTAATTCAGCATTCAACATTACGCAAAAGGGAAAGGATGCAAAGGTAGAAGTCGAACCAAATGGGGCATTACAATGCCTTTTGGTGTAATTACATGCATTGGTAAAAAATTTGTTTTGGTACATATTTTGTGGCAGAACAAACAATGGAAAAAAATAAAACATAGATATATGCTTTGACCTCACGTATTTAAACATCTTTCTCAATAAAAATAAATAGTTATCACCAAAATACAACCATGGATGTGTTTTATGGAATTATACTAAACAAAACTAGTAAAATAGTCATCAAAAGACCATTTTAAAAAAAGTATACAATAAATACAAAGAAATTTATTAGTAAAAATTACCTAGCCATAACAAACTAGAATAAAAGAAAATGAATTTATGAAAACTCTAAAAGTTCACTTGACACTTTTTTGTGCCAACAGTTAAAATTATATAAGCATTAGATTTTATGTAAACAAAATATATTTTTCAAATGTAACACATACCAAGAGGCCCGTCTGGGTTTGGCAAAGGATGAGGAAGTAGTTTCTTAGGTGCATGGGTATAGGCTGTCTTTGCTTTAATAAAAATAATCACCCATCCTTCTTTGTTGATCTCGGGAAAGGACAAGAAGATCTCATTTCTGGGGATCCTCTAAAATAAGCATTCTTCTGTTTAGGTGGGGAGTTTGATGCAGGTTTTTTTTTCAGTGGTGGGGGTGTTGCCTCTAGTGTTTCAAACATTGCAGGTAACCAAAGCTTCCAACATATGGTGCTTCCTCTATTTTTTGGTAATAATATTGGTGGTGCTTTTATTTCTACCCAATACTCTATGGAACCCTTGGGAGGTTATGATTTAACTTAGGTACAATGTGATATTGATGAATATCTCTCTAAATCTGGGCTTGGGAAACTCCTGCATTTAGATTTTAAACTTCTTGGTGCACCTATTCATGTCTCTAGTGCCCCAGTTTGTGGAAGCTCAGCAGTGTGTGAGTTGTTACCATGGGTTGTTTATGGGCCTTTACAGAACAAGTCCCATTCCTAGCCTCAGAAAAGTTTGTAGTTTGATCAACCCCCTACCAAAGTGTCTTTCAAAGATGTGGTGTGAGGGGTAGGTAATAGGAACAGGGGCCTTCCGATTTCCAATCATAATAAGCCAATGGATTACACTAAATATACACCATCTATTACTTTTGGTTAAGAGGTGGTTTAATATTAAGCTAGTTTCAAGAGGAATGGTTTGATTTGTAGATTCAACAACTTCTACTTGGGTCTACCAGTGCTTCATGCCTGGATTTTGAGGAAATGGGGTAATTTCTTGGAAGGTAGGATGGATTAGTGCTCGCGGTTTTTTCATTGTTGCATTTGCTAATGCTTCAGATAGGGATCTTATTTTTGGGAAACTTTGAGAATTTTAATCCCATATGGTATTGATGAAACCATGGTTCCCTTTGTTTAACCCGGTTCCTTATATTTTCCATAATAAGCCGGTGTGGATTCGTTTACCTTACTTGCACCTCTAATTATGGTCATATAGTTGTTTAACTGCTATTGGTAACACTTTAGGGAAATGTTTAGCTATTGACCCAAAAACTGAATATTTTAAGCACACAACTTTTTCTAGAATCTTGGTTGACTTGGATACTTCCGTTGATTACCCTGCCACCATTGAACTTAAATTTTAGTATTGAACCTGGATCCAAAATCTTATCTATGAAGGGTTTCCCTATAGGTGTTGAACATACTTTTCTCTTGGCCATTTAGCATTAGATTGTAACTTGGTAAGAAAACATGGTATAGGTAGAAGATCTACCCACTAGTTCTTGATTTAGACTCAATTTTAATAAATCAATTGAGCCAAAAAATGAGGAAGTGCAACATGTTGGAAATGATGATACAAATACCTTATCAGAATCCCATGACTTTGCAGAGAACATATAGATTTTTATTCCAATCCATAACATTGAAAATGTAAATCCAAATATGGAAGAGGAGTGGGAAGTTGTGAATTTGAAAATTAAAGGGACTATCTCTCCCCTCAAGATGTTGCAAAGATCTAAAGGGGAGGGGCCACATGGTTGAGATAGTTTGATGGTTTTTGGTTTGCAGTTGTTAGTTTTGTTGTTGCTGTGATTTTGGTTTTCAATGCCAATGGTAGAGGCTGGTTTTTTTTGTTCCTCATTTCCATATCTTTTTCTCCACCTTTTGTATGGGGTAGGATCCCCTTAACCATTTTTTACCGCTAATTAAAAAAACAATAAATTAAAAGGATGATCTAGAATAAAAAACACACAAAGAAAATTCAAAACAACAAAAACTGTCCTAGTTTACGTAGAAAATTCTATCCAAATAAAATTAAAAAACAATAAACTTAAGAATAACAAGTCCATCCATATCTTCAAAAAAAATATTATCATATTTTCTTTTTTTTTCTTATTTTACTAGATCCTCTTGACGTAACGCTTTCTCATGCACAAACATATATATCACTTTTAAATACATTCCATGTTATTTGATGTTATTTAAGGTAAATATATAGAAATTAGATTATGTTAGGGATAATAATATTCATTTCCTTGCCTAATCTAATTTTGTATATGGACCTCAAGTGTGAGAACAAAACAAGGTTAATGCTTACAATAACAAATATTCTAAGTATGTGAAACAAATGACGACTAGTCCATAAATTTTGAAGGAAGAAATAAATGTTGTGTTGTTAGCAACACTCCTCAAGATAAGATGGGTATTCTTTAAATATTTTCCCATCCTAGTTAATGTTGGTGCTAAATTTTAATTCATGATATTGATCGAAGAAAACTAATGTAGAAAATATATATAAAATTATGTAATACAAATAAAGATATTGTTCAGATATTAAAACATTAATTTAACAATAAATATTTTTGATTAAATGTTTCAAACTAAAAATAATAATTAAAAATTGGTTGAAAGTAATAAAGTAAATAATACAACAACGTTCTAGACATGCCTCAAAATAGCAAAGCTTTCTTTATTTATTTTCAAATTGATTGAGGTGGTGACTTTAAGGAGGGCTTATATATTTACCAAGGGTTGTATGCATTCTTACAAGAACTCTCTCAATGATTACATTAGTAAATGTCATTGCAAAACAAAAAAATAAGTATTTTATTCAAATGTTATACATTATAATTTTGAATTACAAAGATAATATCTATTTAACATCTCAACAACTTGTTACAATCTAAAAAATTAAAACCAAAACATATTTTATTAAATCTATCACAACCATTCCATGAAAAGAAAAAAGTTTCCAAAAATAAGAATTATTGTTGTATTTACATACAACTATTTTTCAAATATAAAATAGTGAAAATAACACAAAGAAAAAATCATACTTTTATTTATTTTTTATTAAGGATAAATAGTTTTGAAGGGACTATACCTTGTGTACAAAAAGGCTCAATAAGCCAAATAGCAGTAAGGGAAAACATAACCCAGAAAGGCTAGACGCCTTAAACAAGGAGGCTCAACACCCAGATACAAAAGTAAAAAGAGAACAATAAGATCAAACTAGTAAGTGATCCAACGAAGAGCATAAGGGCCAAAACACATTAAAAAGGGATCCAAAACTAAGTGTCCCAGTAAAAGGACATCAACAAAAACACCAAAAAATAGCATCAAAGTAGCACTAAGGCTTCGCATCACTTAACAGCCTTGTCAAGCTTGACCTTAATTTTTTAGAGAGAGATGAAGAGTGCAATGGTCATGGCCTAAGAAAGATCACTCATGTCTGCCTTAACAAGTGCTAGGTCCCAGGTCTCGTTGGAATCCCAAATATTTTTAGGGATGCTGCTAGGCTACATACACTCTTTACATGTTGTTCCATAAAATTATACATACTTTCTAGAGCCGAGAGGGTGCAATCCTGACGCCCCTTGGCATTACCTAGTCTAGTATCTAATGAAAGCAACTTTTTGTAAATCTCAGCAACATTGTCCATGTCATCAGGATTTTGCAACTTTTGCTTACCTTTTGTTGTTTCCATATTCCTCAGGGAATTTTTTAGGTCTTTGATCTCCTCTTCGAGTTTACTAACAATGTTAAGAAGGTCCGTTTCCTTAGGATGATCCACATGAGTACTAATGTGCAATAATTTCTCCGCAAGCTCCAAATCCTTATGACTATGTAAAAATCCCTACAAAGAAGGCAGAGCAACCTTTACATTCTTATCTTTCCTCTTTCTACTCAAGGTAGCAATGTCCAAGTTTCTGTCAACAAGGAGAGGGTTAATCACATGGTGAGAGGGTAGAGGACAAGAGGCAGAGAAGCAATGGTTGTGAATGAGTAGGATCAGGTCTTGGTGAAGGGGAACATCTCTGGTGTGCTTCTGAACTTCAAGGATAGACTTCTCCAAGGAGTTAAGTAAATAATGTAGGAAATTTATGGTAATATTCTTGTGAAAATGATTGAGAAAAATCAAATGCTTTAGGGGCATGGTGACATATCTTCCCTCCAAAGAGACATACTTTACCATCATTCACTCAATCTTAGAAAATGGTTTAGCTATGGAAGCCACCTTTATGCCTGTCGTGACAAACTCGAGGTTATCCCCTACAGTAAGGATTTTTTTCACCTCCACCTCTCTGTTAACGCGCTTGTCGAAGAACTTTCTACCTTCCATGCTCAGACTAGTAACCTTGGCAATGAGTGCTTCAGAGATCTCAACCATGGCATTTCCATACTCAACCACGCGATTTCTCCATCCATTAGCAAACTTCATAGAAATGTCCTGATTGAAACCCTCTATTTTTCGATGAAATTTGAGATATCCCCCATTTGCAGATAATTCCAAAGAGTAGTATCTGTTTTCTAGGTTGGATCATAAACAGGCTCGATTTTACAAGGAGGCCCCCCCATTTTGCCCCTTTTTTCCCTGCGATGCACAACGATATACAAATTTTGAAATGCATTCAACTCAACACCTCCTTTGCTTTTTGGGACCTCTGAAATGTGCAGAATTTTAAGAGCATCATTAGACTTAACTTTGCAATTAATAAGCCTCTCCTTCACATCATCCATGTATCTATTAATAATTGTGTTTAGAATCATGCATATCTTTAGTGATTTCATCAAGTACTTTAGCAGGAAGGTGGTCGCCACTTAGCCAAGTTTGCAATGTATTGTTGACCCCAATATTTTATAAACAATCAGCCACTCTATTACCCTCACGATATGTGTGAATAATCTTATAGTTATCAAAACCATTGCATATTTCAATAGCTTCACTAATGAAGTCCTTTATGGACCAGCTTGGAGATTGCTTTTGATTTAGTAAATTAATAATGTTCAACAAATTCCCCTCAATTATAATATTGGAAATATTACAATCTCTAGACAACCTTATTCCCCGAAGTGTTACTAAAGCTTCTGAGTATTGATTTGTTTACTTACCCATCTTACCAGAAAAAGTGGCAACAAAGTAGCCTCTATGATCTCTAATCACCCCACCACCTCCCGAATCCCCAGGATTACCTTTTAAAGCTCCATCAAATTTCAGTTTATACCATGCAGTGGGAGGCTGGATCCATCATATAGCAAATCTATCAATGCTATTATTGTCCTTACATTTGTTTTTGTCAGTGCCAATGTTCCAAGCAACTAGAATGTGCTCCTCATCTTCAGGATAGAGTTTATTTTTGGGAGGCTTGAATCTTTCAATGTTTTCTTTCAGTGCAATGATAATTTCATTAAAGACTTTTATACAAACCTTTCTAGTATTTCTGAAAATAACATCATTTCTAGCTTTGCAGACTCTCCACATGGTATGAGGGAGAACTAGTTGCCAAAGCATCCTAACCAGACAATTCTTATAAGGGGAATTCCATTGCTTCCATGCCTGCAGACAAGTATGGGGGAAAACCCAATTTTGATTAAAATTTTCAAGGATAAGATGCCATATTTTTGAAGTATACTTATAATGCAGAAAAAGATGTTTAATATCTTCAGCTTCTTCTCTGCACATGCAGGATTTGTTAGGCATGATGAAACCTTTCTTGATAAGATTGTCATTAGCGATAATCTTACCTTTGATGATGAGCCACCAGAAGAAATTTACTTCAGGGGTTAGCTCTAGCATCTAGAGCTTGTGTCATTCAATTTCACTATCAATAGAAGCAAAAAAAGAGTTATAACCAGAACTAACTGAATAATCTCCATCAAAGGAATCTTTCTAAATAATCTCATCCTTATTATCCTGTTGACTGATATGAATCAATGAGAGATGATTCTGCATACAAGAAACATCAGGATACATATTTTCATCATAAACTTTAAGTTGCTTCCATTTCCTTATGTTGCCAGCCATCTCAATATAGTCCTTGAATTTCTTACCATAGTTTTGAATCATGTTGTCATTTATGGAGCTAAAAGTTATATTCTAACTTATGTCAGACCAGATGTCATCCCAGAAATCAATATCATGCCCATTTCCGAGTTTCCATCTATAACCCTTAGAGAGAAGATGTCTGATGTGAAGAAGATTATTCCAAAAAATTGAGCCATTAGGAAGCAACTGGTCAAAAAGAAAGGAATATAAGTTTTGATTGGAAACGTATTTAACTTTGATTAACTCAGTCCATAGTTTATGTTCTTTGATGAGACTCCAACCAAGCTTTGCAATTAGAGCATCATTCATATGTCTTATATATTTTATACCTATAACCCTAATCCTTTTTGGCTTGCAAACTTGCTCCCAGGCTATAAAATGATATCTAAACCTGTCTTTTGTCCCATGCCATATGAAGTTTTTTTGAATTTTTTCAATGCTCTTCACCACTATTGTTGGAATGCTGAACATTGACATGATATATACGAGAAGATTCTGCAGAGTACTTTTAATCAATAAACATTTACCATCACTTGAGAGGATAGCACCTTTCCATCCAGCTAGATTTTTCTGAAATATCTTAAGCAAATCATTTCAGACCTCATTAGAAACCATACTAGTACTCATAGGGAGGCCAAGATATGTAGCTAGGAGGGAGTTGATTTTACACCCAAGAATGAGAGAAATCTTTTTTTGTCTTTCAATAGGAGTATTGAAGAAGTAAACCGAGCTTTTATCAAAGTTTACTTTCTGACCCGATGCTTCCTCATAGAATCTGAGAATGGTTTTGATAGCCTTAGCTTCAATGATGGAGGCCATAAGCATAAGAATAGTGTCGTCAACAAACTGTTGATGGGAAGAAATCTTATTTCCAGAAGTGGGTTGGAAGCCTTTTATCATATCATTTTGAATAGATTTTGTAATAGATCAGCTTCGACTATCAGCCATTATAATGAATAGCAAGGGGGACATAGGGTCTCCTTGGCGAATTCCTCTATTGCTAGCAAAAAAACCAACAGGTTCTCCATTGACAACCACATAAAATCTGGGAGAGGAAATGCAAGCTTGGACAATTTTTTTGAATTTACTTTGAAACCTGGACTTGGAAAGAACCTCATCAATGAATTTCCAGGAGACTCTATCAAAAGCCTTATGCATCTCTAACTTGATTGCCATCCCAGGTTTTCTGCTTTTATCCATTGAATGAATTGTTTCATGGACCATAATTACTCCGTCCTGGATAATTTTGCCTTTTATAAATCTTCTCTACTATTAGGAGATAATTTCCACAAGAAGAGGCTGCAATCTAGTGGTTAAAACCTTAGTAAAAATTCTGTAAACCACATTTACCAGGCTAATTGGTCTAAAATACTTAAAATCTTTTACATCCAACTTCTTTGGTGTAAGCACAATATGTGTGTTATTTATCTCCTTTATAAGATTTCTAGTTCTATAGAACTCATTAATAGCATTCAACAAATCTTCAGAGAAAATATCCCAACATTTTCAGAAGAAATTAGCACAGAATCCATCAGTTCTTGGGGCCTTGTCACCTTCGAGAGAAAATAAAATCTTTTTCAACTTGCCCGCTGGGCATTGGCTCCTTTTCTACCTGCCCTCCACCAGCTATCTCCATTTTTTCAACATACTAACTGTCACAACCTACCGCAATTTATAACCCTGTCACCTCATTTTGACCTGCTCCTCCTTGGCGTGTGCTGAACAGTGGATTCATTAATGGTGAAATGAAGTTCTGTCACCCTGATGTTGCGTGGGTGGGTGTGGATTCTCAAAATCGTGTTGTGCAGGTGGTTTCAGTGGAGCGTTGAACTGAAATCCTTCTAGGAGAGTTCCGTGAGGAAGAAACTGGCTTTATGCAGCAGCTACAGGGTCGAGAAGTGAACTTATCTCAGAAAATCAGTGGCCTCCCGAGGGAGAAAGTGCGACAGCTGCTGCAGGGTGAGCCAGGGAGCCGTTGGCATTGATCCTGCTGTTCTGGTTGCACGCGACCACAGTCGTGATCAGTTGTTGCAAAATCTTGCAGCTGTAGTAGAAGAACGAGATAAAGTTTTGTTGAGCTGTCTTGCCTTTTCATTGTGGAAAGTTGCTCTGTCCAGGTGATGAATTTAACATGGAAGAAGCTCGATCAAATCTTGAGGCTTGTTTTGCAAGTGAGGCTGAGATTACATTCACGACTGTTCCTAGTTCTGGCCGGAAGTTATTCTAGCGCCTGGCCCAAGGGTTGATATGGTGGTTTGATACGAAGATACAGAAAAAAATTAAAAATGGAGGCGTTAACTTTGTTGTTCTTTCTTCGCAAGCTACTTCCGTGACATTATGCCTTTTACCCTTTCTGTTCTGCTGAAGGGTAAGGTAACAAAACATATTTCTCTCGATCTGCTACTGAATAAAACAGGAGATGTATGGCACACATTTCTTCCTGGAAAGTTTGATGATATGTTGTATGATTATCAAGTTGATGGACAATATTGTCCTGAAGAAGGCCACCGCTATGATCCTTCGTGCATTTTGGTGGATCCTTATGCTAGGGCAGTCATAAGCAGAGTAGAATATGGGGTTTTGGGTCCTGGAGGAAACTGTTGGCCTCAAATGGCTGGTATGGTCCCTGTTCCTGATGACGAGAGGGTGAAGAATAGTGTGGGAGCCGAACAATGGAGCAGATCGGTTATGGAGCAGGACACTAATCGTCTCACTCTCGCCTACTTCGCCATTTCAGGCCTCGACATCCTCAATGCCTCGATCAGGTGGAGACTGGTTCCTCGTGGAGGAGGGGCGTGGAAACCAGCTAGTGTAGCAGGTGTGTGTTGAATGGTGCAGCGGTGTGTGAACGGTGCAAATGCACATCTGTTGCTATGTTGTTTTCTGATAAGTGTCGAATGCACCCTCAAATTTGAGATTCTCCTACAAGATATTTTTATCAAAATCGATTAAGTGACAGTGTGACTGTTACCAGGAGACCTGATGAAATTTATTTACAAAGATTCTCTTTTGAGATCTTCTTGCTGTTCGATGTAACTCATGGAAGAGAACCTCATAGAGGCGGACCTGTTTCATATCAGAATATTCATGAAGCACTGTTTTCCTTGCAAGAAAACTTTCAGGAGATCTATGCAACGTTGGAGAAAATGTATTGGGAGATGAAGGTAGCAGGATAATTGTCAGATTCAGAACTTGTGCGAATGCTACATTGGTGAAGGTTAATAGTGCCAATAAGCATGGCATTCTTTTGGAAGTTGTACAAGTGCTAACCAATTTGGATCTCACTATTTCTAAGGCGTACATATCTTCTGACGGTGGAAATTTTATGGATGTATTCCATGTAACAGAAAGGGATTGTTAGGCCAGGTTTACTCTTTGAAGTTTTTGCTGTTCTTACAGACCTTGAATGCAATGTCGTTGGGGCTGAAGTCTGGACCCATAACACGAGGGTTGCACCGAGTGTTTGATGTTGTCCTCAATCTAATGAAGGAAAAGGTTTATCGATCATCACGGTAGATGCCTACCAGAGCCAGGAGCGTGATGTAATCAGTATATTTTGTGTCCAAGCTTCAAATCATGGGGTTGGCTTTGTAGATGATATTCGCCGCATGAATGTGGCACTGGCACGAGCTCGCAAAGCAGCTGCATTGAAGCAATCTAGTGACTGGTCAGCCTTAATTGAGGATGCTAAGTCTAGGGACTGTTTTATGGATATGGAGTCTGTACCAAGAGATTGTTTTTGGTTATAAAGCCATCTTCTTTTGCTTTGTCTCAAACTAGGGCTGCTCCTAATATGAGAACACCAAGGTTAGGAGGTCCAAATTAGAAACAATCAGATGCATATGGAGATGGTGGAGGTGTTTGGATGAATGACGAAGGATTAAGTTCAATTGCCAAAATGGGGCCTACAGAAGTTCTAGGGCTGATCTTGGAGCGGTGTTGGGAGAATGATGGCAAGTATTTTAGACCACCCACCCTGGCTGTGAACTCCTACCTATGCCAACATGAAGATGTTCGATGTTTGGGCGCCCAACGAGCTTGAAGAAAATGGATTTAGGCTTCGGTTGCTATTGCAGGCCCTGTCCATCTTGTTATCGACTGCGGGAGCTTAATCAGGCACGATATTCTCTATACCATTAATTCTTATGTTGTTATTTAATTGAATCACTAAATAACTCTACTCTTCATATTAATGTCTCGTGTGATGGTATACTGTTTGGTTTCCACTTTCCTGGCTCGTTTGTATTTGTTTTGGCGTTAGAAATGATTGCGTTGGTTGAAGCCTTTATATTGTTTTCTGGGTTTTAATAAATATTATTTGGGTGAACTTTTCTCTTAAGACTAATAAAACAAAAGAGGCAGGGGTCTTGTAATGAAAATTCTCGAGTTCTATGTGTTGGTCTCACGATTTGAATGTTTTACCAAACATTGTCGTTGGACTCAACTTTATAGTTCCTGTTATGTTCTTATTCTTGTTTCGGTTCGAGATCTGTAGTTCTGGTCTATGTTGGGTATTTGCAAATTGGTGATTGAGTACTGCGAGTGCATCGTGTATAGGTGAATGATGCTATTCTTGTCTCTATCCTTTTCTTTCAGTTGTTTTAGGTTCTAGTAACCCTTCCCGGTTGGCTTGGTGTGTGCTTAGCTTGACTGACTTTTGAATTGAGCCAAGTTGATATTTATTTTCAACTAGGTTAGTTGCTTTTGTTATTTTGTTTTGAATCACTCGAAGAAATACTTTTATTCTTCGAGTGTCATGTTTGATTTTCATAATTGATATCAATTCATGTTCACCGTTTGGAGATTGTTGTCTTTGGAATCACCTTCTCTCCCTTGGTGACTGTTGTATGTTTTGAGGAATGTAGCTGAACCTATGGAATGTTTTCTTTTGACGATACTCACATTTCTTTTGGATAGCTTAAAATGTCAGAGGAAATACTCTTTCTTACCTTGATTTTGTTTCACACATGTTGGAGGATACGAGAGCTACTTGATCATTAGTGAGGAAGTTTTCAAATCTTAAAATTGGGATGTTGGTTTTATGCGTAAGAAATTACTCTACATTTTGCTCCGTAAAGATGCTTAAATTTCATTCTCCTGTGACTTAGAGTTTGGTGTGTTTGGAAACTCATTGGTTGACTGGTTTTTGTGATGATCGTTGTGATACGACCTCCTTGCTGTCATTGTAGTAGAATGGTTATGTGTTGACCAAAAAGGTTAAAGTTGACTTGTTGTTGACGATAGATCCTTTGGAAGCTATGTATCCTGTGTTGTGTTCTTGTGAATGATTGAGTAACCCTCCTGTAAGATTTATAATGGTTATGTTTGGTCTTGTCAAAGTTTGTCCTTTTTCTTAAGACATTCTCTTGATTAGAAGAAAGTTTAATAGAAGGATTGTTAGGATAGGACGTGGCCCATACGGGGTCATTTGTGCGTCTCATCCCTTTTCTTTCCAATTTATTTATTCTGTGCTGACATAAAATTAACTGTTATAGGCACATCATCTTAATATTAATAAGTCATGTTGGTTTAGATGTTCTCATGTCGATTGATTGTTTGGGATCTTCCAATGACATAGTGAGTCCTTGGCTTGGTGAACTAACTTAAACAAATAGGGACATATCACGTTTGAAATTAATTCTCTTCTTGTAATTGTTTTTGTTTCGAAATGTTATCTTGTTAAAATGACGGTCATTATTGTGATATGAGTGAAATTCACTATGATGTTTATTAACTGCTCCTATGAGAAAATGATAATTAAATAGAGTTGTGTCGTCCCCTTTTATTCAGACATTTTATGCTATTGGACAACTCTTTAATTGCTCTTGTTTAGACTCTTAGATTATTTTTCATAATCAACGGTGTTTTTCTTCTTCCTTGAAACAGTTAGATAACAACATATTGTCTTAATGTTATAGCTTTTATCGTGCTCAGTTCTTGCGAACTGACATGTGCTAACAAATGTGCAGGAGGATTTCCTGAGTAGAAAAGAAAAAAAAAGAGAGAGAAAAAGAAACACGTGTAGAAAGTGGATTCCATCCTTCTTAGGAACTGCTGTTGTACGAATGTTTTTCTTTTGCTTTACAGCATTGGTATGGAAATTGTGGAGACTATCTAGAAGGCATTGTGTTATAATTTTGTATTGTTCTCATGTAGGTTGTTGTTATCGTTTGAAAGTCAATTTGAGAAATATTATCGTCAATAAGATTAAATGAACTTGTTTTGACATGCGTATCCTTTGTTGAATTTTCACTTTTCAGAATATGATTTATCCTTGAATTGTCAAACCTAATTCTAATTATCCAAACTTGAATCATCTTGCATCGCTCTAGTTACCTTGGTCTTGTGTCGTTTGGTAGAGGACTATGTTTTTGAACCTAGCAAAAAGAAAACAAGAGAAACAAATATACCTTGTGATCCCGCGTAAACAAATCAACAATCTCTTATTGTGGTGAGTCCTTAGAACGGTCTTAAGGTGAAATCAATGATTAAATTCTTGGAAGATAACAAGATTACAATAAATAGAAGGAACTTGCCTAAGAAACTCTTCGATCTGTCTTACCCGTTGAAAATGTAAACAGTATACTTATTTCTATCTCTTCAAGTGAAGCCCAAGTGAAACCTTTAATTTTTCTGATTAGACTCTTGACCCCAATGAAATCTTATTAACAACTAATAAGATCTTAATGATGAATCCAAGAGTTAGACAGTCATGTACTGGAATAAAATAAAATAAAATAAAATTGACCGCTTGAAAAGGTAAAACATATATGTTCAAAAGCACAACGTCGAAAACAGATTGATAAAGTTAAGAGCCTTGAGAAATTAACTGCCTCCTCACAAATGAATAAGTTAATCAAGTAAATGAAGTAACCTCTTGCTATTCTATAATTGGTTTACACTGTATATTAACATTATCAAGGTAGGGGAAAATTCTTCAAAGGAGACATGACTTTCAGATTCTCCTATCGTGATTCCTCTGCGAAAAGTAAAGAATGTAAAAACACTTACAGCTAAAACATGAATCTAAAGAAACCTTCTGTGGGAAGACCTTGTTGTAAGACTGCATACTTTAGATGAACCATTGTGTCCTTAGTGTGTGCCTCATGTCTATCTGTAACTAGTGTGGGTCCGTGTTGTGGAAAGCATGTCTTTGGTTGGTTGTATTCCCTAGAGAACTTGTGTAGTGTCGTATTACCTTCAAGCAAGTCAAAAAAAAAAGTTATCCTGTATTTCATTGTGTTGTCCTTGTGTTGGTATTTTTGGTGTGTTACATTTTGGTATCAGAGCGTAGGTTCATGCTCTCGAACCTCTGGGCCGGATTGGTGTTGTATGGTGATGTTGCATGGTGGTGGTGGTGTTACATGATGATACTGCATGATGATGATGATGTTGCATGATGATGATTTATATTGGAAGAGTAATGTGCTTTAAGCGTGATGTGATTATTGTCGTAATTGTGATATTGTGAACGCACGTGATGTGTATGTCACTCAGTGCGTATTTGTCATCATGTTGATGTGTTGGGGATGAGAGTATTCTCTCTCCTTCTTGTGGATTCTAGGAAGAATTCACGTGTAAATTATTGTTTGTGATGTGTGAAAAGAATTCTAATGTGGATGACGTAGTGTTGGAGCATTGTGGCATATTGTGATATGTGGGTGTATCAATGTGTTGTATGACTAGTTGATGTTAAAAGAAACGAGTTGTATCATGATGTTTTTACCATGTTCTGAAGAAACGTGTGTACCACCTTGTTATGTTGCAATGTATGTTATGTTGTGATGTACTATGTTCATCGTATGTATGAGTTGTGCAAACAGGTAATGCTTCATGTTGTGATTTTGGGTCATACGGTGAGTGTATGAACCCTATCGTATTGTGATTGCACCTTGGGTGCAGAATGTGGTAAAGTGATGTATTGCGCCCTGTGAATGTATAATTGTGATCTACCCCGTATACCTACCATACGTGAGACGTTATGGTAGCTATGTGTGTACCACCATGGTGTTAGTAATGTAGTTATATGTTATGTTGTGAACCTTACGCTAACCGATCCTGAGGGAAATCGGTAAAAGTGTATGTTGAGAGTGAGGAATGGCATACCATGGGTCAATAACTCGAGTCAAAACTCGGTTTAGTAGATTACATGTGATTCTTTCCTCTCTCCATATGTGGTTGTATGTACACAACCTAAGTGCAACTATGACTATGTTTAGCCTTGTCGAAGGGTGGCGGGATGGTATTATTGATATGTATTTTACGAGCTGAGGCTCGATGTTCCCGAGTGCTAGCAACTCGTTGAGTACCCCTTTGGTGGCCAGATAAGGCCACACAGTTATCGTAATGTGACATTATTATAAGTTGATTTTATTCGTAAATTGAGCTTTTACTTTATTTTGCAAGGACCAGCATCTTTTCTTTATTGCAATGCTTTACAATTTTGGGCATTTCCTTGGTTGGTGGCACTAACATGGGGATTTTGATACTAACTTTGGCCATTTGGTCATTTATTTTAGCTTGATTTGGGGTCTTCTTTTAAATTTGGAATTTTTACCGCCTTGCCCCAAGGCTTGTACTTTGCCACTTGGCACGTTGACTAGATTGTTGTGCTGGTTCTAATGTCGTGATGTGTGGAATAGGGTCATGGGATGCACCATGGATTGGTTAGACCTATGGACCCGCTTCGTTGTATGGGGGTACGCCCCAAGGGGTACATATAACTAGCGGGTTGTTGAACCACGCGTTATTATGTCACTTGGGTTAGGAGTGTTTGAACTCTATGTGTCTTGGACCATGGGGACAACCGGCCTCCTTGAGGGAGGCATAAGAGTTTGAGGGAGGCATAAGAGACTTGAGGGAGGTATAAGAGTTTGAGGGAGGCATAAGAGACTTGAGGGAGGAATAAGATTTTGAGGGAGGCATAAGAGACTTGAGGGAGGCATAAGAGTTTGAGGGAGGCATAAGAGACTTGAGGGAGGCATAAGAGTTTGAGGGAGACTTATGATATTTGTTTGTATGTTGATGTCTCAGGATATATGTTGAGTTATTGTGATGTTTTGGTAGTGGTCTTTTGATGTATGTGTTACTCATGTCAGATGGATATGTGTTGTGATGTAGTGGTTATGTCATTGATTCCCTAGTGGACACTATGTACCTATAGCATGGTTTGGTGTTATGTGAGTTTTCATTGATGCAAATTGAGGAAATGTCTGGTGGATTGTAGTACTCTTTTGGTTGAGTATTTTGTATGTCAGTCATCGATGTGTGACAAGTACTATGTTATGTGGACTGTGCCTATTCTATTCCGTATTTGAGTAACCTTTTTGTGGTGTAATCCAATCCCGAAGTATATACTTGTGTGCTTGTGAATCTGTAGGGTCTTGTGAACCTGATAGGGTGTTGTGTTAGTAGCTCATGTTGGGCACCCACAATAAGGAATAAATCAAAACCCTCCAATGATGATATTTTAAAAGAAACTAAAAATAGAAATAATGATAATGGAAAGAGACTAATGAAATGATGAACAAGAAAGAACTGCCAATCTTCACAGAACCTTGAAAGTTAAAATTTCTACCAAATGTTCCTAAGGCTACCCTGTGGCCATGCTTTAAATCAACTAAAATTTTAAACCATAGAGTGTACTCCCTCCTGTGTCTGTTCTTGGTTGCTTACCATTTCTTTGCCTTTGTGTTATGTCGCATCGAGGACGATGCTTCTTAAGGGGAGGAGAATGTAATGCCCGCTGGGCATTGGCTCCTTTTCTACCTGCCCTCCACCAGCTATCTCCATTTTTTCAACATACTAACTGTCACAACCTACCGCAATTTATAACCCTGTCACCTCATTTTGACCTACTCCTCCTTGGCGTGTGCTGAACAGTGGATTCATTAATGGTGAAATGAAGTTTTTTCGCCCTGATGTTGTATGGGTGGGTGTGGATTCTTAAAATCATGTTGTGCAGGCGGTTTCAGTGGAGCGTTGAACTGAAATCCTTCTAGGAGAGTTCCGTGAGGAAGAAACTGGCTTTATGCAGCAGCTACAGGGTCGAGAAGTGAACTTATCTTAGAAAATCAGTGGCCTCCCGAGGGAGAAAGTGCGACAGCTAATGAAGGGTGACCCAGGGAGCCATTGGCGTTGATCCTGCTGTTCTGGTTGCACGTGACCACAGTCGTGATCAGTTGTTGCAAAATCTTGCAGCTGTAGTAGAAGAACGAGATAAAGTTTTGTTGAGCTGTCTTTCCTTTTCATTGTCGAAAGTCACTCTGTCCAGGTGATGAATTTAACATGGAAGAAGCTCGATCAAATCTTGAGGCTTGTTTTGCAAGTGAGGCTGAGATTACATTCACGACTGTTCCTAGTTCTGGCCGGAAGTTATTCTAGCGCCTGGCCCAAAGGTTGATATGGTGGTTTGATACGAAGATACAGAAAAAAAATGGAGGCGTTAACTTTGCTGTTCTTTCTTCGCAAGCTACTTCCGTGACATTATGCCTTTTACCCTTTCTGTTCTGCTGAAGGGTAAGGTAACAAAACATATTTCTCTCGATTTGCTACTGAATAAAACAGGAGATGTATGGCACACATTTCTTCCTGGAAAGTTTATGATATGTTGTATGATTATCAAGTTGATGGACAATATTGTCCTGAAGAAGGCCACCACTATGATCCTTCGTGCATTTTGGTGGATCCTTATGCTGGGGCAGTCATAAGCAGAGTAGAATATGGGGTTTTGGGTCCTGGAGGAAACTGTTGGCCTCAAATGGCTGGTATGGTCCCTGTTCCTGATGACGAGAGGGTGAAGAATAGTGTGGGAGCCGAACAATGGAGCAGATCGGTTATGGAGCAGGACACTAATCGTCTCACTCTCGCCTACTTCGCCATTTCAGGCCTCAACATCCTCAATGCCTCGATCAGGTGGAGACTGGTTCCTCGTGGAGGAGGGGCGTGGAAACCAGCTAGTGTAGTAAGTGTGTGTTGAATGGTGCAGCGGTGTGCGAAATGCACATCTGTTGCTATGTTGTTTTCTGTTAAGTGTTGAATGCACCCTAAAATTCAAGATTCTCCTACAAGATATTTTTATCAAAATCAATTAAGTGACAGTGTGACTGTTACCAGGAGACCTGATGAAATTTATTTACAAAGATTCTCTTTTGAGATCTTCTTGTTGTTCGATGTAACTCATGGAAGAGAACCTCATAGAGGCGGACCTGTTTCATATTAGAATATTCATAAAGCACTGTTTTCCTTGCAAGAAAACTTTTAGGAGATCTATGCAACGTTGGAGAAAATGTATTGGGAGATAAAGGTATCAGGATAATTGTCAAATTCGGAACTTGTGCGAATGCTACATTGGTGAAGGTTAATAGTGCCAATAAGCATGGCATTCTTTTGGAAGTTGTACAAGTGCTAACAGATTTGGATCTCATTATTTCTAAGGTGTACATATCTTCTGATGGTGGAAATTTTATGGATGTATTCCACGTAACAGAAAGGGATTGTTAGGCCAGGTTTACTCTTTAAATTTTTTGCTGTTCTTACATACCTTGGATGCAATGTCGTTGGGGCTGAAGTTTGGACCCATAACACAAGGGTTGGACCGAGTGTTTGATGTTGTCCTCAATCTAATGAAGGAAAAGGTTTATCGATCATCACGGTAGATGCCTACCAGAGCCAGGAGCGTGATGTAATCAGTATATTTTGTGTCCAAGCTTCAAATCATGGGGTAAGCTTTGTAGATGTTATTCACCGCATGAATGTGGCACTAGCATGAGCTCACAAAGCAGCTGATCTTGGAGCGGTGTTGGGAGAATTCATTGAAGCAATCTAGTGACTGGTCAGCCTTAATTGAGGATGCTAAGTACTAGAAATTTCCTGGCTCGTTTGTATTTGTTTTGGCGTTAGAAATGATTGCGTTGGTTGAAGCCTTTATTTTGTTTTCTGGGTTTTAATAAATATTATTTGGGTGAACTTTTTTCTTAAGACTAATAAAACAAAAGAGGCGGGGGTCTTGTAATGGAAATTCTCGAGTTCTATGTGTTGGTCTCACGATTTGAATGTTTTACCAAACATTGTCGTTGGACTCAACTTTATAGTTCCTGTTATGTTCTTATTCTTGTTTCGGTTCGAGATCTGTAGTTCTGGTCTATGTTGGGTATTTGCAAATTGGTGATTGAGTACTGCGAGTACATCGTGTATAGGTGAATGATGCTATTCTTGTCTCTATCCTTTTTTTTTAGTTGTTTTAGGTTCTAGTAACCCTTCCCGGTTGGCTTGGTGTGTGCTTAGCTTGACTGACTTTTGAATTGAGCCAAGTTGATATTTACTTTCAACTAGGTTAGTTGCTTTTTTAATTTTGTTTTGAATCGCTCGAAGAAATAATTTTATTCTTCGAGTTTCATGTTTGATTTTCATAACTGATATCAATTCATGTTCACCATTTGGAGATTGTTGTATTTGGAATCACCTTCTCTCCGTTGGTGACTGTTGTATGTTTTGAGGAATGTAGCTGAACCTATGGAATGTTTTCTTTTGACGATACTCACATTTCTTTTGGATAGCTTAAAATGTCAGAGGAAATACTCTTTCTTACCTTGATTTTGTTTCACACATGTTGGAGAATACGAGAGCTACTTGATCATTAGTGAGGAAGTTTTCAAATCTTAAAATTGGGATGTTGGTTTTATGCGTAAGAAATTTCTCTACATTTTGCTCCGTAAAGATGCTTAAATTTCATTCTCCTGTGACTTAGAGTTTGGTGTGTTTGGAAACTCATTGGTTGACTGGTTTTTGTGATGATCGTTGTGATACGACCTCCTTGCTGTCATTGTAGTAGAATGGTTATGTGTTGACCAAAAAGGTTAAAGTTGACTTGTTGTTGACGATAGATCCTTTGGAAGCTATGTATCCTGTGTTGTGTTCTTGTGAATGATTGAGTAACCCTCCTATAAGATTTATAATGGTTATGTTTGGTCTTGTCAAAGTTTGTCCTTTTTCTTAAGACATTCTCTTGATTAGAAGAAAGTTTAATAGAAGGATTGTTAGGATAGGACGTGGCCCATACGGGGTCATTTGTGCGTCTCATCCCTTTTCTTTCCAATTTATTTATTTTGTGCTGACATAAAATTAATTGTTATAGGCACATCATCTTAATATTAATAAGTCATGTTGGTTTAGATGTTCTCATGTTGATTGATTGTTTGGGATCTTCCAATGACATAGTGAGTCCTTGGCTTGGTGAACTAACTTAAACAGATAGGGACATATCACGTTTGAAATTAATTCTCTTCTTGTAATTGTTTTTGTTTCGAAATGTTATCTTGTTAAAATGATGGTCATTATTGTGATATGAGTGAAATTCACTATGATGTTTATTAACTGCTCCTATGAGAAAATGATAATTAAATAGAGTTGTGTCATCCCCTTTTATTCAGACATTTTATGCTATTGGAAAACTCTTTAATTGCTCCTATTTAGACTCTTAGATTATTTTTCATAATCAACGGTGTTTTTCTTCTTCCTTGAAACAGTTAGATAACAACATATTGTCTTAATGTTATAGCTTTTATCGTGCTCAGTTCTTGCGAACTCACATGTGCTAACAAATGTGCAGGAGGATTTCCTAAGTAGAAAAGAAAAAAAAGAGAGAGAAAAAGAAACACGTGTAGAAAGTGGATTCCATCCTTCTTAGGAACTGCTGTTGTACGAATGTTTTTCTTTTGCTTTACAGCATTGGTATGGAAATTGTGGAGACTATCTAGAAGGCATTGTGTTATAATTTTGTATTGTTCTCATGTAGGTTGTTGTTATCGTTTGAAATTCAATTTGAGAAATATTATCGTCAATAAGATTAAATGAACTTGTTTTGACATGCGTATCCTTTGTTGAATTTTCACTTTTCAGAATATGATTTATCCTTGAATTGTCAAACCTAATTCTAATTATCCAAACTTGAATCATCTTGCATCACTCTAGTTACCTTGGTCTTGTGTCGTTTGGTAGAGGACTATGTTTTTGAACCTAGCAAAAAGAAAACAAGAGAAACAAATATACCTTGTGATCCCGCGTAAACAAATCAACAATCTCTTATTGTGGTGAGTCCTTAGAACGGTCTTAAGGTGAAATCAATGATTAAATTCTTGGAAGATAACAAGATTACAATAAATAGAAGGAACTTACCTAAGAAACTCTTCGATCTGTCTTACCCGTTGAAAATGTAAATAGTATACTTATTTCTATCTCTTCAAGTGAAGCCCAAGTGAAACTTTAATTTTTCTGATTAGACTCTTGACCCCAATGAAATCTTATTAACAACTAATAAGATCTTAATGATGAATCCAAGAGTTAGACAGTCATGTACTGGAATAAAATAAAATAAAATAAAATTGACCACTTGAAAAGGTAAAACATATATGTTCAAAAGCACAACGTCGAAAATAGATTGATAAAGTTAAGAGCCTTGAGAAATTAACTGCCTCCTCACAAATGAATAAGTTAATCAAGTAAATGAAGTAACCTCTTGCTATTCTATAATTGGTTTACACTGTATATTAACATTATCAAGGTAGGGGAAAATTCTTCAAAGGAGACATGACTTTCAGATTCTCCTATCGTGATTCCTCTGGCAAAAGTAAAGAATGTAAAAACACTTACAGCTAAAACATGAATATAAAGAAACCTTCTGTGGGAAGACCTTGTTGTAAGACTGCATACTTTAGATGAACCATTGTGTCCTTAGTGTGTGCCTCATGTCTATCTGTAACTAGTGTGGGTCCGTGTTGTGGAAAGCATGTCTTTGGTTGGTTGTATTCCCTAGAGAACTTGTGTAGTGTCGTATTATCTTCAAGCAAGTCAAAAAAAAGTTATCCTGTATATCATTGTGTGGTCCTTGTGTTGGTATTTTTTGGTGTGTTACATTTGGTATCAGAGCGTAGGTTCATGCTCTCGAACCTCTGGGCCGGATTGGTGTTGTATGGTGATGTTGCATGGTGGTGGTGGTGTTACGTGATGATACTGCATGATGATGATGATGTTGCATGATGGTGATTTATATTGGAAGAGTAATGTGCTTTAAGCGTGATGTGATTATTGTCGTAATTGTGATATTGTGAACGCACGTGATGTGTATGTCACTCAGTGCGTATTTGTCATCATGTTGATGTGTTGGGGATGAGAGTATTCTCTCTCCTTCTTGTGGATTCTAGGAAGAATTCACATGTAAATTATTGTTTGTGATGTGTGAAAAGAATTCTAATGTGGATGACGTAGTGTTGGAGCATTGTGGCATATTGTGATATGTGGGTGTATCAATGTGTTGTATGACTAGTTGATGTTAAAAGAAACGAGTTGTATCATGATGTTTTTACCATGTTCTGAAGAAACGTGTGTACCACCTTGTTATGTTGCAATGTATGTTATGTTGTGATGTACTATGTTCATCATATGTATGACTGTGCAAACAGGTAATGCTTCATGTTGTGATTTTGGGTCATACGGTGAGTGTATGAACCCTATCGTATTGTGATTGCACCTTGGGTGCAGAATGTGGTAAAGTGATGTATTGCGCCTTGTGAATGTATAATTTTGATCTACCCCGTATACCTACCATACGTGAGACGTTATGGTAGCTATGTGTGTACCACCATGGTGTTAGTAATGTAGTTATATGTTATGTTGTGAACCTTACACTAACCGATCCTGAGGGAAATCGGTAAAAGTGTATGTTGAGAGTGAGGAATGGTGTACCATGGGTCAATAACTCAAGTCAAAACTTGGTTTAGTAGATTACATGTGATTCTTTCCTCTCTCTATATGTGGTTGTATGTACACAACCTAAGTGCAACTATGACTATGTTTAGCCTTGTCGAAGGGTGGCGGGATGGTATTATTGATATGTATTTTACGAGCTGAGGCTCGATGTTTTGAGTGCTAGCAACTCGTTGAGTACCCCTTTGGTGGCTAGATAAGGCCACACAGTTATCGTAATGTGACATTATTATAAGTTGATTTTATTCGTAAATTGAGCTTTTACTTTATTTTGCAAGGACCAGCATCTTTTCTTTATTGCAATGCTTTACAATTTTGGGCATTTCCTTGGTTGGTGGCACTAACATGGGGATTTCGATACTAACTTTGGCCATTTGGTCATTTATTTTAGCTTGATTTGGGGTCTTCTTTTAAATTTGGAATTTTTACCGCCTTGCCCAAGGCTTGTACTTTGCCACTTGACACCTTGACTAGATTGTTGTGCTGGTTCTAATGTCGTGATGTGTGGAATAGGGTCATGGGATGCACCATGGATTGGTTGGACCTATGGACCTGCTTCATTGTATGGGGGTACACCCCAAGGGGTACATATAACTAGCGGGTTGTTGAACCACGCGTTATTATGTCACTTGGGTTAGGAGTGTTTGAACTCTATGTGTCTTGGACCATGGGGACAACCGGCCTCCTTGAGGGAGGCATAAGAGACTTGAGGGAGGCATAAGAGACTTGAGGGAGGCATAAGAGTTTGAGGGAGGCCTAAGAGACTTGAGGGAGGCATAAGAGTTTGAGGGAGGCATAAGAGACTTGAGCGAGGCATAAGAGTTTGAGGGAGGCATAAGTTTTTGAGGGAGACTTATGATATTTGTCTGTATGTTGATGTCTCGGGATATATGTTGAGTTATTGTGATGTTTTGGTAGTGGTCTTTTGATGTGTGTGTTACTCATGTCAGATGGATATGTGTTGTGATGTAGTGGTTATGTCATTGATTCCCTAGTGGACACTATGTACTTGTACCATGGTTTGGTGTTATGTGAGTTTTCATTGATGCAAATTGAGGAAATGTCTGGTGGATTGTAGTACTCTTTTGGTTGAGTATTTTGTATGTCAGTCATCGATGTGTGACAAGTACTATGTTATGTGGACTGTGCCTATTCTATTCCGTATTTGAGTAACCTTTTTGTGGTGTAATCCAATCCCGAAGTATATACTTGTGTGCTTGTGAATCTGTAGGGTCTTGTGAACCTGATAGGGTGTTGTGTTAGCAGCTCATGTTGGGCACCCACAATAAGGAATAAATCAAAACCCTCTAATGATGATATTTTAAAAAGAAACAAAAACTAGAAATAATGATAATGGAAAGAGACTAATGAAATGATGAACAAGAAAGAACTGCCAATCTTCATAGAACCTTGAAAGTTAAAATTTCTACCAAATGTTCCTAAGGCTACCCTGTGGCCATGCTTTAAATCAACTAAAATTTTAAACCATAGAGTGTACTCCCTCCTGTGTCTGTTCTTGGTTGCTTACCATTTCTTTGCCTTTGTGTTATGTCACATCGAGGACGATGCTTCTTAAGGGGAGGAGAATGTAATGCCCGCTGGGCATTGGCTCCTTTTCTACCTGCCCTCCACCAGCTATCTCCATTTTTTCAACATACTAACTGTCACAACCTACTGCAATTTATAACCCTGTCACCTCATTTGGACCTGCTCCTCCTTGGCGTGTGCTAAACAGTGGATTCATTAATGGTGAAATGAAGTTCTGTCACCCTGATGTTGCGTGGGTGGGTGTGGATTCTCAAAATCATGCGTTGTGTAGGTGGTTTTAGTGGAGGGTTGAACTGAAATCCTTCTAGGAGAGTTCCGTGAGGAAGAAACTAGCTTTATGCAACAGCTACAGGGTCGAGAAGTGAACTTATCTCAGAAAATCAGTGGCCTCCCGAGGGAGAAAGTGCGACAACTGCTGCAGGGTGAGCCAGGAAGCCGTTGGCGTTGATCTTGCTATTCTGGTTGCACGCGACCACAGTCGTGATCAGTTGTTGCAAAATCTTGCAGCTGTAGTAGAAGAACGAGATAAAGTTTTGTTGAGCTGTATTTCCTTTTCATTGTGGAAAGTCACTCTGTCTAGGTGATGAATTTAACATGGAAGAAGCTCGATCAAATCTTGAGGCTTGTTTTGCAAGTGAGGCTGAGATTACATTCACGACTGTTCCTAGTTCTGGCGGGAAGTTATTCTAGCGCCTGGCCCAAGGGTTGATATGGTGGTTTGATACGAAGATACAGAAGAAAAAATGGAGGCGTTAACTTTGCTGTTCTTTCTTTGCAAGCTACTTCCGTGACATTATGCCTTTTACCCTTTCTGTTCTGCTGAAGGGTAAGGTAACAAAACATATTTCTCTCGATCTGCTACTGAATAAAATAGGAGATGTATGGCACACATTTCTTCTTGGAAATTTTGATGATATGTTGTATGATTATCAAGTTGATGGACAATCTTGTCCTGAAGAAGGCCACCGCTATGATCCTTCGTGCATTTTGGTGGATCCTTATGCTAGGGCAGTCATAAGCAGAGTAGAATATGGGGTTTTGGGTCCTGGAGGAAACTGTTGGCCTCAAATGGCTGGTATGGTCCCTGTTCCTGATGACGAGAGGGTGAAGAATAGTGTGGGAACCGAACAATGGAGCAAATCGGTTATGGAGCAGGACACTAATCATCTCACTCTCGCCTACTTCGCCATTTCAGGGCTCGACATCCTCAATGCCTTGATCAGGTGGAGACTAGTTCCTCGTGGAGGAGGGGCTTGGAAACCATCTAGTGTAGCAGGTGTGTGTTGAATGGTGCAGCGGTGTGCAAAATGCACATCTGTTGCTATGTTGTTTTATGTTAAGTGTCGAATGCACCCTCAAATTCGAGATTCTCCTACAAGATATTTTTATCAAAATCGATTAAGTGATAGTGTGAATGTTACCAGGAGACCTGATGAAATTTATTTACAAAGATTCTCTTTTGATATCTTCTTGCTGTTTGATGTAACTCATGGAAGAGAACCTCATAGAGGCGGACCTGTTTCATATCAGAATATCCATGAAGCATTGTTTGCTTTGCAAGAAAACTTTCAGGAGATCTATGCAATGTTGGAGAAAATGTATTGGGAGATGAAGGTAGCAAGATAATTGTCAGATTCATAACTTGTGCGAATGCTACATTGGTGAAGGTTAATAGTGCCAATAAGCATGGCATTCTTTTGGAAGTTGTACAAGTGCTAACCGATTTGGATCTCACTATTTCTAAGGCGTACATATCTTCTGACGGTGGAAAGTTTATGGATGTATTCCATGTAACAGAAAGGGATTGTTAGGCCAGGTTTACTCTTTGAAGTTTTTGTTGTTCTTACAGACCTTGAATGCAATGTCGTTGGGGCTGAAGTCTGGACCCATAACACGAGGGTTGCACCGAGTGTTTGATGTTGTCCTCAATCTAATGAAGGAAAAGGTTTATCGATCATCACGGTAGATGCCTACCAGAGCCAGGAGCGTGATGTAATCAGTATATTTTTGTGTCCAAGCTTCAAATCATGGGGTTGGCGTTGTAGATGTTATTCGCCGCATGAATGTGGCACTGGCACGAGCTCGCAAAGCAGCTGCATTGAAGCAATCTAGTGACTGGTCAGCCTTAATTGAGGATGCTAAGTCTAGGGACTGTTTTATGGATATGGAGTCTGTACCAAGAGATTGTTTTTGGTTATAAAGCCATCTTCTTTTGCTTTGTCTCAAACTAGGGCTGCTCCTAATATGAGAACACCAAGGTTAGGAGGTCCAAATTAGAAACAATCAGATGCATATGGAGATGGTGGAGGTGTTTGGATGAATGATGAAGGATTAAGTTCAATTGCCAAAATGGGGCCTACAGAAGTTCTAGGGCTGATCTTGGAGCGGTGTTGGGAGAAGGATGGCAAGTATTTTAGACCACCCACCCTGGCTGTGAACTCCTACCTGTGCCAACATGAAGATGTTCGATGTTTGGGCACCCAACGAGCTTGAAGAAAATGGATTTAGGCTTCGGTTGCTGTTGCAGGCCCCGTCCATCTTGTTATCGACTGCGGGAGCTTAATCAGGCACGATATTCTCTATACCATTAATTCTTATGCTGTTATTTAATTGAATCACTAAATAACTCTACTCTTCATATTAATGTCTCGTGTGATGGTATACTGTTTGGTTTCCACTTTCCTGGCTCGTTTGTATTTGTTTTGGCATTAGAAATGATTGCGTTGGTTGAAGCCTTTATATTGTTTTCTGGGTTTTAATAAATATTATTTGGGTGAACTTTGTTCTTAAGACTAATAAAAAAAAAGAGGTGGGGGTCTTGTAATGAAAATTCTTGAGTTCTATGTGTAGGTCTCACGATTTGAATGTTTACCAAACATTGTCGTTGGACTCAACTTTATAGTTCCTGTTATGTTCTTATTCTTGTTTCGGTTCGAGATCTGTAGTTCTGGTCTATGTTGGGTATTTGCAAATTGGTGATTGAGTACTGCGAGTGCATCGTGTATAGGTGAATGATGCTATTCTTGTCTCTATCCTTTTCTTTCAGTTGTTTTAGGTTCTAGTAACCCTTCCCGGTTGGCTTGGTGTGTGCTTAGCTTGACTGACTTTTGAATTGAGCCAAGTTGATATTTACTTTCAACTAGGTTAGTTGCTTTTGTTATTTTGTTTTGAATCGCTCGAAGAAATACTTTTATTCTTCGAGTGTCATGTTTGATTTTCATAATTGATATCAATTCATGTTCACCGTTTGGAGATTGTTGTCTTTGGAATCACCTTCTCTCCCTTGGTGACTGTTGTATGTTTTGAGGAATGTAGCTGAACCTATGGAATGTTTTCTTTTGACGATACTCACATTTCTTTTGGATAGCTTAAAATGTCAGAGGAAATACTCTTTCTTACCTTGATTTTGTTTCACACATGTTGGAGGATACGAGAGCTACTTGATCATTAGTGAGGAAGTTTTCAAATCTTAAAATTGGGATGTTGGTTTTATGCGTAAGAAATTACTCTACATTTTGCTCCGTAAAGATGCTTAAATTTCATTCTCCTGTGACTTAGAGTTTGGTGTGTTTGGAAACTCATTGGTTGACTGGTTTTTGTGATGATCGTTGTGATACGACCTCCTTGCTGTCATTGTAGTAGAATGGTTATGTGTTGACCAAAAAGGTTAAAGTTGACTTGTTGTTGACGATAGATCCTTTGGAAGCTATGTATCCTGTGTTGTGTTCTTGTGAATGATTGAGTAACCCTCCTGTAAGATTTATAATGGTTATGTTTGGTCTTGTCAAAGTTTGTCCTTTTTCTTAAGACATTCTCTTGATTAGAAGAAAGTTTAATAGAAGGATTGTTAGGATAGGACGTGGCCCATACGGGGTCATTTGTGCGTCTCATCCCTTTTCTTTCCAATTTATTTATTCTGTGCTGACATAAAATTAACTGTTATAGGCACATCATCTTAATATTAATAAGTCATGTTGGTTTAGATGTTCTCATGTCGATTGATTGTTTGGGATCTTCCAATGACATAGTGAGTCCTTGGCTTGGTGAACTAACTTAAACAAATAGGGACATATCACGTTTGAAATTAATTCTCTTCTTGTAATTGTTTTTGTTTCGAAATGTTATCTTGTTAAAATGACGGTCATTATTGTGATATGAGTGAAATTCACTATGATGTTTATTAACTGCTCCTATGAGAAAATGATAATTAAATAGAGTTGTGTCGTCCCCTTTTATTCAGACATTTTATGCTATTGGACAACTCTTTAATTGCTCTTGTTTAGACTCTTAGATTATTTTTCATAATCAACGGTGTTGTTCTTCTTCCTTGAAACAGTTAGATAACAACATATTGTCTTAATGTTATAGCTTTTATCGTGCTCAGTTCTTGCGAACTGACATGTGCTAACAAATGTGCAGGAGGATTTCCTGAGTAGAAAAGAAAAAAAGAGAGAGAGAAAAAGAAACACGTGTAGAAAGTGGATTCCATCCTTCTTAGGAACTGCTGTTGTACGAATGTTTTTCTTTTGCTTTACAGCATTGGTATGGAAATTGTGGAGACTATCTAGAAGGCATTGTGTTATAATTTTGTATTGTTCTCATGTAGGTTGTTGTTATCGTTTGAAAGTCAATTTGAGAAATATTATCGTCAATAAGATTAAATGAACTTGTTTTGACATGCGTATCCTTTGTTGAATTTTCACTTTTCAGAATATGATTTATCCTTGAATTGTCAAACCTAATTCTAATTATCCAAACTTGAATCATCTTGCATCGCTCTAGTTACCTTGGTCTTGTGTCGTTTGGTAGAGGACTATGTTTTTGAACCTAGCAAAAAAAGAAAAAAAGAGAAACAAATATACCTTGTGATCCCGCGTAAACAAATCAACAATCTCTTATTGTGGTGAGTCCTTAGAACGGTCTTAAGGTGAAATCAATGATTAAATTCTTGGAAGATAACAAGATTACAATAAATAGAAGGAACTTGCCTAAGAAACTCTTCGATCTGTCTTACCCATTGAAAATGTAAACAGTATACTTATTTCTATCTCTTCAAGTGAAGCCCAAGTGAAACCTTTAATTTTTCTGATTAGACTCTTGACCCCAATGAAATCTTATTAACAACTAATAAGATCTTAATGATGAATCCAAGAGTTAGACAGTCATGTACTGGAATAAAATAAAATAAAATAAAATTGACCGCTTGAAAAGGTAAAACATATATGTTCAAAAGCACAACGTCGAAAACAGATTGATAAAGTTAAGAGCCTTGAGAAATTAACTGCCTCCTCACAAATGAATAAGTTAATCAAGTAAATGAAGTAACCTCTTGCTATTCTATAATTGGTTTACACTGTATATTAACATTATCAAGGTAGGGGAAAATTCTTCAAAGGAGACATGACTTTCAGATTCTCCTATCGTGATTCCTCTGCGAAAAGTAAAGAATGTAAAAACACTTACAGCTAAAACATGAATCTAAAGAAACCTTCTGTGGGAAGACCTTGTTGTAAGACTGCATACTTTAGATGAACCATTGTGTCCTTAGTGTGTGCCTCATGTCTATCTGTAACTAGTGTGGGTCCGTGTTGTGGAAAGCATGTCTTTGGTTGGTTGTATTCCCTAGAGAACTTGTGTAGTGTCGTATTATCTTCAAGCAAGTCAAAAAAAAAAGTTATCCTGTATTTCATTGTGTTGTCCTTGTGTTGGTATTTTTGGTGTGTTACATCTTTATTCAAGATTCTAACCTTTTGTTTCACATTTTTCAGCTTTTATAAGAAGTTTGAATTGAGCATTTCATGTTCCTTCCCAATACCACCATTCTTTAATTCTATCAAGATTCATACTTTTATTGTTGACATAGAGGTATACAGATATACATGAGAACAAACATTTTTATTCTTTTACAGATTAAAATAAAATGGTATTTCTATGGTATTTTGATTTCTTATATCACTCAATCTGAAAAAACCTATCTAAGGAAATACCCCCAAACAAAAGTCTATTTACGACAAAAGTTTAAGTCAAATATGATAACATGAAATTGTGTAGGAATGGTGTGAGTATCCAAAGTAACAAGTAAGGTAATGGTACCTACTATTGTTCTAGCTACATTGTCCCACCCTTTGATTTGTGTGCTAATTTTGGTGCATCAGATTTGGTACTTAGATTTAATATTTCTTTTAATTAAGAATAAAGGTTTTTTAACTAGGGCCCTATGCAGATACAAGAAGGCCTAAAATCCTAGATAAAGACATCAACACACAAATAAAAAATAAATAAATAGTTTCCCAGCATCACAAGATACAACTAGGTAGGATGGTTGTCTTGTCAATATATTTTTTTCTTGTTGTGTACCATTTTCCACCCTTCTGAAACCTCCTCAATAGAAATAATAACATCAATGCCTTCTATTGGTAGGTATGTGATTTTTCCATAGTTAAGAGAGGAGGGATAATTATCTTAGCCACTTTATAAGAAAATTTCTTAACATATTTGTTCATCTGAATTACACCTTCTAAATTCCCTTTGTTTCCTTTAGCTGGAATTTCACTAAGAGAAGTTTTAAGGACCAGTTCGGCCACTTCCTCTGAATCCCCCTTAACATTAAAGAGCAAATGTTCTAGGAGGGCATTTTTCCACTAATTTTTTCTCTCATTTTTACGATTTTCCATCTGAAATTCAGCAATAATATGCCCTAAATTGAAACACCATTTTTATGTGGATCCAATTGCAAGATGTTCAAATATCTCTAAAACACACACACAAAAGGTTTGCAAGAAAAATTGAAGCTTCAAAATATTTTTATTGTCATTTCAGAATGCACACTAATATTATTACATCAATACAATATTTTTTTTATTTCACATTAGCTCTAAAATCCCCTAAAATGTAAAAAAAACCCAAAATGCTAAAAAACCCTAAAATGCCAAAAATCACCTACTAGTAAAACACCTTGGATGGCCCCGAAACTTTTTGTATAGAATATTCCTTCATAAATTAATGATCATGCCAAATTTTGGCTTATTCTATAAAGCATAGAAAAACTTATTAAAACGTTCTAGACAAAAGAAAAAACATTCGAAGCCAATTTTAGTCCACTAGATGAAGGAATATAACCCATATAAAATGTTGAAATGGAAAAAATAACATTGTGAAAATGTTGGTCACAACTTACTACTAATCAATTGTTACTACACTAGAAATTTTCAAGATGATCCAACGGTTAGATCAAAAGTTATGGCCTTCACAAGTTATGTTCCCACATCACTTTTACATTTGAAGGGTAAACCTTCATAGTCTATTAGATGTTTTGATGTTTTTTCTTGTACTTTGAGTTCAATGTTAGCACTAAGGTCTTTTGAGGTGTTGAACTCAACAATAATTCTAGCATAGGTTGTGTGTGTATAATTCTAACATAGGTTTAGGAGTCAATTTGTAGAATTAATATTACCCAAAACATTGCCAATGGAGATCAAACATGCATGGTCCCAAAATTGTAGAGGTAAATGAGGCACCCTAATCCAAAAATGATTTTCAAGAAAAGGATTTATTGGTTGGGTTAAAAGAGGTGAGCCATGGTTTCATGACAAGGTAACATGATTCACATGCCCTGATATTTCAAGATATGGTGTCCTTATCAACAATTGAAAAAAAAACCTACAGTAAAAGTACCTTTTTCATAGGGGTAAATATATAACCTTCCAGCAAGGATTGATATCCAATGCATCGATATCCATTCATGTAGGACTATTAAGCTAGGCCATAATATGTTTAATCTATATATTAAAGTGTGATCCTGGTAGTGGCATTCAAATTCAATTACCTCATCCCCAAATGTGACGCAAGGATTAATGCATGAAGCAGGGGCCATGGGTTTAGGGGATATCCTTCCTTGCAATGCTTCTTTGAAGGAGAGACCGATTGTCTCATGAATAGATGTGTCATCATTCTGAACCTCAACACCAATAATCTTAGGCCCCTGGAAAGGGGAAGAGTGAGAAGGTCAAACAGGGGAAAAATCACCTTCCCGTTGATCAAATAGGGGTCTGAGGTTAAGTCGCCGCTCACACCAATAGATGTTAACCTAGAGAAAACAATGTTTCCAAGGCTAAAGTAGCCACCCACATGCTGCAACATCATGGGCGAGGTCGAGATATTTTTTTGTAAGGTTGGCATGGGAACATTGTCATCGTCGCTCTGGCCACTCACTTAATCTTGATCTTTTATTGATAAGAGTTCACTTAATATTTTATTGGATACATGAACTTAGATATATAGGAGGAAATGTAGATCCAAAATGTGATATGAAATGAAATATTCTTTTCAAATGAAATGAGGTGATCAATAGCCTAAAAGGTTCTCACAAAGGATGTGAAATATGCATCTTTAGCATTATTTGGAATGGTTCATTTTCATAGTGTATACTATAAAATAGCCTTATGTGGTATAGACAATCAAGGTAACCTAGGAATATAAATGTGATCCTAGGTGTTCTTGAGTTGGTCAAAAAGGTAATATACATGGTAAATCTTAAGGGCCCCTCTAGGAAAAAAGGTGTAGAAAATAGTTGGTGAATTAAATAATAGACGAAATGGAACTAATGGGAGTGTAGGCATGAGATGGGAGCTATTTCCAATGTCGAAGTAACAAAGAATCTTCTAGTACTTGATTGTAAATTAACATTTTTCTTTTATTATTCATTATATCAATTTTATTATGTAATAAAGTAAAACAAATCTTGTTTCAAGAAAATTTGGAATTACCTATAGATAATTTAAATACACTTAATTAATTTTAAATGAATATTAGTCATAATTTAAAAATAAATTCAATATTGTGTGTGTTATATAATGTAGACAACCTATATTTAAAAAAACAAAAGGAATGTAAAATTTCAAAGTGTGTTATACAAATGTAGACAACCAACATACAAAAGGAATTAAAGGAATGTGAAATTTTGAAGAGGTTAATTGTAACATTTCTTCAATTTTTTACAAATAAATATTGTGGAAATAAAATTATAACTTCCACCTACAATTTTGTTATGGTAAATTTAATTCTCGAAGAAAATTTTGAAACTGCAACAAATATCATCCTAAGCATGTATAAAAATTTTTAAATTCTAGAATATTTATAAAGAGAAAATATATAGAAAAACTATAATATTTGAGAATTATGGAAAATTGATAAAAATAATAAATGTAAGAAAATTACAAACATGAAAAATTGTAGAGGATATACAATTATAAAAATGTAGGTAAGCTATAAATTTTATAAATTATTGGTTATCCATGATATAAAAAAATGTAAAAGAACTACACAAACCTACAAAATAGTTGATTACCTACAACTCCAATGCCACATTTAATATTTTTGTAATGCCCCTTAACCCAAAAAATATTGTTGAAAAATTGTGGCTAAAAGCCTAAATTGTTGTAGTGAGAATTATCCAAATATAATTTGAGTAACCTTATAGATTTCTAATATTCACCACACTAAATCAAAACAAAGTGGTGAGGGTAAGGGTGGTAAGTCGACTTTACGATACTCGTATACCTTCCTACCAAGGCAAGGTTACAATAAGAGATATGACCAAGTCATTGTAGTTTAATTCAAATAAATTAAGATATTATTCTTTATGGTTTTCTCAACCATGAATCTATCACCAAATTGATTGCTAAAGAGCAAGAACTAGAGGGACACTACAAAACAATGGTGGAGATTTTTTTTATGGGTCCATTAATGATGTGCACGACCATTAATTATTTTTCGAATGATTTAGGCATCTATGTGGTGGACATCCCGGTCAACTACGAATTCAAATTCTCTCAAACAGATATAAGCGAGAAAAACACAATGTATTCAAAGTATATGGTGGAGGGGTGAAATAATACAGACTGGTAAGAATTGGCTATAATAAATTTCTGCGATAATAAATTTCCTCACATCATTATTAGGTGTTCACACGAGTCTTTAAATAACATATTATAAATGTTATCACAACATCTTTTTCTCGAAAATGTTGAAGCTTGTAGTAATATATAAACTTATAAGCCAATCAAACTAAAGATAAATGAAATTTTGTAATTGTTTTGTTAAAAAATGTGCAGGTTTACTAATATTTATTTTTACTGTTAAAACTATATATTTTGTTACTGTAATGCCCCGCTTCATTGTCCTAACCAGTGAAATGTGGATCCCACATTCATACCTAAACCATCGGTATGAAATCTTATCTCCTCAAATGCTTTCTCGATCGTGGATGTTACAGAAGATTTTCCAAGCTTGGGTTTCATTTATTTAAGAGGGTATCAACCTGATATGTTGGGATCGCAACATCGAATTTTTTCCGTTGGTTTTACTTGATCGGCACGTGAAATAGATATTGTTATAACCAATCATTTATATAAATTTAAATTATATCATTTGTGTAGTAAAATATTATTTAAAATTATCCGAATATAAAAAGGGATTATTAACAAGAATTACCAAATTAAAACAAATAAGGAAATTTATAGGTATAAATTTTTAAAAATAAGATTTATATACACACACACATAAAGATAGATAAATAAAAGAATTAAATAAAATACAATTGCGTGAGGAGCAGGTGAGCTTCGCCGTGTATAGGTGGAGTTATTTAATTTTCTGCACAAAATTTATTGTGAAAAGTCTTTCGAAGCCTTCAAGCAAATGTGTTGGCAGGCCTAAAGCCACACACCACCACAACCTTTGACGATATGGATGTTTTGGGACCTGTATTTTTCCTTGCATAATAATGCCAACACTTTACTTGAGATCCAGACGCCTCAACCAAGTTAACGTTGGAAATTTAGCAATAATCAGTTAGTTGCAGCGAGGGAAAGGTGTGGCAAGGAAGGGTTCCAAATGGATATCTCATTATTACCCATTCCAAAATCTATACCATTGTGGGATTGATCAGTACTGCACCTGGAGTTATATCTGTAATCCCTTACATCATTTTGTATATGCAAATCGATCGATCTGGGTGTGTATCTACTTCTGAAGTGATCCAATGTCTATAAGAGGGAAAAAAATTACTTCCTACCACTAGTATGTTTGTTGTATGCAGAAAAGAAGAAGAGTATTGAGGATTAAGGGCGCATAATGTCAAACTGTAGTTATTTTACTTCTTCTCCGCACTTGTGCTGCGTGCACAATAACCTTTGCAGCATGTGTTGCCTACTCTTTATATTTTATTAGGAGGAGTAGTAATATTTTTTAGAACATTGGAAGTGCCTTCCTTCTGTCCCACGTGTGTCTGCTAGATTTGTCTCTTTCACTCTTCATCCACGGGGAACAACGGGTTTTGTTCTTGGTAAGCAACTTTCAATGGAGAATAGAGCAGCGTCTAGGCATACTTAAGGGAACAAAAGGGGATTTTTCAGCAAGGCATTAGATATCTCTAGTAAATGCATCCAATCGACTCACCCTAGCTAGCACCATGTCACCTAGTGTCAAAATAGGAAGCTTTTGGGATAGGGTGGAAGTTTGTTAAGGAATTGCAACAATTCACATGTTAGGATATTTGTTTTTGGGCTCGCTTTTGCTGTTAGGATATAATTATGTGTTAGAAATGCGAGTTGTGTAAAGGTATGTGAAAATGGGTTCGTTAAAAAGGTCTTAGAAATTCTCAAGTAAATGATAATGACGTGTGGACGTGGCAGGATTTGCGGTTTGAATGATGTGGCTCGCCCTCAAATGTTCCTTGGTAAAATGCAATGGTGCTAACAAAGAAATAAGAACTTAATCCTTCTTACTCAACTTCGATACATTAGTCCACTTTTCAATGAGATGAGTTGGCCCTTGCAAGCTCGACAACCATTTCAGACATTGGTAGGTTGTGCGCGTTGTGCTTTTTCAGAGCCTCTTTGGTTGATTTGTTTGTTCCTTAAGCATGGTCTCCTTATGATAATCTTTTATAATTTTTGCATGATTTGGTTATTCATTTGCAATAAAATAAAAATATTAAAATGTTAGATATTATACAATTGGATTTGATGATCAAACTATTAGCACAAAATAATAATACTCCTCATTATTTACATTACTAACTTGCAATTTGATTTTCATTTGTGTTGCTACCACAACCTTACACGTTGCTATCTAGGGTACCAAAATTAGATTCTTGTCTCTAATGGTGTTTGCAAGTGTTAGATGAGTCATCAATAAAATAACCTTTTTTGTCTACCTTGCAAAGTAAAAAGAAAAAAAATACAATATTCAATGACTCGCAAAAAGACCTTCTGGATTGCGGAAAAGAAAAGTAAAGTTTTGTATTTGTCCCTTGTTATGTGGGGAGTGGAATTAAGCCTTAGATCAATCGCGATCAAATGTTTGTGCTCTCCTCTCCGCCCTTCTAGGAACCTAGTTACCTCATTGTCCACTTTTAGGAAGCTGTTAAAACTAAAAAGTTGGGTTTTGTATCAGCTCGCCATTTGGGCCTTGAGCAACAAAATGCTTATCCACCTTCGCAAACCTCTAGTATTTTTATTGGAAAATCACCTAGAACCTTTAGTTTGGGAAACAAAAAATTCGTAGCTAGTTTGACAAGGGGGTTTTATAGGCCTATAGTCGTTTTTGACTAAGTCAATTTAGACCAATTACAACTAGTGACTCCGGAAAATCAGTCGTTGTTTTTAACCCGTTTTCTAATTCTTATTTCTGTCGACTTTGGTATATTTTTTATATATAGGAGAGCATGTAGGAAGTTTTTTCGTTGACTTTTCATTTATGGGAAGTCATATTTTGGACATGATTTCTTATCTCTCGAGCTAAATTTGGTTATGTTTGCAACTAGGCCAATTACGAACGATGGCCCCAAAATCTAGCTGCCAATTGAAAACCGTTTGCCAGTTTCAAATTATGTCAGTTATTGTGCATTCCTTGTATTTAAAAGGACAGTAGGAATTAAATAGTTGTGAAGTTCCCAATAGAAGGTAGCTTTTGAACGCAGTTTCTTATCCTTTGAGCCTAAATTGAGTGTTTTTGCAACTGGCAAGAAAATGTAAAAAGAATGTTGTAGGAACCCAATTAAGTTAGCAAACCATCATGGAAACTTATTGACACTTATAAAAAATTGTATGAAACTCTATCTTGTGGTTTGTTGTGTGAAATTCGACTTTTGGGAAAATAGTGTCTCTCTCTCTCTCTCCTCTCTCTTCCATATTTCTTTCTCTCTCCTCCCTTAGTTAAGAAATGAAATGAATATATGTGATAACCCTCTCCTGTTGCGTGTGTATTATTATTACAATGTAAATGGAAAACTCATAATGTTAATTATTATATATTTAGGTGGGTGCCATGTCAGCATTTTTCTGACTATATGGTGGTTGCAGGTATCGAGACTTGGAGGAGGTGAAGTGTCAATATATATATATATATATATATATATATATAATCTTTTCATGTTATTTGAAACAATGTAATTGTAGATGTTTAGGAATGACATGTTCAAACTTTATCTTGAGTATGTGGTTTCCTCCTAGGATTGGTAATCATTTGTGTAGTAAGGATAATGTGTTCTCTTAAGGTATTACTCCTTGAAAAACCAACATTAAACATAGTGTAAAACCCTCTTTGACCGACACACGTGTTGAGTGGCGATGATCACTAACTAACCTTGGAAGTTACATTTAAGACTTGGGATCATAAATGAGATAGATACCCAATCTCATTTATCATTTGGGTTTAATGGTGCAATACTAATGGTTAATTGTGAAACTAAGGAACATATTAACTTATGATTAGTTGGTGAAAATGTAACCATAAGATTATGTGCTTGGAGAAATTTGAAAATGAGATCACTCATATAATGTGTTTAAACTGTTATGTTTGTGAAGCCTGTTTTCATGTTAGAGTGTGGTACACCTTCTATGTGTTACACTCGAGTATTTTTATGGCGGTCCTGCTCACCAGTGAGCAGGTCAGGGAGGTTTGGGGGCGAAGCCCCCGAAGCAAATTTTGATGGGTGGTTTATTAACCCATGGGTAATGGGTAACCGTTATGGGTTGTCTTTGGGCCCATGGTTTTTCGGTACCCATTGTTTTGATACCCACGGTTTTTTGCCCATTGTTTTAATACCCATGGTTTTGTCCATGGTTTTGATACCCATGGTTTTGTATCAAACTGCTTAAGCAATTGTCTATTTATATGGTCTTATGCATATGATAGATAGAAAAGCAAATGTATTGTAGATGTGCTTTGAATTCGGGTGTGAATTCTGTAGAGTTTGTTGAGCATAGCTCCAAACAGATCTGGGTATTGTATTGAGAGAGTGGAGGCTTGTAATAAAACCTGAGTAAGTGATTCTTGGTGGACGTAGCCCGTATTGGGTGAACCACATTAAATATTTTCTCTCTGTGTTGTGCACTTTTATTTGAGGTCTGTAATATTTTCTGCATATTAGTTTCTATAGTTGCGATTCTATAAGGGATTATTCTGCATATTTTATCTCTTATTTCCTAACATAAACAATCTTATGGTGAGGAAATGGATCCACATTATGTAAATTCGAATGTGAACCTCATTAAGGAAAACCCTCTTAAGTTGGACATAAAAAAGATACTCAGGGAATCTAATCTAGAAATAAGAAAATAAGAATTATGTTTTCATGTTAAGAGCCTTCCAATCCTTAACAAATTGTTGGATCATAACTATAATAAAACTATAATTGACGCTTGGCCTTAGGAAGTGTAATCGTGAGATACTATTCTACAAGAAAAGATAAACATGATCTTCTTTATAACGTGATTAAGCCCTCTTACCATGGATAAAAACCTATTTTGTATAATACTTATTGTGTACTAAATCAATTATGAATTTATAAATGAAGGAAATAAATGCAACCCTAAATCCTAAAAAAATGCAAACACCATCTCAATTGGACTTACACTTGTTACTGTTGTGTAAAGGAGGTACTATATAAGATCATGATGTATACCCTTAGGAGTGAATCCTAGGGATAAGACCTAGTAGCACTGTGTGTAAATAGATATCCTATTAACAAACGAGTGAATTAAACAAGTAATTGCAATAATGTAGATTATCCTTATTTAATGAGAAGCACCAAAAAGTTAATGTTAAACAATATAGATGAAATCTAGAAAAAGGAAAAGGAATGTATGAATCAAATATTTTGAGTCTTTCTAGAACTTAAGTTACCGATTGAAACATGATTGTAAAAAATATGTAAACCTAAAAATAATGTGGCATGGGAATACCCTAACTATAAGTTTATAATATTGTTGTAATCGTTATGTTGTGCCTTGTCATTTAGAAAAAAAATAGGGGTGTCCTTGATGTGCATCATGTGATTTCATGTTATCTATGAGGGTTAATGTTTGTGCAAACATATCATGTGTTTTGCATACTCCTAAGTTATCGTTTGTAGTGTCATTACAATGAAGGCATTCCCCCTATGGGTAAGGCCCTTCTAGATGTTTTTGTGACTAAGTTAAATTTGATGGTTTGACAACCATTTAGATGTTTGTGCTTTTTTGAGTTATTTTTAACAGTTAATTTCTCTTTTTTTTTTATGTTTAGATTTGTGAGAGTTTTATTGTGTGATTTTTCTTCTTCAAAGTAGCGGTGTGAAGCCGGCATGCTAGTTATATTGTGGGAGGATATAGGGATCTTGACTACTATACCATTTGCTCCAGTGTTGTTTTTTATGCAGTGGTTTACATGGTTGTGGAAAACCAGTGGGAGATTCTTCCTCACACGGAAAGAGTAAGTGGTTTGTGTGAAGGAAGATTTTTCTCATTTTCCTATTTTCTCTAGCTTTCCTCCACTCTTTCCCTTGTAGATTCAACCCTAATGGTGGGATTGCATACACGGATTACTGTTACTATCTCTGTTTACTCATGTTCATGCCAGTTCTTTGCATAGTTTTCACTCTTTCAAAGTAATTTATCCCGAAATAGGGTTTTTTCAGTGCATATAATTTTTTTCTCGATGTTTTATAAAATAGAGTATGGTCCCCTCCCTCTATTTGATCATTGTCTTTGACCATAAAAAAGCTATCGTCTCTTTTCCATGATTTTTTTAATACAAATCTAACATTTTAATTTTCTAGCCATCATAAATTGATAGGGGTTCACCTCAAGGTAGGCGAATCCATTTCCCTTTCAACCATTAAATTAAAAAGAACCTCAATTCCCTTCATTCTTGATCCCCCGATCCCCGAAACTGTTGCTGAAAATAATCCCTACACCCTATGTTTTTTTCTTTTTTTTCTTCAAGAGTAAGGAAAACCCCACAAAAATGATTCAAACAAGGAGTCTACAACATATTACAGTCGTGATGAGTGGTTTGTGGTGGAGACGTTGGTGAAGTCACGTAGCAGGGTGTCTAGAGAAACTGGTGTTGATATGAATACAATTGGGAAAAGGGTGCATGTTATGAGAATTTCTATTGTTCCCTTTTTCCAGAGAAGAATTTAGAGGGGGATATTAAATGTTAGAATACGAAGGATTCACAGTAGCCATGCAAAAATAGAATACAACATATATGGTAAGATATTCCTAATTTTTCTTGTATTTTATTGTGGTGTTTTTCTTGTGTGAGATAATGCGTTTCTCTCACATTAGTATTGTCAAGCTATGGTATTTTAGTACTTAATTTTATTTCCTTTTTTATTTATCGTATATAAACCATCAATTGAAAAAAAAACTTTGTTTGAATCCTCTGTTGTTTATTATTGAATACTAACGTATTTGCATACTATCCTCTGTTGTTTATTATTGAATACTAACGTATTTGCATACTACCCTATTCGCCTAAGGGAAATATTAATAATGCAAAGAATGTCATAATAGAGATTGCAAATTTAATAAACCATGGTTCCATTTAATCCAAATATGAAATAAGGCACACCAAATTGGAAACTGGGCACATAATGTTCTCTTGTCCTCCATCCATTGGTTTTAGTGTGTTATTATTAGATTGAATTGACATTCAAATTAGAAAATTAATCCATACCATTTTGACGCTATGTTTTATAATTTATTATTTAAAGTTAAAAATTAATAAATTCAAGTATAGTGAAGATTCAGACATTTGAGTCAATTGTGCATAATTGTGTTAGGCACTACTATTAATGTTTCTTGAAGAATTAGCGGATTTAACAGAAACCATTCCAAATAGAGATAATTTCTAGCATGAGTATTATTTTACAGGTAGAGGAAAATGTGGGATATCACCAAAATAATAACTGACCTGCATATTTAGACAAAAAGGGCCAGGTATTGTGTTATTGTTGCCAGTATGTTCATTTGATTTATAGGCACTCATATGTATTGTTCCAAGATTTTGTTATTTAAAAAGGTAAAACTCTTTTGATGTAGTTTGTTTGGAAAGTTATCCATTTTGTTATGATGTTAAGGAAATTAATTATGTGTGATTCTTTAGTAAAATCAGTATGAAAAAGCATTTTCTACAAAATTAGACAAAATTGGAATGATTTGTTTACGAACCCTTTGTTTAATACATCAATATTTACGAATACTAATCATATTTGGGATAAACAATATTTAGAAGCATTGACTAAGACCAAGATAAAAAATTCTTATTCATTTCTTCTTACAAGATAGGAAGACATTGGGTTAAATGGTAATATCTAATAATAGTTGTAACATTTAATCATTTCCACAAAATAAAAAGCAAAAGAGGATGAAGAAGAAAAATAAGGGTTAGTGTTATGTGAAACCCATACTGTCTTTGTCAGTATCAAATGAAAAATTTAGTGATTTAAGATGGGTGAAATAATTCATAGAAAGGGTTTAAGAAAATTTCCGTAAACTATGGTCAGTTTTTATAAAAAAGACTAGTGATATATTACTGTAGTTAGGAAGGAACTTTTAAGTGTCTTTATTATGTTTTATTATTTTACATTTTGTCATTAGTTTCCATCTTGTAAGTATACTTTTCACCACCACGTAGAAAGTAGAAAAGATGACACTTCCCAGTGTCAAATATCAGGTAATAGTTTACACTTCTAGAATCAGCTACAAATATCCTAATACATTTCGTAATCATCACTATTACATTTATGAATACCTCCTTTCCTTTATGCATTGATGGGTGTACCCTATTACAAATATGTTATTTTGGCACATGTTAGGAATATGCTGTAAAGGTAAAATGGGAAGCTCGGACATCTTACAGTGTAGAAAAGTTGGTCGTGCACATTAAAAATGCGACTGTAACAACAATTTATATGGCTCCTTTGATGAATATATTATTGGAATTTTCATAGAAGTTATTTTACATCAATAATTACTGATGAGAAGCTAGAATCAAAGGCACGTTAAAAACCTCTTAAAATGGAAAATGTGTCTAAGCATACCAAAGGTTATAATGAAATAATTATTTACAAAAGTTAAGAACTTTTCTACCATATAAGAAAAAAACTATAATAAATACACTAAAATATACACACATGCTACTTGATTTCTATATTATGATCTTTATATGGGAACATGAATAAATATTTTCATCAAGGCATTGATTGGCTTCCTAAAAATGTAAAATCCTTAAGCATCCCAAGGCTATGGGTAACCTGAAATTTTGATGAACCTCTAGGTGGGTTTGGTTCCCCTAATGAATCACCTATACTACCTCTAAACCAAAAAGCTTCTTAAGAAAAGAGATAGAAAGTTACTTTTATGAAAGAAAAAAAAAGCATGAAGGTGATGCACCAAAAATTTAATACCTCCACTGAGATACCAAGATACTAAAAAATACAATGAAAAAATGAACCACACACAATTCATCAAACTTTTGCATAGATGTTTTATAGAGAGGGTGAAATTTGTAACTAGATATAGAGGGATGGATGATCCACAACTTTGGACTTCACAAATTTGGTTGAAAACATATACTACAACATGCATAAGATGACATTCCCGACATAAAGTGATTGAAATGGGAAAATATCAAGAATAAAGAAATTCTTGTTGTAGTTCCCACTCCTCTTCAACATTGTTTCATCTTGATATTGATACTATTGGACTAATACTTTGAAATTTTGATTATGATACATTGATTAGTAGATGATAGATTTCATTGATATTTTGACTATTTACATTAAGTTGTTTACGTTTTAGTATGATGCACTAGATAGTGATGTTAAACAACTCTATATATTTTGATGTTCATGATGTGAATGTTATACTGACATGTTATGTTTTGGGATGTTTGCAGTATAATTGTAATCTCATGGACGTTAGGGTTAGACTTTGATATATTGATGGATAATAGAATTGCTAATGTTGAATGATGAATATTGAGTGTGTGTGTGTGTGTGTGTGTGTTTTCTCCATGTTGTTAATACGGCCGAAAGGCCAGAGAGGTATTTTGTTGTGTGCAGGAATTTTATTACATACATAGAAGGGGATAGGGGACCAAACATGGAAGGATGTCAGGTATTGAGAAACAAGGAAAATTTTGACAACTTGTGTAATGTTGTTGTTGATGCGTAATCACAACACCCCTGAATCTATGCAACTCAATGGGTTGAGACTCTCAGTGTGATTGCATAACATGGAGCTTTTCCCAAAGTGTGGGACTTTGCAATCGGGAAAGATATCCGGATGAAGGCCACTTACTATTCCTCTGTTCAGATGCACACATTCAAATCATAGAGGATCTAATCTAAAACCTACTCTAACTTTTCAAGGAGACATGGTTAATAAGATGCAAGAAATTAAAACTAAACTAACAAAGGTGATGCACCAAAGGAATGTTGAACGCTTGTTTTTCCATTAAACACAAACCATTAAAAACGAAATACAAACACCATGCATAGATAACTAGGATTTCAATGATATATCAAGAAGATGCAATAACAAAAGAGAGGGTTGAAAATCATCCACATACTTTTTATTATTGCTCCAAAGATTTGATACAGTGCATTACAATGGCTGAGAGGTAAGATTGCATTTTATAGTTTAGATGTGAGGTTTGAAATCCACAAATTCACTTGTAGATAAGAGAAGCATGGAGGGTGCAAAACAAAAAAATGTCCAACCCTAGAAAAATGCCCCTCCTTACAATATATAGGAAGAGTGAGAGAGAAAGGAGAGAAGAATTAGAATATTTATTCAACCACCCCAAAATAGCATTGCATTCACCTAAAATAATGATGGGTTCTACTACAAAACCCATACCTCCATGTGTTGTTCCTTGTTGAGCAAGAAAGTAAGCCCATACTTCATTACGGTGGTAGGTGAGAAGCTTGACAACACCAAAAATGGTGGAATATATTTCTTAATTTTGACTAACTTAGTCTCACTAATTTTAAGATATACAGTTTTAGATGACTAGTAGACGCCGAGATATTTCCAAAAATTCATTTCTTGTGAAAATCTAAGCTCCCAATCAAAAGTTATGACCATCTGAAGGTCGAGCTGTCATTTTGTAAAAAAAGGCAAACTAGTGATTTGTCCTTTTTGAAGTCCGAAATGCATACAACCTCTGAAATCCAAAAATTCAAAATTTCAGGCATTTCCTTTTCAGAAGTTAAAACATTGTTCATTGCTCAAAATGCCTTGACAGTTCTGAAATTCTGAAAGTTGAAAACCTGAAAGTCTAAAATTTCAGACTTTCGGAATTCAAAATTTTAGACATTGACCTGTCTTTTTCAATCTTTTCTCGCCAAAGTCTGAAAACCTAAATGTCCAAAGTCTTAAAATATTGACGCGCTAACCCCAAAACCTGTATTGACCTCTGAAATCCAAACCCTTTCAAGATTCATATTTTTAGAATTTCAGACATTTCCATTCATTTTTCTGATTTTGTCATCGAGACTTTCGAAACCCCAAAACCCGCACCTCCAAAACCCAAAAGTATGAAATTTCAAACTTTCATAATTTCAGATTTCAGACTTTTTTCTTTCTCTGAGATCCCCGAAACCCAGAAACCTGAAAGTCTGAAATTTCAGATGTTTGGAGTTTCGGGTTTCAGAACTTTTCGTTTATTTTGTCCAACTTCACGCTCCGAGATCTCTGAAACCCTGAAAAATAAAAGTGTGAAATTTCAAAATTTCAGAGTTTTGGACATTTTTGTTCACCAAGATCTTCGAAAAGCTCCACCTCCAAATTCCCAAACCCGAATTTCAGACTTCTTCCTCTCCTTAAATCTTTGCAACTTTCTCGGGCCTGTTTTTGCAAATTTTTGGACCAACCGTGAAATGTAAGGTCTCTTGATGGATCAACTCCTCCATTTTGGTTGCATGCAATTTCTTGTTTGTCCAATTTTTCCCAAGGGGCAAAATTGGATAACAGTTGTTTAGTGTGGTGTTTTGTATGTCTAGTTTGGAGGTCTACCGTGGGGGGGTGACTTCACATTTCTGGCCATGGGGTGAATTTTGTTCCCTTTCTTTAATTTTTGTATGTTATTTATTTATGCTTTGTGTATTTAAAATTTATGAATTTTGTCACTTTATTAGCATGTTGTAAATGTGTGTTAATTAAGCTTAAGCCTTCTTATTTTTAGTTAACTAAATTAAGGATGTGACAAATAGTTATGTTGATACGTAATCACAACATCCCTGAATGTCTGCAACTCGATGGGCTGAAAATCTCAGTGTGATTTCATAACATGAAGCTTTTCCCAAACTGTGGGACTTTGCAATTGGGAAATATCTCTAGATGAAGGTTGTTTCATATTCCTCTATTTTTATGCACACATACAAATTGTATAGGATTTACTATTAAAACCTACTCTATCTTGCCAAGGAGACAACCTAAACTAACAGAGGTGATGCACAAAAGGAATGCTAAAAAATTGTTTTTCCATTAAACAAAAACCATAAAAATGTAATACAACAACGATACACAAATAAACATGATTGCAACGAGAGATTAAGGAGATGAAATGAACATAAGATATGGTTGAAAATCATCTACAAATTTTTGTTATTTCTCCAAAGATGATACAGTGCATTACAATGGCCAAGAGGCAAGATTGTATTTTACAGTTTAGATGAGAGGTTTTGACTCCACAATTTCACTTATAGACAAGAGAAGAAGGGAGGGTGCAAAGCCAAGTTATCTATTTTAAAAAAAAAAATTCCCCTCCTTACAATATATATGAAGAATGAGAGAAGAAAGAGAGGAATTCAAATTCTTGCTGTAACCACCCTAGAATGCATTGAATTCACCAACAATAATGATGGGTCATACTGCAAAACCCATGCCTCCTCCTACTCTTCCTTTTTGGGCAAGAAAGGAATACCATACCTTCATTATTGTGGTAGGTGAGAAACCTGGAACATCATCTTAAAATGACAGACTATATTTCATAATTTTGAATAACTTAGTCTCACTTAAATTAAGACTGTAAGCTTTCCAAAAAGTCCTTTCTTGTGAAAATATGAGCTCCCAATATAAATTGATGGCCATCTAAACATTGGGGTGTCATTCTACAAAAATGTAAGTTCTTGATCTACCTTTTTCAAAGTATGAAATTTTTGAAACCTTCAAAATCCTGAAATTTGGAATTTCAAACATTTTGGTTTTAGAAGTCGGGTTACTCTTCATCAAAAAATCATCCTAAGAGTTTCCAAACTCTTAAACCCGAATCTCTGAAACTCCAAAAATGTTGCCGCATTGACCCTGAACCAAGTTTGACTTTTAAAAATATGAAACCTTTTGAGTTTGGACTTTCAAGATTTTAGACATTTTTGGTCACTTTTTCTTGTTTTGCTGCCAAATACTTCGAAACTCTGAATCCCGCATCTCTGAAACTCCAAAACCTGAAATTCTGAATTTTAGACTTTCGGGATCTCAAACATTTTGGTTTCAGACTTTTTTATCTGTTCATCACTTCGCACCCAAAAATCTCCAAAAATCTGAAACCCAAAAGTCTAAAAATTACATTTTCAGAATTTTGGGTTTCTAGTTTTTCACTCTTATTTTTTCTGGCTATTCATTCTCTTTCTCCGAAATTATGAAATTTCATACTTTCAGAATTTTGGATTTCAGACTTTTTCCTCTTTCGAAATTTTTTCAAAATTTTCCTGCCTTAGCTCTAAAATTCTGAGAATGTGAAGTTAGAAAAAATTATAGCCTTTCTCCATTATTCCACTTAAGCTCTTATCTCCTTCGATGTTACCTTGGCCATTCATTTGTTTACCTTGCATTTCCATTATTAAGCCTGCGTGTAACCTAATTTTTGGAATTGAAATGTGAGCTTTCATGACTAAACCAATCTCTCCATTTCTTCCTATATAAGGTCGTGTTTCATCAATTTTTTCTCGAGGGAAAAAATTGGATAACAAGTTATGATGAGATTGTTAGTGTGAAATCACAACACCCCCAAATGAGTTCTATAGATCTACTTTTCTAAGGCAGAGTCATTTGGTGCAATTGCATAACATTGAACTTTCCCCAAGGTATGGGACCTTGCAAAAATGAGAAAGCTCTCCAGATTACAGGTTGGTTCCTATTCCTCTATTTGGTTGCATATGTGAGAACTTGTAGAGGATCTATTTGTATACCTAACCTAAACTTTTCCAAGGAGACAAGAGTGAAAAGGAGTCTAAGAAATAAGAAATAATTAAAATACAAGGTGAAGCACTGTAGGAATGATGGACACTGGTTTTGCTGATAGACACAAACCTACAAAACACATGCAACAGTCGAGCTCAGATAACCAGACTGATAATGAAAGACCAGATGTAAGAAAAAGAGACAAAAAGGATCTAGAATCAATCACAGATGTGTTTTATTGCTCTACAGATTGGTACAATGCATTACAAAATATCCAGGAGGAAATAAATGCACGTCAATTTTAATGGAAGTCCTAAATTCCACAAATTCCTTTGCTAGAAGAAAAAGGGAGCCTGCAAAATGAAGAATGTCCAACCCTGTACAATGAATCCTACCCTTGCATTTATAGATTCAATCAGAGAGAAGAAAGGGGGAGAGAAGCGGGAAGGTGGGTCAAAACTCAACCATTGTTGTTAATACCTCTGATAAAATCTGACCCAAAATCCTTCTTTACTACATCAATCTCTAGTTCGGCACCTTGAAGGAAGAGAAAATGGTGGAACAGATCGAATTCGATCTGGTTGTTGAGGCAAAGAGATCCTACATTAAAGGCCTGAATATGTTTCTCCATTTTCACCTACCAAGGCCTGAGAAAAATGAATTTTTATCTTTCCATGGTGTAGAATACGTCGAGATGCTTCTAACATTGTTATATTTGAAATATTTCGAGCTCTAAGTCGAAAGATATGCCCCTTCAAAGTTTGTACCGAGTCCATACAAATGGGTAGAAAAATAGTTTGAAAAATGGGACCCCTTTTATATGGGACACATGGTAGCCAGATTAGAGAAAAAATCGGTTTCGCGGGTCCTTAACTTATCCTTTTCCCCTTTTTCACAAAAAACACAAAATTAAAAAAAAAAAACCCCACGGCCCTTCTGCTCTACCTTGACACATGGCACTCTCTGGTTGGCTGGGGAATGCACTTTACCTTTTGTCTTTGTGCCTTTTTGAAAAAAGGAAAATTTTTACCTTTTCCTCCAACTCCCAACTTTGGCTTTGACTCGAGCTCAAACGCTGAATTTTTCCTTTGGACAGAGTTGAAGCCCATTTTCCAACTTTTGGCTAAGTCTTTTGCTTGGTGGGGTCATATCTTTTGACCTGGGACACACATAAGTCTAGCACTTGCTTGAAAACCTTCTCTCTCTTCAATCCTTGAATCAGCGCCATTTAGACACTTGGCAGCCTCCACCATTCTGCCCCATGCATTTATTATTCAACTGACTGTGCCCCTTTCTAAGATTAGACACGTGGAGGAACCGCAGTTGCTTGAAATCTCAGTTCAAACTTTACCTTTGGAGGAGCATCGAGTTGACACCTATCACCTTCCGCTATTATGTGGACTTTCTAATGTTCCTTACTCTTTTAGGCTTTGGGCTACGTGGTGTGCTAATGCTCATTTGGGTCTACGTCTTGGGACTAACTCTTGGAGATGCACCATAATGACACTTGGAATTCTCTATTTAAACTTTCATACTTATCCAATTTTGAGGCCCGCCCTATCTGCCTTTTGACTATGTTTGACCAATTGCTACATGGAGGGCTGGTGCAAGTTTGAGTCTCCAACATGGGCTCCCACTTCAGATCTATGCCGAGTCGACACCTGGCATACTCTTTCTTAGTTGAAGACTTTTCAACGGTCCCACAAATTTTTGGCGCTTGAGGACACGTGGAAGCTTGGCACTCAGTTTGGGCTTCCTGTTTTTAGATTCGACCTTTGGAGAAGTACCATTGGGACATGTGGTTCTTTCTAGTTGCTTCCTCCATACTTAGTCTGATTTTGGACTCTTTCTTGAATGGTCTTGAGCCCGAAAAAAACTTTGAAACTTCACCATTTTTTCCCCTTCTTGCTCCTGGCTCTTCTACGGCACTGCCCCTTCTTTTCTGACCCTAATATTCCATTGTTAGGTCCTTCTGTAACTTACAAAATGGATTTAAGACATGGAAATGGCTCGACAAAGTTCATTTCTTTTGCATAGGTCCTTTAGTCTCTCTCGGCCCCCGCCACTTCATTATTGAGTTCCTGCATCCGACCAATTTACAGATCTGAACAAGTTTTGTCAGGTTCTTTCTATGCAGGGTCATGGCTGATCCAATATTTGTCCTGGGGGAGAAATATGGATAACACTTTGCCAAATCACAGGGGTATCTTCCTGCTAGATGAAAGGACCAATTACCTTATCGTATCCGTTGGGCATGGAGTCGAGAACGCTGGTCTGATACTACTTTTTCCTCTTATTCATGAGCCCAGTTGTTTACACTTTCAATTTTCATAAGAAATCTCGAAATGAAGGTTTCTGAGAGTAGAAAATTGTTTTGACCTAGGGCTTCATCTGTCTCTCTGAACGGAGTACACAAGAACAAAAAAACAACACCACAACTATATAAACAATTTGGAATCATACATGCTCCAAATAGAACGTGCAGAGTGTGCAAAGCACTTAGGAGAAAATCAACCTAGACTACAGGAAGACATATGTGCACTTTCACTTAGAGGAAAGAGAAACTACCCCAATTTATATATGTCCCTTGAGAACTTCCCTTTTAGTAGCAGTGCTTAAGATAGATCCCATTCACTAGGATCTGCAAAATCCTTCACCATGCATGTGCATTGATTTTTCTTGGTCTTGATGTGTTGACTTGAGTGTTGGGATGGAGGAATGATGAAGTGTCATCCTACATGGAGCCACCTCATCACCCTCACATTCCATTTCTATTTATTGGTGATTTTTGGTTGGAATGGGGGTTACTTATTCTTTTCTCTTCTTGAGCACTTTTGGAATTGGAGCTTTTCAAAGTGCTTGGAATTTGCTTGGCTTGGATTTGAAGAGGCATGTGGAATTTTCTTGGAACTTGATGGAGAGGTAGGTTCTCCACTTTTGTCATTATGTTATTTTTCTTATTTGTATGTAATGTTGTGCTTGTAAAATTGTTTCTTTTGACTTGTGAAGATGTTTGTGTGTTGGTTGAGTAATAGGCCTTAGTTGGGTGTGGGAGAAGGGTTTATGGGACCATTCAGGAGGGAAAAGGGAGTTTTTGTGAGGCATGCAATTGGTGGGAATTTGAATGGAAGTCTTACCTATGGGGAGTGAAAATGAAATCATGATTTTGTTGCATGCTTGCAAGGGAGAGATAAGAATTTTGTGAGATTATTTTGTGCACTTGGAGTCTTAGGGTAATACTCCCACTTCACTTGGGAGGAATAAGGAGGTGGCATCCCATAACCCTTGATCTATTTGGTTTGATCCTCAAACCTTTGTGTTATTGTGAAATTGTAATATTGTTGATTATGTTGTCTTGGTTGAGTTGAATGCTTTGTATGTATTTTTTGTGAAGCCACATGGTTCTGTGGTTGGGGCTCGGGGGCCATTAAGGGGATGGATTCTCTTCTTAATGGATTTAAGGTTGGGTGAAGATCATTGCTTACTCCCCCTTCCTTGTTTTGTGATGCCATTGTGAAGTTAGAAGAAGGAAAATTGGAGGTACCAATGGGATGAAGACACGCTAATTGAAAACTTGAAACTTGGCCTTGTGGCAAGCCCTTTTGTTTTATATCATTCAAATCTATACTTCCCACTTTGAGTGGATGAATTGTAAAATTGTAAGTTTGTGATAAAGTTTTTGTTTTCTTTAGAAATCATTTTATCTTGTAAACTCTTTTAAGAGTGTGGATTGAGGAAATTAAAATTTCAAATGTGTAGTTTCGTAAAAATAAATTATCAAAATTTATAATGTCTTGGAGAATGGAATATTTGAATATAGATCTAATGGATATACATTCCTATTAATTTAAGTAGTTTCATTTTTGTTTTTGAATATGAATAGTTTCATTCCTAAAAATATTGTAAAGTTGATAGACTTAATTTTGAAAGAAATAAGTATTTGTTGGTTGTTGTTACTTTGTGAAATGGAATGATTATTTTGTTTTCTTTAAAAGAGAGTAAATTGAAGGCCTGAACTCTAAATTTATTATTAATCTAGTTGAGGGGGAGTAATTAAAAAAAATCCTTAGATTAAATGAAAGTATCCCTTTCGTTTTTTCATTTTGTAGAATGAGTTTTGTATGTAATCGTTTCTTTTTATCTTCTCAATTTTTTCTTCGATCGAATTAAACAAAAAAAGAAGATACAAATGACTATATAATTGAATAAAATTATATAGAATTTCCTACATAAATATAACACTAGTCAAGTAAATTTCATTAGATTAGGCTACAAAACACTTATAAAATGTTTACTAACAATTTTTCTCCAAAACAAAATAAAATCAATTGCGTCAGAATATCTTAATATATTAATATTTTAGTAAGTGAATATTTTAATAAGTTAATAATAATGATAATATATATATATATATATATATATATATATATATATATATATATATATATATATATATATATATATATATATTATCATTATTATTATTAGTATAAATACCCAATTTTAATAATAAAAATACCTGAAATATGTGTGTGTGTGAGTGTGTGTGTGAGAGAGAGAGAGAGAGAGTGAGAGAGTGTGTGAGTGAGTGAGATTATGAAATCATGTCCGCAGCCAAATTAATTTACAAATCCTTTGTTAATGCTCGGCCACGGGTCATATTTTCAACGCAGGGGTCTAAATGAAAAATACAATCATTTGGTGGTGGTTTTGGCCCCCACCTATTTTATATTTATTAACAATGCAAGTGGCGAGGATCCCATAGGACTATGGGATGGGGGGTGGTGTCGGTGACCCTTCCCCACCCCATTTTTTTTAATAAAGCCTATACGGACGGATTACCCATGCACACAACAATATTTGTTTTAAGTTTTATTTAATAAGATTTCATTAATAACAATCTTTATTAATAATAATAAATAATAATACTAATAATAATAATGATAATATCTATATATATATATATATATATCATTATTATTATTAGTATTATTATTTATTATTATTAATAAAGATTGTTATTAATGAAATCTTATTAAATAAAACTTAAAACAAATATTGTTGTCGGCGTGGGAAATCCGTCCTTATAGGCTTTATTAAAAGAAAATGGGGTTGGGTCGGTGACCACCACCACCACTTGCATTGTTAATAAATATAAAATAGGTGGGGGCGGAAACCACCACCAAATGATTGTTTTTTTCGTTTGGACCCCTGCGTTGGAAATATGACCCGTGGCCGAGCATTATCATAGGCTTTGTAAATTTATTTGTCTACGGCCATGATTTCTTAATCTCACACACACACATATTTCAGGTATTTTTATTATTAAAATTGGGTATTTATACATATACATATATACACATAAGTGTGTATACGGGTATATATACAAATATATTTGCATATATAAAAGGAAATTTATTTATGTATATCTACTTACATTAGGAAGGGAAAGAAATGTAACTTTAAACAAAACGGATCTGTTGGGAAAATGAAGAATACCCCAATGGGTATTTTTTGGTTAAATATTGCTTTAAAGAAATGAAGAATAGAAATTACAACAAATCCCTCGAGTAGGGTAGAATAGAGATCTAAAATTAAACTAAACAAGGTTGGGGATGTGTGTATCCATCCCAAGCATTCTCTTCTTCTCTCATGGTTTCCTCCTCTTCCATTTTCCCTTAACCTGTAAAACCAAAAATGACTGAAATGGGAAAAGAAATGAATAAAATCCTTCCTTAGAGATTTTAGGGTTTATTTGAAATCCCTTCATCCAATGGCCCAAATTGTCTCCTATGAAAGTTAGGTGGGGGTTTGTGAGAAATATCATTTGATCATATGGGTCTTTTTTTTAATAGGACCACTTGTTTGGTTTGAAAGTTAATTAAATTATTACTTTTATTTTGATTTAATTTAAATAAAATCCCTTCCTTAATAATTTAGATCCACTTTTATATTAAAGAATTAAATAATTAGTTTTGTGTAAATGAAAGAGCTAGTTTAGTCATGAAATTTAATTTTAATTATTACATAACATTAGAAATCTATGTATTAAATTAATTTAGGATTAACTGAATGAAATATTTTAAAGATAATAATAGATTAAATTAATTCTCTTATTTAATAATAATATTTAAGTTATCTTGTGATGACCATTTGAAACCTAAGGTTAACCTTACTGTCGCTTTTGTTTCCTTTAACAAAAAAAATTCATTCCGTAATTTTTTTAGAATAACCTTTGTTTGGTCCTAGGTTTTGTGTGTGAAATTTGGTGGGATCTACACTTATCATGAGATTCATCTACAATTCATAAACTTCACACAAAATAAAGCATGTGGGAGGGAAAAATCACATTCTTTTCTTAATTAGAAGTATAACATTTTCAAAATTGGTTGGACATAGCCACAACTAACAAGACGTATATCTCCTACAGCTCAAAAAAATGAGTATAAATAGAGGAGAAGAGACTAAAAAAAAGTTAGATAGCCTTATTTAAGTGCCTCTTAGAGAGGGAAATATGAAAAGATCTCCAATTCCTCTCCTATGTAGGAAATTATTTACAAAGTTTAAGTAAATTTTCAATGATATCATTGGCAGTTGCTAACAGTTGGACTCCATTTTCTTCTTGTTAAACATATGTTTTGAAAATTGTGTCATTTCCCAGCTTTGATGTGGATGAATGTCCAAAAAAAACTGCAGTGCTTGCAGAATGTTTGGAGTTGGTATTTCCTTTTTTTCTATTATTAGGAGACCTTCCATGTATTTCCCCTCATCACAGGGGGATCATTAGCTAGGAAATATCCTAACACATGGGTTCAGATTTAGGTAATTAAAATTAATAAAAGTCAAGACAATATACCCGTAGACATGAGGGGATGAAAGGGTTTAATTTCTTAATCTTTTGAATTGGGTATTGGGTGTAGGTTAGAAAGGTGAGCCAAAGGAAATTGAGGTTTATTTTAAATATAAAATTAAAACATATCAACCCTAGTTTTTAAAACTAAATACCTTAAAATTTTAATTTAAGGATTTTGGTCATAAAGTTAAATTAAAATCTCTTTTTGAATAATGAAATATCAATTAAGAGATTCTTAATGAACAAAAAATCAGATGGTAGAAAACTAAGATTGAGTATGTTTTTCAACACAAGTGATATTATTTCACCATCTTCATTATTTGAAGAACTATTGATAAATGATTAAATCTTAATATGTAGAATGTTATCGACAATAGGTCTTGAATGGATTCAAACTATCTTCTGAGAGAAACTATATATTAAAAACAAAATTGAGAAATATGATATACTTTTTGTTTGATATATTAGGGTAGAAATAAAAAGGGGTAAATAAAATTGTCAAAGAAATATGGGTAAGTAAGTTACATGTAAAAGAAGTGGGCATTTTAATTCTAATAATATAACGAGAGGGGGTATTATCAATTGAATAATTAGAGGTAAAAACTAGAATTAAGAGTATTCTTTAATACCCTTTGAACGAACATGTTATACCATAATTTTACTGAGTGAACCCCCTGTAACCCTCATGAACTTGTAATTGGCCATGTGATTATTGTTAAACATGCAGAAAACTAAGTCAAATCTCAACTTCAGAGGTTGATTTTTTTGTTCCTATTGAGCTTATTGTGCATGAAATTCAGCGAAAATCCTTTTAAACATGACATCTATCTTCGTATCTTCAACATGAACTAGTCTAAAAATCATGTTGTATTTTAAACGGAACTGTGACTCAAGTTTCATTGGTTTTCTTGTAGTCAACCCTTCGAAGCTGCCCTTCTCTAATCGCGATCCATTTTTTCCTCCCATTCAAGCTAAAAGATAAGATCTTCCTTCTTTTTCTGTTTGGCATTTGAAAAGTGTTTTTGACAGCTAGGTTCCTGAACAAGTGGCCACAACCTCTTTGTTTATCTAGCGTTGGGTTCCCAGCAGTGTTTTGTTGGCATTTGTTCCCATTTTATAACTCATTCTCTTCACCTCCAGACATAACTTCAATACTACCTTTGACTTCTAATATGGAATCGAATGAGCCATACATCATGTGCTAGAAGCTTAGAAACGTGCAAAAATCGAAAAACCAAAAAGGCTTATAGTAAAAAATCTCTTGTGTCTTGAATCACATTTTTTGTGATATATCTAACGCCAATGGAACTATCAGGCCTGACTCCTTCTCAACGAACTCAAGAAAATAACCAACAATCAACTGATTCAAAGTTGCATTAGCACCCCAAGCACTCTTCTCTTGAAAATCCACTTGTTTCTCATCTTAGGTAAAGGAGGAGGCTTTACAGCGTATGGATCAAGTAGGTTAAAACACTTGCATAAAAGTAAAGCTAGTCTCCACTGATACTCCTCTTGTTGTAGCATTGACATTTAGTTCACATCTCTTGATGTAAGATTTGAAAATGTATATGTACGAATTTGTAACAAATTTGAAATATAGAGATAGAACCTTTAAATGTAATGTGTCCTATATATTCCTAAATGTACAAAATCAATCATACCCCTTATCTGTTCATTAACTACAAATGTAATAACTATCCCTCTAAATCAAATAACATATACTATTCAGTGTTCACATTGTATTGCATACATGCAATAGCTAGTGTGTACTACAATGTAAGTCAAACAAAAAAAAAAAATCCGATATTTTTAGTGTTGAATTTGTGTGTGTAAAATGTGGGTGTTATATTTATGAAAATGATAGCAAGCCCTAATTGATTAAAAACTACAAATAATAATAATTGTTTAAACAAATATAAACCTAAAGTATTATAATCTTCCTTCGATAATGTCGATAACTCGTACAAGTTAAAACATAAATTATTCAAACAAATCATCCTAAAAATAACCTCATTTTGACCCACCATTTCCATGCATTTGATTGCTAATTTGTATTTGAAAAACAATTATCAGTTCAACCCTCATATAAAGGCGACACCTGTAGGGCTTGAATGCATAATCTTTCGGAAAAGAATTACACTAACACTGAACGCGAATTTAGGTGATCGGTCTTTGTTACACATTTTGAAATGCTAATTAAGTTGAGTGTCCACATGAAATTGTCATTTTTATAAAACTCTCGGTTTGGGAATCTCGCACTGCCTAAACATTCAATGGTTTGGGAAGGAAACCGGCTATGCATTCAACGTTCATATTTGATCTGAAGGTTACAAGAATAAGTGGGCAGCCAGTTTAAAATTATTGTTTCCTCGTATTAAAATAATTTGGAAATTATAATCCTCCATTTCATATTACTCCAGTTTATAACAAATTATTAATAATTAATAACTATTTTTTTTCCAAACTTATAAGAAGCTCGAGTAATGGTATGACAACGGGATAACACAAATACTTTTTTACAGGCGTTTTTTACATTTTTTTACAAACATTTAATGTAAATTAAGGTAGCAATTTTCATACAGAAAGTATTAAATGGTGGATCTTAAATATGGGGAAAAACACATGAAAAATAAGATAAATACTGAAAAAAAAATAGACAGATTATATATTTTAAAAATATGATAATTTAAATAATTTAAAATATAACTATACAACAGATTCAAAATTATGATTTATAAAGAAATTGTGTATGTCCATAACAAATTACAGTTCTTATTACTTAATATCTTATCCTGCTTGTGCTCCACATGTACTATGTAATGTGTTATAAAATATTAAAAGGCGTGATTTTAATTAATAATAAATAATACTACTAATTACAGAAGTGGACATCCCTTTCTTTTGAAGTATTATATTTTTTTCAATTTTTTAAATTTTTCTGTAATGTAAACCTTAAAAAATATAATAAATTGGGAAAAACAAAAAAAAATACGAAAAATTCTCGTACAATTCATCGTATTTAGTAACTGTGATGCAGATCAACAAAACTATATATATAATATCGTTGTATAAACAAAATAAAAAATACAATACACGTTCTGCTAATTTATTAGTTCTATTGTTGATGTCTAACACTTGGAGAGTTTTTCTTTAAAAAAAAAGAAAAATTTGGATTTTGTTACCTCGTCTTAAAATGTGGCTTATTAACTTCCAAGGGTTATCCAATATTTTGTGATCAATTTACATCGACTATTGTTGTTTATACTACGTAACTACCTACATGTTTTTATTTTTCGCATTTTCTTAGATTCGTTATTATATTCCACACCAAATAGAGTTAAATTATAGAAGAAATATGTATTTTTTGGTACAATATTTATATTATATTTATGTTTTGATTTCTTGTTTACTTATGCATTCACATATAAAGACTTATATATTTCACTCTTAGGAATATGGGAATATGGGCGTTTTGATTTAATGTCTTACACATGTCTACAAATTTAATATTTTTTTATGTGTATATAGTGTTGATGTTTACATTGAAATAAATGTTACATGTTTAATACTTTAATAAACAACATTATTATAGACACTAAATTTTGTATGAAATTATTTAATTGTTAAGGTCTTACTACTTTTATGTTTATTAATTGTTAGTTTAGATTGGGTTCTCATTCATATGTATTTTTTATGTTATTTAATTTTTCACATAATTTCTTAATGTTTTGATTAGTTTTTGGAACTTTCAATTTTTTACTTTTTTTTATAACTCTCTCACACACATACACAAACTTATTTTAGTTAATCTCTTTTTGGATGATGTAACGTCCACTTAAATCTCCCACTTGACACTTATGAACAACCTAGGTTTAGTTACAAAATTATGGAATAATTTTTTTTTTTAGTGTTAACAACCAAAGTCTCAAGAACAATTAAATTCAACTGATAACTTTTCCCATTATAATAATTACTAATTCCACATTATAAAACAACAAGTGCAATAATTCCACACCTAACTCAAATCTCCTTAGGGATTAATTTAATCACTGATCACATTAACATATTAGCTAAATATTCTCTGATTAAAATTTTAAGGTTAAGGGACCAAAACAATTAAATACCCAAGTATTTAATTCCAAAATATCTAAGAGAAGAGCAAAGTTTAATTATAGTGGGGGAAAATAATACATATTTAAAATCATTAGAGTAAATTCGTACTTATCCTCTCTCAGAACTCGGTTAAAGATTCAATTTTATTTTTCCCATGATTAATGTAATTAAACATTCCTAAAAAAATTCTCATTAGATAAGAAATTTCTTCACCTTTCCAGTGATATAAAGAAGTCCTCCTAACACCTCATATTTCTCAAGTTATGGGTTGGCGAACCTTGGGAGGAAAATTTTCCCAAGAGGAGGTCTACGGGCTTCGGAGAGAAATTTCGCCCAGTGGAGGAATGTGGATCGGCAGGGAAGAGAAGTAAATTTTTCCCATGAGTAGGCCAGTGGAGTAGGGATAACTTTAGTGCATTTTTCCCCTTTTGGGACAAAAGAGCGATTTCCCCCCATGTGCCCGCGAGCTTGAAAGGGCACTTGTCAGCGTTTCTCAACTCTGGCAGAAAGTCAGGCCGCTGGATAATTTTTAGACTTTTCTCCTTTTTCCCGAAAAGCGCTAAGGGATCAAAATGATCTGCGCCTCCGCCAACACCCAAGGCACCATGTGTTAGTCATCCATTGGTTGTGGGTCAGCGAGCTGGCGGGAGAAATTAGAAAAAATTTCCCAAAGAAAATTTTCGAAGCACTAGGTTTTTAAGGGATCGACTCCTCCGCTGATGCCTCATGATGCCATGTGACAACACTTGATTGGTTGCAGAATGGTAGGGCCACAGAGAAAAGTTATAAAATTTTCCAAATTTTAATTTTGAAAAAACACTAAGGTTTAAATGGGTTTTGTGCCTCCGTCGTTGCCTCATGAGGCCACGTAGCAACATTTGATTGGATGTGGGTAGGTGGGGCCCGATGGGAAAAATTAGGAACATTTTCCCAAAAAAAATTTATTTTAAAGGCTTGCGGGTCAATGAGCGGTGGGGAAATTTGTGCCTTTGGTGTTTTTTGTCCAAAAAGGTGCCAAGGGAAAATTCGGGCCCATGGGTCTACCAAGGAAAATTTAATTCATTTAAAATTTGACAGTTAGATTATTTTGAGCTTGAAATCAAGTAAAAACTTCAGAAGACCATAAATTTTGATTGGGAACTCAGTTTTTGGCAAACAAGGACTTTATGGAAAGATCTCGATGTTTTATTTGCACATAAACCTTAGGAATTTGATTTTAATATATTTTAAAGGGTAAATTTTTATAAAACGTATTTCAGTCACTTAGAAAGTGAACTGGTATTTTTAACTTATCATTTTTTTTCGAATTTGTCATTAATTCTTTTTCCTCTTGCCAAATAGGCATGGAGGGTTTGACTTGGAAGATTTTAGGATAGATTACAAGGTTAAGTTTACTTGATTGATTTGCATTCAAAATTTATTAAATTTATACAAGCAAGAAGTTTTGCAATTTGGCCTTTGCCTGATTTTAAAGGTTCTATAAAAAAATTCAGAATTATTTTTGTATGTTTTGGGTCATTTTGACTTTATAAATAAAAATTTGATATTTCATTTTTTTTCTTTTTCATGTTGAAGGGTTGATTTGTACATTTTGATAAAACATTTTCTAGTTTTGAAAACATCTAACAAAGATCTATTTCGAAAGGATCTATTTTCCATTTATCGTCTTCTAAGTATTAGAAAATCATTCCGGATCCAATCTAAATCATTAAAATGATTCAAATCAACGTATTCAAATGCCAAATTACAATTCTGATTTTCAAAACATTCATTTCTAAAGAACATAGCATTATGACATTTCTTCATACATATTCACCTTTTCATCTTTCCAACAAAGATTTCAAATTACATTCAATAATTAAATTTCAAATGAAAGCAGTAACATTTGAACAAAGTAACCACTTCTATTTATATAGATCAAATAAAACTTTAAAATCACAACTCTTTCTCATTACATTCCTTTTTACAAACATAATACAGAGTAAATTTCTTTCACATTCAAAAGGGATTTTATTTCCAAAACATAGTAAATATTCAGCACAAAATGTGTATTAAATTGTCATTCACATCAAGTAGAGAAATGGTTTACAAAAGTAGTTTCGCAAAGGAATGTCAGAATTTTTTCTTCTTTCTCACTTACAATATACAGAATACAATTTCTTCCACATTTATTCTAAAACAAAGAACATAGTATATCTCTTTCACAATTCAATTTACAACTTTCATAGCTCATACAGACCATCTTTCCTATCACAGATAATGTACAAGTTCATCCACTTCAAAGTGGGAAGGGTTACAATAAGTAATAATCTCAAAAAGGACTGTCAAAATTTTCTTTTTTTCCTCTACTCCAGAATAACAACATGAATATCCGCCATTTTTTATTTATTTCAATTTTATCACAAAAGAACAGGGGAAAGGCAACACTCTCCACCCAACCAAGACATCCAATGAAAAGGAAAATCCGTCCATCTTCATTGGCCCCTGAGCCCCAACCACACTGGAATAAAATATGTGATCCAACTCATGGAAACAATAGGTTTCCACAAACAGACAAGTAATATTTTAACAATAAAAACATAGTCCAAAGTAGAATGTAGTTTACAACTACATTAAAGAATGACAAACATTATTAAGGCTACATCAAGCAAGCCAAAGGAGCAAAAAAGTATGGGGGATGTTGCTTATGCCTTCCAAGAGGGAAATGGGTATCACCACTTGAGAACAAACTGCCAAAATATATATCATTTCAAATCCTTGACATGCCCTTATGCCTTCCCTAAGTACCTTTTATTCCTCACATTTGCTTATTCCTTCCCAACCTCTTATGGCACCCCATAACGAGTAAATAAATGAAATCTATTTCTTTGTTAGGTAGAACCCAAATCCCAACTCCCTCCACACTTATACCTCCCACAAAATGCCCCATAGTCTTCCCACAAAATGCCCCATAGGCCATCTACCTACACCAGCCAATCAAATAAAATAGGCACATTCAAACCCAACCAGCCAACAAATAAAACAACACATTCAAACATTCAACCATTCACATATGCATACAAATAAAACAAGAGAATTTCCAAGAGCTAAGCTCTTACCTCTCCATAATGGATTTTGTTTCAAGTTCTAACCAACAATCTTTCCAATGCAAAATAACCCAAGATCAACAAAACATAGGTCTATAAAAATTCTGTAACTTTCTCCTAAAGAAAGAGCTCTAAACAAAAAACAAAATTCACGCCAAAATAAGTATGCAAAAGTATAGCAACCAAAAGAGTGTAACCCCCAAAACAATAAAATGAATTCAAATATATAGACGGGGGAAGAGAGAAGGATGTGATGGATCTATGTAGGATGCCACATCACACATCCTCAGCTCTAGCTCACAAGTCAACTTTAATCTCCAAAGCACAATAAATAAGTAGGTGAATAATATGAAATATTACTTACACACTCCAAAACAAGCCCACACCCGAAAGGACTGAAATTAAACCATGTAAGAAAATTGCAATTAAAACTTACAATTTGACTTACACAAATGCATTAAAAAGTCTAAAATCAACCTGTTATCAATGAATCACAGCACCCCTGGAGATATACTTGAACTAACGGTGTGATTGGATAACATGGGTACTATCTCCAAGTTGTGGGACTTGCTACTTGAGATAGACCTCCAGAGAAAGCTGGTTCTTGCTCCTAAACTACCTGCCACAATCTACTCTAATTCAGGAGAAAATAACTATTGTAATCTAAACTTTCAAGGGACTAGGGAGAGAGAATACATGAAATGAAAGCCTACACTAAAGCGGTGATACACCAGAAAAGGAAGGTGTGAGAGTAATCTCCAAATGTGTGAAACAAAGAGGCAAAGTGCACACTAGAAGAGGTGATGACAGTTCACCATAATCTAGCAAAATGCATTCACAACAATATTCCAAGCATACACAATGATAATGAATCCCTGCAAGAACATAATAAATAGACACAATATTCTTATAGAAAGATTAAAGGGGCAAGAAGAATGCAAGAAAACACAGCAGGGGAAGATACATCCACAAACTGGTATTTTATTGCTTCATGATATGCACAGTTCAATCTATTACAAGATAAGGGCCTGGATTACCATGCAAGGAGTCCACCACAAGGGCCTGCAACACACTGGATTCACAAAGAAATTTTGGCAGAGCTTTGCTATCTGAAAACTCCTCCTTTTACAATGGGCCCAACACTCCAATTTATAGAAAAATGAGAAGAGAGAGAGAGGGGAAAAATGGAAATATCGAAATCTGTCCTTCAACGACCTATAAGAGGCATTAAATTTAGTGAAATGATTATAAATTACTTGAAAAATGGTCCCCATAATATCCCATGTGCTGCAGCAGAGAAAGAATGATGACCATGCCTCTTAAATGCACTCTCAGCTACCAAATAGAACACTATTCTGAACCTGGCCGCGTTTCCTTAAAAAAATTGATCAATCTGTCATAAAATCCATAATTTCTTGATTTCTGTGCATCAGGCTCGGAGCCATGATTCCAATGGTACCAATTTTGTGTGATTTCATTGAGAAATGCAAAAGTTATGGCCTTCTGAGTGCGGGCAGCTATTTTGGACCTGGCAGGTGTTTTCTGTCATTTGACAGGAATGAGTATTCACTGACTGGAGCCGAATATGTTTCTCTTATTTAAATATATCAACCCTCATTAAAAAAAAATCCAGTTTTTGTGGCGTAGAGGACGTCGTGCTCGTTCCAGAAAGTCCAATTTTATCAAAATTGGAGCTCAGAGTCAAAAGTTATGGCCGTTTGAAGTTTCCGGACCAAACGTTGACTTTTCTTCTTCTCCTTCGGCCGCTTCGGATTTTCACGCCCTTCGCGTCCTTTTGTCCCACATGTCCCAGACTGTTTCGGGCTACCTTGACTCATTTCAGCCGGTTCGGCCGGTTCGCGTACTTTTGTCCTGCGCGTCCCAGACTGTTTCGGGCTGCCTTGACTCATTTCGGCCGGTTCGGCCGGTTCGCGTACTTTTGTCCCGCGTGTCCCAGACTATTTCGTGCTGCCTTGACTCATTTCAGCCGGTTCGGGTCCGGTTCGCGTACTTTTGTCCCAATTGTCCCAGACTGTTTCGGGCTGCCTTGACTCATTTCGGCCGGTTCGGCCGGTTCGCGTACTTTTGTCCCAACTGTCCCAGACTGTTTCGGGCTGCCTTGACTCATTTCGGCCGGTTCGGCCGGTTCGCGTACTTTTGTCCCGCGCGTCCCAGACTGTTTCGGGCTGCCTTGACTCATTTCGGCCGGTTTGGCCAGTTCACGTACTTTTGTCCCAACTGTCCCAAGGACCGCTTGGACTAGGACTTAGCCATTTTTCGTGATTTTTTCTGGCTCGAGCTTGTTTTTTGCAATTTTTTACATTTTCTCAAAACTTTCTCTCTTCTTCTTGGACAGGGGAGTTAGAAAAAATATGAGGGGACCCTAGAAACATGAGTTTTTGTCCGGACTCAATATAATTGCTTGGGACTAAAGAATTTGATGCATGTTATCAAAATTACCTTGAGGGGTGAATTTTGGATAACACAACCCTCCAACCATAGGTATGGTTGGTAAACGAATTTAAGAGGCATGGGACAAGTTGAACTTGTCCCACAAGCCTCCAAAATCATCCTCCAAGGAAAAAATTGAATTTCCAATAAGGTGGAGTGTTTCACACTGAAATTTTAACTTACACATCACTTACACATCTCTTACAACACTTTAATTCAAGGCGAACAACTCTATTAATTACTTTCTTATGACATATTTTAATTTATTAACTTAACAACATGATTACTCACAATATTACACACCATTTTATGAATAATTAATTGGTCAATGCACCACAAAATAAACACATGCAGACATAAACTAAGGAAGCAATAAATAAATACACATAACCCTTGGTCAAATTTAAAGGTTATCCCCCCATGGGAATCCCTAACACAATAAAACACATACAAACAAATACAATTTTCCATGGTGACCTTGTTGAATTCATCTAGAATTCCAATGTGGTTGGTCTCCAATCCCCCGATGTTTGTTGTGATAATTTAACCTGCAAAACACAAATACCTCCTTCGGCCTTGTGGCCACATCAGAACATCCAATATAAATATAAATATAATTCCAACATCATCTATATATATATATGAATCAAAACATCTAGGAAACCAACAACATCATTTGAAATTTTATCAACAACTATATCATTGTTAAATAAATTCCATTTCTAGGTCTACTCATATATCCAAGTATTACATATCTGAACAATATCCATAAATATAGCCATGCCAAACAATATATCATCATCAATATATAAAGTGTCTCTAATAATCATCATGCATTATATATATAACTCAAAGCCAACAATAATCCATGATATAACATCTAACACCATACTAAATCAAAACTATAATAATGTCCATAATATAGTCAGTAGTATCATGATCAATATCAAAAGTGTCAAAGGGAAGTGGGCACTACATCCCCCTCCCCTTAGACTCGAATTCCTCCTGGAAGTCACTGGAAAGAGAGATAGGAACAAATGCAATAGAAAAAGGATCACTCCATTATGGGATTGCTTTCTTCAAACAAGTGTGGGTCTACATAACCTAAGTTTGGTCTAATGCAATTCAGCAAGAAGGGATATTGCAAGGGATGAGTTAAAAAATTTCTACATGCAAGGCTATGAACACTTAAATCTAGAGAGTAAATTTATGCTATCAACCAAGATACCACACATAACAATATAACATGAAGAGTTCAAAAGAGTCTTAAGAGTAACCACCAAGTAGAGGAATAATAAGGAGAATTCCATGAGTTTGAGAATGACAACATAGTTTCCCAAGGAATACAACATACTACAATAATAAAAGTTAAGGTTTATACTAAGTTTAAGCCATGATTTCAAGGTTTGTTGTATAGACAAGGCTAGAAAAAATTAACTATGACTAAATTTGCATGAGGAACAAATCTACTCAAGGTCCCACAATTCGAGGATCACACCGGATGAGGTTAATCAAGAAGGACACCTAAATCAGCAAAACATTTGAAATCAAGGAACTATTTAAATGAAGCACTTCCATAACTTGAGAGGGTACAATTAAATTTTCATGGTAATACTAAGCAAATTTATGACCACAAGGTTTCCTATAGTCTGATTTTTTTCACACTTTTGTTTTAAGAATCGAGCACATGAAACCAACCAAATCTAGAGACGTCAAACATTTAACAAAAGAATATATATATATATATATATATATATATATATATATATATATGTATATCACCTAGTAACTAACATAATAATGAAAGAAGCACTATACACTAAAACACAATGGGATTTATTTATCTTATTTCCTGCTCAAGCTAGGAATAACCATAAAGACAACATAAGAAAACACCAAGGACCACTCAAGGTCGCTAGGGAAAAGAACAAGTAACACGGGGTCCAACTTCAATCCAAGGGTGCATCGTATCAAAAGTGAATAACATCATCTTGCACTTTCCATCCTAATGGAAAAGGGGGAACAATAGCACGGTGACCCAAGAAAATATGAAGAAAAGAAGACTTCCCAAAGTTATTTCATATCCTTAACATATCTTGCCTTAAGATTACAATAACTTAGGTCACCAAGGACAAGAAAACACATAAGGAGGTTGCTTCTCACACAACAAATAAGTCTTAATCCAAAAGGACCACAACTCACACTCATCGAGCTACGGGACGATAAGGGTATGATGACAAAAAAATCCCACAAAGAAAGGCGCATAAATATATGAACAAGAAGCTACTAAGCAACTACAATACATTACTATCCACTAGGTGTTTCACAATTTTGGGAAGGTGACAAAACTATAGGTTCATTCTATACCTTGCACTCAATACATACAAATCTTACTTATTTTATAACTCAACTAATTAAGTCAAAATTTGTAGTTTTGTTTACTAAGGAAACTCGTTTATGTGTTTTCTTAATTAAACTTCCTCCTATTATGACATCAGAAGTTTGTGTTATAAGGACTACTAAGGGGGTATGATATCTCGTCGTTCTGTTAAGGTGGAAAAGAGAAAAAGAAAAAGAAACATTTACTTTACTCCTAGGGGAGGAAGATGGACAAAGTTTTTTTTTCTATTAATCTACCAACGTTAAAGCAAGGACCATTTTCTCTTTCTATGTTCTAGTTTACTTGCTAAGCTTCAAGGCGAAATCTCCTCAATTATAATTTTATGATGTTTCGGTGAGTCGACTTGTCAATTAAAAATTTAATGAGAAGGAAGGGTAAACATATCACACTATTAGTTTTATGGGAAACAACATATCACGTTTTTTTTTTCAAGGAAACAAGGGACATTCAACATAGCAAACACATTATTAATTTTGTATGAACTAGGAATCTATCAACCAACATGGATCACAGCAATATTTCAAGGGTTTTCTGAATAATTACAAGTATCATCATACATTTCTAGTGGGTCTCTACAAGTCTCAAAATAAGTTACAAGGAAGGACCATTAAGGGAACATAAATACTTTTACTGATCTACTAGGGTTTAACAATGTTTGTTGTTTTAGACAAAAACATTTTACTCACATGATAAGACAAGGAAATATTTCAAATCTACACCCATATTACCACAAGATACCACCAACCAAGAAATCAAAATGACAAGGAAATATTTTAACTATAAGAACACCACATACTCTTTAGAAAAGGTTAATTGTAAGTAACCAGTTAGCTATCTATTTAACATGGATTTACGACCAAGAGTTATAGCTTCGTAAGAAGAATTGCATTATAAAATACCACTGAGATTAAAACCTCAAGGTCTACTTACACTAACATCACCAGTGGCATGATCCAAAAGTCTCAAAGCATCCATAAGTGTCTCCACGTAACCCCAAGATTGATAGGTCAACATGAGTAATAAAAACACAATTAAACACACTACCCAAATGGGCTTAAATCTAATCATAATTACCAAGATGCATACAATCCATAAGTCAATACTTTTTATAATGAAACACGGAAATCATGATAAAACTTAGCATGCCATTGACGAAAGGTCACTACCAAACAACCAGTTCTCCACTAACATCTACAATCAAAAGGCAATCTGATCCTAACACAATCCAAAAGCCCATAGTTAAACACTTCTACTCCGACAAGGATCAAGATCTTACCAATTGGAAGAGAATCACCACCACCACTAATATACTGCCAACTAGAATTCACAATCACAACAAACTTTCTATCTAGCAAGGTCGAGCAACGAAATAGTCACTCTTAAGATCCTAGAAACATTTTAAAAAAATTCTTTCCAAAACAAAGGCATAACTATAAGCACCTAAGAAGACATTCCAGGCACCTAGGGTGTACCCCCATATAACAAAATGTCACAAGACACCAGTGTAGAACTAGCTTAAGAACATACAAGTGAGAACCAGGTAACATTTAGCTATGTAACCAACAACAAGAACGATCTTCAAGTCACCAATCAAGGAAAGTGGTTAAGTAGTTGCATTCCAAAGTTAGAAAATTATCGCAAAATAAATAAAAAATTAAAAAATAACCTCCCAGCTTCTCAAATCAATCATAAAATAAGATGTTGGTCCTTGATAAAATGACACAAGTTTACGAATGTAAAATGCAAAACGTTAACACCGCATTCACTTCGCAGCCCTTCATGGCTGCCAATAGGTGTACTCTATGTCGAGGTCAGTTCTAAGGACACATACGTAGGATTGGGTCATAAACGACACCTAGACATAATGTCCACTCTCCCATATGGGTAACGAAATGAAAAACTAATAACCAAACCATCCTTCCTAACCAGTGAAGGAAGGAATCTCTAAACAACTTCTAATTAACCCTTCCCGACCCCTGAACACAACCACTATTGTCCAACCACAAGAATCACACCATACATTTTATCATTCAAACATCTCCAATAAGGAAGGGTCTCAAAATGGTTTAACGCATCATATAATTAAATCAAGATTTAGGACTTGTAAAACAACACATTTTCAAAGGAAATCCAAGTTTCCACTACATTAGAAGTTCACAAAAATCAATTTAATTTAACATTTTCAATTACCTAGGTTAACAAAAAATGCCACAAAGTAAGCACAACAACTCAAGCAACTTATTATTTTATTATTATTTTAATTCTGGTAGTTCAAATAAATAGAGTAATGTAATATTTTTATACGTGTTTCTTTTTTTCAATTTTAAAACAAGGTTGTTTTCTAGATTTTAAAAGTGTGCTAGCTTTACAGTTCATGTCTCAAGTTTTTCTACTGTGCCCAAGGGTCAAAGCTTTGAACCCATGGCTCTAATACCAAGTTTAACGCCTACTAAAATCTCCCACTCGAGACCCATGAACAACCTAGGTTTAGTTACAAAATTATGGAATAATTTATTTTTTTTAAGTGTTAACAACCAAAGTCTCAAGGACAATTAAATTCAACTGATAACTTTTCCCATTATATTAATTACTAATTCCACATTATAAAGCAACAAGTGTAATAAGTCCATGCCTAGCTCAAATCTCCTTTGGGATTAATTTAATCACTGATCACATTGACATATTAGCTAAATATTCCCTGATTAAAATTTTAGGGTTATGGGACCAAAAAAATTAAATACCCAAGGTATTTAATTCCACAAGATCTAAGACAAGAGAAAGGTTTAATTATATTTGGGGAAACGAATACATATTTAAAATCATCAGAGTAAATTCTTACTTACCCACTCCCAGAACTTGATTAAAGATTCAATTTGATTTTTCCCATGATTAATGCAATTAAAACTTCCTGAAAACATTTTCATTAGATAGGAAATTTCTTGACCTTTCCAGTGATATAAAGAAGTCCTCATAACTCCTCATATTTCTCAAGTTATGGGTAGGCAAACCTTGAGAGGAAAATTTTCCCAAGAGCAGGTTTGGCGGGCCTAGGGGAGAAAATTTTCCCCAACTTGGGTTTGTGGACTTCGGAGAGAAATTTTACCCAGAGTAAGAATGCAAACCGGTGGGGTGGGGAAGCAAATTTTTCCCATGCGCGGGCCGGCAGAGCGTGGAGAACTTTAGCACTTTTTTGCCCTTTTGCGACAAAAGAGTGATTTTCCCCCACTTGCCTGCGAGTCCAAAAGGGCACGTGTTGGCATTTCCCAACTCTAGCAGAAAGTCAGGCTGCCAGAGAATTTTTAGACTTTTCTCCTTTTTCTTGAAAAGCACTAAGGGATCAAAATGATCCGCACCTCTGCCAACGCCCAAGGCGCCACATGTCAGTCATCAATTGGTTGCGGATCGGTGGGCTGGCGGGAGAACTTAGAGAAATTTTTCCAAAGAAATTTTTTGAAGTGCTAAGTTTTTAAGGGATCCGCTCCTCCACTGACGCCTCATGATGCCACATGGAAGCACCTGATTGGTTGCTGGCCACTCCATGGTCTTCGACACATAGAGCTCCATCACCTCAAAACCAAGGGCATGTCCTGTAGCCCCAAGCATGTACTCATGACACCTTGGACATACTCCCATATGACAAAAGCATAAAACAAGAACAAAGTAGAACCATATCACCAATAGGCAGGAAAAACTTTATAATATTACTGATGAATGTTTAGCCAAGTGGCTTAAAAAATAATAAAGCTTCAAGTCATTTGTAGTGCCCACTCCCCTTCGACACATCTTGATATTGATCATGATAATGGTGACTATATTATGGAAATTATTATATTTTTGATTTAGTATGGTGTTAGATGTTAGATCATGGAATATTATTGACTCTGATTCCCATATGATGCATGATGATTGTGTAGAGACATTTTATATAGAAGTTGATATTTTGTTGGGACATGGTTATATATATTTATCGATGTTGTTAGGACCATATGATATTTGGAAATATTGAGTAGACCGAGAAAATTGAATTAAAATTGATGATGAAATTGTTAGCAATATTGTTGATTGTCTGGATATTGCTATGATTCATATATATATATATATATATATATATATATATATATATATATATATATATATATATATTATATATATTGATAATTTTGAAACTATATTTATATTCATTTTGGATGTTCTGATATGGCAACAAGGCCAAAGGAGGTTTTTTTGTTTTTGCAGGTTAAAATATCACAATAAACCTCAGGAGATTAGAGACCAACTACATTGGAATTCTAGATGAATTCAACAAGGTCAACATGGCAACTTGTATTGTTCGTGTGTGTGCATGTTTTATTATTGTTAGGTATTCCCATTGGGGGGGGGGGGGGGTCACCTTTAAAATGTGACAAAGGGTTATGTGTATTTATTTATTTGATTCCTTTTTATTGGTGTTTGTATGTGTTTATTAAGTGATGTGTTCACCCCCTTTTTTAAATCAATTGTGGTACATAATGTGAGTAATCATATTGTTAAAATAAATTAACCAACTTGGGTTATAAGAAAGTAATTATTGGAGTGGTTGACTCTTGTATTAAATGTTGTAAGATATGTGTAAGTAATGTGTAAGTGATGTGTAAGAGATATGTAAGTAAAGTTTGGAGTATGAAACACTTAATCTTCTTTGGAATTCGAATTTGTCCTTGGAGGCTGATTTTAGAGGCTTGTGGGACAAGCACTACTAAATAGAGGGCCCTTTATCCACAAGGGTATCTACAAAAAATATAAATTGTGAAAGATTTGTGGATTATTCACAATAACCTTGTGTTTCGATAAAATATATTATGGATGTTTTACAATATCAAAATAATTGAATATGAAATTGTGAATTATTCAGATTTTATCAATTTTATTATGAGAAAGCCATATATGATCACGCCTACTTTCCACATTTCAAAAGAAATTGAAATACAATTATGAGAACACCCAAAAACACATTTTTGGTATACAAACAATGCTCGATTTTTTATTTTTTTTGGTTGACCAACTCTAAGGTGTCATATAATTCACCATCTTGGGTATCTCTAGATATTGCATTCAATAAGACTTAATCCTTCATGGGTTCATTAAAATCTAGACAACAACATCAATAAAACAAAGGCCTTTTCACCCATTTTAGATAATCCACACAATTATTTTAACTAAAAAAATTATAATGATGAATTTTCAACATAATATACGACTTATAAAGTTTATGTCATTTTTGTCAATAATTTACATTTCCTAACAAGTTTTATCAATAATTCAGATTGCTTCTTTTTTATTAATATTACAAATATGTAACCTTGATAAACAGAAAAATTAATTAATTTCAATTTTAGTAATAAAATCTAAAAATTTATTAAAAAAAATAGTATTCATTTAAATGTATTGTATATTAAGGTTAAATTTATAATAATTAATAGTATTGGTTTGAATATTTTAGATTATAAATATGTGGAAAATCATATATTAAAATAAAATGTGGATTTTACACTCTTCCGTTAGATTTAAACAAAAAAAAACTTTTGAAAAACCATAATAAAAATCTATTAAGAAATTAAATGGTAGAGTGAGACATCTGTGGAAATGCATGCAATACCGTAAAACCCTCAAAGTGGAGGGAGGTAGTATTTAGTGAAATACCTGACTAGAGTAGTTGGAAACTTGGAGAGCAAAGCATATGACTCGACAACTATTTGGGGTTTACTAAAGTTTCCAAATGACTTAACAATTAGTTGGAAACTTGGAGAGCAAGATAGATGGGTGGTTGGAGAGTAGTGCATATGACTCGGTAGTTAGATGGTGTCTAAGAGGTGATTAGGGTTTTTATATAAACATTCCCATTTTTTAACCAATTATTTTTATTTTTAGAAATTTTCTATGCTTTTTGTTGTCAAAATTTTTCCATTGGGTTAAAGAAAGAGTATTCTTTACATAGTTGAATGATAGTGCTCATGAGGTCCTTATAGATATGCTCTTTGTGGCCATATCTTGCATTGAATATTTTCCAACACTTGTGCAATTGAAAACCACAATTATGTAACCTAGTTTCTTTATTTTTGAAATTTATTACCACATTTTCACAACTCATATTGTTTTTCTGTGTCAAAAATTTGGACTCTTGGAAGCGTATCAAATATTGTAACAACATGAAAATATGCATGCACATTTCCCCCCATAAATGTATCTGTTTAATGATCTTTCATGCAGACTTTTGACACGAGGATGTGAAATAATAATCTACTTTGAATTTGGCTCTTTTTTATGTCATATTTCCTATTACTGACAGTTAGTTCTCTTCCTTCTCTTCCTGGCTAGATGGGAGTGATCGACGATTTAATTATTGATGATTTTTGTGAGGCACAACCCCCAAGTTCCCATATTTTTCCTTGATTCATTATTGTTCATTTACTTTCTCAATCTATTTCTGTAAATTCGGAATCCAACATTAGTTAATCTTGTAAGATAGAAGTTGCATTTGTGAATAGTACCCCATCATCTAGTAGTCCTAGCGAAGGCCTTTTAACCTTTAAAAACAAAATCATAAGTTTCACGATTTGCTATTGGTTTTTATCATGGATTAATGTGGGAAAATTGTGGGTGTTACATTTTCATTTTAGTAATGATTCAAGAAAATCCAGTTAATCTATCTTAGAATTAAGCAACATAACTCTTGTATGCGTAAAGTATATAATAATGTAAATACATTATGATTTAATAGCCAACCAGCCGAGTTGTATGCTTTCTATAAAAGAGATCAACAACATTTTATGTGAAATATATTAAATAGTCATTAAAACATGAATTTGTAATGTTTCTCCAATCAAAATGGAAATGGTATAAATATGACTACCTTTAGGAACATATAAGTTTGGATTGAGCACTAATCCTTGTTTTAGATTTATAACAATGTACTTAAATTTTGAATTTATGAATTATTATATGAACATCTATATCATGGGATATCCATAAATGGAAGCTTCCAACTTGAGAGACCTGGATCATCTCTATCATTTGATTCACCAGATCTTTGGGATTGACTCTCTCTTTCTTAACAGTAAACTACTATAATAGGGTTGTTTTTTGTATTTGTGTAATTGTTCTCAGCCCCTCTCCTTTCAGTAATTGACTTCCATATTGTCAAATCCATGTCATAGGGAAATTATCCACTACGTACTGTGATGTACAAATTCTCAAACAATTTTCCAATTTTTTGTCAAGCTTGTTTTACAATTTTGACTTTATAGAGGCCAAGGCACTGAAAATTATCTCATCTTCAACTGAACCCAAAATCATTGTTTGACATAGATCATCCAATGAGAAAAACTTGGATATTGTTTGATGTAAAATAGTACTCACCCCAACTCTTTTCCATAGCTAGGTTATTGATCCACACTCTAAGAGATTATCCAAATCTTTTAATTATTGCATCATTGTAGTGTTGAATTCATGAGATTGAGAAATCAAATTGTCCTTGCTTAAAATACTTTGAATATCCATTCCATTGATATCAATAGGGTTACAAAAATACTCAATCAATGTACTCAACCTCTTGAAGTAGTCTTCCTGCATATGTCTTTCATTTTGGACAAGATTCCAAAAGGTGGGATTTACTACAGCCATTTCTTCGAGAAAAGTAACCATTCTAAATAGATCCCTTATTTTTTCTATTAGGGACACTACAATTTCTCTTAACCTTTCCCTTGTTGATGATAGAATGTTATCAAACAGCGGCCCTATGACTTTTACCTCCTCAACCTTACCGATTACTACTTTAAATAGGTACATTTGTATCTCATATCCATGTACAGAAGCACATACTTACCCAAAAAGTTGAGCTTCAGAAAGCTACTTGCATTTGCAATATTTATCAAATCATTATAACCATAAAACGTTGGACCTATAAAATCAATTTCATTGAGATACAAATATTTTATTGTCAAAAAAACTCATTTCCTCAAACTAGAACAATAAAAAATATAGATAGTTCTTTCATGTGCTTGTTTAATTAATTGATGCACTTCTTCCAACATGGGAAGGATACCACACAACATCACAAATGACTCTATTTTATTATAAACAATGTATCAAATCTTAGGCCTTGTCCACTTCCATGTGATTCTGCCACATCACTCCTAATAAGGATCGATACTCTTCATACACCCTATGAACCGGTTAGTACAATGAGATCCACTTGGTGTCAAAATATTTAAACATTTTATGGCCAATTATTAGTCCTTCTACAAATATTTTGAATTCCATGGACTTCTTAGGACTACGAAAGAAATAAGCATGCACCTCTCGAACAAGGTCTTCAACTTTTGCTATAGTTTTAAATTTTCCAACTATACTATAATCTATGTTCATCCTATGAGCCATATAATGAATGAAAATCAAATAAGGGGAATGAGATGTTTGGAGTCTTACACATAGGAAATTACGATGAACTTACATTACTGATGCCCCATCTTACCTGAAACATACTAGCTTTGATGCAATTGCAACATCATCCATGTCACTGACCTCCTTAAAAAAATTTATCACCAACTCACAAAGGTTTTCAACATTGGAGTTTTCTCTCATCTTATGAATGGAAATTAATTGAGGTTGTCTCACATAATTCTCAATAGTATACACATGTATACAAACCCAAAAAGTATTTATACTATTGTAACCTCATAAAAAGACAAAGATATGTACCGTGTATACTTCAGTTTCTCTTTCAAGTATTCTTTCTCAACCATGCCTAGGCATTTTCCCCAATCCCAACCACTACTTTCAGACCAGTGAGAATGAGGAAAGTGTGGGTTACAAAGGAAAGATAACATCGTATTTTGTTATAGAAAATATGTTATATTATGGAATCTTTTCAAAATCTGTAAAACAATAGCTAGCTGAACTGTTTTACCTAAAATACTATTTTGAATTATCTTGTCTATGTTAGCATAGTCTACATATGCTATCTTATTATTACACTAATTGTTATCTATTCCATTATTCTCTCCTTTTTTATATATCTACTCCATCAATTCAGGGGAATGTTTTTTATTCAATGTACCTATAAATATGTACCATGCTTCTGATATTAATAAGAACAAGAGATATATAATCTCTATTCTCTCTCCATTGTTTAGCCTCTAAATCTGGTATCAGAGCTACAAAATCTCTGGCCTGTGTGTTTGAATAATTAGGCAACTCAACATGGAAGAATTTGTGTGGGAATTTATAGGAATTCTTCAATTTACATGTGAAAAGGCTTGGATGTTTTTGTGCTACGTGGAGGAGTGGTCCGGTCTTTTTCTTGGACTATTCATCTGCTTACTGTGTGGAAAGGATTCTTCATTTTTGTTTCACTATTGATGTGTGGAGTATGGCTTTATCTTCAATAAACATTCTTAACTTGGAGATAAGAAGGAAGAGTATTTTTCTTGTGTACGTGGAAGATCAGGATCCAAGAAAAGGGCTAGGAGAAAATTGCGTGTAACAGGAGAACAGTGCATGTAGCAGGATAAAAGTGTGTGCAGTAGGAGACAACTGTGTGGAGCCGTATATACCAAAAATTAATTGGAAATAAGATAATAGCCTATGTCAGGAGGAAACCCTAGACTCGTGGATTTTCAGCGACCTACGTAGACATTTGGGCCTGTGTGAGGAAGAAAAACATGACTCCTACATGAAAGATAATTTTATTTCTATTAAGCAGTCCATTCATTATTGTGTGAAGAGCTTTCATGCCTACGTTAAGAGTCAGAGAAGCAAGAGGAGAGGAAATAAAGGATTTTGGAAATGGTCTGCTGGTTGATCCTTTTAATGTGTGGTGGAGGAACAAACTGTGTGGAGTTTATTTTCTCCATTTATACATATAAGATTCATGGAGTAGAGATCCTAGAAGTTGAGTAAAAATTAGAGGAGTTGTTATCTCAATTGTGCCCCCAAGAAAAATGAGCAAACATGACCCTATGTAGGAAAAAATCTAAGGTTCGCTTCCATCGCACGAGCCCACGTTTCAAATCTAACAATAAAGTTGAAGGCCAACTAAAAAATGGAGGAGTAGGGTCGGGTAAAGAGGAAAAGAGTGTTACAGAAACCAGAGGCTCAAAGGAGGAAAACAGGAAAAGGCTCAAAGGCCTCGGGCTTCACAAATGACTCAGAGAGGGCTTAAATTGGCTAAGTATGGAAGAGACGGAGGAAGTTGCCAAGTGTCTCAACGACACAAATTCAAAGGCGCAAACCAAAAGGTGGAGACCTAAACTAGCGCCAACCCTCCACGTGGTCAAGCTTCAACAGAAGTCAAAGAGCAATGGGCCCAAATTAGTTAAGTATAAGAGTGTTGGTGGATGGCACCAAGTGTCTCAATGGCACACATTCAAAGGTGTGGCCCAAATCGGTGACACAAATGAGTGTGAGGCTTCCACGTGTCTAGGGTTCAAAAATGGTATCGGCCCGAATCAGCTAAGTATCGCAGACTTGAGAAAGGAGCCATGTGTCATCTTGGTGCATCTTTAAAGGTAAATCTAAAAGTGGATTCCCAAAACAAGCATTGGCCTTCCACATGTACCAGGTTTGAAAAGGGATAGAGTTGGAAGTTGAAATGTCAAGATGGGAAGAGTCATCGGAATGTGCCAAATGCCTCAACCGTGTAAATCCAAGAAGGGCAGCCCAAGGGCTAGACTCAGACAAGCACCAAGTCTCCATGTGTCCAAGGTAAGACATATGGCCCTGCCAAACAAAAAAACTTAGCCAAAACATAACGAAATAGAGAAAATCCATGGAGGTTATCACATGTCTCTTTGGCGCAACTCCAAAAAAAATCCAAAAGTGGTCCCCAAATGCGCACCAACTCTACACATGGCCATGGTTTAGGTCAAGGCGGGAACTGGGGTCATCAGAGGAAATTCAAACTTTTTGTCTCAAAAGGCATAAAGTATAAGAATGAGCAGCACCTCTGCTAATGCCTAAGGAGCCACATATCAGGCCTAAATTACATGCGGTCCGGCGAGCCTGCGGAGGACTTTTCACCCAAATGGAAAATACGGATCGGCGGGCTTGAAGATGGTTTTTTGACAAACATAAATTACGGGGCTACAGGGAATTTTTTGAATTTTGTATTTTTTGGTGCCAAAAGGAGCAAAGTGAATTTCGGGCCCACGGACCCGTTCTGCTAACTAGTTTTCACCATTTTTGTAAGGACCCAACTCAAACATTCAAATGGGCATATCTTTCTATCTACTGCCTAAAATCCAACAAATTTAGCACCATTGGAAAGGTCTCCACCTTTTCTATGCCATGGAAACATGAAAATTTAAGTTTGATGAGGTTAGGTGGGTGACAAATGAGAAACTTCTTTCAGGCCATTAATGCAGAATCTGATTGCTTTAGCTACCATATCAAATTTGATCTGATATGTCGTTCTTCCTTCTTCAACACAATAGACAGATATAGCAAGTAGACTTGACAAATTTTGGGTGGATCCGCAACGGGTATTGATGGTTGGTGGTTGAGCTTTAAGAATAGTGTCAAGCTTATTTTCTTTCCCTCTGATTTTCATCATCTATATATTGTAACAATTCTCATTTGAGAAGGGGGAGACACTCTGGGATGTGGGGAAACTATGTCAAAGTTGTTTCCTGACTCTATTTGGGTTATAAGACTTATCCTACACCTAGCGAGTGTATTTGTGCCTATGAGCACCCATGTAATAGTATATGCACCTTATAGAGCAATAAAATCTTGTTTTGTAGGGTCTTTCAACCCTTGGCATTGTTTTGTTGTTTCTTTTTGCCTCTCTACCTAGTGTTTGCTCCATGTGTATGTATTTCACTTTTGCAGGTGTAAGATGTCGTGCTTCATGGAGTTTCGATGGTGGATTTCGATCCGGTTCTGTGTCACTTCTGTCTGACCTCCCTCAGTCCCCTTTTCCCTATTTCATTCTCCCTCAGTAGAGTATATCACCACTTCCTTTTCTGGTGTATCACCGCTTAGTGTAGGCTCTTTCACCCTATCTCTCTCTCTCTCCTTGTCTCATTATAAAGGTTAGATTAGGATTAGTTAGATTTTTCCTACACTTGGGTAGCTTGTGGTAGGTAGATTAGGAACTAGGAACCAACCTTCTCTAGAGGTCCATCTCAAGTTTTGCAAGTCCCACGGCTTGAGAGATGGTATAATGTTTTGCAATAATTTCGGATGCCCCATTTAAGACTCAGGAAATTTAGGGGTGTTGTGATTCTACACTAACAAGAGTTTCATCATCAAATTGTTGATTATTTACTTTACCAAGCCCATAACTTAACATCAGTATTTCTAGATCTCGTGTGTGTAAGAGGAAGAATCTGCAAATAAGCCACCGTGGACTCTCTCAAAATCCAACACCGAATGATGAGTGTGAATATCACAATTGAGACTGTTGAAATCCGTAACATCAATACAACTATCAAAATCTGCAATATTAATGAGACTACTGATAGCCGCAACATCAACTCACATGCCAAAGAAAGTAGTCCATAAGCCCCTGAAAACTCCAGGTTCTATTTTTCCTTGCTCAACGAGCTTCAAAACACAATAAATCTAGTCTTTAACGAGCTAGTTCAAAAATGGATTCTTTAATATTTCCTTTTCAACATTAGCTGACAAGAAAAGTGAGTTCAGAAAGAACTAGAAGCCAGGTACGACACCGACTGTTAAGATGAAGAAGAACTCCTCCCAAAGCATCGTCGTCTCTCAGGACGTGAGTATCTTGAGCATCTACTAGCTGGTACTTCTCATCAGTGAGTAAAAGTTATAATAACTCCTTAAATAAATAAATAATTAAATAAATTATAATTTTATTGAGATGTCTGATCCAAAGTTGCTTCTTTCTAATGCTCGGTTACTTAAAGGGCCAAATTATGTGGCCTGGAAAAAAAAAATGCCTACAATCTTTCAGTTTGAGGGATTATTGATCATTGTCACAGGGTCTACACAAGTTCCAACAAACCCTGATGAGCTCATTAAATATGAGATCACAAGTGCTAAAGCACTGATGATTATAATTTTGAGTATCACCGATGATGTGCAACTACATGTTTGGGATGTAGAGAATTTGAAGGATGCATAGGACAAGCTAGCTACCATCTTTGAGGTAGAGAATAAGACTAAAGTTCTCCATCTTCAGTGAAAATTGTATACCCTATCTATGGGATCTGATGAGAAAGTTGAGGATTTCTTACGTCAAGTTTCTGAGCTATGAATGGAGTTAATATCTCTAGGTGAGAAGGTAGAAGATACAATTCTGGTTCCGATTACCTTGAGGGAACTCCCTTCTTAGTTTTGAGTCTTCATTATGACACTGAATGTATCCAACAACATATTGACATTTGAAGAACTTGTGAACTTATTGCAGTGTGAAGAGGCAATCAGTTCAATCTAAGATGAGGCCTAGGACAAAGCCCTTTTTTCAAGGCCCCAACATGGCCAGAAGAATCGGAAAGGTCCCCTAGTGAAGCAATCACAAGTAGATTAGAATCAAAATCCGCAAGCTCAAAATTCCATGCAATGGTGTCAAATATGAAAAAACAATACTCATGACACTAATAATTATTGGTACAATGGCTTGAAACAGGGGTCTTTGAGTCAAACAAGCACATCATGGAGTGATAATTTTCAAAATTCCAAATGATTTCCCCACCGAAGAAAGTAGAAGGGACATCTCGCAGCCCAAAAATATGATGAATCTGATGAGGAGACATCAGAAGGATCCAATTGTGGTAAGAACCTTGTACTTTTCTCTCAAACTTCTCAGCCCATGAATAAATTATGGTTGATAGACTTCGCTATAAGTAAGCATATGTCAGGTAACAAGAAATTTTTTGATTCATTGAATGAACAACCCACTGGAGATCAGGTTTGGATAGAAGATGACAAAGAGTATGTTGCAAAAGGAATAGGAAACGTCACCATTCCTCTAGGACCACAAAAATGTACACTTACAAAGGTACTATATGTTCCTGGCTTGACCAACAATATCTTGTTAGTAACTCAGCTCCTGAATCATCACCTAAAGGTAGAATTTATTTTCCAAGATGGCATTAAATCATGCTTAATCTCTAGACATGGTACCATCATTGCTAGAGCATTTCTAAAATATAAGTTATTAACTTTAGATATTGTTTCATCTTCCGAAGTAGCTTTATCTTCCTCAACATTAGAATCTACAGCCTTATGGAATTTTATATATGGTTACTTTTTCGGTCAGTTCATTGGATCAGATGAGTTCAAAAGCAATGGTCCATGGACTACCCAAATTATCCAATTCCTTGCCTATTTTCCCTGGATGTCTTCTAGGGAAACAACACAGGGATCCATTTCAAGAAAGCACCTTCCATGCCAAGAAGTGTTTGGAGGTAGTTCTTACCAATCTGAATGGCCTGCTACCTACTTTGTTTTTAGGATAAAATTATTTCCAACTATTCGTGGATGACCACTCTCACAAGATGTGGGTGTTTTTCCTGAAGAATAAAAGTGAGGCTCTTCAACATTTCCAAAGTTTCTATCACCGTGTTGTGAAAGAGACTAGACAACCACTTCTTCTACTTCACTTAAATCGAGGGATGGAATTCAAATCAAATAAGTTCTTGGCCTTCCTGAACCAACACAGTATAAAGTAGAACCTAACTACTCCCTATTCACCCCAACAAAATGGCATTATTGAGCATTGCAATCGCACAGTGATGGAGATTGTTTGCTGCATGGAATCAACAACAAAGATTGAAAAATTCTATTAGGATGAAGTAGTACAGACATTTGGATATCTTCTCAACAGGGAACTGAAAAATATTCTACAAAATAAAATGCCATAAGAGGTATGGAGTGGTGGAAAGCCATAAATTTCTCATTTATGATTATTTGGTTGCACAACATACATACATGTCCCAGCTCATAAGAGAAAGAAGGTTGAGCCAAATATGCTCCCGTGCATCCTACTTGGCTATAACACTGCCTCAAAGGCTTACCGTCTCATGGATCCCGAGACAAATAAAATATACAAGATTCAAGACGTGGTCTGTGACGAGTCATCCTTTGACTTAGTAGTGACAACTGTAGAACCATTAGCAACCACATCTTACCGACTAGTCTCCAAATCAGATGATCAGCCATAGGAGACTACTTAGAGAGGAGATGTGCTGCTAGAAGAACTATTTTTTAACCTTGAAGAACTAGAGAATGTGACTCCACAGCAATCCACATGAAAATGACATAGTTCTTTTCAAAATCAGCCAAGTTATTATCCGAAGTGGGTATAAAACACCATCAAGCACTCACATTTGCAACAACTCCCAAATACATCATCCAGAGTCAAAACAAGGAGTCAAAAAATAAATTAGCTAAATTTTTCACTCATGAGTTCACTGATTGATAGCTCTGATCCTGATAATGTTCATGAAGCACTCAATCAACCTTAGTTGAAGGAAACCATGAATATAGAAATTGACTGACTCAAGAAAAATTAGACATGAGACCTTGTCGATTTGCTTATAGGAAAGAATCCTATAGGCTGCAAATGGGTTTTCAAGACAAAATATAAGGCAGATAGATCCATTGACAAACACAAAGAATGACTTGTAAAAAAAGGATATGCTCAGAAATAGGGTATCGACTATGAAGAAACCTTTACACCCACATCCTTAAGATCAAGACTATCAAAGTTAGATTGTGCACTCAGATAGCACAAATAAGGATGGAGATTTTTAGATCTAAATGATTTTTATTACAAGAGTTGAACTTTCCTATAGGAGTGATCTGAAAGAAGAAGTGTACACTCTTTCCCCCATTCCTACAGAATGTCACCATAATGATGAAGGACATCCTGAAAAGTTAGGTCATCTCATCAATTGAGCATTGTATAGAGAATGAGACAATCTTCCAAGGGCATAGGTATATCAATATCAAGTGAATCACCTGATAGAAATAGCATAGCTTCACAGGTTAGGTCCCTCAGGAAGCAAATTTGTAGAATGAAAGAGACGGCTTCCAAAAGAAATTGGGTCATTCTGAAAGCCAATTTGGATGATATAGTGATAACTGGAAGTCCAGAAGTTCAGGGTTATCTCGGAAAGAATGATGGTCAAAAGAACCTATCAACATCCCAAGATTAGGGGCTATCTGGGATTACTGGTCATGGATTTGAGATGATCTGAAAAAGAATGCTTCACATTTTGATATCCCAGATTGATTTTTTTGATTGGTTACTGCTGGAAAAATACAGTTTTTCATACTATAAACCTATATCCACTCCACGTTAGATCATTAGGCTTGCAAAGTTCAAGCTTCCAGAAATCACCTGATGTAGATGCTACTATCTAAAAATTATTTGTTGGAGGGCTCATCTAGTTGCCATATACCAGACCTAGGTCTATGCTAAGTTGTCAACTATGATTCCAGGTTCATGTAGCATGCCGATCGAAATGTCACTAGGACTGTAGTTAAATCATTTTTTCCCCCATATGTACATCATTAGGGGAGATTTGATGGTGAAATGGTCTGGAGGTATAAGATTGCAAGGTGTTGAATTATTTTTATTGGGATACAAGTGGACTCGTACCATGCCGAAGGGATTAATGATAGGAAGGTGACCCCCAGTAATATGTCTTTTCACTTTCAATGAAAGACGGGGTGAGGAACAAGAACTAACTCTAGGCAGAAAGTAATGGCAAGAGGTTAATATGTGCGTGAAGTGGATAGGAAACAATGTGGAAAGAATATAATGCAGATAAAACATGTGCAATATGGTGGTAGCTGGAATTATACAAATAATTCCACAAATGCGGTGTAAATCAGAGTAAAAACACTCAAGATATGACCGAAATGGTGTAGCGTGCATTAGTTACAGTAACAAGCATGAAATATGGACCTTAGTAAAATTAGTATTGAAAATTGACTATAAATAGTAAAGTGAAAAGGTATCATTTGTCTTTTGTGTGAGTGTGAGAGTCTGTACAGAGTGAGAAGAGATGCCTCAAGCGATACCATTACATCCTAGCCGGTTTGAGATAGTGGCGAACGCTATAGCGTCACGTACAACTACAAAGTTGGTAAGTGTAATAATTTTGCAAGAAATGTAGGGTGTAATCCATCCATTTAGGGGAATATAGTTTATTCAATGTACCTATAAATATGTACCATGCTTTTGATATTAATAAGAACAAGTGATATCTAATCTCTTTTCTCTCTCCATTGGTTCAACCTCTCACTTGAATTGAGAGGTAATTGTACCTCCATTTTTTGTAACTATTCTTTCATTTCTCTTTTTCTCTTAAAATTATTTTTCATACATAATATGCAAACAATCATCTGTAGCTTTCCATCTCACAACACTCTTCTCAACGCCATCTATAATTATATTTTCATGTATCTTTAATTCATGCTTCTCAATAATATCATACTTAAGTTGCATTGTCTTGTCCATTTTCATATTGTACATTTTCATTCTCTGGGAGGTTCAACTTTATTCTCATTTTCAACAGGTTTGATAAATGGAAACTTAAAAACCCACTCTAACCTGAAACTCCTTCCCAATTCCCATTTTTTTCCTTTCTCTTTCTTCCATAAATAGTTTTCCATTGAGTATTTTCCTTGGTGTAATTTAAATTCCATTGACTTCCAATGCCATAAGATTCACCTCCAACATTCACTTTGGCACTGGCAAGTGATGCAGTGTCATATTAATTCAATAAGATAGGTGGTAAAGTGTCAAACTCGACACCATTCAATGGAATGTCTTCAAGTGTAGGAATTTCATTGTTGTTTGCATTGAAAACATCAGGAAAATAAAAAATGAACACATTCTCATTCTAAGTTTCATTTTGAATTTAATCATTATCCCTTGATTGTGACGGTCATTCTAGAGAAGGATGGGTTTCCTAAGATGGTTTCTAAAAATAAGATGTTATTTTTCAAATACCAGTACCACTACCAGGAGGGGTTGGAATAATTTTTTTTCCTGAGGCTCAGCTTCTCTTTTGATAGCAGGAGACAATGAATTATTTATTCAATGTATTCAATTCAATTCAATGTATAAAACAAAAGAGCAATGCCAAATATAAAGGCTATGGGATGAAGGAGGACAGTTATAACTCTCCATCAACAAATATGTAACAACAATGTATTAAACTAAACTAATTCTAACATTCCCCCCTTAATGCATTGCTTCTACATATGTACCCCCTAAACAAATCAAAATTCACCTTACCGAGAGGCTTGGTGAGAATATATGCAACCTGAAAATCAGTAGGTCAGTACTGGAGTTGAATTTGGTGGTTCAAGACCTATTCATGAATGTAGTGACATTTGACCTCAATATGCTTTGTTTGTTCATGAAAAATAGCATTCTTCACAAGCTTCGACACACCTTGATTTTCGTAGTGAATGATGGGAGGTTTCTCTTTAGGAATTCCTATATCTACAAGAATGTGATGTAACCAAATCACTTCGCACACAGCTCCTCGTGCGGTGCAGTATTCAGCCTTAGTGGATGAGAGAGCAACAACATTTTCTTCTTGCCAATCCATGAGATAGGTCCAGATCTGAGATGAAAAACATACCCTAAAGTGGATTTCCTGTCATCAACGTATCCTACATAGTCCGAATCTATATATCCCTGTAAGAAGAACTGAGTGTTCTTCTGACACTCAAGATCAAAGTCAACTGTACCTAAGACATATCTCAACACATGCTTTACTACTATCCAATGACATTTCTTTGGCTCTTTCATAAATCTGGCGAGATAGCTCACTACAAAGCAAAGATCTGTCCTGGTACAAGTCAAGTAAATGAGACTCCCCACAAGCTTCCTGTAGTGAGTGCCATCTACCTATGGTGAATCCTAGAATCTAGATAATTGAAAACCTTTTTCCATAGGTGTGGACATTGGTTTACAATATAACATTCCATACTTCTCCAGGAGAGTCTTGGCATATTTCATCTGGGAGATGAAGATATGATTCTTCTTCTACCATATCTCTAAGCCAAGACAGTAGTGAAGTAGCCCCAAATCGGTCATGCCAAAGGATTTCTGTAGATCATTCTTTACATCATCCACAATATTTTCAGAACTTCCTGTGATCACAAGATCATCTACGTACAAAACTAGAATAAAAATATTTGTTCCTACCTTCTTGATATACAAATTTGTATCTGAGGGGCTACGAGTGAATCCATGTTGCAATAGGTGATCATCGATTTTTATATACCCTGCCCTAGGTGCTTGTTTGAGTCCATAAAGTGACTTTATCAGACAACATACCTTATGTGGTTGATGCTCATCTACAAACCATTCAAGTTAGGCCATGTATACTTCTTCTTTGAGATCACCGTTCATAAAAGCACTCTTGACATCCATCTTCTGAAGTTTCCATCCATTTTGTGAGACCAGTGCATAGAAAACTCTGATGGTTTTGATCTTTGCAGTGGGTGCAAAGGTCTCGTCATAGTAAATTCCTTCTTGCTAAGCATAACCCTTTGCAACAAGTCATGCTTTGTGTTTGTCGATTGAACCATCTGCCTTATATATTTTTTTGAAAATCCATTTGCAGCCAATGGAATTCTTACCTGGAGGCAGATCGACAAGCTCCCACGTTTGATTAAGAAGTAGGGAATCATATTCAACATTCATAGCCTATTTCCAATGTGGTTGGTCTAATGCCTCATGAACAATGTCAAGTTCGGTGCTAGCAACAATTGAACTCATGAGTGCAAAATTTACCTCATGTCTGGCTTGACTTTTTTTTCTGACTCTTGTAGAAGTACCTGGAAGTGATTTCAGGTGTGCATCCCCAATAGTATTCTGGACCCATTTTGGACATTGATGTTGTTCTTGCTAATCTGAAGATGTGTTTTACAGTGTGCCTAGATCAAAAAATAAGTCTCCACTCAGCTCTTCTTCTCTCTAAGAAGAATCATCTTGCCCATCATCTGGATGTGTGACCAATCTATGTGGCAAGGTTGGTACTGGATCTCCATTATGTGGCAGGGAGTCAAACGATGAATCATCACACACCACATCTCAAATCTCATATATTTTCTTCATCTTAGGATCAATGAGATGATATGACTTTGAGGTATTACTATACCCCAATAAAATACATGGTAGTGTCTTTGGATCGATCTTCTTCCTTTTCTCATCTGGAACATGCATATATGTAGTATAACCAAAAACTCTCAAATGATAGATAGAAGGTTTACGATCAGTCCATACCTCTTCTGGTTTCCTGCTCTACATGATCTTCGTGTGAGCCTGATTGAGTAGATACACTATTTTCTGGACTACTTCTACCTGAAACGGATCCTCAGCGTGGTGATGGAGAGGATACAACGTGCCATCTCCATGACAGTTTTTTTGTGTCTCTCAAAAATCCCATTTTTTTGGGGCGTATAGGGTGTAGTCAGATGTTGTTGAACACCATGCTACTTCATGTATGCTAAGAACTTCTTCGATACAAACACCCCCCCTCGATCTAAGTAGAGGAGAAGGAGAGGCTTCCCAGACTGCCTAGTGGCTTGCTGGTAAAAGGTTTGGAAATTGGCAAATGCCTCACTCTTTTTTCAGAGAAAATATACCCACATTTTCCTTGAGTAATCATCAATGATGAGCTGGAAGTATTTAAAACCTTGGAAGCTAGCTGGTAGGGGTCCACATTCATCGGTGTGTGCAACCTGAAGATGCTCCATAGAATGATAAGAGCTCTATTTGAATGGACCTCTGTGTTGTTTTTTTGCAAGACATCTTGAGCAAACAGGTAAGGAATCAGAGAGTGGAGGAAGCCCTCTTACCATTTCCTTAGCACTAAGCTGATGCAGAGCCCTGATAGAAAGATGACCATAACAAAAGTTCCATAGTGCAGTGGACTCCGCCATTGAAGCAGATAGATAAATGTTAGATGAAGTGACCACATCCATTGTAAATAGATGGCCCTTCATAAATGCTCAAACAATAACTAAGTCTCCCTAGGAAATGATGTAGGACTTGACCCCTTCCTGAACAAAGAATTTGACCCACATTCGATGATTAAGAAGCTGACTCACAGGAAACATATTTGAGGTCAAACCTGGAACATATAGCACCTTCGTGAGTGTACATATTCATGTTCCAAGAGGAATGATGACATCACCAATCCCCATCGTAATATACTCATGATTATCTATGATGGTGATATGATCTCCAGTGGGCCGGTCACTCAAGGTATGGAATAACTTCTTATTGCCAATCATGTGTTTACTTGTTCCTGAATCAATCAACCAAACACTTTCTAATGGCTACGAAGTCTACAAGACTAGGAAAATGTCTGGATGAGTTACATCTGGAACCTCTTCATCAGAGGAGGCATCCTGCTGAGTAGCAATATGACCCTTCTACCTCTGATTACGAGCATGCCATTGGGATTTCTTAGAATATCCTTATCTAGAATTTCTCTCTTCGCCATAGTTTCCATGCTTGTGAGCATTGTAATAATAGTTTGCAGTCATGTGCGTATTCGTGGAGTAAATGTGGCACCATCGATCTTCCTTATTATACTGCTACTTCTGGGGTGGCCGCTGTGGTGGCCACTGAGAAGGTTTCTATTGTGGATGCTACTTCTAATTCTAGGGCACTGACTACCCTTTCCAAGGCTTGTTGCTATGATTTTTCCTTGTGATGAGAGCCTTGTCTTCGAAAGCTTCTTGAACATTCTGAATGGCTTCTTCCTACTGGAGATAATTCACCAATTTGACAAAACTCACCTCCTATTGAGTGATGGTCAATGTGGTGATCAGTGTTCGAAATCGGGAAGGAAGAGCTCGCAAGGTGAGTGGGACTAGCAACTTTTCATCCACCGGTTCACTAAGAGCAAAAAGTTCTACGCGTAACTCAGCCACACGCTGCAAGAAGGCTTCGACTAATTCCCATCATGCATACTCATTGTGTGAAGCTTTGTCTAAAGATGCAGCATCGTCGTTAGATTCTTGGCTACATAGATGGTATACAATGCGGCCCATGCCATAGAGGAAGTGGTTGCTTCCTAAATGTGAGGTTGAACCTCGTCAGAAAGGCTCAGAGTGATACTTGCATTAATACTTTTGCATTGGCATTTTCATACTTGGCCAACAAATTAGCATCTGTGGGAGGGGCGTTTGTGCTAGAATCATTCCCCCAAAGATCTTCAAACTGAATAATCATCCACATCTCGGTTTTCCATGCAGTGAAATTTGGCCCTTTTAGCAACTGGGCATCCGACAACAAAATGCAAGGTGCAGACATTTCTAAAAACTCAAAATTGTATTTTATTTCTTGATTGTTCAAAAATAGTTACAAATGCTTACTGAAGGAACCTATCACAAAGATGGGCTCTATAAGCTCGTGTAGTGAGACGCGGACGCTCCTGTGGGTGTTCTACTTCACATTCATCATCTTCATCATAGCCGTTCTCCAATTCTTCATGGATTCAACATGCTTGACAACACACATCGAACCAGAAATAGTCAAACAATCCTTGATGCACCACTTCATCAAATAATACGTTGTCGGTATTCAGCAATTCATTAAGCAAGGAAAAATAGATGTCGATGGTGTCCTCTTGGGCTCTCAAAGGTGACCTAACAGAAGGGTTACTCGTAAAACTCTCGGCATCGAAAATGTGTGACATGTACGTGGTGATGTTATCTAGATTAGCCTCTCTCACCAAGCTCTTCACACTGTAGATTTAACATGGTCTCCAGCCTCCTCGTTACTTCCACGCAATGTTGGTTTTACAAGTTGTGGTTGCCCTTGCTTCGTAACATGTGAGTAGGCTTGGTATTGGTGGCTTACCAACATAAAAACTACAAGCAGGCATTGGTGTTGGCTTCTCCTTCGTTGGCGGAACCTCCTCACGACTCACCAACACTCCACACCAGGCTTCTGCCCACACGGCTCACACAAACTTCCACACATAGCACAAGAAACATGTGGTTTAGGCTACTCATGGTTCAGACTGTGGCTCCAATGTTGCTAAGACAGGTCGTAAGGGACAAAAAAAATTAATTTTTCTTTTTTGATCGTTGTAACTTCCAAGCATTGGTCCAAAACACCAAAACAACGAATGCTTCAAAACATGTCTTTTCTCATTCCTCACGCTCTAGCAACTTAGAACTAGAGATCTCTAGGTTTCCACGCACACTTCTTCTGTCACTTCACTTTGATTAATTATTTCTGATGAATGAAAATTATAATGTCTCCCACGCGGTCTATAGACAAAATAGATAAAATTTCTATGCACACAGAACACTCAGCAGCCAAGAAAATAAAACAAAAACAGGTTGGGATCTTACGTTGTAGGATTTGCCTGCCTAGGCCGAGAAAGGAAGAGCTCTAATACCAATGATAGAAGGAGACAATGAATTATTTATTCAATGTATTCAATTCAATTCAATGTGTAAAACAAAAGAGCAAAGCCAAATATAAAGGCTACAGGAGGAAGGAGGATAGTTATAACTATCCATCAATATATACATAACAACAATGTACTAAACTAAACTAATGCTAGCATCTTTTTAGGTGTCTTTTTGCTGAATTAGTGAATCTTGTGGAATTGAAAGAAAAAAAGATACAATATTTTAGACTAAATGATATTGATATGTGAATAGAAAATCTCAACATGAGAAATATGTATAAAGAAAAATAATGTTGTGTCACATAACATGTACTACATTTTGCAAGAGTTTTACATTAGTATAATAATAATTAGAGCATACATCAATAAAATTGAAGATGTATCAAAGGTTTGAGAAGAGAACAAACAATTTAAATGATTTGTTGAGCAGCTAAAGAAACTCTAATGATAAGATACTTTAGTGATAAGAAGTCTTTTTTGTATGAGGTATGAGGTCTCTCATAATCCAATTACCAATATTTTTCATAATTTCAAAGGAGCTGAGATAGAATATATGGCCTTCCATCTGTGACTCATTGTGGTATGAGACTATGAATTCAAGGTTGAGAATGTATGTAGGGTTCTTTGGCTTGACAATGAAATGTCAATGTGTAAAAGTCAGCTAAAGTTTCATTATTCTTGAGAAAATCTTGAATGCTTTGATCTTATGTTTCACATATGATACAATCATGATAAGGGTATTCTTTGTATACTATCGTGTTCCTACTTGGAGAATGAGTTCAAGTAACTTGAAGGATGCAAAAATTAAAAATATGTCCGGATGTTGATGTTTTTCCTTTATATTAAATATTATAGACATGTTGTCTGGACTATGAAAAGGACAATAAAAGATGTCAAAGAGTGATCCCACTTCTGCAATATTCATGGAGGAAGAAGAGGTGGTATAAACCCCTACATTCAATTTTGGAAAATTCTTGTTGTGGAGAGATATATTCCAACTATGCCTCAACATTAATAAAAGTGAATTAGTATTAATATATAGTTTCTAATAGATATATAACACAATTATTTTCACAGGCAGTGCCATAAGGGAATGTGAAGATAAAGAAAGCATTTTTTTCTCCTCAGATTGTTGAAGGAAATCCATGGTTGGAGTACATTCAAAAAATTATGTTTTCATGGTTTAAATTTTTTGAAGTACATTACAGTGAGGAAAATGGTGGTAACAAGAAGCATGATTGTGACAAGATGTATTTACTTTTCCCACAAATGATATTTTCTGCCTTTTTTTTTCTAAATGCTAATTATCCTGTTTTTGGTTCATTGTTGTATCTTTTTCCCTATTGCATTTCTTGAATTTTTCATTTTTGACATCTTTGTCTGGACTTGATTTCATACATTATTTTTTGGCAGCATTTTGTTAACCTCCCATTCCTGAGTAAATCCTCCCAGCACATGTGAACCCTCGTAGAATGAGTCACAGTTGATATGTTTTCGGGTCCAGAGTGGGTCCTGACTCTCAAGAGATCTATGCCACGCATCACCATTCCATCAATCTCTCAAGGAAATGCTCGTGGTGAATGTGAAACCTGCCGAATGTACAACATTTTATATATCCTTTGAGTCCACTTTGGGATGACGTAGTGATAAATGGTCATGGTATTGGTCATGGAATAAATGGAAAGTGAAACCATAATGTGTGTGTGTGTGTGTGTGTGTGTGTGTGTGTGTGTGTGTGTGTGTGTGTACTGCAAAAGAGAGAACATTAACAAAAATATTCAAAGAAGATACACTGATATAGAAAGGAATATACATAGCAGCATCTCATGGAGATGAATGAATAGATTTTAAATAAAATATATCTATATTTATTTATTTATTTTATGTATAATCTATATGTATCTAAGATAGGAAAACTAGTTATGATTCTCTATAAATGAAGGACTATTCTACATGTCAAAAAAAACATAGTGGGTATGTGGATGGCAATGCTCAGGCTTTGTAATAACTTACAAAGGTGGAATCATAGACAAAGCAATGTGACATGAAAGAAACTAGGTCTCAAATAAACTGAGGACTCACCACCAATCAGTGCTTCTAGGATGTAAACTACAATGCACTAGTCGGGCACTGGCAAGACCTAGATTTATTTTAAATTTTGTAATAAAATTTTAATATGTCAATTCATTAAATCCCTTTCTACTACTTCACAAATATGCAAATTATAAAATCATGGGAGAACATCTCCTCTGTGTATATATTGGGAAAATTTTGGGAATGTTTTCTTGGCCAAATAAGGTTTCGTAGATTTCTTTGTTAAACATTAATGTTTTCAAATCCCGTCGTAGATTTATTGGTGAAACATTAATGTTTTCAAATCCTGGCATATTGATTTATTACTGAAACCGAATCCCGGTGCGTCGATTTCTTGGTGAAACACTAATGTTTTCAAATCCTGGATCGTTGATCACGCGGTGATTTAATATAAAAATATACAATGGGATTGGAAATTCGTTCACGATTCGGATGGGACAAATTACTGTTTATTGGATTTTTGGGCGAAACCTAGGTATTGCCATTGATGTAAAATTTACCAAAATCAAATTCCTAGAATTCTACTATTCACAAAAGTACAAATATTCACTTCTAAAATTTTCCTTGTATACTTTGTATCCACCTTCTCTAATATTACACTTCTTCCTCCACTATTTCCATTATACAAATTAATATTGTACATGGCAATGATCTTTAATGGTGACCAATACATAAAGTTCTTTTATGAAACAATTGCATTATACTCAAGTCACAACCTACCCTTGAATTTACTAAACAAGGCACATACCCTTTAAATCCATAATGCTTCCTTAAATTTATTAGTTGTTGTTATGTGTTCAACCTATGTGCCAGATATATAAATAATTACTTGAAACATGCTCATCCAAATTAACACTCCATAAAAAAAAGTAGAAAATGTTCCGTAATGCCCTGTTTGGCATCGACTTTCGCGGTTACGTCCTTGTCCATTTTGCATGAGATTGGAAGGAGGAGGTCATTGTGGCTAGTATTGTGCAGTTAATGCGTTCCACCCAACTGAATGAAGAAAACATTTATCTTACTCTTCTACTAGCCTATGCGCCATTATATTTTTTTTTCCCTTGCCTAGCTTTGCAATTATATGAGCTTCTTCAACGAGTCACTAAGTTGGCAGGCATAAAGGTTTCTGTTGGAATTATCACACCTTACAAGCTATAGCTGAAATGTTTGCACCGAGAGTTTGATGTTGTCCTAAATATGATGAAGGAAAAAGGTTTATATATCATTACGGTAGATGCCTTTCAGAGCCAGGAGCGTGAGGTAATCATTATATCTTATGTCCGAGCTTCAAATCATGGGGTTGGATTTGTAGCTATCTTCCTAAAAGACAAGATATACTTGAATTGTCAAAGTAGGACCATTTTCCTAATTGACCGCAAGAGTGATTGGCCTTAATTAGATAATACAATCTTTCTCTCAATGAAAACATAAGCATTGTGTGGCATATCAGGATGGAAATTGAAGTAAGAATGCAGTCAACTAGGTTGTAGCTGGCAGTGGGTGGTAATTTATGTTTTCTGTCCTTGCGTGAGGTACATGGGAGTCGGTGGAGTCCCGTTTTTCCTCACCTGGATCTCATTTGGATCCTTTATTCAATGCGTATGGTTGGGAGGCGCTTGGCTTGTTCTTGGGGTTTGTGTGGCTGGGAAAAGTGGACCACGTGTTTTTGTTTTGGCCGCTTCCTTGCTGCTGCTCCTTCCCTTTTCCAAACGTGTCCTTGGGTGCTGTGAGGTGTGTTCTTGTTCGGGAATCCATAGGAACAGCCTACCACAGTGATTAGCCAGGCAACAGGCATGTTGCAGTATAGTAGAAGCCTTTTTTGAGCACTTCCAGCAAGCAGGTTATCCAACTCTTTTGTTGTCTGTTCAGTATTGAATGCATCCTCAAATTCGGGATTCTCCTTCAAGTATTTTTTTTATCAAAATCGACTATGTGACAGTGAGAGTATTACCAGGAGACCAGATGAAATTTATTACTAAGATTCTCTATTGATTTCTTACTTGTTTTACGTTGTAACTCATGGAAGAGCATCTAATAGAGGCGGATCTGTTTTATATCAGAATATTCACGAAGCTCAAATTGCCTTGCTGTTTCATTTCTTCCACTTTGCCCCGTAGATGAGTGTCTGTCTCCATCGTGTGTTCAATTCCGGTGGCTTCGGTCACACTTTGGCTCAGTCTTGTTGGCTTGTCAAACTTAGCGGTATAAAGACTATGGATTCTTTAAAGCAGGCGAAGTCAAAGGCGGCGGAAGATATCATCGAAGCTGTTAAGAGAAAAAAAATGGGTTTCCCCGACAAAGAAGTGCATCCTGCTGTATATGCCCTGATTGAGACGTATGGGATGGATGATGCATACAAATGGATAACTGAAGACAATTTTGTAGTACTGGTCAACTTTCTTCTTGAATCACCCAGAAAAAAAAACAATAGACAGATCAACTTCTTCACTACCTTCAGGAGAAAATGCACCTAGGAAGCATCCTAATGTTCAAGTTCCAGTTAAGCATTCTGACAATGCAACCGAATCAGATTTGGTACCGTTGGCAAGGGATGTTGGCAAGCAAGGATGTTTGCATTCCACTACACCTTTGATATCAAATGATACAAAGAAGAAGCATCACAGGGATGAGTATGTGACTGATGACTCAAGTAAAGCAAAGAAAGTGAAACTTTACAGCAATTGTCCTGATGGCAATCCCCGTACTGAACCCATACACAAGAGGCTACTGAAACAAAATGACAACATCTCACCATCCTCTGCAGCACGAGGAGAACTGAATGGTTCCTCTTTAAGAATGAAGAATTGCATCCTATTGGATCTGCCCCCTCTTCTGCAGTGTCTGGGGGAAAGGAATCTTACACATCTAAAAACATTAACTGGGAAAGAAAAAATGCATGGATCTGTAGGTCCACTGAACGAAAATGCTTCCACCAATACTAAAACTTTTCATCAAATAAGAGCAGAGGGTCTCAAGACTTCTAAGTCATATTTTAATGTTGCTTCCTCTGAAAAGTGTTATGATATTAATCTTAAACCTTCTGTGGTTCCACCTGTGAAAGAAAAAGAATCCAGCAGACATAGATTGAAGCATGAGGAGCATCTTTCTGAAAAAACAAATCTCTCCCACCTGTATGCGTGGGAAACAGCTCAGTGCTAGGGATTCTGTACGTGTTGATGAAAGTCGCACTTGTCTTAGAGACTTGAGATATTCTAGTGACAGGCAGATTGGGGAATTGAAAATGGCTTCCAAAGAACATTGGGTGGGAAATTTCAAACATCAGAATGGAGCTTGAGTGCCCAGCCTTTAAAAAGGGGAGATTCGACCTGAGGATTGTTGTTGCTGTTCCGGGCGGTGTCCATGAAACCTTTTTGAATCTAGAGAAAAAGGCAAGATATTTCTACACTTTTCTACTACTATTATATTTACAATTATTGCGAAATCGAACCACTTTTTCCTTGCATTGATTTATCAGTTGGATGTCATGATGGGAGATTTCCCCTTTCTGCTTGGTTTCTTCTTGTTTTAGCTTTTATCGTTTTCAGTATGTTGGTCGAAAGGATGCGTGTGCCTCTCCTCTGGGTGTTATGTTTCTCTTGCTCGAGTGATAGACCTTCCTCTATTTGTTTATGTATTTATTCTTCTCTGCGATTGAGTTGCAAGTTATTATGTTGATCAAACTAATATTTTCGATATCATGGAAGTAAGTTTACGATAACTATGAAGCCCCTCCCTAGCACCCAAGTTTGTCTTTAACGTTCTTTGTTAGCTCCTTCGCAAGTCCCTTTGATAACCTTTTGGCATCGAGAAAGAAAGGTTGTAGGATTAGTGTGATTAATGCTTGGGCTAGCCAGCTTAGAGTTTTGGTATTAAGACTTGTAGAATAAAAAGGTTTGTGTGCAATGTGTTTTCCTTCTCACATGTTTAGAATCTTATATTATCTTTCATCTTGTTTCTAGGCTTTTAAGGCCATCCTCAAGAAGTACCTTGACCATCCCTATAAACTTGAACCATAACTAGCTTTTCGGATCAACTAAGCTCGAGGTTTCATTGTGCGAATCCAGTACCTCGTTGACACTAGAATAGTTTTGGTCTAATCCCCTTCTCTGAATTCTTGTTGATGGCGCTCTTCTATTTTTCCTAACATGCATTATTTCTCCTTTGTAATGTTAACGCTATTAGTTAATATTGGTCGGTTTTATGCACGTAATAACCATAATATTTTGTGATGGAAATTTCCTTAAATGTGATTAATCTTCGGGGAAAAAAAAAACTCATCTTTCATTTGATAGTCTTATGGATTCATAGCAAAAGGGTTTGTTTTGATAATGTCACTTAGAAATTATGTTTGTATCCATGGGTGACGGTTGACTGTGTCACCAAGGGTTGCCTTAAAATATGGTTGTTTTGGGAAATAGGTAATTTATTTTAAATTAACCAAACACTAGAATTGTTGTGGAGGTTTGCAAATCTTAGTGTTATAAAATTTGTTGATGACATTATTGTATACTCTTGTTTGATGGAACTCCCTTCTTCTCTCACGTGTTTGCTTCTAGCCTGTAAGACTTGGACCCTTCTTGGATGATTGGAAAATCTCTTGGAGTTAATGGTCAAAACTAGTATACCTTGCCTTCACTTTGAAACTTATGTTGTGTGTATACTCTATTTGATTTCCGGTTTGAAACTCAATTATACATGGCCTTTTGTGTTAATTTTTTAAACCCGTGGTTCTCCTTTCTTGGGCCGATCAACTCTTGTTCTTTTAGGTATATATTATTTTAGCCTATGCATTTGGTGCCTTTGATAAATTTCTAGATGGTTGGTCTATTTATAACAAATCTCAATCTTGTAATTATTGTTTAATTACTTACTTGATGGGAATTCTGTTTTTTACTAGATTGTTTATTTCTCCTTATAGGGCCAAGGGCCATTCTCATACAATTGCTAACTTTCATTGCTTTTACTCCTAGCTGAAGTACAAGGTCTTCTCCTTCTTTGATTGGCATGTTAGAGACTTTATTATAACTTGATGTGTTGATAGTGTTTAGAGGTCTGACCCAATTCTTGTAATAAAGTGTTTCCTTTTTGTGGTATTGTTAGATAATAGTTACGGTGGTTTTGTGTAGCCTTATCTTGCTCAGTTCTCGCGAACTGACTCTTGTGGAAAAATTTGTTGTAGATGGATTTTGCGAGTAGATGAGGGATAAACTTGTAGATTTTTACATCAACCTCAGTGAGAAGTTCTTTTGTATGAATCTTCTTTATATTGTTCAACTATTGATAACATCTAGTGGAAATTTTAGAAGAGGATCATTGTCTTAGTGTGTTGTATCATGGATTATGTCGTCTTAACTTTGGAACCTTGAATTGTCTGTATATCATTGAAAATATAAGAAAATTTGTTTACTGCTTGTTGAGTAACCTTATTTTCGTTATTGTAAATGAGTAGTGTTAAACTTTATCCCTGCGATTAAATGTTGAGCTAAATCTTCTAAGACTTAGTAATAGTGTGTTATAAGTAAAATAAAATGGGTTGTTTAATACTTATAGAAGTTAAACTAAAATTTATATTGCAAATAAATTTGTGTAGAGGTGACCAACTTGAGAGCATGTGATTCCATAAGTGATCAAAGATGAAACTATCTTTTGTTAAGTAACATTATATAACCTGATATCCCTAGCGACACTAATGAACACTATCCCTTTTATGGTGAAATTCTTAAATGAACTTAAGGGAAATCTATGGTTAGATCTGGAAGATAATAAGATTTAATAAGCAGGAGAAAACAATTTAGAAACCACACAATCTATCTCTCAGCCATTGGAAGGAAAATTGTTTTATTTTTATAAAACTCTTTTAGTAAAGCCTAAGTAAAATCTTTAATAATTCTGGTTAAGTTTTCACGTCTCAATTATATCTTGGTAATAGTTAATGAGGTCTTGAAGATGATTTCAACTCAACCTTCTCCCTCTAACTTTTTTCCAAGGTGCCTTGTCTTTCTTCTCTTAAGTATGTTAAACGCAAACCCATGTTGTCATATGGGCATGAACAAGTTCTAGTAGCATAAGCATTAATAGATGGCCTTGTGAAATTAAATTACCCCTCTCTCTAATTAAATGAATTAAGCAAATAAATGTCATAATAGAGAAGATTAAAGACGATTACTCAGTGTAAAAAGAATAAGCTTAGCTTGGTGAGATGAATTGTATGCATCATATCTTGAGCCTCCTTGAAAACGTAAGCTAAGAATTGCAAGATGTATTTTTAAAATAAATAACCCTCAAGAATATCTCATTGTGGATGGCCCTAACTGTAAGTGTGTTCTGTGGTTGGACTTCTATGTTGTTTTGTCCAAAATATAAAAAAAAGTATTATCCTTTTGGGTGTGAACGTTTCCGTGCTGACCTTGTGGTCATCCCCGTAACAAGTGGTCCCTAGAGTTGGTTGTAACTTTGTGACGACAGGTTGTGTCGTGTTATGTGTCGAAGCAAGTAAAAAAAAAATTATCCTGTCTTTTATTGTGTTGTTCGTGTGTGTGATTTATGGGTCGTTACATGTTCCCACTAATGGACCTTCAAAAATCATTCACTCAACCTTGGTTAGAATAAATAAATCCATGTACAATTAGTTCCTTACTTACACAAGGACATCATGTAGTGGCAATACTTCACCTTAAAAAAAATATAATGGGCAGAAGTTCTATATAGATACCTACATATTCACATAAGCATACTAAAAGGATCTTTTCCCAGATTAGACATATATATGATAGTTACACCCACTACATGTGAAAATTCATCTCTGAATTCCAAACCATTTGATACATTAGAATTCATAGTGTAATCGTGTAAGGATCCTAAGACATTTTCTCTAACGTCTCTTGTGTCTTTGGACACTATTTAGCCAAAAGTCTCTCAGCAATAAGGAAATTTATGCTCATATTATTATTTTCCTAAAAATTATGTCATTTCATGAGTCACATGAGCACTTATAAGGTGTGAAGGGAAATGTTTCGAACCTTAGGCTCAAAGGAATTTTCAAGAATATTATTACTAAATTTCATAACCATGTGAAGTTCTTTCTATAGTTCATGACTTTAAGGTTATGAGGACTAGATTAGCTACATGTCATGTAAATCCATTTGTTTTCCATAATAATTTTAGGCTTGTTAGGAAGTAAAATGTACCATTTATCTCTCTATATCACCATCTAACCATCTCTCACAAGTATAAAATAATAATTATCAATATGTAAAATATTAAGTTGTGTGTGTCCCTGAATGTAATTATAATCTATTATCTAGTTGTGATTTCACTTGTGTGTGTCAGAGAGACATATTATCTTTACTCTCAATTTATAAACCTAGATATACAAGACTTTCAAATACCATAGATGGCTTCAAGTTATAATATGATTAAAATTCTAATTCTAATTCTGCACATATAAATTATTTATTAAAAAAATTAAATGTAGTATATTAAAAAAATCAAATTAAATTAGAAAATATGATTTCACAAATATTTAAGCTCCCCAAAAATGGATGTGAATAAACATTAGAATTTTCTAACAATAAATAAAACAAAACAAACAACCCTACATCTAAATTTACATACAAGATCTTGTACGTGGAACTCAGTCCAAGAGAGATCTATTAAAAAAATTGCAATTGTTTTATGGCTGAAATGTGATAAACATGTAAATGGCTGTCATATGTAAGCCGTATATTGTTTCCAACATTAATGCAATAATCACATATAAACAAATATAATTTTTTTTCATTGACCGATAACAATTTTAAACAGTCATAATTACAATTGTTTCGCTATAAATTGGAATCTTGATGGAGAGGTAGGCTCTCTTCTTATTGTCATTTTTGTATTAATGTATTTTGATGTAGAAATTGTGCTTGATTGAATATTGTATGAGTGTTTTGGATATGTTTGAGTGTGGATGGGTATATTTCCTTAAGTTGGGTGTGGGATATGGATTTATGGGACCATTGGGGAGGGAAAAGGGAGATGTGAGGCATGCAGTGTGGAGGGAGTGTGAGTTTGAGTTCCACCTATGGGGAGTGAAAAGGATAACATGGATATATTTTGCATATTTGCAAGTGTAGAAATAAGGATTTAATTTTTTTTTTAGTTGTGCACATGGAGGGTTTTGGGTGAAACTCCTACATCACTTAGGAGACAAAATGAGGTGGTGCCCATATTCCATTATTTCTTGTTGGGAAAGTTATAATATTGATTGAGTATCTTGTTTGAATGTGTTATTTTGTGGAATGCATGTTGTGGAAGCCTTTTGTGAATGTTGTCAAATGTTGCATATTACCCCTCATTATTCCTTGGTTGGGGCTTGGGGGCCAATAGGGAGGATGAATTATTTTCCTATTGGATTAAATATTGGGTGGAGATTGTCACCTACCCCGCTTTCTTTGATTGGTGGTTTAAGATTTTGAAGAGTCGATGAAGTGCATAATGAAAGCTATGAAGTTGGGATATGACTTGGAAAGAAGACTTATGTTTTTATTTTGTTGGAAGAATCCTCTACATTGAAAGTTTGCTTATTATTCCCACTTAGAGTGGAAGATTGTAACTTTTGTATGTTTGAAAGAAAGCCTTGTATATTTCATTTATGCCAAATTTTGTAGTGACATATTTGAATGGAGAAAAAAAATAGCTATATACTTTGTTGGAAATAACTATTTCTTTGTAAGAAATAGATTAAAATTCTTGTATTACAAAATAATGTTCTTGCAATTATCACTTATCATATTTTTATTGTATAGTTGCAAAGGGAAATCTCAAAGTTATATTTTTTAAAAAGGGACTTACATTTCACCTTGTTGCAAGTTGTATGATTGAATGGAAAGTGAATGTAATCCTTTTTGCATTATTGACAAGTTTGTTTTAAATAGAAAATGGATAAATTTAATTTAAGTGTGTTTTATTTTCTCCTACTCAAATGATTATGTAACAAGGAATATTGAGTTAATTGTATATCCAAAATTTACTTGGTCGTAAAGGGAACTTTCTTAAAATACCCACATTTTTTATTAGAAATGAAATTTATCAAATTTCCTATACCATTACAATTATTATACAAATAAACATGAAAAAAACAACAAAAAAAACTTTGTTTCAAATTTATTTTAGCACAAATTTTCCAATACTATAACTACCCAAGTGCATATAAATTTATGATTATAAAAAAAATGTTCTTTTAACATCAATTTGCAATCTTCTCATGAAATGGGAAAACTTAAGTAATATATATATATATATATATAATATATAATATTATATCTTAACTTTTAATATTAAAATATATATTAATAAATCAAATGAATAAAAGAAAAAGTGACCATATAGTTTTTTTTTAATATGGGTAAAATAGGGGTAAGGGGACCCAACCCCGTACAAAAAGTGGAGAAAGAGATATAGCATCGAGGATCAAATGAAGCAGTCTCTACCAGCAGCAAAAGAGGTAAAAAATAAACACATCCAAAAACCAAAGTACAAACACAACAGAAGAAAGACCTCATCCCAGGGATCTCTTCCCATGGGATCTATGGTGCATCTTAAGGGGAGAACAATTCCCTTTATTTTTTCGATTCACCACCGTCCATTCCTTTTCAGTATTTGGATTAATATTTTTTGTGTTATGGATCGGAATCATAATTTCAAGATGATCCAATGTGTTTTGAAAACCATCACAAACAATAGGAGAAATAACCTTTTCTAAATCAACCAATTCCAAAATTGAATTCTTCTGACTATGAGGAAGCGATTCCTCACTGTCAGATTCAAAATGCACTTCCTTCTTCGATTCAGAATCCGAATCACTATCACAGGGGTCATTTACAACCAAATGGATGGAATTTGAGTTCTTCCACCAAGAGTTTCTACCTTTGACATGTTTTCTACCAATATGGCATTGTGAAGCTAAATGCCCAAGAGAAAAACAAATTCTACACCAAAAGGGATACCCTTCATAGTCCAAATTTTGAGTCCAAATTCTGTCTTCAACTTTAAGTTCAATAGTTACTAGAAAATCTACGAATGTATCCATATCAACCAATATCCTAGAATATGTAGTATGTTCATAGTCCACTGTCTTTGGGTCAATAGCCAAGCATTTCCCTAACGTATTACCAATAGAGGTTAAAAAACTATCTATCCAGAATTGGAGGGGAAAGTAATGAAAACAGATCCAAAATGGTTTAACTTGAAACGTATCAGATACCGGGTTAAACAATGGGAACAACAGTTTTAGAAGTAACAAATGGGATTCAAAATCCCAAATTCTTTCAAAAATCAGATCCCTATCCGAGGTTTTATCAAACTATAAAAAAACCCACATGATGTAGGGTAAATATCAAGCTTACCTTCCAATATGGGACTCCACCGGTTTGACAACCACTCATGAAGAGTAGGTAGACCCAAACAAAAGTTATTGAATTTGTAAATCAAACCATTTTTCATGAAGAAAGATTCAGATTGCACAACCTCCACTCCAAAACTAACTGAGGGGGTGGATTTAGCATAATCCATTGCCTTGATGTTAGGTTTCCCATCCTCCTTAACCATTTGGAGAAATCTTTTACCTCCCACAATGCCTGCAGGGGTAGATCTGATAGTATCCACAGTCTTACGGCCATCCCCTAGATCCCCAGCCATATTTGTAGCATTGCTCACAGGAGAGGATGGACCAAAAACCTTAAATATTCTCCCAAAGTCTTGCACACCCTTATCTTGCGAGAAAGATATTGAAGGGGCCAAACTTCTGCTCCCTAAAGCAGCAAGTCCCCTGAAGCCGCCGCTCCCTGAAGCAGCAAGTCCCATGAAGTCGCCACTCCCTGAAGCATCGCCTCCCATAGAGACAACTTCCTCTTATCCTCCCTTTGAAATGCCATGAGATTGCAGGGATTTTTGGTCATGCTTCTTAGCGCCGAGGGCATAGCAACCACCGATCTCCTAACCTCTGTCGCATCCTCTTCCATAACCATGGCCAAGGCCATTAGGTTTAGGGTAGGGCATGGTCTCTTCGGAAAAGATAATATTTTATTTTCTCCAAAGCGACCATACAATAATTAGGTCACATTTATTTGATTAGAGAAAACCTTATAAGAAATATAAAATTTCATTGGGGTTGGGTCGTGGCCCAACCCTCGGTTTGTTGTTGTTTGGGGGGGGGGGTCGCACTCCACCCCACCCACTGTTATATTAAAACAATGGTGGGGTGGGTGCCACAAAACAATGGGTGGGGTGGGGTGCGGCATCCCCCACCAACCTATTACTACCCTAGGCCATGACCTGTGGTCACGGCCAAAAAACAATAACATGTTGTGAATGTATAATAGGCTGATCCATTTTCTTGATAGTATTTTATAATGTAATATATATTTTAAAATCATTTTTATTTTTATAACATAAATATATTTTAAAATCATTTTTATTATTATAACACACACACACACACACACACACACACACACACACACACACCCAACCTACAAGAAAAATACCAAATAAAAACAAATAAACAAGGGTAAATAATACCCACCAAGGAAAATGGGTAGATCTATGATTTTAGCACAAAACTACAACACATGGAGCTTGTGAATCCTTCCATTGGCCTCTATGGCTTCTCCTCTTTCTTTCTCCTCCAAAACTGAAAAACAAAGAATGAACATTAAATGAGAACAAAATTTGGGCAAATAGAAATAAAGAGAAACCTATAAGGATATTTAGGGTAAGTTATATCCAATGACCAAAATAGATCATATCTAATGGTTGAAAATAAACCCTACATCACTTAAGTGGGTGACATTTTATGGGAATGTCAATTAAATTAAAAAGGGCATGACTAATGGGGTGAATGGGGCCCCTTAGTAGCTAGATAAGTTGTGACCCTTTGGTGATAGGAAATAAAATTTAACTTGTGTTGTTGTTTAAGCAATGGACTAAAAGGAGATTTTTAATAAATATTGGCAAGGGTATAGTTTTAAACCTAATGGGACATAATTATTAAATATTTGGAAAATTATCTAATTAAGTAAATAAATTTAATGTGAGACTTTAAAACCGTAAATTAGTTTGGGGAAATAAATTAATAATATGTAATTATTAATTTAATTTCAACTTCCTCAATCTTGTGTAGAAAAAATTAATTAAGAAGTTTATTAGTTGGTGAATAATGTTTATCCTTGCAAACCCTTTTAAACAAAAAAAATTAAAATTCACCTTAATTTTATCCTACTAAATTAATGGGTTTTATTATAGTTTTGAGCGTAGAAAATTGTGGGCGTTACAATACCATTGTTGTGTAAATTAAATAAATTATAATGCTGATTTTACAACTAAGTATAGCTATTATGGGTGCAGTTTTAACAAAAGATTTCATATACCTTATGATGTCCCTTGCTTGAATAAATTGGTTGTAAGTAACTTATAAGTTCGACGATGGTATGGTATCCGAAACAAGTATATTGTTATATAAAGAAGATAACTCATGAAATATTGTACAAACCTCATAAGTATTTAACTATGAATTTACATGTGACACATGTATGATAAAATTGTATTTAACAACCTCTATGAGTTGGGAAGGCACAATATTATATGACCCTATATGATGATGTTAACTAACCAATCTATTAATTTTATAATCAAGAGAAAAAAATGAGGCATGTCTATACGATATAACCTAGCACAAGTTAAATTACATTATTGTTACCATAAGCTGACCAATAATCTGTGAATGAAGTAAAAAAACCATGAGGTGACATTCACATCATGGAGTCTTTTCCGTGCCATTTTTGGATGCCCATGGGTGGATAATGGATAAGTAATGATGCAAGTCATTATGTGGGCATTACCTTTTTCCCGTAGAGTACTTAAATGGTACTAACAAGATCCATTTGATTTGAATATCGAGTCACGATTTTTGCAACTTTAAGAACTGTGACATAATTCACTAATAAAAGGAAAAGATTCTTGATAAGTATTTTGGGAACGATGGTGCAACTAAGAATTCCTAATAGGATTAATATCTTAATGAGATTGAAGGTCTAGCTCTCTTCCTCTATTAATTATTTAATATCAACACCTGAGTCAACATCTGAATCATGACCTTACCATGACGGAATGATCATTAGGTCAAAGTTTGAAAAATTAATTCAAAGTAATTCCTAGTTGAGAGGCCTTTGTGACATTTACTCTTTCTCTTCCTATATGGGCATTTAGCTGAGTCATGGATAGTGAACTGATAGTGGAAATCCTTTTTTAAAATAAAGCCTAAATCTTCTTTTCTAAGCCTTTAGGATGTGGGGTATTGGATCTTAAGTAAACCCTGGAGTTATTGCAAGAATTTAATGAAATCAATTCATACGTCTATCAACCATTTTGCATTAGGCTTGAAAACAGAGAATCTACTGATAACTAGTTAACATTGAATTGATTTTTAAAAAATTGTCCAAATTTTTATGGGATTATGTGGAGGATCTCTATTCATTTTTGTGTTTCAAATTTTGGGTCATTACAGGGAACCAACCCACTCTAGAGGTTCTCCTCAACCCAAGCCACCCACAACTCATAGGATTTCCCATTGTATGAACCAAAGTGAAGATTTACTTGCACTTCTTCATCCAGGGTGCACTTCAGAGTGTTAACAAGAACCTAATGAATACGTAAAAAAAATCAATTGTTGATTAGAATATTCATCAATATCTAAAGTTAATTAATTTTCAAATGTGTTTAATTTTTAAACTAGATACACTAGATCCATTGAAAAAATTAAATAGAATAAAAACCTAATGAATTTGAAAAAAAAACACAGAGAACAATAAATCAATTGTTGATTAGAATATTCATAAACATTTAAAGTTAAATAACTTTCAAATGTAAGTCTACGTCAAAAAGGAATAAAAAAATATTTATATATGTGGTTTTATTTTTTTAATGTTTTAAAAATTGTTGAAATTGAAATTATATTATTAAAATGTAGATTTTAATTTAATTTTAATTTATTTTTGTTGTTCAATCTTGTTCAAGATTTATTATATATCTAATCAATTGATTTGTACATTTTATTATTCAATATAAAGCCATTAATTTAAACTATTAGGGAGACATCCGGAACCCCCCTTGTTTCAAGGGTAGAATTCCTCTCTTCATAAATGGTCATCCAATTTTTAAATTTTTTTATCACAATATATGTTATAACATACTTCAATATATAAAAAATGTTGATATTTAGTTTTATTATAAAGTATCAATGATTAATGTTTAATTATTTATTCATTGAAATAATATTTCTTATTTATAAAATTAATAATTACATCCAAAAATACTATGATGTTGATATACTTTTTTAAAGTAAAATAATTACATTAGATATTTTAAACTTGTGGATATCCATTAAGACTGTGGCAACATCCTTTATTCCTTAACATACTAGTTTCTTAGATTCAACACTTAACATTATTAATCATATAAAATATGAGTGGAAAGACATCTATTTCCAAATAAAACATTGTATTGATCAAATAATTATGACCCTTTAATTACTTATAAATATCTTATAAGCTTAGACGTGTAAATATCAATTTTAAAAAAGTATATGATAGCTAAAGCGTGTATCATTGAGGAAATGTCTTAACCATTTCTTTAGAAAACTATAATTTTGTTTGTGATAATTATGAAATATTTTACTCATTTTTATCAATTTTGTTACAATTACGTATTATTGGCATCACAAAAAGGATAGACTTCTTCCACAACAATTGTCACAAAAGCATTCCACCTCATTTTTATTCAAGATTTATTGACATAAAACATATGTACCTTCCATAGATGCACTATGGGACGTCCACATATTATTAGTTTACATATATGAAGTTGAAGATTCTCTTATGTGAATAAGAATTTTGGTATATTAATTGTGTTGTTTTAAGATGTTGACGTAGCAGTTCAAAAAGAAGATATAACTTTCTCTAATATTTAAATTTGGTGTTCACGTATATTAAGAATTTTTTATTTTTTTGTAAGACCATCATTTGCCAATATTATTTTCTTACATATTCAAAATTATATTATTAGTATTAATATTTGTATATATATTTATGTATATTAATAAAATCCAAATCTATATCGGTTAGTTATAATTTATTATCCTGCCAAAGGCAGGTATATTGTCTTGAACTCATCCATTAATTTGTTCCTTATTTTAAAATCAATTTTTGTCATGTGGAATATTTCATTGTTAGTTTATAGTTTGTATAAAAATAATATTTTCCTACAATTTTTAAATATCATTTATCTTTCATCTGATTGGGTAGTCAACATTTACCTTTATTTGTTGCCAAAACGAAGGCAATAAAATCTACTACAGTGTTTATTAAAATGTATACTCACACATTTACAAGTTAATTGACTTGAGACATGTACTTTACTGAAATTCATAACATCACATTTAATGATTTTGGGAAAACAATACTGTGAATATTAAATTTTGTCTAAATCCGATACCAAAATAGTCTTCAAATCGTCTAAGACCATAATCAACGTTTCTACATAAGAAGAAACGACTTCTCTAATTGTCATCACAAAGGTCAAGAAACAGACTAACTGATACTTATTTCTGGCAATTGACAGGGATTCGTATAATCTATAGAAGCCATATCCATTGCATGTGATTGCTGCCATGCCCAATAAATAACTGATACTTATTTTTGGCAAGAGAGCTGCCAAGATCGCATTGTTAATGGGTTGACAACTCGAAGCATTCCATAAATGGTGTTGTTATAGAGCAACATACCCCTTGCTACAGCAATTAGACGCCAATTACATGATGAATCTGAGAATATGTTCTTCTTCATCCATTTTTCCGTGTTGAACAGCGCAAGACCGCGATCAGATTGATCCATAACAAGCCAGTTCTCGCCATGACGGTGTTGCCGTAGTTTGTGAAAAATGTGAGATGAGGAGACCATGGCGCGCCATGAACTGCACATGCTCTTTCAACCCCAGTAAAAGATTTTTTCATTCTATCAACCCAACAAAAAAAATCCTTCCTTTTTTCAAAAGGGGGTTTCATTTTGGATATAACGATTGAGTGCATCATTTACTCCATTGTAGAGAGGCTATGAAAAGGTTTCAATTTGGCTAAAAATTTTATTCCGATTTTAGTTTAGCTGGATTGACATTATTTGTCTTTGTGTATAAATTTGGTGGAGTGGAATACATTGTTTTGAAATGTGTAATGCCCCCCCCCTAACCTACCCGGGCTCAGTCAGCGTCATCCCCTTGGCGTGGAAGGTGGAGCATTTATTGTTCGACGTGTTGGAGTCGCGTTTTTCTGTTCTTTGCCGTGATCTATCCAGGATTCTCCTTCAATGCATTTGGGTGGGTGTTGGGCGCAGTTTGGTCGATGTGACGGATGAGATGGAGCTCCAAGCCAGTGTTGCAGGCGTGTTTGAAACGTTTCCTTCACTGTTCCTCCTGGGCGCGTCCTTTTCTGTCTTCCCCGGTCGCGTGAACAAGGAGGATTATTTGGTTGCCCACGTTTTTTCTTTTGGTCTGGCCGCGTGAGGAGACTAGATGGATTTTCCTTTCTGTTTCTTGAGGCGTTCGGGTGAAATGGAGGCCTGTTTCCCTTCTCCTGGCCGCGCGGGCTATTTTTGGAATGTTTTCGCTGTTACTGCGTTTGCACGAGTCCCTATACTTGAATTTGGGCCCTAGATATACAATGGTTTAATCGTTGCTACCAATCTTGTAATATGAAATGAATGCACTATGAATGACGGGATATAAGTTTGAAAAATTGGTTGTTGATCTTCATCAACTAATCTAATTCGTTAATCATTAAATCTCAAGTGAGGGAACATGCATATGTATGAGTCAAGATATTGAGATTGTTGTATTATTAGAGATTTAATCTCAATTGTTAATATTAAGATCTTTGATGATGCATATGAATAAATGATTGACTATTGAATATAGTTTGTCCGTCGACATAAGTGTTTAGTTGATTTGGACCGTCAATATTGCAATTTCATTTGAAAAGTGAAAAATGTTTATCATGGGAGATTCAAACTTTAAATGTTGAGAGTCCTCATACATTTTGTTTGTGTTTATCTAAGAGATATAATGGGATTGGTAATCGCTTTTGAGACTGACAAATTATGGATCGCCCCAGACTCAGTTATGTGCATTCGGTGGGAGGAAGACGAGGAGGAGGAAACTCTTTCCTTGTGTGACCTCGTTACGGAACGAGGGGCTTTCACAGGCGTTGGGCTGCCCGTGGAAAGGGAGGCCGCGTTACGTGAATCGAGCCCGGGATCTTCACACCGCAAGGAGTTCGACTTCGACTTGGGCCGATCTAGCTCGACGGCGTATAACATTTGCCCGGCGGACGATCTGTTTCATCAAGGCCGTCTCCTTCCTCTCGCACATTTTCCATACAGTAAATCCAACTCAACCCATGAAAATCGCCTTCTTTTAAATGAGAAGGTGCAGGCATGGAGAACGGATTCCCAAACAAAGGGTTATTACTCTGCCTCTCACAAAAATCTACAGCAGGGTAATTTGGCGACTTCAACCGGTGATTCTTCTACATCCAAGCAGGCAAATCGGAAAACAAAGTCGCCCTTCGGCGAGTAAAACAGGACTTAAATGGCAGCAATTATTAACCCGGGGTTGATAAAAACACCACCCATGAAGATGGAGGACATCCGTCTCAAACAAGTAGGGAATCCCAACAATAATCGGGCGGATAACTCTTTTCTGAAGAGATCGGTTTCCAGTAATTACCAGGAGGGCCAAATGTTTGGGAAGATGAAGCTGAAAACTGTCAATTTTCAACAGAAATCGAAATCGGTGAAGGAAAATTTGTGCGTGAAAGAGACGCCGACGAGCAGAGGATGGAGGAGTTTGGCCCCTCTGAACCGCTGTACATCAATGAAGTCCGTTGAGAGTCCGCTTAATATAGGCCGCGGTTCTGCTAAATCAGCAACTTCGCGTTCCGCTATATTTGGAAGCACTGCGACGAGGTCAAAGTGGATTTTTTCCCAAAACTTTTCTGCTCCATTTTCTGATTGTAAAGCATTTGATTTCGTTGACGGACTGTAAATTTATTTATGTTTATTATCCAGGTATATTAGCTTTAACATTTCAATTAATTTTTTTCTTCGACCAATCAATTCAATTTTTAATTTTATAATTTAATGTTTGGGTTATATTTTTAAATTATATATTTAATATTTAATTATAAATAACATTTTTGTGACACTTGATTGGCTAGTTAATGAGTCTTTTTATTCTTGGTCAAAATTAAGACAAAAATTAATCATAAAATTAGAAGTTATCAAAAAATAAGTTACGTACACAAGTCTAAAACATTATGTCTTGCAAGTCTAAAACCTCCCTTTGAGAGAGGCTATCATATGTCATGAAAATTTGTAAGTGCCTTACCTAGCACCCCTAGTGGTGTTTTGGTGTGGCCTTACATTTACAAGTTATTGACCCGAGATCGTATTTATTTCAACTACTATTTGTACAATTTGCATTCAATGCAAATGTCTAAGCTTGGTTAATTATGAATGAATTATTCGAAAGTTGAAAGTCCATGTGAAAAAAATTAAAGCTGTAAAATTCAGGAACCGAATGTGTAAGTGGGAGCGTTTCCATCGTGGCTTCACATATATTCATGCAAAAGGTGGGAAATATAAAACCTAAGATCATAAACATTATGTCCATTTCAAATTCAAACTCTCCTCCTTGGGCTGATCAGGGCTTTTTCTTTTAGGTAGTTAGCTCCAGTTCTAATATAGCGGTCATGGTTCAAAGAAATTGTGGATTTCGTAGGCAAGTGATTTTGCATTTATATCTATTTTTTAAATTGTTATTTTTATAAGCAATTTATGAAGTCACCACTCAATCTTCTTTAAATTAAAATTCTAGAAGGGTTTAATAAGAAATAATCGTTTACTTGGGCATGTTAAAATTTCACTCAAGTATTTACCTTGATAATTTTATATTTTCAATTATGTTGTGCTTCAATTTGTGTATATATTCTGATCCAGGTGTGTTTTTAGATCTATGTCAGAGTTATGCAAGATTGCCTTTGAACTTTGTAATCACATGTACAATCAAAACATAAAAATAAGACAACAACAATATACAAAACATAACACACATGCCAAATAAATGATATAAACATAATACATAGGCAGCTCGGTCACTAATTGTACAAACACAAAAAATAACAAGTTCTTTGAATTGTTATGCAATAGAGGGATTCATGTGATCTCAACATCATTAAAGCCATGGCCACCATTAATGAATCTTATGGAATATCTACACATAGGACTTTAGTATGTCTTACTGTCTCTGTTTTTTAAAATTGTGATATAACACACATTGTCTCGTTGTGTTAGAATTTATATTATGAAGGTAATCGTGGGAAGCATTTAGAATTATGTTTGGTGGTGAAAAATGAGAAAAATATAGGGATTTTTCTTCTTAGAATAAAAAATTTGTATAGATTTAGCTAAAAAAAAAAACACCAAAATGTGGTTACTGAATTTCCACATGTGGGCAATTTTTCTGTGATACAAGTTTCTACCAAACAGGTGAAATATGCTCAAAACTACTTTTTATTTGAAACCAATTACTGTAGCTATATACTTTTTTTTTCCATATTCGATGCGGCGTTGGACATGTTCTTTGGAGTAGGGCCTAGATAAAAAAATAGCCTTACTAAGCTTGGACACAAAAGCAACAAAGCCTTGATATTTTTCAGGGAATCCACATCCATCTCACCAAACACCTATCTTGTAACGCCCGCTAAAACGCCCGCAAGAGACTCAAGAACAACCTAGGTTTAGGTGTGGACTGTGTAATGTCCTGTGCGTTAACCTATTTAAGGAGGATCTTGTTGTCACATGGTTAAGCTGGATCATTGGTCATTATTGATGTGAGTAGAAATTATTTATATTTATAGTATATAATGATAACAATGTTGTTTTTAATTTAATTATCGATTGGCGTCCATTTTATAGTATTATTGTTTTACATTATTGTCGAGCTAGTATATACGTCTTTGTTAATATGATTAATAATTATTTTAAGTGGTAATAATAATCATAATAGTAGTAATAATAATTAATAATAATAATAATAATAATATTAACAATATTATTATTTTAATTATCGATCGACGATAACTCATTATTTTTTTATTGTCGATTGTTATCAACTTTATTATTAATTATCGTTAAGCGATTTTATTGTTTGGTTGGTCGCTTTGCTGATTGAACCCCGTTCCGCGCTAAGGAAGGGGTTACCCGTCTTGGTGCCATGGTCGTTCCTTGCTTCGTGTTTGCTTTTGAATGTCAACCTCTAGTTTTCTTCGCTTGGTCGCTTAGGCCTGTTCGCAAGTTATTTAATCATTGTGGGTAATGGAGAATTCGATCCCTAGCTTTCTCGCGTGTACGCGATTTAATTTTTTCTCGGGTTGAATAGTAATCATACAAAAAATTCGTATACCTTTTAGCTTATGAGAACTGTTCAGGTAATCTTGTAACTCATTTTACATTTGTATTAATATAATCTTCTTGCGTATGCTTGTGAGCTTACCTTACTTAGTAGAGATTTTGTTTATCACGTATCTTTGAAAAAGGAGGAGCTCGTGGGGGTGCCATGTCATGGTGAAGACTGCCCAGTTTTTTAAAACTTTTTAAACTTCTTTCACCCACCCTGCACTGCCACCTTGGCCGACCAGGTCCATTCGCCTGTCTTGTTGCAAGTAAAAGGCGGTAGACTCCTCCCAACCACCGAACTACCAATAGTTATGGTATTTTAATGCATCCTTCTTGGCGTGTTCAACCTTCCTTGTTGGTGGCCGCACATGCTCCATTTATTTTTGTTTTTGATTTGCAAATCTGTTGTCCTTCGTGGTCTGCCTATTGTATTCTGCCCTGGCCATGTGAGTTTGTGTGGTGAAGGAATACTTATTTTGTGTGGTCATATGGACATGGTTTTCTGTTGGTTCTTGATACGTTTTGGGGGAAGAAACCACTATTTTCTTTTGTTGGCCGGGCACAGGTGGATGTTGCTCTACAGTTTTATGACCTGCTCTTTCCATGGTTTACTTTATTCTCCCTCTTCCATGGATTTGATATGGTGGTTATAGATGAAGCTACCAGCTAGTGAAGTAGGCGTGTTACCTCCACTTTCATTGGGTGCTGGGAGGTGTGTTCTTGTCGGGGATCCACAGCAACGACCTGCAACAGTAATTAGCCAGGCAACAGGCATGTTGCAGTATAGTGGAATCCTTTTTGAGCGCTTCCAACAAGCAGGTTGTCCAACTATGTTGTTATCTGTTCAGTATCGAAAGCATCCTCAAATTCGGGTTTCTCCTTCAGATTTTTTTTTTTTTATCAAAATCGATTAAGTGACAGTAAGAGTGTTACCAGGAGACCTGATGAAATTTATTACAAAGATTCTCTATTGACCTTACTTGTTTTACGATGTAACTCATGGAAGAGAATCTCATAGAGGTGGATCTGTTTCATATCAGAATATTCATGAAGCACAATTTGCTTTGCAATTATATGAATTTGCTAAAAAAAAACGTGGCAACTGATCAGCTTCGGCACCTGTTGGTTCCTTGTTTTTCAGCGTGTCCTGGTCTTAGGAGGCCTATTAAAATACATATACATACGTAGGTTTATTTATATATATAATTAATATTATTTCCTTGGCTATAGTTTATATTAGTATACTTTTGTTAATATAAAAAAAATATTAATAGTATATTAATATTAATATAATTTAATAATAATAAATCCATTAATTTTAATATTACTTTAATATGAATAATTTTTACGATATTAGTATCCTTATTAAGCATTAATGAAATATAGGTAATGAACTTAATAAGTTTAGAGCTTTTGCATTAAAATTTCTTTCTACACAATTTAATAGGTATTATACGGGAGTTCAAATAGATTTGATTTCTTTTCCCTTAATAATTTGCAAATGGATTTACAATAAATTCTTAAATGAGGAAACATACTAGAGCTAGAACTTAAATTACTTCATTGGCATATTGAAGACTATTTAAAACTTAAGTCTTTCCATCAACAATACAAGAAGAAAAAATGCACTAATATTCTAACTTTTCCAATACATCTCTTTTAAGTAACAAAATGAAATTTAATATTTTTTTTTTTCAAGTAAATTTCCCAACATTCCACAAGAGAGTTTCAACAATATTTCCAATAAGTTTTAGAGTAAGAACTACTAACATTCCAACAAGATCAACACACTCATATGAGGTTCCAAGCCAAGTTAAAGGAGAAGAATAAATTGTCTTTCCTTCAACTTTCAATTCCATCCACATTACAACCTTAATAATGAAAATCAATACAACTCTCCTTCAAAATCTTAATACAACATTTTCCACTTAATGTGGGAACAATTTTACAATAATGGAAGCTAAAATACAAAGCAATATTACACTTTCTTCCACTCTAGGTGGGTAAAAATACAAGGTAGTTTCACATTGTCATCAACAATAGTTTTCTTGATTCACAACAAGATAGGGGGAGAGGCAAACACTCTCCCCCAACCAAGATACCCAATGGAGAGAGAAGCCATCCTCTCCATTGGCCCCCGAGCCCCAACCACATCACAATGGGGAAAGATCTCAACTCATGGCAACTACTAGCTTCCACACTACTTAACAAATAAATTTCACATTCATTCCATTTTAACACAAAACACAAACAACAAACAACTCAACAAGAAGAAAACAATCAAAAAACAACAATATAACAAGGCTTATCAAGAAAGCCAAAAGAGTAAGACCTATGGGGAGGCCACTTATGCCTCCCAATGGGAATGGGTGCCACCTAAAAAGCCTCCAATGCAAAAACACAATACCCCTACAACTCTTATGCCTCCCTCAAGTACCCCTTATCCCTCCTCCACTCTTATGCCTCCCTCAACTCTTATGGCTCCCTCAAAGTAAGAAAAAAAAAAATGCAAGCATTTCTCATACTAGGTGGGCACCAACCCAAACTCCCTCCTCAAAAATGATCTCTTATGCCTCCCTCAAATAAAACTCCCATAGTCTCCTCCCACTCCCAACTTAGGCATTCTACCCATACCCAACAAGCATTTCAAAAAAAAAAAACAACATTCAACACACACATATACACACATACAATAAAACAAAACATAATATAAACAAAGGTAAAAGCTCCTACCTTTCCATGGTAGAGCTTGTTCCAAGTATGAAGTTCCAAACCCCTCCAAAGATCAAGCAAGCATCCACAAGCTCCAAAAAATTCCACAAGTATCAACAAGCTCCAAAAATTCACAAACTCCTTCAAAAATCTCTCTCTCCAAACTCTCCAAAAATACAAGAGACTAAAAATGAACATCCAACCCCAAAACAAGCAAAAGGAATTCAATAAATAGAGAAAAGAGAGGGAGGGATGATGTGGCTCCAAGTAGGATGCCACCTCATTTCCCTCCACTCCACATCACTTGGTCAACCTCATATTCCAATTGCACACCATTAATGAGTGGTTGGAGGAATGACAAGCACCTTACACACTCCATCTAAGCCCACTCCCCCAAAGGACAAAATTAAATTTTGAAAGAAAGTGCAATTAATTAACATTTTACCTTTTTATCCCCCCAAAACACCTAAAAGACCCTAAATTTTGACCCCCCAACCCATAGGTAGGGTTGGCATGGGCTTTTAAGAGGTGTGGGACAAGTTTGACTTGTCCCACAAGCTTCCAAATTTGGCCTCTAAGGCCAAATTCGAGTTTCCCATGTGGGGTAGAGTGTGCTACACACTCAAAACTCAAACACACATCACTCACACACAAAATCCAAAGTAAATCAAGCCTAATAAATGAACTCCTTTTGGTCATCTTTTAATTAGTTTAGGAAAAATTCAAATTAGCTTAATTAAGACACTACAACCCATGACTAAAAAAGGGGTAAACACCAATCCAAAAAATCTAAATAATAAAACACAAGTAAAATTTCACTTACTAAGAGAAAACACATACTAACATAATATAGAAAGGGAAAATTAAAAAAAAACAACACATGACCCCTAGGTCACAATTTTCCCCTAACCAAATAATTCTAACACACACACAATTACATGTTGCCATGGTGACCCTAGTTGGATTCTTCTCGAATTCCTGATGTGGTTGGTCTCCACTCCCCCGATGTTGTTGTGAATATATAATATACCTGCAAAACAGAGAATACCTCCTTCGGCCTCGTGGCCGCATTAAAAACATTCATGCCATGCCAAAAATATGCGATATAAATCTAAAATCAACTATATATGAATTATTATCATCTATGCAAATACGATATCACTTACAATTTCTAGCACATTTTAGTATCTCTGATATCTACTAACATGCTAAATCAAAAACCATAATATATCCATAAGTGCATATGACAATATCGAAAAAAATAATAATCAAAAGGTGTCGAAGGAAGTGGGCACTACATATCTGAGATCGAAGTAGGTGACCTAGGTCACAGTTGTTTGGCTACACCATCGACGATAGCTATAACTCATGCAAGAAAACCTATGTCCCTTGCTAATTTAGACATATATTCAATCTTCCATATTTTCAGGTGGCAGTGAAGGAGACTCTATTAATACATTTGTATGGTCCCCACATACTAATGGACACTAATAAGGTTGATGGAATATTTTGTGTTTCGGTTGGAAACATCACACTGGTCAACATGTGCCAAAATTTATTTGATTAGACATTATGGTCATTTTAGAGACACTTGATACTTTTATTTGATTAGACATTATGGTCATTTGACGACACTTGATACTTTCATTTGATTAGACATTAAGGTCATTTAATAGACACTTGATACTTTTATTCGATTAGACATTATGATCATTTGATATACACTTCATAATTTTATTTGATTGAGACATGTTATGTTTTAGATACTTATCATTTCAGTTGATCAAACATGTGATGTTTTTTACTTGCATTAACATCGAGACGGTGTCTTTTTCTGGTAGGGAGGGATGCCACAACCCAAATATTATGGCATTTTGTTTAATTATGAATGATTGTAGTTGTTAGATGTTTTGAAATGAGTTATATTTCATGTTGATCAGTAAATAAATTATATGACCATTGTTATATGTGAAATGATATTTTTTCCTTATTTATGCCTTGCAAAAGTATTAATTATTATTACGAGTTTATAAGATAATTTTATTTTTGAATGTTTATTTCCTAACACTAACAAATGTGTGAGTGCTAAGTTGAGTGGTGGTGGTGTGCGCATGAAAAATTAACCTCAAAAGGAGGGATAGTATCATTAGGAAGATGCCGATAGATGATGATGGAAACAATGTGGCAAAGGGATGTAAACCCATGTGACTAGGTTGTGTCCACTTTAGTGAACTATAAAAATATTTTTTTTTCCCGAACTTGCATGGCCACAAGAGTAGCTAAGAACTCTTTTTAAGTCTTAACGAAAAATAGGTTTATGATGCAGTTATCAGTCTATATAGGTAGTATATATATGGATTTGGTTCATGCGTAAATATTAATAACACCAAATTATTATTGAAGGCACTTTTTAATAAAAAATTATTAAATAAATAAATCACGTGAGGGATAGAAATTATGTTCCTTAAAAAAAGAGAAGAAAGAAAAAACTAAGAAATCAATATTAATATATAGTAGTCAATAATAAAATAATTAATGGTTTTAAATAAAATAAATAATGTGTAACACCATGTATGAGAGAAATACTAAAAAGGGGCATTTAAACTTTGAGGAAGGATTGTTATGTTTTAATTGCATTCAAAGAACCCAAGGAGAATTCTTCAACTCTAGACGCACCAGTTGGAAGAAGTGGTTTTCTAAATTTATTATAATTTCCTATTATTTTTGGAAGATTACCCACCTTTTAAGGAGGAGTCGCTCCATTAATTGTAGGTTTTCCACATTCACATGGAGGAGGGGATTTTGATTAATAAAGGGGAGAATGGAAGTAGTAAAAGGAAATAAAAATATAAAAAAGAAAGAAATGGAGGTAAAACAAAACATTCATTCACGGGAACAAAAAGGTGGTAGATCTGGAAAAGGAGAAAAACACATAAGGAGCTTGGAATTTTTAGCATTAGTGAAAGGTATGGGGTTTATCTTGCTGAAAACACCATGAATTAATTTTATCTGTTCTGAGTTTTGATTTAGGATAAATAAAAAATCCTAGCTAATAATCTACGGGTTTATTCTGCTTGAAAATACCATGAATTAATTATATATGTTTTGAGTTTGGGTTATGGGACAAATAAAAACTTCCAGCTGATAATAATCTACACCGTATTCCATCCCCCTCCATTGGATTTTCAATCAATTTCAACCACTTATACAGTACAGTCTTTTTTTTTTTTGTCATTCATTGAGAAGGAATTTTACAACACCAATGATGAAAAGGGAGGATTCCTTATCATTTGGTAGTAGTATATTTCATAACAATATGTTTTTTTTTAATCTTTCCTTTAAAACCATGCTAAACCAAAGACAATGCAATCTACTCCCGATCTCAATTGCAATTTCACAACGTTTAGGTATAGGGGGGGGTTGTAGGAGGTGATGCAAATCCAACTAACTTCCAGCCCCGCGTTCCAAGAAAGCCTTATCTCAAATTTCTGATAAATAAAAAAAATTATTGTAGTTGATACCAGATGTTAGTTTTATGGCTTCTTAATTTCTTTTCCCTACGTTCAAGTTTGAAGATGTTTGCTGCAAATTTAAAAATTTTCAGTTTTTTCCTTTTACCATATTCATTTGTCAACCCCCTTATTATATGAGCTAGTGTCAAGTTAGCTCTGGTGATCAGAAGATAATCAAATTTACTCACCTCATAGTAAATCTAGAAATTTTCTTTCCCACTGAATCTAACTGGTCTTAGTTGAATATTACTGTCATTTCCATTATTGTTTTTTTTTATGTGCTAAACCGTAATCCTACCCATAGGAAATCAAAAAATAAATTAATAAACTAAAAAGAATCCACCAAATCAGAATGTAGACTGCAGAAAAACTGAACCAATATAAATTAACTAGATAATAAAATATTAAAATTTATTCCAATTCGTGATCTCTTGATAAAGCAATATAAAACAACAACCTAGTTTTCTACACCTTTGTATTAGTATTAATTTTAAAAATAAATGAATGGGATTTTATAACTTAAATTTTGATGCCTTATTAAGCATGGCGTTGACATTCCCTCACTTAATTCTTTGCACTTTTAGAATGAGAAGATAACAAATTTTTAACCTTTTGAAAGGTTACAAACCCTTTGGAATTTGTGAGACTAAGATGTGAAACACTAGGTGGAGTTGTTCACATTAATTCCTCGAGAAATTAATTTAATATTCAAGGTTTAGATAAATCTAGTTGAGAGTCGAGAGACTTGGTGGGTACCCATCTTCCCTATAGTTTTGTGGCCACAAGCATGTCAAATTATGGTATACTTAATTAGACATAGGAGTATAAATTATTTCAGTCCTAGCTCACTAGGTTTGTGAGATGCCAAGGTAGGTGTCCAAAGGTATATGCTAACCTCAGTTCATATGATACATCATCTTGTCACATAATCCATGATCTACGTGCTTCGTTGAAGGGAAGGGCCACTTTGTAAATGAGTTGTGTGGGAAATTGCCATTTCTGTGATTGGTGGAAAAATCTCCCAAATGATACTCTCCCTCTCCCGAGTATGGTTGTAAGGATCTACAATCCTAATATAGTCATAAAGATTTCAAGAGTCAAAACAAGGAACAAATCATAGCAAAAACGAGTCCAAACCATCACAAAGCCATGAAAACAAAATAGAGAAAAAACCTGTCTAGAACCAACATGAAGACAAAAACAGAGAGCAGTAGAAACTTGCCAGATTTCACACTAAAAACAGATCACTATATGTAATATATTGATTTTATATGATATGATCAATATCAATTGATAAAGAATGAAATTTGTACAGAATGCACATGTTAGAAATCATTTTTATGATTAGTGTATGATATTTGGAAACATCAACTTTAATTTTGTGAAATGGAAAATGAAAGAAAAGAATCTTACCTTCCTCTTTATTATTAATGAATGTTAAATGATTTAGTGATTTTTATATGGTTGATCATGTTAAGTAGCTCATATACTTAGTGGCTTTAATATTTTAATACTTCTTTAAGTAAAAATGGTTAAGTAAAAATGGGTTGTTACATCATGGTATCAGGTCCGTAGGTTCAACACTTGGCCTAATGGAGCTCATTACAAAATCTTAAATAATGTTTTTTCAAAAGTTTAGGTAAACAATGACCCAAACCAAAAATGAATCTAATAGTAGCGAAACTAATATTGAGGGTCAAGGGCATCAAGACAAATTAGACCAAATTACGGTATTTTTAACTAAAAAAAAGGGATAAGGTACATGTAGTGACCACTTCCCTATGACACTTAGTTGATTATCATTTTGAGTTATGTAGACTTTTGGATATGGACATTTCATATACTTACGTTGATTAGCGTGATGTTTTGTGAGTAGATGCATTTGGATTATGATTGGACTTTGCTTTCAGTATGATCTACATTGACTCGTGGATAGACTATTGGGATACTGAGATTTTTTTTTATATGGATATATTGCATGTGTTCTAACATTGGATTTCTTCGCCATGATAAGTAGAATGTAGTTGTTTAATTTACATTAATATAATTTTGGATAATGATGAAATGCATAATTAAGTTGTGATTTAGACCTAGAAATAATGATTGATTGAATTACGTATAGATGTTAATAAATTTCATGCATATGGTTATTTTGGATGTTTTGACATGGCCGCAAGGCCGAAGGAGGTATTTTGTATTTTGCAGGAAAACACCACATGATCACAACCTAAAGGGGGATTGGGAACCAAACACAACAGGATGTCGGGTGGTTACAACATTTGGTCGTCAAGGCAACTTGTGAATTGTATTGTGTGCTTACTTTTGTTTTTTTTTATGTTGTTAAGAAAAAATTTCCATGAGGGGGAAATTTTCTAATGTGGCCAATGGGTTAAGAATTTTAATTACTTGTTTCAATTGATTTTAGTAGGTGATTTCATTTGTGATGTCTCCTTTTTAAATTACTTTTGTTAAATATGTTTAGATTAATTTAACATCTTGTTTTAATTTTAAGTTTTGAGGAAAGTCTAGTGGGTGTAATTAATTTTGATGGTTGGCTCCTTGAGCCTTGTGTTTTCCTCTTGTATTGAATGCTTGTTTTGAGTGTTGACCACTCCAAGTTCTTTGAATCTCGAATTTGAGATTTAGGGCAATTTTTGGGGGACTTGTGGGACAAGTTAAACTTGTCCCACACTTCCCAAAACCCCTTACCAACCCTATCAATGGGTTGGGAAGCCAAAAAGGAGACTATTTATTATTTTGGGAAGAGAAATGTGACTTTGGAGTGCACTTCTCTTCCATTTGCATTTAATTGTGCCCTTAAGGCACATGGGTAGGGATGGAGTGTGGAAAGAGATGTCATTCAACCCAACCACCCATTTATTGTGTTTTTTGGGGTTGATTTGACTAAGGGAGGTGGTTTGAGGATGTGTGATGTGGCATCCTACATGGAGCCACATCATCCTCACCCTTCCATGCAGGATTTCAATCTTGGCCCCGGTTTTTTTTCTGTTCTCTGATGGTGGTGAACATGATGGAGTAATATGTGGGCATGGTTGCACTCTCCCATCCTCCAAATTTGGGCACAGTTGCATAAGAAAATCAAATTCAACCCAAAGAAAAAAAAACTAAAGAAACGAGATACAAAATAAATGCGATGGTGCGGCGTTTCATTTATTCAATACCAGCATCAAGCCATTCCTCTAAACTCCAAATTGGGCACACAGAATTCAAAAAGAAAATTTTCGAATTAAAAAGTGCATTTGGGAAAATATGGGCAGACATGAACAGTGTGATGGAATTTGATCGCCAGAAAAAGTTGTCAAAATTTGATTGCCGGAAAAAATTACTAGAATTTGACACATTACAGCAAAGGCATCCTCAAAGGTGAAAGCCTCCGGCTAAATATATATACAAATATTAATATTAATAATATAATTTTGAATATGTAAGAAAATAGTATTGGCAAATGATGGTATTACAAAAAAAAATTCTTAATATACGTGAATACCAAATTTAAATATTTGTAACGACCCAAAAATCCACACACGAACAACACAGTGAAATATAGGATAACTTTTTTTTTTTGACTTGCTTGACACATAACATGATGCAACATGTCATCACCAAGGATACAACTAACACTGTGAACAACTTGATACAAGGATGGCCATAAAGGCAGCACGGAAATGTTCACACCTTTCAAGGACAATTTACTTTTCTTTTAGACATGACAACATAGAAGTCCAACCACAAAACACACTTACAGTTAGGGCCAACCACAATGAGATATTCTTGCGGGTTATTTATCTTAAAAAGACATCTTGCAATTATTATCTTATGTTTTCAAGGAGGCTCAAGATATGATTCATATAATTCAACTTGCCCAGCCAAGTTTATTCCTTTGACACTGAGTAATTATCTTTAAATCTTCTCTATTATGACATTTATTTTCTTAATTCGTTTATCAAGAAAAAGGAGGATTTAAATTCCACAAGGCCATCTGCTCACCACCAATGCTACTAAGGTTCGTTCTTGCCCACAAGACAACATGGTTTTAAGTTCAACACACTTAAGAGAAGAGATACAAGGTGCCTTGAAAAAGGGTTAGAGGGAGAAGGACGAGATGAAACATCTTTAGGAACTCATTAGTTATTGCCAGTATTTAATTGAAGCTAGGACTCTTAACCAGAATTATTAACAACTTTACTTAGGCTTCGCTAAAAGTATTAACAAGGAGTAAAAATTCACTTTCCAAATGGCGGTGAGAAAGATGGTGAGGTCTCCAATTTGTTTTCTCTGGCTTATTAAATCTTATTTTCTTATATCAACTAACAATTTTTTTCACCTTAGGATCATTCTAAGAATTCACCATAAAAAGGATAATGTTCACTAGTGTAGCTAGGGATATCATGATATAAAGTTTACTTGCAATGATAGTCCTGCCCTTGTTTACTTAAAGAATTTCTTGCTCTCAAGTTGGTGACCCCTACGTTACTTTATTTGAATACAAATTTTAATTTAACTTCCAGAAGTATTAAATAATCCCATGTTAGTTTACTTATGACACTATATTACTAAGTCATATCAAGGTTTAACTCAAAATTTATTCTCAAGGCAAGGTTTTAGCAACACTCATTTACAAGAACAAAACAAGATTACATCAATTCTTAAAATACTGATACTCCAACAAAGTCACTCAACAACATTAACCAAATTTTCTTATAATTTCAATGATGGTCAAGCAATACAAGGTTTCCAAAGTTTATATGACAAAGTCAACAATACTTTATACTAAGACATTAATCCTCTTTTAAACTTTCCACTAGACGTTAACAAGAGTTGAACAACATAAAAAGGTTTCGAGCAAAGGAACTTCTCAACTGAGGTTGATGACAAAAGTCTACAAATCTATCCCTCATCTACACGCAAAATCCATCTGTAGCAAATTTTCTACAAGAATCAGTTCACGAGAACTGAGCAAGATAAGGCTACACAAACCCACCATAACTGTTATCTATCAATATCATGAAAAGAAGCACTTTATTACAAGAATTTGGGTCAAACCTCTAAACACTATCAACACTTCAAGTTATAAAAAATCTCCATCATGCCAATCAAAGAAGGAGAAGACCTTGTACTTCAGTTAGGAGCAAAAGCAACGAAAGTAACAATCGTATGAGAATGGCCCTTGGCCCTATAAGGAGAAAATAAACAATCTAGCAAAGAACAGAATTCCCATCAAGTAAGTAATTAACAATAATTACAAGATTGAGATTTGATATATAAACCAACCATCTAGAAATTTTATCAAAGGTACCAAACGCATAGACTAAAACAATATATCTCTAAAAGAATAAGAGTTGATCGGCCCAAGAAAGGGGAATCACGGGTTTCAGAAATTAACACAAAAGGCCATGTATAATTGAGTTTCAAACCGGAAATCAATTAGAGTATACACACAACATAAGTTTCGAAGTGAAGGCAAAGTATACTAGTTTGACCATTAACTACCAAGAGATTTACCAATCATCCAAGAATGATTAAAGTCTTACAGGCTAGTAGCAAACACGCGAGAGAAGAAGGGAGTTCCGTCAAACAAGAGTATACAATAATGTCATCAACAATTTTATAACACTAAAGATTTGTAAACTTCCACAACAATTCTAATGTTTGGTTAATTTAAAATAAATTATTCATTTCCCAAAACAACCATATTTTAAGGCAACCCTTGGTAACACAGTCAACCGTCACACAAAGATACAAACATAACTTCTAAGTGACATTATCAAAACAAAACCTTCCGCTATGAATCCATAAGACTATCAAATGAAAGCTGAGTTTTTCCCAAAGGTTATTCACATTTAAGGAAATTTCCATCACAAACTATTACGGTAATTACGTGCATAAAAACCGACCAATATCAATTAATAGCGTTAACATTACAAGGGAGAAAATAATGCAAGTTAGGAAAAATAGAAGAGCACCATCAACAACAATTCTGAGAGGGGGATTAGACCAGAACTATTCTAGTGTCAACGAGGTACTAGATTTGCACAATGAAACCTCGAGCTTAGTTGATCCGAAAAGCTAGTTATGGTTCAAGTTGATAGGGATGGTCAAGGTACTTCTTGAGGATGGACTTAAAAGCCTAGAAACAAGGTGAAAGATATTATAAGAGTCTAAACACATGAGATGGAAGACACAATGCACACAAACCTTTTCATTCTACCAGTTTTAATACCAAAACTCAAAGCTGGCTAGCCCAAGCATTGATCACACTAATCCTACAACCTTCCTTTCTCGATGCCGAAAGGTTATCCAAGGGACTTGCGAAAGAGCTAACAAAAAACGTCAAGGACAAACTTGGGTGCTAGGAAGGGGGTTTCATAGTTATTGTAAACTTACTTCCATGATATCGAAAATACTAGCTTGATCAACATAATAACTTACAACTCAATCGCAAAGAAGGATTAATACATAAACAAACAGACGAAGGTCTATCATTCGAGCAAGAGAAACATAACATTCAGGGGAAAGGGCACACGCATCCTTTCGACTAACATACTGTCAACGATAAAATCTAAAATGAGAAGAAACAAGAAGAAAGGGGAAGTCTCCCATCATGACATCCAACTGACAATCCAATGCAAGGAAAAGTGGTTCGATTTCACAATAATTTTAAATAAAATAACTGTAGAAAGGTGTAGAAATATCTTTCCTGTTTCTCCAGCTTCAACAGGTCGTACAGACTCCGCACGGGTCAGCATAAGAACTGTAGGTATTGGAATCCGGGTGCACCAGTTCTAAGCGGTCCCCATTCACGATCCGCGAGACCATGCAATTGAAGAGGATTTCTGTCAAACAGTTCACGAGCATTGTTGTATCTGAAGTGACTCCAAGCACTTGTGCTCAACTATTGCTTTCCTTGAGCTTTTACTTCTTGTGGGATTCGAAAACCAACTCACATACCCTATATGTGCTACAACAAACACAAGTGATCTACACAAGGCTGGAGGAGATATTTTCAGAGAAGAACCTAGCAAGGATGTCATGGCAAGAAAAGGTTGTAGGAGATGGATTTACCCAAGTTACTCAGATTTGTTTCAACTTCCTATGCCTCCTCAACAAACCCATTCCAAAACATATCATGCAATCCTTGCTATCTTTTGGCCATATTTCACTCAGGCATTTTGTCAAATAGTTTGACTGTCTTATGCTTGCTTCCACTTTGCATATGTATCTACCAACGCACCGGCAAACAAAGCATTTGACACAGCCTTGTCCCTTCTCCATTATTTTCCAAGTTTCCAAGGTGTCTCAACCCACCCAATTTGTCCACAACCAACAATCATTGTTGTCCAAAAGACCACATTTCTTTCAAGTTTTGTCAATCCATCTGAACACTTTGTTGAGCATCCAGATTAGGAGTATAAATATGTCTTAAGACAGTTATGCACCCAGGACACTAGTAGATACAAAAAGAAACAAAAATCTCTTTTTTCAAAAGCACTGGAGAACGTCCATGCCCTGCTCAAACAATCCCACTTTGGTATAGGCGTGGAGATGCTATCAAAGGTTGTGGAGTTTGGCTTTACACCTGCTCTTTGCATTTGCTTGTAAGTTTATAAAGCCATTTCAACATATCCATACTATATAGAGCCTACAGAAGTAGACACAAACACACCCCTCTCCAGCCCCAAAGGCACCCATTGCAATACTATCAAGATAATATGGCACAACACCCCCACCCATAGAAAGTGAAAACAGTGGGTTACAACATCAGATTCAGAAGTACAGATTTCAGAAGAGAAGCAATCTTCACTTCTGCTTATGCTTTCATGTCTAAAGGCTGCAGAGGCAGCCCTTTTACCACTTTGGAGCAAAAGCATGGCATCTTCCATCATACCCAAATGGCAACATGCCTGTCCAAGAATCAGGTGCTTCCATTCCTCTCATTCAAAGTTGTTGGACATTCATGCACACATAAGTGTTTTCAATTTGGGTACCAAAAAAAAACACTTGAAGAAAGCTTTTGCCATCGATTGTTTAGCTACATTGTAGCTGGGAAGAAGTTCTATGCTCTCTCTTGATAGTGGTGGGATTTCCAATGGATCAATCTCTCTCGTAGGGATGTGTTCCTCCAACATGTTTGCAACATCTTTGAATTTACGGAGATATAAGAGTGCCCTCGCTTTAAGTTCTAATGCCTTCTCACATTTGGGCCCGAGTTTGAGAACGACATCAAGGAGATTTATTGCTGAGAAGACATCAGCTGATTCTTTACTTTGAAGTAAATGCCGAGCTTTTCTTACATGCTTCTCTGCAAGCATCCTGCTTCTCTGCAAGCATCCCACTACTCAGCCACCAATGCCTCTTCATAGATGAAGAAG